>OX439385.1:831361-1431361 GCA_949319315.1 Zelleria hepariella
TAACCTTTTATTCTGAATTAAGTGCATTTTTGCCTACTTTTGGCTTGAATTTTTTCATGTTTGCGGCGGGTCAGGAACGGCAAGATTTGGTTTTTTGTAGCTCAAATTACGTATTTTATCACAATTTCACAAAGGCATGCGGTAACCTTTTAAGTGAATTAACTGCATTTTTGGTGACTTTTGAGACTTTTGACATACAATTTTACCGGCTAGGGGGGAATTCTTGAAAATTTTAAGAATACGTTACTATTTGATTTTGTCGTAGAGTACTTGTACTAAGTTACAGAAAAATCGGAGCTAAGATGTGGCCAAAAACTGAAAAAAGGCGTTGCTCTCAATACAATTTCGCGGTTTTTTCGGTTTTTGACATGGTTGCGGTCGGCGCTCGAGATCACAAACTTGGTTAATTCATTGGGCCAACATCATAAACAAATCAGCCAAAAGTCAGAACTACCGGATGTAAAGCAAGTTACCCATACATTCATTGCCAAAACGCATTTTTCGATTTTTGACTTAATTTTTTTCATAGATGCGGCGGGTTAGAGACTGAAAGATTTAGGTTCTAGTATGTGGAATTGCATAAATTTTCATAATATCAAGGTGGCAAGCGGTAACCTTTTATTCTGAATTAAGTGCATTTTTGCCTACTTTTGGCTTGAATTTTTTCATGTTTGCGGCGGGTCAGGAACGGCAAGATTTGGTTTTTTGTAGCTCAAATTACGTATTTTATCACAATTTCACAACGGCATGCGGTAACCTTTTAAGTGAATTAACTGCATTTTTGGTGACTTTTGAGTCTTTTGACATACAATTTTACCGGCTAGGGGGGAATTCTTGAAAATTTTAAGAATACGTTACTATTTGATTTTGTCGTAGAGTACTTGTACTAAATTACAGAAAAATCGGAGCAAAAATGTGGCCAAAAACTGAAAAAAGGCGTTGCTCTCAATACAATTTCGCGGTTTTTTTCGGTTTTTTACATGGTTGCGGTCGGCGCTCGAGATCACAAACTTGGTTAATTCATTGGGCCAACATCGTAAACAAATCAGCCAAAAGTCAGAACTACCGGAAGTAAAGCAAGGTACCCATACATTCATTGCCAAAACGCATTTTTCGATTTTTGACTTAATTTTTTTCATGGATGCGGCGGGTTAGAGACTAAAAGATTTAAGTTCTAGTATGTGGAATTGCATAAATTTTCATGATATCAAGGTGGCAAGCGGTAACCTTTTATTCTGAATTAAGTGCATTTTTGCCTACTTTTGGCTTGAATTTTTTCATGTTTGCGGCGGGTCAGGAACGGCAAGATTTGGTTTTTTGTAGTTCAAATTACGTATTTTATCACAATTTCACAACGGCATGCGGTAACCTTTTAAGTGAATTAACTGCATTTTTGGTGACTTTTGACATACAATTTTACCGGCTAGGGGGGAATTCTTGAAAATTTTAAGAATGTGTTACTATTTGATTTTGTCGAAGAGTACTTGTACTAAGTTACAGAAAAATCGGAGCAAAAATGTGGCCAAAAACTGAAAAAAGGCGTTGCTCTCAATACAATTTCGCGGTTTTTTCGGTTTTTTACATGGTTGCGGTCGGCGCTCGAGATCACAAACTTGGTTAATTCATTGGGCCAACATCATAAACAAATCAGCCAAAAGTCAGAACTACCGGATGTAAAGCAAGTTACCCATACATTCATTGCCAAAACGCATTTTTCGATTTTAGACTTAATTTTTTTCATGGATGCGGCGGGTTAGAGACTGAAAGATTTAGGTTCTAGTATGTGGAATTGCATAAATTTTCATAATATCAAGGTGGCAAGCGGTAACCTTTTATTCTAATTCAGAATTTTTGCCTACTTTTGGCTTGAATTTTTTCATGTTTGCGGCGGGTCAGGAACGGCAAGATTTGGTTTTTTGTAGCTCAAATTACGTATTTTATCACAATTTCACAACGGCATGCGGTAACCTTTTAAGTAAATTAACTGCATTTTTGGTGACTTTTGAGTCTTTTGACATACAATTTTACCAGCTAGGTAGGAATTCTTGAAAATTTTAAGAATACGTTACTATTTGATTTTGTCGTAGAGTACTTGTATTAAGTTACAGAAAAATCGGAGCAAAAATGTGGCCAAAAACTGAAAAAAAGGCGTTATTCTCAATACAATTTCGCGGTTTTTTCGGTTTTTTACATGGTTGCGGTCGGCGCTCGAGATCACAAACTTGGATAATTCATTGGGCCAACATCATAAACAAATCAGCCAAAATTCAGAACTACCGGATGTAAAGCAAGGTAACCATACATTCATTGCCAAAACGCATTTTTCGATTTTTGACTTAATTTTTTTCATGGATGCGGCGGGTTAGGGACTGCAAGATTTAGGTTCTAGTATGTGAAATTGCATAAATTTTCATAATATCAAGGTGGCAAGCGGTAACCTTTTATTCTGAATTAAGTGCATTTTTTCGTAACTTTGACCTTAAATATCTCATTGATGCGGCGGGTTAAGAACGGCAAGATTTGGTATTTTGTAGCTCAAATTACGTATTTTATCACAATTTCACAACGGCATGCGGTAACCTTTTAAGTGAATTAACTGCATTTTTGGTGACTTTTGACATACAATTTTACCGGCTAGGGGGGAATTCTTGAAAATTTTAAGAATGTGTTACTATTTGATTTTGTCGAAGAGTACTTGTACTAAGTTACAGAAAAATCGGAGCAAAAATGTGGCCAAAAACTGAAAAAAGGCATTGCTCTCAATACAATTTCGCGGTTTTTTCGGTTTTTGACATGGTTGCGGTCGGCGCTCGAGATCACAAACTTGGATAATTCATTGGGCCAACATCATAAACAAATCAGCCAAAATTCAGAACTACCGGATGTAAAGCAAGGTACCCATACATTCATTGCCAAAACGCATTTTTCGATTTTTGACTTAATTTTTTTCATGGATGCGGCGGGTTAGGGACTGCAAGATTTAGGTTCTAGTATGTGAAATTGCATAAATTTTCACAATATCAAGGTGGCAAGCGGTAACCTTTTACTCTGAATTAAGTGCATTTTTTCGTAACTTTGACCTTAAATATCTCATTGATGCGGCGGGTTAGGAACTTCAAAAATTAGGTGTTTGTACCCAGAATGACGTGTTTTACAACATATCAAAAGGGGAACCGGTAACCTTTTACTCTGAATTAAGTGCATTTTTTCGTAACTTTGACCTTAAATTTCTCATTGATGCGGCGGGTTAGGACCTTCAAAAATTAGATGTTTGTACCCAGAATGACGTGCTTTACAACATATCAAAAGGGGAACCGGTAACCTTTCAAGAAAATTAAACGGTCGCTGGCGACTGTACTATCAAACTTGGTATGATTATACAGCTTATTTTATATTATAACACCAAATAATAAAAAAACGATAAAGCGCGAGTCGGACTAACGCACGAGGGTACGTGTAATCAGAAATTGTATGGCGGTACGGAACCCTCAGTGCGCGAGTCCAACTCGCACGTAGCCGGTTTTTTTATTAACAACATGATTTCACGAAAACGATTGTTCGTCTTAGGTTTTCCACATTCGTGTAGGTTTTCGTGACGTTAAGGACCTGTCCGTGCAGCATGGTAAGCCCGAGATAGGCCCTTCTCTATGCAAAACTGTCAACTTGTCGGTCGGTCTCGAGTTGGCTCTACGCCAACATGGCGATGGAGACAAAAATACAACATTTTTATTAAAAATGTCAATATCTACTTTTTGCTCGACATGACCCTAATCTATTGCCATCTCGAGTCCCGCCTGCCATGCTCGCACAATAGACATGGCACGTCTGTCACTCGAGTTCGAGAGAGTGTCAAAACGACCATGCTAAGCATACTGGTCTAACTTCATTCGCAAGTTTTTTTTCCCTCCTTTGTGTGAGGTGATGAACCCGGGAGAAAAATATGTACACACGACATCACGTCGACCCTTACACGCTAGCACTCTACTCGGTTACGTTACGAACGACTTTACAACAAAAGTGTGCAGTCCGACGTGCTGTCGTGTGTACTTTAACAGTTGGTTGTTTCTTTTCTTTATCAGTGACTACAAACTACATCGACGGCAAAGCAGGGGCGTGAGTTTGTAAAGTAATGGTGCCAAAATGGACTTCTAGTTCAAGGCTTCAATTACGATTTACGAATACTGTCGGTCCACAGACTTTATAATGAAGTCGGTCCTTTTAATCACTTTTTGTATTTTTCTGTAGCACTAACCCGTGCTAGGGATTGCAAGAGGTTGCGGGATCAATCCTGTCCCGAGCGAATTTTTTAACCTTATAAAAATCTTTTTTTAATGTTTTTGTAGTACAGCAAAGAATATTCTGATTCTAATTATGACGGGAAAGGTGGAGGGCAAGAGAGCTCGAGGCTGACCATCCACTAGATGGACGGATATTATGACCAAAGCCACGCAAAAACACCTGTGGGGTCATATTGAAAAAGTTTTAAAATTAATTTCTCTTTGAATTCGCATAGTAATACTTTGATTTTAAATACTTTGTAATGTTTATTCAAAGGTTAGGCTGTTTTATTAAATAAAAACACAAAATGCGTCTTAATTTGTAGAATATTAAATTTTGTAAATTCCGCCATATTGCGGCCGTATTGGAAAAATTCGTCAAGGGTAGAGGGGCTGCACGGACTGATCCACATCGCGTGTGATAATAGAGAACTCTTCTCTCCGCCACCTTCAATGATGGTCACGATCCTCAGCATTGAGGGAACAACTGAATGGATGGAATTGTGGAGGATGATTTCGCTGGTTGTAGGAAAAAAAACGAGGAAACCACGGTTTTGTCATTTTACTGAGGGGACGCCATCGACACGCCATTACGTTACAGGTTTAAAGGCTGGAAGATAGCAGCGTGGCGGGAAATTCAAAATTTTCGCAGCTTTTTACATTTTGTAGCTAAACTGAGCTATGTTTGTTCAGCGATTTTTCGTTCGCGGCAATAACATAGTATTCTTTTCATTATTGTAAACAACAGAACAACAATAATTCAGCCGATTATGTGTTCTGGTCTACGACAAGTTTTTTGGGCAGTGCCACTGCTTCGTAGACCAGAACACATAATCGGCTGAATTATTGTTGTTCTGTTGTTTACAATAATGAAAAGAATACTGTTTTATTGCCGCGAACGAAAAATCGCTGAACAAAAATAGCTCAGTTTAGCTACAAAATGTAAAAAACTGCGAAAATTTTGAATTTCCCGCCACGTTGCTATCGTCCACCCTTAAGACCCAGCACACAAACGATCACCCGTCACGACGACGCATTGTAGTGTACCTACCTATGTATGTAGGCAAAGCCGAGATTCGAAGCCGCCACGCTTCGCTAGTTGAGCCTAGACTTTCACTATTGGACATGCGATACAGAATTATAGAAGGACAACACACACTGTTAACTGGTAGGAGAGCTGGCAACGAAACGACTTATTTTGGCGCTATGTTCGACCAAGTTTAGGACTACTATTTGGGCACATGCTGAAAATCGGCGTCGATCGGAAAACATATTTAATTTTAGCAGGTAGGTACCTACTTTATGTTTCCGACGACAAATGCTGAGCATGTCACCCAGTGCCGAATTTTGTGTTATTTAAATCGATGATTATGTACGATTTTTTTTTAACTCTCATTTACTTAATGTCTACTTATACTTAATATGTTTGTTTTTTTTTACAATAAAGACCATTTTCGTTCTTTCTTTCTTTCTTACAAGGCTGGGAGCGTCACATAGCACATAATGTACATAAAGGATGTAATGTATTATTATTGTGTTATTTGTATAAAAACAAAATGTTCTCTGTTCTCTGTATTTTTTTATCTTTGACTTGTTGAAACACAAGGTCATTACGAGCATTTCTTCCATATTCCAGAGTTATAGTGATAGGTTTTTGCCGTTAATTATGATGATGACGAAGAAGTCCCTCTGTTTTTATCAACTCAGTGTATGATCCATCTACAACAGCGTAATGTCTGAAATATTTCATCACCAAGTGTGATGAAATGTGATTGTGCTATTCTTCTCTTGATTGGGCTAAGACATGTTTACATCTAGGTTTGTGTCATGTAATTTAGCTGACATGTGTCCTACTTATGGCTAATAATAATCGCTAGAATTTTCTATTAATGCTAAAGGTTTGCTTGATAAGATGTTTTATGCAGCATGTAGCAAATATCCTCAGATAGGTATTACTGAAGAAAGAAATTGATAAATTCCTGTAGAAAATTATATTATTGATATAAAGGCACTGTTATGTATTTGCTAAGAGGTAAATAGACAAATCATTGAATATGCGGTACCTAGGTACCTACTTATACTAAACTATAAATTGTTTCCTTGAACGAACGAGCGAAGCGAAAACACTGGAACAATCCGGCGTTTGTATGTTTGTATATGGGTAATTGGGTAGTATGATATGATAATACATATGTTCGTTCGACGATAACTTGAGTAAATTTCTCAAGCTTGAGGAAGCTTGGTCATCATCACCGTAGCAGCAATGTACAGTCGGCCACAGGCTAGGATACCCCTTTTTGTTCGATTGGCGCCCTTATGCTGCGCACGGTAAGAGCTGCCATGGGGGTATCTGTGACTGTGGCCGACCGTACTATTGTGTATTTTAGCAACACAGATAGACAATAATATCGACACGCAGAATATATTTACAAACATCATAGTAAGACTTTGAGAGTAACGTTCGTATGTTTGTTTGTCCGCAGGTTACGCTGGCGAAATGAAGCGGTCCCGACACAGATGGCTTGGACTCAGCTTACTTTGTAAGTGTCAAGCAAGATTGACTCAATATCTCTCTAATAACCGCCTGGAGTAGAGGTTTCGAACCTAGGGCCCATGACCTGGGAAATATCACAATCACAAGGAGTCTGCGAAAAATATACACCGCTACAACTTTTGATGTAGTTTTCGATGTACAGTCGGCCACACGCTAGGATACCCCTTTTTGTTTGATTATGCCGCTCGTAGAGCTACCGTACGAGTTTGTTGCAGCGGTGGTCACAATTACCTTTTTCACGTGGCTTTTCTAGTCTAGCCGAGTTGAAAATGAAAGTGATGAAAAATTTTAAAAAACCCCGTCATTTTGACTTCAAATTAGAAAACCGCTGAACCGATTTTGATGAAATATGTCTAAAAACACTCACTAGAAAACCTGGTTTCAAATTAAAAAACCGCATCCAAATCGGTTTACCCGTTTAAGAGCTACAGACTACAGTACAGTGCCACAGACAGACACAACCTCACACATAGCGGTGACACTTATAGCACCCCTCTTTAAAAGTTTCATAAGACTAGACAGTGCATTCTCTGCAAGACAAAAATCGCGGCTTGAGAATATTGTAGGGGTAGAGAATAGAAATAGGCCTAGGCTTATTTTCACGCTGTTATCCCGGAGCCGGGCTAGGCTGACTAAGCTGTCAGGATGGTGCTGGGTAAGCCTACTCCATCTAAAACATTCACTCGCACTAGATGTATGAAGAGACCACTCGGGGCTGCAGTGCCTGGGACAATGTTTTAGATGGAGTAGGTACCACTGGACGCTGCATAAATCATCTCATTACGTAGATGCAAAAGGCCTAAGTTACTTTACCGGATATTCGCTTTATCTGACAGAGGATAAAGGTATTATGAAGCAGGTAAAACAAGGAAAAATATTTAAAAGAGATTATTCTGGTCTCGAGTTTTTTCCAACGATTCCAATATGATGTAATTTTTCTTCGAATCGCTTCGATAGAGGTCAACAAACAGGAATGATTTTTGACAAATGTTAAAAATTAAGCCAATGTCAATAAGATATTTTATTTTTTGTTTTTTCTAAAGAACTATCAGTGCTAGGGAATATTTTAAACATTTATAATAAGTTGAAAAAATTCACTCGGGACAGGACTTGAACCCGCAACCTCTCGCAGGCGCTCTACCAATGGGCATTGATGAGTGAGGCATCAATTGTCGTAAATTGAAAACCATTTCGAGGAATAGGGATACTGATTACTATTAGGGGTTTAAATAAGTAAAATTAAAACGCATTATTACGCATTTATCGCCAAAAATGTTTTCTTCATTTTTCTTTTGATGACGTCATCATAGCCTCTAATGCGGTAGTTCCATTGCCTGCAAATATTTAAAAAAATACATTCGTCAGCAACAACTGTCAAAAGTGTCAAAACTGAGAAAATAACCTTCTTGTTGACTTGACACTGACATTTGTCAAACGTCAACATATTTTAATTTTTTAAAAGCATTAATGAATGCAATGAACTTAGTACATAATGCCAGTGGTGATGTCATACACAAAACTTTTAGAAATAATTATTAATATTAAAATATTTACATAAAAAATTAAGAAATTATTCAAATTAGTTTCTTATACAACGTGTTACAAAACATCCTAACTCTTTTTACAGGGTGTAACCTACTGGTCAACAGGATGTCAATTCTGTAAAAAAATGTTGAAAAAAACTATTTTTATTTTATAACGTCAAAATAAAAAAAAAATCATATCTTTTTTGTTTTTGGTATTAGCTCAAATTTAAAAATATGTTTGTGGGTGTAGGTGCATTTGCATAGCTTTGAGTTGTTAAAACATTGTGAAAGTCAATGAAAACAATATTAAAAAAAAAATACTTTTCTCTTTTCTTACAATTTAAGCGGAACGTCATAGAGCAAAAAGAAAAATTTTGGTTGTGATCCCTATTACCGGGTGCTATTACCCTGTAAAAAGAGTTAGCATCTTTTGTAACACCTTGTATTTGTCTATATTTTTTATTTATAGAATAAAAAATAGGATTTGACGATGCCCATTGAGCTACCGAGTCAAGTAACTGTCGATGCGAATTTCTTTAACATATCATATCATTTCTTCATATTTTATTTATTGTAATTTTAATTCAATGTACTATTATTATTATGTTTGTTTAGGTATCTACTGAAATAACAGATTTGAATTGAATTCAATAAGAGCTGCTGTATTTGAGGCCTCACCCTCTTGTGAGGCTGGTGCTGGCTGGCTCAGCCATCTGGTGTTCTTCCTAAAGGTTCAGCTCTTTCTTAACGACTGCTGGGTATACCTAGGCCTATTCCCCTTCACGCCATCCTCCTCGGCCGTCTAACATGGGAGCGATATCCTCGCTCCCATGTTAGACGGCCGAGGAACTCCTGGGGAAAGGTATTAGCCATAAAACACCACGCTGGCCAGTGCGTCTTGGTGAGTCTTCCTGCCACATTGGCCTATAGTGAGTTTTGATGCTTATTACAGTTACCAGGGGGGACCGCGAGGAGGTGTGGCTAGGAATTGGACTTCCAAAAAGCCATTAGTAAGCATAGCAATGTTTACATTGGTATGCCTACCTATTGCATATTACAGATCCCTTTCCCTCCATCGCTTACTAAAACATAAATTGCTCCTAATTAAATCCATCTCCAACTTCGTTCCAGGCCTAGCATTCGTCCTCCTAACCAGCCAGCTGCCCACCACGTCGGCCAAGCGCGCCACCTCTCTGATCTTCGCTTCAAAGACCACCAGCACCACTCCCGCGGCTGAGGAGACCAGCGAAGCTGAAGATGGAGCGGCCCAGGTACTGATCCTATGCTAATTTTTACCTAAATTCTGTAATTCTGGGCTAAAACCATTTGAATTAGATTAAGATATCGGTCTGCCATCGATACGCAAAGAAGGAGATGCTCGTTTTTACCTAGATATTCTTCTTCTTTGCGTGCCGTCTCCTATCGTTTGCGATCAGTTTGGCGGTCTCGTCCTTCGAAGCCGCCAAACGAAACAATGAGCCGGTGCTTTGCCCGAACCATTCGCACGGATTTTGCATCCATGATATCTTGGGTCTGCCAGGTCCCCTTCTGCCTGGTATCTTGACTTGTATGATAAGTTGAAGGAGGTTGTACTTGTTGTTGTTATTTCTATTTCTACATTGTGGCCGAAATACTCTAGCTTCCGTCTCGTCTCCTGGAAAACCACTTATCCGGCGCTTACCTATCTTGACAATACGTGGCCTAACCACCAAAATTCTCCCCATTCCAGGTCGACCAGCCAACAGCCGAGGGCGAAAGCGACACTGCCACCAACAGCTCAAGGAAACTGTCCGGCATCCCCCAAGTGGACTACGTGCACGATCCGAACCTGCCACGGGAGCTGAATGGATACAATCTGTCGGACTATCCGTTCTACGCCACCGTGCCGGCTCCGGAGCTGATCGACTTCAAATGCGAAGGGCTGCAAGGGTTCTACGCTTCGGTCGATCATAAGTGCCAGGTAAGAAAGAGATTTAACTGCTAGCGCCATCTGTTGTCAGGTGGCGAATTCTCCGCTACTAATTTGGTCGCTAATGCCATCTCTGAGTTGGATGAAACGTCAGCTCAGCATACTAACTTGAATGTCGAACATGAAAACTGGAATTCCTTCTTTCCTTCGATTGGTCACCTGTCGGATTATCCATTCTACGCCACCGTGCCAGCCCCGGAGCTGATTGACTTCAAATGCGAAGGGGTTATATGCGTCAGTCGATCATAAGTGCCAGGTAAGAGATTTGAAACGCCATCTGTTATTAGAGGGCGGAACTCGATTCTCAGCCACTGCTTTGGTCGCCATCTATTGGAGGTGGATGAAACGTCAACGCAAAATACTCGGAATATCAAACATGAAAATATAAAAAAATCCTTCTTTTTGGATGTGAGTTTTGCTAAAAACGAGCCGTCAAATGAAGATCCCTAGGCATAACTATTTTTAGGACCTGAGGCCTAGATTCCAGATCCTAGAACCTACGAATAAATCCCACATAAGTCAAAAGTAGCCGTTTTTGTTCGACGTTTACTTTGGTCCCGTCTGCTCTGGTGAAACGAAGCGTTTTCTTTGATTTTAAAAGCCCTGAATAAAAAGAAAAGAGGAAGATAGATAGAGAGAGAGAGAGAGAGAGAGAGAATGAGAACGAGAGGAGTGACAAGTACTAAAAGTGAATATGATCAGTGCCATTTATCGAAAACTTAGATTACCTACCTTGTGGCACATGTGAAATCACGCACTCTAAAGAAGACGTCACTGAAGACTTCACACAGTAGGTACCTACTCTTCCCGCCCAACCGAACTACTTTGACTTTGACTTTGTCTTCTATCCGCAGGTGTACCACCACTGTCTCTACGGGCGGCGGGACGACTTCCTCTGCGCCAACTACACCGCCTTCGATCAGAAGACTTTCATCTGCCAGTTCGTCTCCGAGGTTGACTGCAAGAATTCACACAAGTTCTGGAGCAGGTATGGACACAGTATGGATACACATAGTGGACCCTTCGACAGAAAGATCTTCATCTGCCTCTCTCTTAAGGCTCGGTATAAGGCTAACTTGCGCCAAGAAGTTTCTGAAAAAATCCTAAGATGAGCCTATGCGCCATGCTTTTCTAGATTTTTAAGTGTCGAAGAGATACCCTCTTCGAAATTTACTTTTAAGCTAAAAAATTTTCGATAACCGCCAAAAGCGGCCGGTTTTGGCGGTTATCGAAAATGTTTTAGCTTAAGACTAGAAATTGAGTTGGGTACCTACACTTAAATATCTAGAAAAGCATGGCGTATAGGCTCATCTTAGGATTTTTTCAGAAACTTCTTCTAAAGGAAGATATGATTTTTTTAACATTGGTGGCGCTAGTTAGCCTTATACCGAGCCTTAACTGAGCCAGCTTGAAGAGGTCCATAGTTTGGAGGAAACCAACAACTTCTTTTTGTTTTTACTAAAGCACTTACCCGTGCTAGGGAACATTGCAAGCTTTTTTTTTTTTTTTTATGTAGCCTGTATAGTGTCCCACTGCAGGGCAAAGGCCTCCCCGTCTCAGCCCAGATTTTACGGACTTGAGCCACCTCCGACCACTCCGGCAAGTATTTGTTTAGATCATCTCGCCATCTTCGTCTTGGCCGGCCTCGTCTGCGGTGTCCGCCGCTTGGCACCCACTCGGTGGCGAGTCTCGCCCACCTATCCGGGTCCATGCGGCTAACATGGCCAGCCCGGTTCCACTTCAATTTGGCGGTCTGAAGGCCCACGTTGTAAGGTTAAAAAAATCCCCCGGGTCAGGACTTGAACCCGCAACCTCTTGCATTGCATACCGCGCAGCTACCGACCCAAGTAACTGTCGATGCGAATTTCCCAACCTCCTTGACACTCATCTTACGGACAATATCTAACGGTAAAGCGGCTACACGGTATGCAAGAGGTTGCGTGTTCAAGACCTGTACCGAGCGAATTTTTTAACCTTATAAAAGTCTTTATAGGTAACAACTTTTCACACTTTCTTCATGATATTGTCCTTATATCTTTGGCGGCCTACTAAGACAGGAGACGAAAGCCGTCAAACAAAATTTTTTTAAGATTTCATCTCGTTTCTTACAATTTTTTTCTCTCATTTCAGAAACGACGCCCTCTACAAGGCGACGACCGCGGCGCCCGTCCCCACCACCTCGACCACCACGACCACCACCACTCCGGCGCCCCTCCGGCCGCTGCGCCCCGGCCGCCGACGCCCCTACTACCGCGCTGATTACTACGACGATGATTACTACTACCCGGCGAGGGACGATTATGACTATGAAGAAAGGTAACTTCCCTGCAAAAAGTAGGCCTCTTACAGGAAATATAATAAGCTTTGTAATCTAAAATTATAAAAAATAAATATATTCCTTAGATTTTCAGATTATTGATTAAAATTAGACCTACCTACATGTCTAACTAAATGGTATGGTATGGTTGGTGTTATAAAGCACCGAAATATACAGTTGGCTACACGCTAGGACACTCCTTTTTCATCGAAAAACGCACTTATGCCGTGCGCAAAAAGAGGGCCTGGTTGGTTTAGAAACGACACATCTATGGCATTTGAAGATAATCATTAGGTCCACTACTCCGGCGCCCCTACGGCCGCTGCGCCCCTACGGCCGCTGCGCCCCTACTACCGCGCTGATGATTACGACGATGATTACTACTACCCGGCGAGGGTCGATTATGATTATGAAGAAAGGTATGAACTTAGAAACGAATTCACAAAGCTACAGGCGTGGCCATAGATGAACCGGAATACTGCTGTCAAATTTCGCTTAGCACCGATTTATTGACAGCCGTATTCTTTTTATTCTATGGCTACCTCTGTAGGCGCCATCTATGAAATGCTTTGTGAATTTGTGCTGAAAACGGCTCATTGTAAATTGCAAAAACACGGGCCAGCGGGCCTTGCAAAGGAGAAAATAGGCCTAATCTTCACGCATACCATTAGAAACATTGCAGGAATCTACATTTTTAGAGGCTAAAATCTTTACATCTAAAGTTTATATAATTATGGTCAGTTTTCGTCCCGACATTTTTCTTCACGGTAGGTAATCTACGCACTTAATTCAGCAATTTGCAATAATGCATTGAGAAACCACCAGTCTACCCACTATACCGGCGGCGCCCCAACGGCCGCTGCGCCCCGACCGCCGTCGCCCCTACTACCGCGCTGATTACTACGACGATGATTACTAGTATTCGGCGAGAGACGATTATGTTTATGAAGAAAGGTTACTTCCTGCAAAGAGTAGGTCTTTTACGGGAGAAAAAACGCTTTAGAATCAAGTCTAAGGGTGGCATTAATAGTCTCGACTCAAGATCGAACTCAAGTTGGTGATCTGAGATAAGTCTAATGCCTTGGCTAATGTCAATGTCAATCTCAAGATACTGTATATTAATATGCTGACAGCTACTCAAGTTTGACATTAGCCAAGGCTTGACATTTGCATTTATCTCTTCTGAGTTCACCTTCTTGAGATCGATATCAAGAAGGTGAGCTCAGACGACTATTAATACCACCCTAAGTCTGTATGTATGATCTGTATGTCTAAAAAAAAAGTTGGTAATTTTTTTCGTGTTATGTGTTTCAGGGGTGCCGCCAGAAGAAGGCCCAGACCGAGACCCCAAGCGCGTCCAGGAAGAAAACGAAGACCCTACGCTGATGATTACGACGAGGACAGGTAAGGATCTAATTTATATTACAGACTGACATTATATTAAATTTGAAATTTGATTCGTTTTTATGATTATAAATTTTTTGCTTTAATGATTCTTATTACCAATAATATGATGCCGATAGAAATGTGTAGGGACACATTTACCTCGCAGTATCTAAAAATGTATAGCATGATAGCATGATTAATTTTGATGACCCAATTTTAATTTAATTGTGATGCTAATACATCCCTTACTTTTATTGACGCTCTTATGACGCGGGCAATAAGAGCTACCTAGCATGACCGCTGACCGTCCGTAATATTGCTTCCTTATAATTGCCACTTAGAAACCAACCCGGAATGTCAACTTCCAGGTACGAGCGCAGGCCCAGGCCCCGGGACCAAGAAGAAGAAGACTACGATGACAGACGCTACGAGCGCCCAAGACCTGGCGCAAAAAGACCAGCCGATACCGGCAGACCACGGCCCTATGAAGACGAAGAGGTAAACCCACGAACAGGGGCCAAACGTCCAGCTCCCAGACCATACGAGGAAGAAGAGACCAGGCCGGTTCCAAAAAGACCAGCCAGACCTGATGATGAGCTCGAACGTCCAGCCAAAAGACTGAGTCCAAGAGATGATGATGAGGAGGTGAAACCTGCAGCGAAAAGACCAAACGCTAGACCTTATGAAGAAGGAGAAGTAGAGAGAAGGCCTTTTAGAGGCAACAAAAGACCTTTTCGAGGCAGAGATGAAGAGGTTACGGAAGAAGAGAGGCCAAGGGTAGTTAAAGGCATAGAGGAGATAAGGCCAAGAGACGAAATAAGGCCACGAGATGAGATTAGGCCAAGGGATGAAATCAGGCCGGCAAGGGAAGAAATTAAACCTCGAGACGAAATAAGGCCAAGAGATGAGCCCAAACCACAAGAAAAGAGGCCGCTAAGGGATGAAGCCAGAGGCGAAATCAAACCTAGAGAAAGCCAAAGGCCGAGAGACGAACCCCGTTACCAAGACAGACAGAAAGACGAAGGCCGACGATACAGAGAAGACAGACCGTACCGAAACGATCGACCTGCCAAACCTGAGAGTAACTTCGAAGAAGAAGAAGTCAGGAAACTACCGACTGCCCCAGAAGGCCAAACTCTAGTCAAACCCAATGGCCATGGAATTTACAGCCAACCTCGTATGCCTCCCAAGATCAAAAGACCCGTTCCCAATTCCGAAAAGCAAAAGTATGACTACGTTCCTGTAGCTACCACTAAACCACCACCCAAGCCACAAGATGATGAATACTACGATGAATATGAAGACGATGAGACCAGTAGACCCTCGTCTTCTGGCAAGACCAGCACGGTTCAGCAAAGACCTAAGCCCGAGCCAGTGGAGAAGGAAAAGTTCAGACCGTCAAGACCGCATTTCACCAGCCCTGCAGCGAGTTTGAAGACCAAAAAGAGACCCATTGATTACGAAGAAGAGTATTACTACGATCCTCCGAAAACGAGTCAGAAATACAGTCAGAAAACTAAAAGGCCCGCAGAAGAAGATGAGTACGAATATGAGGAAGAGAGACGGCAAGTCAAAGCGCCGAAACCAGAGCAGGATAGAGACAAAGACATCGCGGCAAAAGTGAAAGACGTGAAGACGAACATCAGGGTTATTAAGAGGCCTTTTTTACCGTCTAGGGGTGGCAGTCCGTATTTGCCGAGAGGTCTGCAACCAGTGAACGGTAAAAACTTAGCCGCACCTCCCACTACCACCCCTAAACCTTCTACCACTACTACTACCACTACTACCACTACCACTACTACCACTCCTAAACCTACCACTACTTCCGTTTACACCACTACTGAAAGACCTACTACAACCGAAGCTATTAAAACTACCACTGAAGAGTTGTATGAATATTACGACGAAGAGGACATAGATTATGATGCTAAGACTACTAAAGCAACTCCTCCAGAAGAAACAACCATGCCCGTGACAGAGGAAATAAAGACTAATGCACCAGAAACGACAACGCTGCAGCTACAGAAAGTTGAGACCACACCACAGAGTCACGAAGAAAGAGCGAACAAAGTAGCTGAGCAGGTCATGAAAGTATACAACGAAAACTATGAAGCTATAAAGGACAAACTTGAATCTACACTAACACCTGGAGACTACCTCAAATCTTACTTCCCAGCCACACCAACACCGCCTATGAACAATGATAGACAACAAACACACGAGGAAAGTAGACCACAAACTCTCGACGACACGAGACCGCAAATGTTCGAATATTTCAGACCGCAAAAGACAGAAGACTTGAACCTGAAAAAACCTCTGTTCGATACCCAGCCGAAGCCTGAAATTTCAAAACCCTACACAGCAACGGGCAAGCCTTTGATACCTGAGAACATCTCCATAAAACAGAACCTGGCTGATTCTATAGAAAATGACTACGACGTCACGATAAATGAGGCTATAGCACCGACTATACCGGCCAACGCCCCCCCGAGAAACATTCCAGCTGGGTTTTTAGTGCCAGCAGACAGAGATTATGCCTACAACAGATTCAGGAGCAACTTCCAAAGCGTTGAACCACAGTATTCAGCCTCCGAACTGTCAAGTTACCAGGTTAGGAAGCGACCACAACAAATCAATGTAAGCATAAGGACACCGAATTCCTACTTTATACAGCCCAATATGAGGTATCAAGATGAAGGCAGGCCAAGACAGTTGGTGTACAGGCAGGTGCAATTAGGTAATTACTACTGATTAGGGTAAATAATTGTGATTTTGTAAAAAAATATGTATGGAGACGGTAGTTTTCGGTATAAAAATGTGATTTTGTGAAAAAGAGTCCTTGGTAATCCTTGAGAGATTGTTCTTTATTTAGATTTTTTTTATTTAAGGCTCGGCCCATAAAATATATATTTAATTAGAATTTTTTTATTATTTTATTATGTGTCTCTTATTACAATTTATAAATATTTCGTCACTATGTTCGTCGTTTTGTCACGATTAATAATTTAATTTTATCACTGC
Organism: Zelleria hepariella; assembly: GCA_949319315.1. NCBI lineage: Eukaryota > Metazoa > Arthropoda > Insecta > Lepidoptera > Yponomeutidae > Zelleria > Zelleria hepariella. Next base: position 848,412 of record OX439385.1, read on the forward strand.
CATTAGTATAGATTTTGTAATATTTATATTTAAATCTTTAAAAATACTTCTGTGTCACTGAACTTATGACATTGAATATTTTTAGAGTATAGCTATTTCTTAATAATTTTTCAAAGGTTACCATATTTATATCTAAAACAATGTGTCAAAAAAAGTATGTTTTATAGAAATTCTACACAATTTGCTTCGTAGATTTTATATTTAAGTTTACATTTGAAAATAAAAAAGTGTAAAATATATTTAAATTATTTTATTTCACTATGTTTTCACCATTTTCTTTCATAATTTAACTAATTGTAAAAATTCGGATATACACAAAAAAGCTTAAAATTCTACTGATTAATCTAAATTAAAACCACAACATTTATATTTCAACTACCTAAAATTAATAGTGTAGGTACCTACTTCCTAAATATTATAAAACGGTATAATCAACATCACAATTTTCTAGTTAGAGCCTTGTCCTATATGTACGCCGATAATAACAAAAACATGGTAGGCATGAACTCAAAACAAAATGGTGAACAAATCATACTTTCCAAGAAAAAATGGCTGACGTGACTGATAATGAATAACGTAGGAAGAGGCCCTTAATTTCCCGTTTTAACAAAAGTACAAAGATTTCATTGAGGAATTTAAAAATACCAAGTTTGCGTTCCAACTCAAGCGAAAAAGTTTGAATTCCTCAATATATCTTTGTGGTATCCTTAGCGCCAGTAAGTGCTTTAGGTAAAACAATAACAGATGAACAAAAGTAATTTGAAATCCTGGAATTAAACCCAGAAAAAAAAAGGATACAGTAGAGGAAAACAAGGTCTCTAAGAAGGGGCCCACAAAGATAACGATTTTATTTTTCTACAAAATTCTAAAGGAATTTTGAGACTGAAATCATCACCTACAGCCTACACAGCCCATCTAGCAAACCACAAAGAGCTCAATACCACTGTTGTTAGTGCTCTGTCTCACTTTATTGCTCTAATAAAGTGGGATAGACACAAACTAAATAAGGAAGACAGAAGGAGATAGAGAGGTTCTAAAAAGCAAAGAAAGCTACAAATAAACTCAATGGACTTGTCCTTAATTTAATTAATAACCAGATTTTGTTAAGAATTTGTTAGAGATATAAATAATTAGCTATTTCCCACTTTGTTCAAGTATTTTATTCAATCGTAATTCAAAATTAATGTTCAACGAAAGTAGCGTGGCGGGAAAGTCCAAATATTCAGTTTTTTTTTAATTCACGACAGTAATTTAGTATTGTTTTCATTATTCTAAACAAAACAACAATAACTCAGGTCAGCGGACAAAAATTGTTAAGTAAAAATTGCTCAGCTTTAGCTACAAAATTGAAAAAACTGTAAAAATTGTGATTTTCACGCCACGATACTTTAATTGACCCCTAAATGGACTCCTCTGAGACTAGGTTTCCCTCGCACTATTGTAACCTTCATTCATAGGCTAGAATTCTCAAACTGACTCCTAATCGTCCTGTACTTTAAGCTCCAGGACCGATCTGCGAATGGAGGCTTCTTCAAACTGTTGTGCCTTTCCATCGTACCATTTTTGTACACTGCATCTTTATCACTACCATTTTTTACATCACCTACATCATCCCCATTTGCTGTAACTGCACCACCGTTCACAGTATCTGTTTTGTCACCAGTTTCAGTGCTACAGATAACTTCATCACTTTGGGGTTTCTCATGCTGTTCCTCTTCGTCCGAGGATCCGTGAATGAGTCGGTTGATGGGGTATTGGATTTTGTAGAAGAAGTAAGAGGAGAACCAGATGAGGCACTGGTAGAGGCAGACCTGCCACCAGGTCATGACGCCAAAGACCTGGTACAGCCACCGATGGCTGAAGTAGTAAATGGAGTAGTATCTGAAAAGGCAGGAAAAACATGTGAGTATTTATAGTGAATCCAATTACAATAGTGCAACAACTTTAATTGTTCGTTCTGCATCATCATCATCAGCCTGTTAACACCCACTGCTGAGTAAAGACCTCTTCATGCTCACGCCACCTTTCACGACCCACGAATGGGCTATGTCGTCGGACCATCTGGTGGTCTGCCAACCGATCTCCTTCCCTCTCGGGGTCGCTATTCTTCAATGGACTTTGTCCATCTGCCCTCGGTACGTCTCTACAGGGTTCCTGCCCACTTCCACTTCAAAGAACGTTTATTACAAAAGTAAGACTTCTTATTACAACGTTCGGTATACGGTCCAAGAGCTTAATACCGAGCCTTGCCCCCTCCATGGCTCTTAGATAGTAAGAACCGAATAAAATTTTTATTTCAACCTTACTTTTGACTTTCAGTGTATAAGTTTAATTTATTTACTGAATACTAAATTATACAAATATTTGAGTTTGGGTTGAGTTTTTAAGCTATTGAACTAGTGTTGTTGTCAGATTGAAAGCAGGCATAATTATTATTGTTGATCATAGTTAGCCATCTAACAGACCCGAAACAAAGTCTGCAGGAAAAGCTAGTGGCTCTTAAAATTAAGTTGACTACTCACACCAAATAAAGGCCTTTGCATCTACGTAATGTACGTTTTTTTTTTTCTGCTGCATGTGTAAAATATTTTTTCTTTCTTTGTGCTCTCTGTATACGTGTGTGTGTGGGGTTTATGTAAATAAATGTTTTTCAAATTCAAATTCAAATAATGAGATGATTATACAGCGTCCAGTGACACCTTCACTAACACTAGATGGGTGAAGAGAGCACTCGGCGCTGCAGTGCATTGAGATGAGGCAGAGATGGAGATAGAGATGGAGTAGGCTTGCCCAGCACGTATACCATCCTGACAGCTTAGCCGGCCTAGTCCGCAGGAAAGACTCGAAAGGAATACTCACACCACAGCGTAAGATATGAGCACCGTCAAGACGCAGATGTTTTCCACCTTCACGTCGGTCGGTCTTCGCCTCGCCTGCAGCAGGGTTTCCAGGCAGACGATGACCAGGATGTTGGTGTGGACGCAGTGGTTGAACCACCAGGGCACGATGCCGTCGTACACCGTCGGGAAGACCAGCTCGCGGTCGATGGAGTAGAGGGACCAGAACATGGCAGTCACGAACTGCGGATGAAAGATTGAATTGTCGATTACAATAATTATTGTCAAAAATATTGCTCCGTATAGAAAGATGTGAAGAAATTGCCCACAAAAGGCTGTAGCGCAAGTAATATACTCCGTGCAATTTTAGTGGTTTTAAAGCCGAAGGTATTTTGTTGCACTGGTGATTCTGAGCCAAATTACAAATTTACATTCCAAAACGAGAGAAAAAAAAAAATTACTTCTCCATACAAATGGTGTCGATTGGCGACAGCCGTTTGTATTGGGAAGTGTATTTTTTTTCGCTCGTTTTGAAGTAAAATTTTGGAATTTGGAAATCACAAGTGCAACCTTCGGCTTTAAAACCACTAAAATTCCACGGTGTAGGTCCAAAGGTTGTCTGGAAGAAATCGTTTTTAGCTATAAGACCGCTATTTGAACTTTTATTTTGAAAATATTATTAATATATGTTTTCTATTGTAAGTACATTAAGGCTCCGTATAAGGCTAACTAGCGCCACCAATGTTGAAAAAATCCTATCTTCCTTCAGAAGAAGTTTCTGACAAAATCCTTAGATGAGCTCATGCGCCATGCTTTTCTAGATTTTTAAGTGTAGGTACCCATCTCAGTTTCTAGACTTAAGCTAAAAAATTTTCGATAACCGCCAAAAACGGCCGCTTTTGGCGGTTATCGAAAATTTTTTAGCTTAAAAGTAAATTTCGAAGAGGGTATCTACACTTAAAAATCTAGAAAAGCATGGCGCATAGGCTCATCTTAGGATTTTTCCAGAAACTTCTTCTAAAAGAAGATATGATTTTTTTAACATTGGCGGCGCTAGTTAGCCTTATACGGAGCCTTAATACTGTATCTCCTGAAAATGTTTTCTAATACACTTTTTGTTTTTTCTAAAGCACTAACCCGTGCTAGGGATTCATTTAAACATTTTTAATAAATGAAGAATACCATCAACTTTTGATTTTTATCTTACCATACACTGTATTAAAAATGGAAAATTTGGGTGAAAAATTTTTTTTGATACGACTTATAGTTCTCGAGATATTTAATTTTAAACTACCTGTGCGACGGGCGCGCGGTCGTCAGCTGCTGTGACGTCACAACTCCACACGCACCCGACACATACACAGTAACACTCATTCAAACGGCTGTATCTTTGGAACCGTACTAGGTAGCCAGTTGAAATTTTCAGAGATTATGTTTTATTATAGTGGATTACCAAATCAATAATAAAAATTAAAAAATATTAAAAAATAAGAGGGGTCCCGATACAAAAAACGTTGTTTTATACTTTTTGCTCTATAGAAAAAACGGTAAGACATACAAGCAACAAACTTGGTATGATTATAGGGCTTACTCCATAGTATAACAAAATAATATAAAAACTGGCCAAGTGCGAGTCGGACTTGCGCACGAAGGGTTCCTTACCATCTATAAGAAAGGTGAAAAAATCACAATTGTTGTATGGGAGCCTCCTTAAATGTTTATTTTATTCTGATTTTTGGTATTTGTTGTTATGACGGCATTAGAAATACATCATCTGTGAAAATTTCAACTGTCTAACTATCATGGTCCATGAGATACAGCCTGGTGACAGACTGACGGACAGACGGACAGACAGACGGACAGACAGCGGAGTCTTAGTAATAGTGTCCCGTGTGGAACCCTTCGGGTACGGAACCCTAAAAACGGTCAAGCGCGACTCGGATTCACGCGCCGAGGGTCCGTATAACCAGTTTTTTTATTGTATGGCGGTAGGGAACTCTCAGTGCGCGAGTTCTACTCGCTCTTGGCCAGTTTTTTTGTGTGTTTAGTCAGGTCATTTTTCATTTTTCAAAGTCGTCATCCATAGCTAAGTAAGAATATATTATTTTAAGTACAAACCCGTGCTAGGGAATATTTTAAACAGAGCTTGCGGCTTTAAAACCTGTCCCAAGCGAATTTTTAACGTTATAACTAAGTAATATTATATTAAAACACTACTGTAACACTGACTAAACACACATAAAAACTGACCAAGTGCGAGTAGAAATCGCGCACTGAGAGTTCTGTACCACCATACATAAAAAAAAACTGGTTATACGGACCCTCGGCGCGTGAGTCCGAGTTGCGTTTGACCGTTTTTTATATTTTTTTGTTATACTATGGAGTAAGTCCTATAATCATACCAAGTTTGATGCTTGTAGTTCTTACCGTTTTTTCTAAATAGCAAAAAGTATAAAACAACGTTTTTTGTATGGTTACCCCTCTTATTTTTTAATATTTTTTTATTTTTATTATTTCTTGGGTAATCCACCATAATAAAACATAATCTCTTAAAATTTCAACTGGCTACCTAGTACGGTTCCAAAGATACAGCCGTTTGAATGAGTGTTACGGTGTATGTGTCGGGTGCGTGTAGAGTTGTGACGTCACGCGAGTTTGCCGCGCTCGCGCGAAAAACTCCAAAAGGACGGAAACTAAAACCGTCGTAACTTTAAAACTACTGGCTCGATTTGAATGAAACAAAAACAGGTGTATTTCTTAATTTTTAGGCTACACGGTCATAAAGTTTCAAGTGATTTAAGTGATTTAACCCACGGACATTCTTCATTGAGCGAGAGGTTGTGGGTTCAAGTCCTGTCCCGAGTGAATTTTTTCAACTTATTATAAATGTTTAAATTATTTTCTAGTACAACAAAGAAAATTCTATTCTATTCTCTATTCTATCTTAGTAAGTACCTAACTCTTAAATTAATGGTACAAATAATAATAATTAATTGTTTGGTAGTAAATGGAGTAAGTAAGATAATTAATAATTTTATAGTGATTGATTTTGCTAAAATTAAAGTAAGGTATTTCAAGCATTTGTGATTTGGAATCAGGTTGTGGAATCCAATCGTTCAGACAACCTAACGACCTAACTTCTTAATGGTCGAGAAGTGAGGAAATAGGAAGACATGAATTGACTATATAGTTTGGCTTTTAGTCAATTTGTTTTAGATTGAGTAGTCTTGCCACCTATACCATCCTGACAGCTTAGTCGGCCTAGCCCACAGGAAAGACGAGAACACTTCAAGTTCACAAATGTACCCAGTGGCGGATCCAGGATTTTGTTTTGGGGGGGCTTGAAACCAATGAGCGTAGGTTTTCAAGATTAAAAAGTGTAAATTTTTTTTTTATAGAGGGTCTCAGGTGCTTGGGGCTAAGGGGCACAAGCCCTCCCCCCCCCCCCCCCCCTAAAATGTACCTACGTCCGACTACGAGTACTCACCAAAGTAATAGGCACCACAAGCCCGCAGAACACAACGTCTCGCCAGTATTTGACCAGCCGTCCGACCTTGCCATCGTGTTTGTCGCTCCACTCCAGCACATCGTGGCAGACCGCAAGGCAGAGGAACGTCGTTTGGAACAGCTGTGGACAGGGGAAAATGGACGTTAACCCTTTGAAAACGCAGAGACCATAAAGACTACTGAAACTTGAGTATTCGTTTGGTACCAAGGTCACCGAATTTGACCCGAATGAGGTTTTTTCCTATGGGGATATGTTTTTCCGTGTATCTACTGTCTGTGCCTGCTCCGAAATGGGTATTTTTGGAAGGCCCTGGGTGCGAGGATCCTAAAAAAAATATTGGGCGTCCTTATTTTGACCACCTTGTATAAGTAAGATTGGTAGGGCCTGAATGTGTCTGCTACACGGAAAAACAAGAATTATATTATACCAAGAATGTTCATATTCTAAAGTAGGTAAATGCGGTACTGTCTTTAAAATTATGTTTACGTCGGACACGGCATTCATTACTGACGGCCACTATACTACTGATGTTCCAGGGGTGGCTAATATCTCATAATACTGACGATGACGGTCGAATGTAGGGCTAGTGTAAGGCATCTTCTGTGGTGTTGAGTGAATCCGAGTGGGGATCGGATTATCGAGTGGCCACCCCTGGTGTCAGAGTTTTTAGGCCGCCTAAAGGGCCTCTGACATGGCTTAACGATTATTATTAATCAACAACAGCCGGGACCAACGGCTTAACGTGCCTTCCGAAGCACGGAAGCGCTCAGATATATTGTCACTAGCGGTCACCCATCCATGGACTGACCGCGCCCGATGTTGCTTAACTTCGCCAATCGATTAAATATGGCTAGTCCAACTACTTAGGCTGTGGTGAGCGTTTACGGATAAATATTATCGTAGGTAAATAACGTCTAATTATAATGCACTATCTGGGTGGCATACGGGATGCTTGTTTGACACACTGACCCCTTCCTCTTATCAACAGACTCGTGCTTAGAGAGAAATGCTGCACTTTGCACTGTTTCTACGAATCTAACGCCTGGGGGTCTACCGGCTAAAGCGAAGCCGATTACCATTGGCGAAAATCGAAGTTCGATTTATGAAAAATTTACTGGGTGGCAGTAAAATAAACTTGGTGGCAGTACATTTTTCATAAATCGAATTTCGATTTTCGCCAATGGTAATCGGCTTCGTCTTAGCCGGTAGACCCCTTGGTGATATTGTAGTAGCAATACCACCCTGTGGACTACGCCGACTAAGCTGTCAGGATGTTATAGATAGGTGCTGGCCAAGCCTACTCCATCTAAAACTGCAGCGCCAAGTGGCCTCTTCACCATCTAGTGTGAGTGAACGTGCCACCCCAAGTAACATTTCATTTGGGCCTAGGTTGTAAAAATTGCCTCTAGGTTTTAGGAGGGTTGTACAAAGGTTAATGATTTGCTAGTTGGTTAAATTTAGTATTTGAGAATGATTACTAAGTCCTAAAACTAATAGTTTATTGTTAAAACCTTGAAGTTGCTGACAAGAGTTAACGTTAACGTTATTATGACTTGTGTTTCAAGAGCTTACAGCCTCAGGATCTTATAGTTGTCGTAAGCTACTGATAAGGTTCTGGAAAGGCTGTCATTTAACTTATGTGTGATCTAAAGGTTAAATTTTTAACCTTGATATTACCATAAGGTTTTGAAATGTTGGAATTGCTTATAAGTAGTTTCTAAAACCTACCTACAACTTTGAGGTTAGATCAGAGTTGTCTAGGCAAACAAATTAGGACTGTGTGGTGAAAAACAAAACCAATAAGCTGTTGTTTTGAGCTGAAGGCATGATTCAATTCCTACAGGAATATTTTAAAGCTTGAGAGGCATCCTCAAAACCCGACAGTTGTCTCCGCGACTTCAAAGAATAGGTATACATTGTAAGCATTACGCGTCTTGAAAAATGAACCGACACAGGGTGATACAAAAAAAGGAGTGGAAATTTTAAGCGTAAAGTGCGTAAAAATGTTATGAATGATTAATACAACGGTCAGTTTTATTATTTTTATTATTTACTAGTTGTAAACTTCTGTTCTCTGTAAACTTCGTATCAGTTCGATTTCGCTATTTAATTTATTTTTTTGTAATTTTCAGCTGTTCCTTTAAATCGATGAAGCCATTTTTTTTCATTTAGTGACACTAATGAAAAGCTGGGTATTCCAGATAATAAGTACACATTAAATTAATATGTTTTTTTTTATGAAATAGATGTTTTGGTGAAGGTTTTTTTGGAAAGTATTAAAACATTTTTCACACAAAAAAAAATACAAATACCAATTTTAACAGAATGTATCTGTAATAATGGAGGATACGACAACAAATAATAATGAAAAATAAGGGAGGACCATATACCACAAACGTGTTTTTATACTTTTAGAATACCACCCTTAGGCCCGGTTTCTGAATTGAGAATTTCACTAACCAAATGCTTAAGTATCGTTCTGTCACTGCAGATGTCACACAAGAGAATGTGACAGAACGATACTTAAGCATTTGGTTAGTGAAATTCTCAATTCAGAAACCGGGCCTTAGGGTGGTATTCATGAACGATACTTAAACTGAGATCCAAATTGAACTCAGTTTAAAGTGAGCTCAATTTTGAACTTACTTTAAACTGAGTTCAAAATTGATCTATGTTTAAACTTAGTATAGTGAGATCAATTTTGAACTTACTTTAAACTGAGTTCTAAATTGATATTATTATTATTCGAATCGAATCGAATCCAACGGAATCTAATCGAATCGAATGTAATCGAATCGAATCGAATCGAATCGAAACGGATAGGATCGAATCGAATCAGCTATTGCTAGATTCATACTGATTCAAGTATCAAAATTTTAACTGCTCATATCTCCGAAACGGCTAATGCTAGACCCATGTTTATGGTACTCTAAAAAAATAACTTGACGAGCTTTATCTGATGAAAGCAACAAAAATAATAAAAAGTTATTAAAAATTTATAAAAAATAAGTATCAAAACTTTAACTGCCCATAACTCCTAAACGGCTAATGCTAGACCCATGTTTATGGTACTCTGAAAAAAGGGCATGACGAGCTCTACCTGATACAAGAAAAAAATAAAAATAAAAAAGAAGTATCAAAACTTTAACTACCCATATCTCCTAAACGGCTAATGCTAGACCCATTTTTATGGTACTCAAAAAAAGGGTTCGACGAGCTCTACCTGATAAAAGCAACAAAAATAATAAAATGTTATTAACTAGTGGTTCGCCCCGAACTTTGAACTCGCGACCCCATATCTCAGCAACCCCTCGACCGATTTGGCTCATGTTTGAACTTAAAAATTCTCTTTACCTTATTTACCTGCCCACCTGACGATCCGACTAAATTTACTCAAGTTATCGTCGAACGAACATTCATACATACATACATACATCGATTGAGTTGGATTTGATTTGATTTGATATTTATTTGATTCGATTCTATGCGATTCGAATCGAATCGAATCAATTTAAATTAAATTACTAATTTGGGTCTAGCATTGGCCGTTTAGGAGATACTAGTTGTTCGCCCCGAACTTTGAACTCGCGACCCTCTATCTCAGTAACCCCTCAACCGATTTGCCTCATTTAAACATAATAACTTTGAACTCGCGACCCTCTATCTCAGTAACCCCTCGACCGATTTGCCTCATTTACCCGCCTACCAAATTTCATGACGATCCGACTACATTTACTCAAGTTATCGTCGAACGAACATTCATACATACATACATACAAACGCCGGATTGTTCCAGTAGACTCGGAGAACTTCGCTCGCTCGTTCAAATATGGGCAGTTAAAGTTTTGATACTTCTTTTTTATTGAACGAGCGAGCGAAGCGAGCGAAGTTCTCCGAGTCTACTGGAACAATCCGGCGTTTGCATGTTTGTATGTATGTATATATGTTTGTATGTATGTTCGTTCGACGATAACTTGAGTAAATTCGGTCGGATCATTATGAAATTTGGTAGGCGGGTAAATGAAATAAAAGAATTTTTAAGTTCGAACATGAGCCAAATCGGTCGAGGGGTTGCCGAGGGTTGTTAAGTTTATATGGGGTCGCGAGTTCACAGTTCGGGGCGAACTACTAGTTATTTTTGTTTCTTTCATCAGGTAGAGCTCGTCGAGCTCCTTTTTTAGAGTACCATGAACATGGGTCTAGCGTTAGCCGTTTAGGAGATATGGGCAGTTAAAGTTTTGATACATCTTTTTATTATTTTTGTTGCATTCATCAGGTAGAGCTCGTTGAACCCTTTTTTTGAGTAACATAAACATGGGTCTAGCATTATCCGTTTAGGAGATATAGGCAGTTAAAGTTTTGATACTTGAATCAGTACACACGACAGCACGTCGACCTTTACACGCTAGCACTTTGCTCGGTTACGTTACGGGCGATTTTACAACAACTGACGTGCTATCGTGTGTTCCATGAATCTAGCAATAGCCGATTCGATTCGATTCGATTCGATTCGATTCGACTCGTTTTGTTTCGTTTCGTTTCGTTTCGATTCGATTCGATTTGATTCGATTCGATTTGATTCGATTCGATTCGAATAATAATAATATCAATTTTGAACTCAGTAATACCAGTTGGTTAAAGTAACTTCAAAATTGATCTCACTAAACTAAATATAAACAGAGATCAATTTTGAACTCAGTTTAAAGTTAGTTCAAAATTGATCTCACTTTATACTAAGTTTAAACAGAGTTCAATTTTGATCTCAGTTCATGACCACCCTTAGAGCAGCCTGTAGCTGTTTCTTGAACGAAGGTCAAACGCATGTCCCCCTACAACCAAAACTTAAAAGCAACAAATTTAGCTCATTGGTGGTTTTTGCAACTGGTAAGTCTTGGACAACTCCTGGTAATAACCTTGAAGCGTTGAAAACAGCCTTGTCGTTTGAGGTAGCTCCGCGAGATTACCTTCAGCTCTTATTTTGGAAAACCTTAAGAGCTCTTAGCTGTTACAGTTCTGAAAAGGAAAAACACAATACTTTCAAGTAATTTCCTAACGTCCGCCATATTTAATATTAAAAAATGAAAAAAAAAACCAAACAAAACCAATATTTTAATTAAATAAAGCGTAATCAAATACCATGCGCTAAACGATTTATAATATATATTTTTCATATGAATAGTAGTTTGATTTCTGATGTGACTTACCACCGATGACCAATTTATTTTATTTTATTTTATTAAAAAATATCCGAAATGTTTAACTTATGAAAGGCCCGTCTTGTATACAGCACTATTATCGTAAAGTTTCACGATGAAGTGCCAATCGCACTATATTTTGATTATTTCCTGACTTTACCAAGCTACTTATTATTTTTATAAACACTTTGCTTATCTAGCCATTTTGAAAGATGGCCGAACGAAAAAGGAATGACGCCATTGTAAATAAGTATTTGAATCTGTGTAAAAAATCTTAAACAGAAGCTATTTAAAACTTGTAAGTCCTGGAAAGGTATTTATTCACATCCATCAAAAAGGTTCTAAGTTGTCATAGAGTTACATCCAAGACTAATTTAGAACTTATAAGTTGTCTTGCAAGGTTATAATAAAGTTAAATTAAGGTTGTGAAGGTTATATTTAGGTTCTATGCAAGTAGTACGAAAGGTTCTGGATTTGAGCTATAGGTTGTGCTGTAGCTCTCAGAAAGGTTCTAAAACCGGGGCCCTTTTGGCACTCAGAAGGTAATTACGAGGTTAATATAACTTTATTGAGAGTTATAAGACTTACGAGCTGATTTCCATACAAAGGTTCTAGAACCTGTTCAAAACCTTTCTACAACCTAAAATGTTACTTGGGACTGGACGCTGTATAAATCATTTCATTGCGTAGATGCAAAGGCCTTAGTTATAACTAGGTCATGTAGGTTTAAAAGCGAAAACAACAAAAAATGCAAGCGAAATCAAAAGTTATAAATAATTGAGCGTAACAAAAGAACGTGGCAAAAATGTGAATCGATAATTAACGAAAGCATTCGAGTTCGACGCGAAATTATGAGCGGATCGAATGTTTATGTTCGTTAGGCGCTACCAATCGAATTGTTTGAGTTTGGTTTGCAAGAGTAAGGCCCGGTTTCTGAGTTGAGAATTTTACTAAGCACACACTTACGTATCGCTCTGTCACGCTCTTTTGTGAGAAATCTGCAGAGACAGGACGATACTTACCCATTTGCTTAGCAAAATTCTTAACTCAGAAATCGGCAGTATGATTATTTTTGACGATTTGGACGTCAAGTCAGTAAAGCCTATGGTGAACAGAGGGGGGGGAGGTCTGTAACGCAATAAAACTAAACTATAACTTTTTTGTGTGGCCGGAGTCCTACTTTACAGAACAAAGGCCTCCCCCGTTTCAGACCAAGTCTAAGTCATCAGAGAGATATACCTGGGGCCTTAGCCTGTAACGCAATGGCGAATCGGTGGCGTCCCAGGTAGAAGGACAAGACCGGCATTTTCTCGTTTTTCTCCTACAACCAGCGAACTTATCCTCTAGAATTTGAATCAGAATATTCTTTGCTTTACTACAAAAACAATAAAGGGACCGACACTGGACCGACAGCATTAATAAATCGTAATTGAAACCGTCAACCGGGAACCCATTTTGGCACCATTGCGTTACAGGCTAAGGCCCCTGGCTGCCCCCTAGATACGCCCTAGATGATGGCTTGAATTTGCCGCCCTTTGAATTTGCCCCATGATTTTGGCGCCCCCTGAAACTGCGGGTGCCCCGGTTTGCCCTCCCCTAGATCCGGGGCTGCACAACTTCACGAATATAAGGGTATTTTTTTAATCACGAAAAAGCGGCAGCCAGCCGTTTAAAAATCTCTGTTTATTTATTTTTATCCTAAAACCGAGTGGGCCAGTTTCTTATTCACAAATTGGCCTACAAACTCGGAGAAATTAGCATATACAAGGCAAGCCAAGTGAAATGGACAATTATGAAAACCTACCATGGCATTTCTAAGCCTGTAATGTTAAAGTCGTGATCGACTGTGATTAAAAATGTAAAGTTGCTGGTAAATCACTCAATGAACGTGTGAATTATTTGGGCACGGCTTTATAATGGCTTTAGGGAGGCATAAAAAAAGTTTGAATATCTTTTGTAATTATTTAAACAAGTATTTTGGCCTAACAATCGCTTAGAAGGCCCCAAACGTTTCTGTATAGGTGCTGGGCAAGCCAAGCGTTATGGAAGTCAGCGCAGAAAAAAGCTAGTTCCTAAGAATATCTGGGGGTAAGCCAGTGCCCCCGTCAAGACGAGTAGCGAAGCTCAAGGGGCAATAATACCTTTTCTCGAAGCGAAGTTTGGTAATCCAAACCCAAGTTATGAGGGTAAAAAAAAAAGAAAATATGTGGCTTGGCCATTTCGCTACTTTCATACGGGCGAAAGGTGAAAAATGTATTCACTGTTCATTACGTTTCTGTTATTAAAAGTTCTTTAACGAAACGGCCAAGCCACAATTTTGACTAAGGTGTATAGTTTGTGAAGTTAGGGCTTGTAGAATTAGGACGAGTAGAGTCACTGCGCCGGTTTCTGAATTGAGAAATTCGCTAAGCAAATGGGTAAGTATCGTCCTGTCTCTGCAGATTTCTCATAAAAGAGCGTGACAGAACGATAGTTAAGTATTTTCTTAGCAAAATTCTCAATTCAGAAACCTTTCTGATTGAAACCTTTCTCAATTCAGGCCCGCTTTCTGAGTTGAGAATTTTACTAAGCACATACTTTACGTATCGCTCTGTCACGCTCTTTTGTGAGAAATCTGCAGAGACAGGACGATACTTACCCATTTGCTTAGCAAAATTCTCAACTCAGAAACCGGGCCTTAGAAGCTTAGCCCTACATGAGATCTGATAGATTTTTGATAGTGAGAGGTGTATGATCTCGTTTTGGCAACATTTTTCCAAGTAAATGTTTTTGGTGAGATAAATATAGCAGCAGTACAGACAAATCTGCTGAAAAAACAGCTCGTCGAGGCTTACACGCTAGCACTCCACTCGGTTGCGTTACGGGCGACTTTACAACAAAAGTGTACAGTCTCACGTGCTGTCGTATGAAAATACTACTCTGATATCCTCATAAATACTAGTTAGATCATTAATAGAGGCCTAAATTTTTATCAATCGCACGCAATAATAAACAAAGGAACCGCGCAAAGTGGATCTAACCTCTTTAGGAAAATAGAAGTTAAAAACTAAAACCCGACTACTAAAAGGCTTAAAACAAGACCTGCTTATCCTTAAAATAGATTCATAGATAATTAATCGTAGTCGGAGGCCATCGGTATATCAAATGCGAATGTGGTGTCCTCCGACTACGATTAATTATTATGTATGAGTCTATTTTAAGGATAAGCAAAGCAGGTCTTGTTTTAAGCCTTTTAGTAGTCGGGTTTTAGTTTTTAACTTCTATTTTTTTTTGGACCATTCCATTTTGCCCCACCAGAGATGCCCCACTGGTGGGGCAAAATGGAATCGCACAAAAAATAATTCCATTTTGCCCCACTGGCCACCCCACTGAGTGGCTGGTGGGGCAAAATGGAATTTAAATTCCAATTTGCCCCACCAGCTTTTTATAGACAAGATTATTATTGGCGAGGCTGACTCATTACAATGATGCAGTCACTGTAGCCTAGCCTAATTTTATAATAAATCGGCATAAATAAAACTAATTTGTTAACTTTACTAATTCGTTTATTTGTTTAAAAAAAATTACTTTGGTATATTATTATGACATCTAACATTACAACATTATTAAAGTAGTACAACATAACACAAAGACCGCTTATAATTCTGAATAATAATTTCTATAAAATATGTGTCATTTATGAATAAATATACATAGATTTGTCATTTTAAAATCTTTACAAGACATTAAAATTAAACAAATAATTCAAGTCATCGCTTTCTTGATTTAAATTTAATATCACAAAAATAAATAAACGTTTGCTTGTTTCCATTCTTGTCCATAGCTTAATCAATCTTTTATACCTAATACTAAAATATACATATATGCAAATAGTACAGTCATCCGTAAGGTCATAAAAGATACAATAAAAGTATTCAAATTGAGGTTTAAATATTAAAAACTATACTAATTATACAGGGTGTTTCAGAATGGTCTTGCGACTGAGAAGAAGATTGTAATGGAGATAATTATGACAATTAATGGAGATATTAACCTGAGTGAAATCTCTTCAGTAATACACGCTAGCACTCTACTCGGTTACAATACGGGCGACTTTACAACCAAATTGTACACTCTGACGTGAAATCGTGGTACCTACCAAGGTAACTCATTTATTTTTAAAACATTTTGTTTGGTCCTTGATATATGATAAAAGAATGATAAATAATGATAATGATAAAAGAAGCTCGTTTAAGCTTGTGTCTGGCGGTTTTATTTTGTAGGTATTTTCAAACATGACTATAAAATTAAATTAAATGAGATTTTTAAATGGAAAGTGGTTTCTTTTGCGCGATCTCATATTGACTGCATAAAATACAAAAAAATAGAAAAAGAGCCTTTTACCCGTCCAAGGTCGAGGCCCATGATGCAATTTTGGGTATGCCCCATGATGCCATTTTGGGTATTTTTGATTGGTTATTTGGCGCCGCACTGTATATTGTTCTAGTAATTCAAAGGACCCGGTGCACGTTGTAGTTTTCTACCTGTATTCTTATCAGTTTGCTTACAACCGTTGACTAGGTTTGTTGAGTGAAAATAATGGCTTCGTGTTCAAGTGGTACAGGCAGTGCATTAGTTTTTTTGAAGAATTCTAAAGCTAAAGAAAAACTTCTTCGTGCTGGGCACCAATATTGCCAAAAAAATAATTACAAAAATGATTCGGCAATTTGGTAGTGCATACATAGGAGAAGTGTGCCTATTTTTTTATAAACAATTTCTAGCTTTTATTTGTTGTATTTATATATTTTTTACTTGTAAGTACTTGACAAAGTCCGCCGCCAAAGTCAGCTCAAGCTTCTGATTGGTCAAAGCACACTTTCATGGCCCGCGTACACAAGCAAAGGAGCATCAAAGTAGTCACTCTGTCGAAATGTACTCTGTCTTTGAAGACGCGGCTATAATAGGTACCAATTGGAGGCCATTAGTTCTTAGCCACAGTATTGTTTTACCACAATTTTCGTGTTCACACAAAATTGTGATTAAGAATGGAAACAAGCAAACGTTTATTTAGGTATTTTTTGTGATATTTAATTTAAATCAAGAAAGCAATAACTTGAATTATTTGTTTAATTTTAATGTTTTGTAAAGATTTAAAAATGTCAAATCTATGTATATTCATTCATAAATGACACATATTTTATAGAAATGATTATTCAGAAATTATAAGCGGTCTTTTTGTTATATTGTACTATTTTAATAATGTTGTAATGTTAGATGCCATAATAATATACCAAAGTTATTTTTTTTAAACAAATAAACGAATTAGTAAAGTTAACAAATTAGTTTTATTTATGCCGATTTATCATAAAATTAGGCTAGGCTACAGTGACTGCATCATTGTAATTAGTCAGCCTCGCCAATAATAATCTTGTCTATAAAAAGCTGGTGGGGCAAAATGGAATTTAAATTCCATTTTGCCCCACCAGCCACTCAGTGGAGTGGCCAGTGGGGCAAAATGGAATAATTTTTTGTGCGATTCCATTTTGCCCCACCAGTGGGGCAACTCTGGTGGGGCAAAATGGAATGGTCCTTTTTTTTTGAGCTTTTTAGTAAATCATTTTGGACGATCATCCAGAATAGAACCAAGAACGGCAAAAAAAAACACATTTTGGTATTTTTTGTTCTATTTGTTGGGTTGACGCTACATGTGTTATACATTTTTGAAAAGGTCATTTAAAGCCCTTTCATTTGATATCCATGACGATGGTATTTGATAATTTTTATTTTTAGGTCCACCACTTTAGGCCGCAGCACAGCGGCCATCTTGGTTTTTTTCAAAATTAAACTATCCTATGTTACCTGGGTGATTAAGACAAATCCAACGACACCTCATTGTTACCTGGGCAATTGAGACGAATCCAACAACACCTCATTTGTTGAAATCGTCTGAGTAGCTTAGGCTCTGCGAGGAAACAGATGAACACACAAACATACCCACATACATACCCACATACATACCCACATACATACACACATACATACATACATACGCTGATAAAATCATAACCCTCCTTTTTGCTTCGCGTAGTCGGGTAAAAAGTAAGTCATTTTGGACGATCACCCAGAATAGAACCAAGAAGAGCAAAAAAAAAACACATTTTGGAATTTTTTGTTCTATTTCTTATGTTGACGCTACATGTGTTATACATTTTTGAAAAGGTCTTTTAAAGTCCTTTCATTTGATACCCATGACGATGGTATCCGATAATTTTTATTTTTAGGTCCACCACTTTAGGGCGCAGCACAGCCGCCATCTTGGTTTTTTTCAAAATAAAACTATCCTATGTTACCTGGGTGATTAAGACAAATCCAACGACACCTCATTTGTTGAAATCGGTCGAGTAGTTTAGGCACTGCGAGGGAACAGATGAACACACAAACATACATACCCACATACATACATACATACATACATACGCTGCTAAAATCATAACCCTCCTTTTTGCTTCGCGTAGTCGGGTAATAACCCCGAAAATTAGACCAAGCACGCGTTTAAGATAACAACTACTAACATACACGTGCATAGCACGTTTTGTCTGTCTGTCCGTACGTCTGCCCTCTGCCCCGGTCAGTGACCTTTGGGCTATCGAATCGACTGGTTATGTATGTAGTTTGTTATACGGAACTGTCAATTAGCTGGATGAAGAGTTTGGGTTAATTAATTTGGCAATTTAGGAAGTAGTGGTATAGTAGTGGTAGGTACCTACCTACGCAACAGTATGATTGCAGAACATTGTGAACCCATGGCAGGAAAAATGTTTTGCAAGATTACCAAATAGGCCGTTTTCAGCACAAATTGGCAAAGCATTTCATAAATGGCGCTTAGAGGGGCGTGGCCATAGAAGAACCGGTCTTACGGAATACGGAATACGGGCTGTCAAAATTAATCTGTGCTAAGCGAAAATTCACAGCCGTATTCCGCTTCTTCTATGGCCACGCCTGTAGGCGCCATCTATGAAATGCTTTGCGAATTTGTGCTGAAAACGGGATGTTCTCTGTATGTCGTTAAAAATACTGTTTGTAGCGCTCACAGCCTAAACTCTATTTTTAAATCGAGTCCACGGAATGAGAGTTGCTAGTATTATGCTACTGACAGATAAAGCCTTTGTAGCAACTGCCATTCCGTGGACTAGTCATTCTTAATCGATTGGCAAAGTTAAGCAACATCGGCCGTGGTCAGTCCAAAAACCGACCTGTCCGACCATAGACCGAAATGGATGGGTGACCGCTAGTGGCAATAATATCTGAGCGCTTCCGTGCTTCGGAAGGCACGTTAAGCTGTTGGTCCCGGTTGTTGTTGATTAATAACAATCGTTAAGCCATGTCAGAGGCCCTATGGGCGGCCTAAATACTCTTGACACCAGGAGTGGCCACTACTTCATACGATTACCTACCTACCTACTGTTTACCCCTTCGGGTCTACAAGGGTTAAGGTATTTATGTGTAATTCATCACATTGCACAGACCAATTAATTAAGCAACCAACCAATTAGAGTTATCTCATTACCGATATCACGCCACAAGTTATGAGTGACAATTATGCCAATTATAGGTCTGTCTGCCTAACAGTCTAGAAACACCTTAACATATGTTAAGGTGTTTCTAGACTGTTGTGAGGAAACCCGCGGGTAGCTGGGTCTACGATTAGGTACAGCCGGCCAAACACTAGGATACCCCTTTCCGTTCGATTTGCGCCCTTAAGCCGAGCTACCATAAGGGGTATCCTAGACTGTGGCCGACCGTACACTAGCTTTGGTTGGAATGAGCCGTTTTTAAAGAACAAATTCAAATCATTTCATATGTGGCGCCAGGCGTGGCCATGGAAGTAAAGAACCGGAACGCGACTGTCAAAATGAATCTGTGCTAAGCGAAATTTGACAGTTTTTGTCGGCCTAAAAACACCAGGGGGGTTACCTTTGACGCCATTGCGATCGAATTGAAAAAGTTTAAAAATTAATTTATCTTTGAATTCGCATAGTGATGCTTTGATTTTAAATACTTTGTAATATTAATTCAAAGGTAAGGCTGTTTTATTCAATAAAAACACAAAATGCGTCTTAATTAGTATTTTTTTTTTTTTGTAAATTGCGCCATATTGCGACGGTATTGGAAAAATGCGTCAAGGGTAGAGGGGCAGGGGTGACTATTACCTCGATGATCTACCTACAGAGCAAACTAAGCCCCGCTGTGGCCCATCTAATAAAACTACAATTAATTGTTATTACAATTCGATGAAAATTGCGTACCTAGTCGGTTAGTAGCCTATTTTTTTTTGTAACTTTTCGAATGCCTAATCGGCTACACAATGTAGGTACATCGTACTGTCATAGTAAATTGTCATTATCAGTTTTATGAAATTGGCCACAGGTTTCCTCACGATGTTTTAATTTTCAGAATGAATATTATGTCACTTGTTAAAAACATGCAAACTCATAATTTATGATTATTGACTGTTATCTATTGGTTACAGTTACAGTTGATTAGGAAATATGTGGTCAGGCTAAACGGATCTTAGATTAGTAGGTCAGTTATGTTGATAAGCCCTAAGGTCGATTTTTAGGGTTCTGCATCCAAACGGTGCCGACGGGACCCTCTTGATAATAATATGCCTTAAATACTCATCAACACAAAATGCAAGGTGTTACAAAAGATCCTAACTCTTTTTACAGGGTAATAGCACCCGGTGATAGGGATCACAAATATTTTATTTTCTCTATGACGTTTCGTTGATTTTTTAATAATAAATGCTGTGGCGGGAGAAAAGTATTTTTTAAATATTGTTTTCATTGACTTTCACAATATTTTAACAACTCAAAGCTGTGCAATGCATCTAGATACACAAACATATTTTTAAATTTGAGATAATATAAAAAACAAAAAAGTTATGATTTTTTTATTATTTTGAGGTTATAAAATAAAATTATTTTTTTACATCCGTTTAAGGGCCCTGTCTTGCCGGCACCTTTCTCGAATTCGCACGCACACAGCAATCGACGCGCGGCCGACCGCTCACGCACACTCTTGCACGGTCGACTGCGCGAATAGTGATGTAAAATTGAAGAATCGAAATAGTATATTTCATTACAAGTGTGGAAAGGCTGTCATTGCAACGAGTTCCGACAAATGGCTACCCGAGCCGAGGCGCAGCCGAAGGCGAGGGTTGACAGTCAGAACAAGTTGCAATGACGGTTCCGCACGTGTACTGAACGACTATTTTTAATACAGTTGCGAAAAAATGAAGCAATTTAATAAAATAATAAAAACACAATAAACTCAACTAACCTAACATTTTTGACTTTTCCGGTAAAATGTTCTCCGAAGCATTTTGTGCAATTATACTGAGTTCCGGTGGTGTTAATTAAAAAAAACTAGGGTCGAAATGACTCATTTTGTGCAACAAACAACTAAACTCGCGAAGAAAATTTCTGAAAAATCAAAATGGCGCCAACCGTAGAATATAAGCAGAGTTTTTTTTTCTTCACCCATTCTGGCAGGCAAAGGCAACTATGCCCATACAGCCAAGTCTTCAGTAGAAGTTTTTTATTGATATGAAATGAAAATGAAATGTAATGAGATGAAATGAAATGAAACCTAACCAAACTCATTCAATCAAATCATTAAATCTGATATTGAAACAAATTAGTTGCTTCTTTTTAGAAATATACGTATTTGCATGAATCATAAAAACTTTTTTAGTATAAACTTCATGGTTGGTTTTTCTTTTTAATAGACATTATTTTGACAGTTGGGAAAGAGAACGCACGAGTGCGGGAAAGGTAAAAAAAAAGCACGCGTGTGTAATAGCCCACATCCCGAACGCTATACGTCCCTGCAATACGCCACTTTTTGAGCAACTGTATTAAAAATGTACTTTTTATTTCAAACTAGCATTTGCGCACGTTGTTTACCCGACTGTCCAAAGGAGGGTTATGTTTTTCACGTTCTGGAAATTATGGGAATTATGAACCACCTCCACCTCTCACGATCCTGTGCCAGACGTAGCCACTGTATTCCGGTTACCAATTCTATGAATAACCCATATCTCCTAAACGGCTAATGCTAAACCCATGTTCGTTCATGGTACATACCCTAAGAAAAGGACTCGACAAAATCTACCCGATTCAAGTATCAAAACTTTAACTGCCCATATCTCCTAAATGGCTAATGCTAGATAAGTCTAAGCTCTACCTCTACCTGATGAAAGAAACAAAAATAACTAGTTGTTCGCCCCGAACTATGAACTCGCGACCCCATATCTCAGCGACCCCATATCTCAGCAACCCCTCGATCGATTTGGCTCATGTTCACACTTAAAAATTCTCTTTGCCTCATTTACCTACCGGTGTGAAGTTAGCTGACAAAACTTGGCTGACAATAATAATTATAATACTGCTAAATTAAGATGGTAATTTTTTAAATGCATTTTTCAGGCCTTGTAAGTATCCTGAAAGTCAGTAACTGTAAAAAATGATTGCTCAGATCAAAACGGTCAAGTTCGAGCCGGAATCAAATAGTTTTTCTTAAATATGTTCTCAGTTCAATCTTAATTTTATGCAAACCGATTAAGATTCCAGGAAAGATTAGTTTTTTACCACTCTTGACGCTATGATTTTCTTTAGCACATACTACAATCTGTCCAACAACACCAAACTCAGGCTAGGATTCCATTCAGAAGTACTCAAAAAATTAGCTGACAAAAATAATTTCACGGTTTTTTCAACTATTTTCAGTTTGGTCAAAATTAAAAGCCGCCAGAGTTTTTTACCACTCTAGACGCTATGGTTTTCTTTAGCACATACTATAAGCAATCCAACAACACCAAATTCAGGCTTGGATTCCATTCAGAATTGTGTCTAGAGTTGTAAAAACTCTGACGGCTTTTAATTTTGACCAAACTGAAAATAGTTGGTAAAATTGTGAAATTATTTTTGACATTAAATTTTTTGGGTACTTCTGAATGGAATCCAAGCCTGATTTTGGTGTTGTTGTATAGCTTATAGTATGTGCTAAAGGAAATCATAGCGTGTAGAGTGGCAATAAACTCTGGCGGCTTTTAATTGTGACTAAACTGAAAATAGTTGGAAAAATCGTAAAATTATATTTGTCAGCTAACTTTTTTGGGTATTTCTGAATGAAATCCAAGTCTGATTTTGGTGTTGTTGGATAGCTTTTAGTATTTGCTAAAGGAAACCATAGCGTCTGGAGTGGTAAAATCCTCTGGTGGCTTTTAATTTTGAAAGAACTGAAAATAGTTTTGGAAAAATAGTGTAATTATTTTTGTCAGCTAACTTTTTTGGATACTTCTGAATGAAATCCAAGCCTGATTTTGGTGTTGTTGGATAGCTTATAGTATGTGCTAAAGAAAACAGCAGCGTCTAGAGTGGTAAAAACCTCTGGCGGCTATTAATTTTGACCAAACTGAAAATAGTTGGTAAAATTGTGAAATTATTTTTGACAATAAATTTTTTGGGTACTTCTGAATGGAATCCAAGCCTGATTTTGGTGTTGTTGTATAGCTTATAGTATGTGCTAAAGGAAATCATAGCGTCTAGAGTGGCAATAAACTCTGGCGGCTTTTAATTATGACTAAACTGAACATAATTGGAAAAATAGTAAAAATTATATTTGTCAGCTAACTTTTTTAAAAACTCTGGCGGCTTTTAATTATGACTAAACTGAAAATAGTTGGAAAAATCGTAAAATTATATTTGTCAGCTAACTTTTTTGGGTACTTCTGAATGGAATCCAAGTCTGATTTTGGTGTTGTTGGATAGCTTTTAGTATTTGCTAAAGGAAACCATAGCGTCTAGAGTGGTAAAAAACTCTGGTGGCTTTTAATTTTGAAAGAACTGAAAATAGTTTTGTAAAAATAGTGTAATTATTTTTGTCAGCTAACTTTTTTGGATACTTCTGAATGAAATCCAAGCCTGATTTTGGTGTTGTTGGATAGCTTATAGTATGTGCTAAAGAAAACAGTAGCGTCTAGAGTGGTAAAAACCTCTGGCGGCTATTAATTGTGACCAAACTGAAAATAGTTGGTAAAATCGAGAAATTATTTTTGTCAGATAACTTTTTTGAGTACTTCTGAATGGACAAGCTTGATTTTGGTGTTGTTGGATAGCTTATAGTATGTGCTAACGAAAAGGATAGCGTCTAGAATGATAAAAAACTAATCTAGCCTGGAATCTTGATCGGTTCGTCAAAAAAGGTTGAACCTTAGTTCAAAAAACTGTTCTTAAACAGTCATATAAAAAAAAAATACTATTTGATTCCGGTTCGAACAATATTTTTAACAGTTACAGGCTTTCAGGATACTTAGAAGGCCTGAAAAATGCATTAAAAAAAAATACAATCTTATTTAGCAGTATTATAATTATATTGTCAGCCAAGTTTTGTCAGCTAACTTCACACCGGTCATTTACCTGTCTACAAAATTCAATGCCGATCCGACTAAATTAACTCAAGTTATCGTCGAACGAACATTCATACATACATACATACAAACATACATACAAACATACATACATACAAACATACAAACGCCGGATTGTTCCAGTAGACTCGGAGAACTTCGCTCGCTTCGCTCGCTCGTTCAATAAAAAAAAACGTTCTACCGCGTTTCGGCCCTAAATCTTGCCGATTATTTTCTTTCGACACGGTCATAAAAAAAATACTTCGTAATTAATACTTCCATACATACACGCGAAGAACATTACGTGACATTAATTACCCTCCTTTACTTGCGTAGAAAAATCAGTTTGCAACTTTGATGTGTAGTAGTTCACGAAAACGCGTGGACCAGTTAGTCCTACGAGTCTGCATTTTTTCATTTACTTATGAACACGCCTTCGCGCATTGCAATAACTATACCACGAAGCAACTCTTGAGTCAAGCGACAGCATTCCATTTTTGAAAATCGAATCCCGCGCGCAAGCAAACCAGCTTACGTTGAACCTTACATAGTATGTAAACCTACGTGCTGGCAGTCCTTCATTTATTAGTCCACTTTTGATACAATTTGTCCCCACACTACAGTGGGGCGAGGTCGCGCCACCAATCAAGTCTCTCGGTGGAATCTTAAATTCATTGTATTAAGAACCAAAATGCTTTAACTCATCGGTCTTTTTTCGTGGTGCGAGCTATATTCCTACACATCGGGGCCTCATGGAGCCGAGCGACGTGCTCTCTCCTCGATGGCACGCAGCGATCTGAACTCCGAGACGGGGTCGACGCTTGCGTGAAAACAATTCCGTACTCCATACTAATTCGTATGGAGAAATCGCACGCAAAATTTGGTTATGTTTGACGAATTAATGCTCCAAATACCTTTTGTTTTTTGCAAAAATACAAGGTTCACACCATTCTATATATACTCATAACTTAAAGGATAAATATTCAACTACCAAAATTATCTGTGGATTCGTCAACGACACAAACTTTAAGAGCAGTTTTACGCGTTTTTTAGAAACTTTAGATATTTTTTTCTAGCTTGCTATCAATTATATGCCAAAATCAATTGTAATGGCGTGTAATACAACTCTTCAAAAACTTGTGTAATTATTTAATGGTCATAATACTAATATTTTCTGTCATGAACCACAAAAACTGTGCGGTACGTTTAAGTACTAACCCTCCTTAAGTTGTAAAATTGACATCCTGCTGACCAGTAGGTTACCTTACCTACATCCTGTAAAAATAGTTAGGATGTTTTGTAACACTTTGTAGGGGACAACACAGAAATAAAAAAAATGCTTAAATTCTAACTGCACATTTTTATTTAATACCCTTGTATTTGTAAATGAAATCCCTATTCAGAAAAAAACGAAAATAAACTTTTTTTTTTGGTCTACGATGCAGTGGTAGTGCCCAAAAAACTTGTCGTAGACCAGAACACATAATCGGCTGAATTATTGTTGTTCTGTTGTAAAGTTTACAATAATGAAAAGAATACGGTTTTATTCTCGCGAACGAAAAATCGCTGAACAAAAATAGCTCAGTTTAGCTACAAAATGTAAAAAACTGTGAAAATTTTGAATTTCCCGCCACACTACTATCTTCCAGCCTTAAAACTAAGATTTTGATGTGTAGTACCTATTCATGCGAATAAAATCTTAAAAATATACTCACGAAGTTCCACCCTGTAAGGTAACCTGCACGATACTTTTTCAAAGTTTGAATTTCTAATGAATTATCCTTATCTAGATCCAGTCCCATGGCAAAGAGACCAATGTAAGTATGGTGAAAAATATAGGCTAAATGAAAAACCGTCTTCCAGTACAGTCTAGCATCACTTCTATCAAATAACTTTTCGTTCTCGGTTATGAGAAAACACAAAACGTTGTAGAAGATGTTTTGGTCTTTCCACAGCTCCTCCATTTTGAATTTGCGATGAAAATAAATTTTAAGATTTTTTCTTAATTATGACACTTTTTGTTGCACTTTTTTAAACTTCGGTTTTGCTAACTTTTGCACACTTTTTAGTGTAGGTATATTCTTTCTTTTACAGTAAGAATTGCGTACCTAACCACAAAGTTTTTAAAAATGTATTTTATTTGTTAATATTTTACTCATGCCATTTATAATTTATCATTAAGTTAATTATTGGTCATCTGCTGACTGATAAGAATAAACTGACTGCAGTAGGTGTTATAAAACTTGGAGGTGTTGCCAGCCTGTGGATAGTAAGAATCCCCCAAAATTAAATATACCTAATGCCTATCTACTTATAATTAATCATATTTTTTTACAGTTCGTAGTTTCTTAATTGCTTAGTAAATGAGGTAATAAAACATGTGTGATAGTTTAGAAAGGTTTTAGAAAGGTTTTTTTAGGTTTGGATAGTACCTAGGTATATTTTTTTTTAATTTTATAAGAGTTTTGTTGGCCGGTAAATGATCAATAAAAAGTATCGGCCCCCAGACTCAAACAATTTTTTGTATAATGTGTGATATTTTGAAGTCGCCACCGATTTTTTCTTACGGGGAATATTTTAACTAATCTCCCAGTGATTAAAACTTCGCTGGCTACCCCGTGAAAACAATAATTAGAAACCAACAAATAGGTATTACAGTTCTGAAATTTAAGGCAAATTTTCCCTGACACCCGGCAATTTCTTCTCCACTGGCAACCCCGCAAGATTACCACACGAGGGTAGATAAACAAAAACAATTAGAGTCTCGCCATCGACACGTGACAGACAGCCACCCATCAGGGGCCTTAGCCTGTAACGCAATGGCGTGCCGATGGCGTCCCAGGAGAATGGCAAAACCGGGATATCCTCGTTTCTCTCCTACAACCAGGGAACTAATCCTCTAGAGTTAGAATCCGAATATTCTTTGCTGAACTAAAAAAACATTAAAAGAACCGACATTTGTATTTATTTATTTATTTATTTATAATATATAAAAATTAATCGCCGTGCATTAGTCTCGCTAAAACTAAGAAACGGCTAGACCGATTTGCATATTTACTGTTTTGTTTAGTTCACGATAGTTCAGGGTAGGTTTAAAAGCAAAGAAATATGGGAAAAGTTAAAGGATTGGCTGAAAACGGAAGAAATAAAAATTTTTCATTTTGTATTGGAATCGCCATTTTTGACGCGGAGAGTCAGGTGATACGAAGTTCACCGGGTCAGCTAGTCATTAATAAATCGTAATTGAAGCCGTCAACTGACAGCCCATTTTGGCACCATTGCGTTACAGGCTAAGGCCCCTGCTATCAGCTCCACTGATACAAATAGCTAGCAAAATGATTCCGCTCAGTTCATACATTACTAGCTTTTGCCCGTGACTTCGTCAGCGCTAACTTCGAACTAAGCACTTACATTTTTAACGGATTTACAGATTGACAGAAGTTACTTAGCAAATGTAATAACTATTACTACAGGGCAATTTTTAAATAGCTTTAAACCTCACAAACCCCAACTTCTAAATGTGATTTCCAACAACTTTTGTTCTACGACTTTGGTGACAGCGCATCATTTTTTGAGTAGGCGACATCTCGGACAAAATATTTTCGGACACTTTGTCCGAAATGTCGCTTTATTATTTTAATATTTTTGAGGCGACATCTCGGACACTAACAAATAAAGCTGTTTTGTACAGTCGGATAAAAAATTCCCTACGATGTTATTTATGAGGAGACTAATAAAAATGTTACAAACCTACTTGCAAATAATATCTTGTGTACTCGTGCAGTCTTCAACATTTGCTCTCCCCCGCAAATGTGTCGCTCGCGACACACATTGTATTTCATCAATTTTATGTAAGCATATCTTAACTATATTATGTTGACAATATTTGAATGTTTTGCCTCGTGTACCAACGTTTGACAATCTGCTTCCGCGTCTCATGTCACTGCGCAGGTAACAAAGGCTCGGCACATCGAAAAAGTCTCACTAGTTATAGTGTTTTATCAAGACGAAGCGTAGGGTAGCGTTAAATCAAATAATGTTTGATGAAAAAGTACTAGGCTTACATAAGGTGGTAGGAGGATAACCGTCTCAGTTCCCACATAATTACGCGGGGTTAGTTAGGAACAAAATGATGTGAGAACTGAGGTGATGATCCTCCTGCCTGGCACCTTATGTAAGCCTAGTACTTTTTCATCAAAAATGAGCCGAACGCGATCTGAGTGCTTAAATTCAGGCTATTCTAAAATAGGCAGCTGTGGTAACGCTCTTTCTCTGTATATTAAATTTAAATACTTTAGACCGATCTAACTGTACGATACAAGTTCAATATTTTGAGAGTGTCCGAGATGTCGCCTCAAAAATATTAAAAATACAAAGCGACATTTCGGACAAAGTGTCCGAAAATATTTTGTCCGAGATGTCGCCTACTCCATTTTTTTTTCTCCATACTAAAACAAAATAAATATTTTATTTTTAATTTTTTTTAGCTTAGAGTAGCAAATAGGAGCGGCTAGAAAGGTGATTGAAAGTGGTATTTAAAAAGCCGACTTCACTGGTAAAAAGGTACTTACAGTCTTCAGTTTACTATTCACCGAACAAGAAACTGCAATGAAACTACTAACTTACCTTCTTTTCGACTAATAACACATAGGTACGTAGGTACTGGGCATTTAACATGTTTCAAGCTGGACAACTTTGACCTATAGGCAATTTCACCCAGCCAACTCTAGGTTCTAGGGTCAAAAGGCTTCGAATCTTAGGAATGCGGTGCGTTAGAACGTTGACTAGGTAACTACCATCTTGACAGCTTAGTCGGCCTACCCCATAGACTTATTATTACCCCATATTAGGACAGACAATGTATTGTTGTGACTTTGTTGTAAGTAGTAATACCACTCGCTCGCTAGCGCAGAGGCGTAGCTAGATAACCAAAAAACAAACTGGGGCCCGAACTAAACTATTTAGGTTTTATCAAGTCGAAAATATAGATAGGTTAGGTGGTCCAAATAAGGACGTCTAAAAATACTATCTAACCTGGGAAATTTATTAGCTAGTTCAATACGGTTTGGTTTCAGGGTCCGAGGGGGCCCCCTAAGCTTGGGGGCCCAAAACGTTGAAGGAAAATATCGCGAGGAAACACGCAAAATACATGATGATGCAAAACTGGAATGGGCATTGATCAGTGAGGCATCGATTGTCGTAAATTGAAAACCATTTCGAGGAATAGGGATACTGATTACTATTAGGGGTTTAAATAAGTAAAATTAAAACGGATTATTAATATTTATCGCCAAAAATGTTTACTTCATTTTTCTTTCGATGACGTCATCATAGCCTCTAATGCGGTAGTTCCATTGCCTAAAATAATTAAAAAAATACATTCGTCACGTCAGCAACAACTGTCAAAAGTGTCAAATAACTGAGAAAATAACCGTCTTGTTGACTTGACACTGACATTTTGTCAAACGTCTACATATTTTTATTTTTTAAAAGCAGAATGAATGCAATGAACTTAGTCAATAATGCCAGTGGTGACGTCATACACAAAACTTTTAGAAATTTTAAATAATTAATAAAAAAAATATTTACATAAGAAAATATTCAAATTAGTTTCTTATAGTTGTCTATATTTTCGATTTATAGAATAAAAAATAGGATTTGACGATGCCCATTGCCGGAATTGCAATGTATGACCAAGTCGTTGAACTGTACATTATCATCATGAAGCCTGTACCAATATTGTGATCTTTTGTCCAGTGGCTGATAATACGCAAAGCAGAAAGATAAAACAGAGTAAGTAGTTGGTAATGAACTAGTAGGTAGTTATGTACACATAAGACAGCACGTCGACCCTTACACGCTATCGCTAGAGGCTCTACTCGTATGCATAGTTGTGAAATGTATGCAAACTCAACACACAAATACTTTTATTCAGTATTCAATAAATACATTATACAGGGTGTCCCGTATTTCAACGTCAAAGCGGGAACTGCATGAAAAGGCAGGTAATAATGGTACTGGTAAAAATAATAATTTAAAAAAACCAGGATTTTCGTAAAAAAAAATTAACACAAATTTTCCGAAATGATATAAAACTGTTGCGAAGCAGTGGTTAGTAGGGACACACACAACTATTATATTATTAATCTCAGGTATTGCAAAATATTCACAACATTATTCTAATTATAAATAAACCCGCTTAGCCCATACAAACAAAAGGTGACATTTCTGACCTTACGCAAAACAAGCGCCCCTAGCGGCAAATTTTTTTTTATTATTTTTTTTATTTTTTTATTTTTTATTTATGATAATCCGCGCGCGATGAGAATGGGATGGAACCTTGTCAAATTCAATCTTAAATATACTTTATTTTACTTTGACAAGGTTGCATCGACGCGAGTTTGCTTACCGCGCGCGTCTCAGTTCCAAAAGGTCGCATCCCATTCTCATAACGCGCGCATTATAGCCCTTATTCGCGTCATGTAAAAAGAACGCTACCGGTCGAGCTGCGCATTAGGCGATTTATCGGTCTGTATAGGCTGTGTAGCTAGTACAGCTAGTAGCTATAGCTAGTATACTAGCTAGTAGCTATAAAGCTAGTCAAAAAAAAAACAAGTCCTAGTGCTTACGTGTGCGAGTGTAACCATGCGCAAACACATCCCTTTGGCCTCTTTCTAGCGTTATTTTTACATGACGCGACCTGTAGCACAAGAACAATATAAACCAAAACGGGGTAAAAAAAAAAGTAAGATGTAGCCTGTACAATTGTAGATGCCCCACTAGCTGGGCAAAGGCCTTCTCTCAGAAAGACAGAGAGAGAGAGAGAGAGCTTAATCACCACGCGTGCTCAATGCGGGTTGGCGATTTTTGCGTTGAGGGTATAATGCCTCATACGCTCAGGTTTCCTCACGATGTTTTCCTTCACCGTCAGCGAGTGGTATTGCTACTACAAATTCACAAATGTACGTAACTTTTAAATTAAATTAAACAAAGTCATAGATACATGCCAGCACCGGGAATCGAACCGAGGACCTTTCGCTTCAGAGTCCACTGTTCTACCCACTAGACCACCACCGCCATAAATAAAAGTGGGTATACTCACAAAATTCCAGTTTGTCCCGAATCCGTAAGAAAAGTGGCACAATTCACGTATTTTGTCCAACTCATGATCGTAGACAGATATCATGAGTTGCGTGCCGAACGCGTTGGCCACAACATGGTGGTTTAGTCCGGCAAAGTGAAACACAGTTTGTAGGAGAAGCCAAAACTTCCTTTTGCTGTTCAAAATGTTAACCTCACCAGGCTGCTTGCCCTTCAATCCTTGCTCGGCGAAGCTGGCTGACATTTTTAAAAAGAGTTTTAAGCTAGTTTTTTAGATAAATTACTTTTAATATCCCGACGTGAGTTTCGCGAATCATTAGATTACTAGTTTTAAGATTAAGTTAAAATAACACTTAGTTTTTTTTATTGTTTTCTACATGAATATTCCGTCCACTTTAAAAAAAATATATTTAACGCATAGCAGTTTTTGTAAGGCAAAGGACTGTCGTTCGTCTTTACAGCCGAGTTTATTGGTTTTTTTTTATGTCTACCTATCTTATTGAAAGGTGTTACCCTGCCCAAGGTTAGAGTATAATAAGTGCAAGTGGTCAAATTAAGGCAGTAGTTGAGGATTAATGACCAAACCAGTTTTTATAGTGTTGTTTTAATATCGTGTTGTGTGCAGTTTAATTTAATCGATCGATTTAGTTATTTATCTTGTTTTCATAATTTTCTAAGATCTCTCCCTGAGATTAGCATAAAATGTGCCTCACTACGTCTTGCGTTGGTATGTACGTACGATCTAAATGATTGTTATTTTTAGATAACGGCGAAAGACGGTACACATGGCGCACAAAGGGGTAAGCAGAAACATAACTCATTTAGCGGTTGATTACATTTAACGTTTTAGTTACTAATGCCCGTTTTCACCAACCACCCCTAATTTTAAAAGACCTTTTAACGAAAATTATCTTAGCCTCTGCAAGTCTAGGGTTCATGGATGAAGGACCATACGAATTCCACTCACAAGCGTTATGAGTTGAGTGTGTATGATCCTTCATCCATGCCCCATAGACTTGCAGAGGTGCAGATAACTTTCGTTAAAAGGCCTTTTAAAATTAGGGGTGGTTGGTGAAAACGGGCATTAGACCCTTACTACATGTAATCAGTGCCGGACTAGCCATATAGCAGGAGTAGCAAATGCTAAGGGTCCGCACATTTGGGGGCCCCGCGCGCTTTCTATCCGAAAAAAAAAACTTTTTTTGATAGTTTTTTATAAATTCGAGCGCGCTTCACGCGCTTATTTTTTGTACAAACAACAAGGACCATGAATTTGCAGTTTCAGAAATTTATATCGTATTCTTTTTTAAGCGAATAATATTAAATTGTATACTTAGACTTAAGGTTGGACGATAGCAACGTCGCGGAAAATTAAAAATTTTCACAGTTTTTTACATGTTCTAGCTAAACTGAGCTATTTTTGCTAAGCGATTTTTCGTTCGCGGAAATAACATTAATTTTCATTATTGTAAACAAAAGAACAACAATAATTCAGCTGACTATGTGTTCTGGTCTACGAAGCAGTGGCACTGCTCAAAAAACTTGTCGTAGACCAGAAAACATAATGTGCTGAATTATTGTTGTTCTGTTGTTTCATTAATGTTAATGAAAAGAATACTATGTTATTGCCGCGAACGAAAAATCGCTGAACAAAAATAGCTCAGTTTAGGTACAAAATGTTAAACTGAAAATTTTTAATTTCCCGCCACGCTGCTATCTTCCAGCCTTAAGGTGAATAATATGTAAGCACAACTAGCACCGCCAATGAAAAAAAAAAATCATATCTTGTTTTTGGATGCGTTTTTTGCTAAAAACGAATAGAAGTCGCGCGCGTCATGGGGCCCTAGATAATGGATGGAATATTTTAAATTGAGTTTAATCCAGGAAAGTTTTTTGTAACAGTTTTGTATTATTTCATACCATAAATAATTGATAACCTAATAAAGAAAACCAAGGGCCCCTTGATAGAATTTGCTACAGGTCCCGCGCTGGTTTAATCCGGCACTGCATGTAATCTGTAATATTTTCCAAATAAATATTTTGAATTTTGATTTTTTAAATAGAACCTACACTAAGATACTGCGTTAT
Source organism: Zelleria hepariella (assembly GCA_949319315.1). NCBI lineage: Eukaryota > Metazoa > Arthropoda > Insecta > Lepidoptera > Yponomeutidae > Zelleria > Zelleria hepariella. The sequence goes on from OX439385.1 coordinate 881,592, forward strand.
ATTATATTCTGGGGTAACGCAACCGAACGGGAAGTTATCTTCAAAGCCCAAAAAAGATGCTTACGAGCAATAAGCAACTTGCGTCAAACCGATAGCTGTAAAACTTACTTTAGAGACAAAATTTTGATATTGCCATTTTTTTATATTCTTTAGTAAACAGCAATCCTCAACTATTTAAAGGACTTATAATAAGTAGACGTAATCACAACCAAATAAGGCACCTATTATCTCATAACATAAGTCAGAGTTATTTGACAAGAGTTTTTTGGGATTGCACCAAAAATTTTTAACAAGTTACAAAAAACCCGTCGAGACGTCGACAATCTTCGTCAGTTCAAGCGCGATTTATTTAAACTGTTGTTATCTAAAAACTATTACAAAGTCACAGAATTTTTGGAGGAATATACAATTCGTAAATTGGTAAAATTACATTGATATAACCCGTGTCATTAGAGAAAACATTTACGATGAACATCAAAACACTTGCCCTCTCGCTCTAATTAATACAGTCAAAGCGAGACAAAGCTAGGTTTTTAACACCCTCCTAAATGTTTTCTTTAATGACACGGGTTATACCTACTTACATAAGAACACCATTGTTAGACCACATGTAATCTAAGTAAGGCAAAACAATTAAATTTAAATTGAAATTAAAAGTTCGTTGCAAGTAGCTTTTCTGTCAACATTTTGTATTTCTGTAAATTTTCACAATAGTGCTAACGCGACTGGATGCACTAAGCACGAAGACTAAGCAAAATTATCACAACGAATAAAAATTAAGAAACAATAGTTACCTACATTTGACCCCTAGCCGGCCGTTCGGAAAAAAAATTGAAAAAACTAAGGGTGGCGTTAATAGTCGTCGACTCAAGATCGAACTAAAGAAGGTGATCTCAGAAAAGTCAAATGCTAATGTCAAGCCTTGGCTGTCAATGTCAATCTCAAGATAGTGTCTATTAATATTACTGACAGCTACTCAAGTTTGAGATTAGCCTTTTTTTTGTAGCATGAATTAATAAATGGAGAGTAATATGCCAAGGCTTGACATTAGCATTTGACTTTTCTGAGATCACCTACTTGAGTTCGAGCTCAAGTAGGTGATCTCAGACGACTATTGATACCACCCTAAGAACGTTTGTGTATAATTTAAATAACATTTTTTTGACGCAGGCATTCATTATAATATGTCCTCAGAGAGGTTATTGTAGATTAATAAATAACAATAGTTTTTTTTTTCGCAAATTTTTTTTAGCCCCCTAGTACAAGTTGTTTGTATTGTAATACAGCCTAATTAAAGTTTCGCTAACGACTTCGAATGCACCCTGTAGAAGAAATAACGTAAGGAAGGTTTAAGGTTTTCTTTCCATTAGTTAAATAGTTACCTATTCCACTCATTCGGACAGAACGCAAAAAAACAGGCCGCTTTGGGAATATATAATTTAAAACATAATATTTCCCATCCAAATATTTCGTTTCTCTGCTTACCCCTTGGGTGATACGAAACTTAAATTAGTATTCACTTAATATTAAATTATAATTTTCAACTCAGATTTCCACCTATCTTCACACATTAAAAGTATCAAACACACAACACAACGAAAAACCGAACACGTCCTAACGAAAAATGGTGTAACTTGGAAAATCACCAAAAAGCTTTCCATTGGCATAGGACCCGGGGGCCCAAAACTTATTGTTTTTCAAGAAACAACTTAGCAAAATGCGACTGTGTCCGAAAGACATCTTCGGTCAGTAAAATGCGGTAGACTGAAGCCAACACAGTGCATTCAAGTAGGTAACAAAGCATTTGATGACCAATTAGGTAGTAATGAAGGCTTAGCTGAAAATAAAAATAACTTGGGAGTTTTTAAATATTTTTACAGAAAAATTATCAAATTGGTTGTTTACAAACTAAACACTACCTTTGTAAAGAGCACTACCAACATTTTATTGTAGTTTAAGAGGAAACGCGGGTAGCCGCTGCTCCATACAAAAAGGGAGACCGGTTTCCTCCCTGGATAATTATTTTAGAAAACATATTATGTTTATGCTATTTCAATTTACGAGTATGTGTACACACGACAGCATGTCGACCTTTACACGCTAGCACTCTACTCGGTTGCGTTACGGGCGACTTTACAACAAAAATGTACACTCTGACGTGCTGTCGTGTGTACCTCTGCCATGTCCCTATGTTTTCCTTTTTTTATTATTGAAATTATTTTAATAAAATGTATTTAAATAATTAAAATAAGAAAAAAAGGAAAACATAAGGACATGGCAGAGGTACATATAAATTGAATGGCATAAAAATATTTTTTTCTAAAATAATAAATTTATCCAGGGAGGAAACGTTTGAGGGAGGAAAAGTTTTTGAATTTTTTGTATGGATCAGCGGCTACCCGCGTTTCGTCTTAAACTAAGAAAGGTGAAGGTACTTTACAGTGTACACACGACAGCACGTCGACCCTTAGACACGCACTCTACTCGATTACGTTACGGGCGACTTTACAACAAAAGTGTACACTCTGACGTGCAGATGTCGTGGTACGGTCGGCCACAATCTCAGATACCCCATGGCAGCTCTTATCGCGCGCGGCATAAGGGCGCCAATCGAACAAAAAGGGGTATCTGAGACTGTGGCCGACTGTACAACTTACCTAGTCCATTTTTAGGGCTAGTACATATTTTCGTATTTTCGTCTGTGCGACTGTCCAATAGGGTTTTTTCCTTGTGTCAAATTTAGTTATAATAAAAATTCTAGATGGCGCTGTCTTTTAGTAAGAATAAATGTCAAACTAGATCACAGATAACCAAAAAAAACGCCAGATAAGTCTGCGCGCGTCGGATGGCGTACCGTTGCGTCAGGTCAGGTGGTATTTAAGTTGCGATGGAAAATAATCACCTAACCAACCGCTTGACCTGACCCCTAATAATCCTTATTTTCTTGCCATTTCTGTTGTATTATGTTACCAGCCAAACCCGATTTCATGAACTAGTTTCGCCTCGACCAAACCAGCCTAACCTAAGCTCGTATGAACAAACCGGTATAGCCTAGGCCAAACTAGTCTAGCCGAAGCTCGTATGGATAAACCGGTATTTCCTAGGCCAAACTTTGAACGAGCGAGCGAAGCGAGCGAAGTTCTCCGAGTCTACTGGAACAATCCGGCGTTTGTATGTATGTATGTATGTATGTATGTATGTATGTTTGTATGTTTGTATGTATGAATGTTCGTTCGACGATAACTTGAGTAAACTTAGTCGGATCGTTATGAAATTTGGTAGGCGGGTAAATCAGGCAAAGAGAATTTTTAAGTTCGAAGATGAGCCAAATCGGTCGAGGGGTTGCTGAGATATGGGGTCGCGAGTTCGTAGTTCGGGGCGAACCACTAGTTTAAAACATAAAAGATGTTTAATTTTGATATGGTCACTATAAGATGTTGTTAGGTTAGCTAATTACGTAATAAATTACTCAAGACAGAAGGACCCTTAAAAAGTAGGGACTGAATAAATTAACCGACTTGGTATTACATGGATCTCAAAACTTTTTACGGTAGAAGAACTGAGCAGCGAGGCTTGGTTTTTTTTTACAAGTTTTGTTTTTGATGGGATCTCATTTCTTTTTGTAGATAGTCCTACTTTTTTTTGCTTTCTACTTCTACGAGTACGTCTTCTACCTTCCAGGGCCCTTAGCCTGTAACGCAATGGTGACAAAACGGGCTCCCAGTTGACGGCTTCAATTACGATCGGGCAACTAAACTTATAGGCCCGGTTTCTGAGTTGAGAATTTTGCTAAGCAAATGGGTAAGTATCATCCTGTCTCTACAGATTTCTCACAAAAGAGCGTGACAGAGCGATACGTAAGTATGTGCTTAGTAAAATTCTCAACTCGGAAACCGAGCCTTACTGCCGATTTCTGAATTAAGAAATTCACTAAACAAATGCGTAAGTATCGTCCTGTCTCTGCAGATTTCTCACAAAAGAGCATGACAGAACGATAGAGCAATTCAGAAACCGGGCCTCTGTCCATCTACTTAATACTTTGCGGGATTTTGGTACAACTTCAAGACATCCCATTCTGGCTTTTTCATTCCGTTGACCATTGTACATAATAATATGTAGGTAGGTACATATTATTGAACGAGCGAGCGAAGCGAGCGAAGTTCTCCGAGTCTACTGGTACAATCCTGCGTTTGTATGTATGTATGTATGAATGTTCGTTCGACGATAACTTGAGTAAATGTAGTCGGATCGTCATGAAATTTGGTAAGCGGGTAAATGAAGAAAAGATAATTTTTAAGTTCGAACATGAGCCAAATCGGTCGAGGGGTTACTGAGATAGAGGGTCGCGAGTTCAAAGTTCGGGGCGAACCACTAGTGTAGGTACATATCTACACCTATTCATTCCATTATAGGATTACAAACTTACATTTGCATTGTACACAAGACAGCACGTCGACCCTTACAACCTACCACTCTACTCGGTTACGTTTGTACACTCTGTCGTGCTGTCGTGGGTACATGTATGCAAATTAAACTTTGTATTCCCATATAAATATATAGGATTACAAAGTTACATTTGCATTGTACATGTATCCAAATAAAACTTTGTAATCCCATATATTTATATGGGAATACAAAGTTATATATGCAGTTGGTGTACCTAGAAACCTGGACTGAAATTGCAAAATATTTTAGTTTTTCCTTGATTTATACACTAAATACTAATTGTATTCTAAATTTGAAGCTTCTATGTATGCTAGAAGTGCCTTAGAGTTTTGATGATCAATCAGTGAGTGAGTGACAAAATACGAAACTTTGACTAGTTATAATTCTTAAACTACTGGTTCAAATTGAATGAAATTTGAAATATTCCGTGTTTATACAATGTTTTCTTGGTTACAGAAAATTCAGGTTTCTAGTTTTATCCGAAACGAAGTTATAGGGGGGTCGAAAATGGCCTGAACTGCTTCGAGAAAAGTATGGTACGGCCGTGCCGCTTTTTAGCTCGACTTGGTGGGGGCACTGCCGTGCCCCCAGATGCTCCAGGATAAACTAGTATGGCCTAGCCCGAGCTGATATTGACGAATGATTAGGTATTAATATTACCCTCGTAAACTAAGAGGTTTAGCGCAAAAATTATGAAATTTTCGAACCCCTTCAAAACCACGAAATCAGGCCTTTTACTTTTATAGGCATAGACTATGCTATGTACTATTCTATATTTATCCAAAACCATTTATGTTTTTGCTTTCAAGAATAAAAATTGCAAATATGTATAAGACACGGCAACACCACGGTTTATCCATTGAACATGGCAAGCCTGATTCTTATATGTATTATATGTATCTTTTCACTACTAGTACCTACTTTCTAATCTGTGAATCAGTGGGGAAAAGCGTTATTTGACAGGCGTATTTTCTGCGCCATCTATCAAGCATTTTAAAATCAGCTTTTAACTGTCAGTTGAAAACGGCTCATGCAGAGACAGACTCATGAAGACTTAAACCAAACTACCGAATAATGGCAAAAGAAACCGTGATTATTTCAAGTTACGTAACTTTGTCATTAGTCGCAATCAACTTTTTTACAAAAAAACTTTTTCTATTGTTTAACAGCTGGCACATAGAAGTTTACCCCTTCAGAAAACTCAATATGTTTTTAATCAATAGGTACGGTCGGCCACAGTCACAGATACCCCATGGCAGCTCTTACCGCGCGAGGCATAAGGGCGCCAATCGAACAAAAAGGGGTATCCTAGCGTGTCGCCAACTGTACATAGATAAGAGACATTAGTGCTAAACTGTAAAAGACAAAAGCTAAGGGTGGTATTAATAGTTGTCTGAGATCACCTACTTGAGCTCGAGCTCGACCTCAAGTAGTGAAGGATCCAGGAGGTGAACTCAGAAAAGTCAAATGCTAATGTCAAGCCTTGGCTAATGTCAAACTTGATTAGCTGTCAGCATATTAATGGACACTATCTTGAGATTGACTTTGACATTAGCCAAGGCTTGACATTAGCATTTGACTTTCCTGAGATGACCTACTTGAGTTGCGAGCTTGAGATGACGACTATTATTGCCACCCTTAGGCCCGATTTCTGAATTGAGAAATTTACTAAGCAAATACGTAAGTATCGTCCTATCTCTGCAGATTTCTCACAAAAGATAGTGACAGGACGATACTTAAGTATTTGCTTAGTAAATTTCTCAATTCAGAAACCGGGCCTTAATGTGCCTTGGTTTTACAGTGTGTCACGCACGATAGGTTAAAGTTATTTTTAATAGAGAGATTGTATTTTCGCAAATGCGTGTGAACCAAAAACTGAACGCAAAACCTTGGTAATGACACCAGGTATCATAAAATATATAAAAAGTACAATTTATTTATAGTTCTCGTCATGGCCATGGCAATGATGATTTTAGGAGAAAATAAAATATAATTTGACATTTAGTTCATAGCGGAGGGTTTATCTGTTTGTTTGTTCTCATGTAGAGCCAAACATCTAACTCTACACGTCCTAACTCTACAAGCCCTAACTTCACAAACTCTACACCTTAGTCAAAACATGTGGGTTAAAAAAAACGACGAAGCGCTTCGAGAAAAGGTAGAAGTGCTCCTTGAGCTTCGCTAAATCGCTACTCGTCTTGGCGGGGACACTATAGAGCGTGCCCCTAGATTAACGGTGGAGGAGTATCTTTATAAGTAGGTAGGTACCTACTTAGGTAGGCACAATGTCCCAGGCACTGAAGCGCCGAGTGGTCTCTTCACCGGGTGCACTCTAAGTCAATAGCGGAACTTTAAGTAGGCTGTCTTCTGATCAACACAAACAACTTGTACTAGGTGGCGACAAAAATGGAGCGAAAAAAATATCCGCTGTTTCATACATTTGGCGCAGTACTGAGTCGACCTTTTGTATGGAACAGCTGATATTTTTTTCACTCCATTTTTTTCGCCACCTAGTACAAGTTGTTTGTAATGATCAGTAGATAGCCCACTTAAAGTTCCGCTATCGACTTAGAGTGCACCCTGTAGAGCGTGCCCCTAGATTAACGGTGGAGGAGTATCTTTATAAATAGGTAGGTACCTACTTAGGTAGGCACAATGTCCCAGCCACTGAAGCGCCGAGTGGTCTCTTCACCCATCTACAGGGTGCACTCTAAGTCGATAGCGGAACTTTAAGTAGGCTATCTGCTGATCAATACAAACAACTTATAACTAGGTGGCGAAAAAAATGGAGCGAAAAAATATTCAGCTGTTTCATACATTTGGCGCAGTACTGAATCGACCTTTTGTATGGAACATGAGATATTTTTTTCGCTCCATTTTTTTAGCCAGCTATTAAATGTTGTTTGTATTGATTAGTAGATAGCCTACTTAAAGTTCCGCTATCGACTTAGAGTACACCCTGTAGTGTGAGTGAAGGTGCCACTGGACGCTGTATAAATCATCTCATTACGTAGATGTAAAGGCCTTAGGTACTTACCACATTAATAATGCTAGCCTCCAGGAAGTACCAATGGGAGTCCTGCTCGAAAAGCACCTTCAAATCCGCCAATTCAACGAGATTTTCCAAATTCAACTCCAAATTCGATACATAACTTTGAACACCGTAAAATGCCGCACTGTTGTTAATCAAGCCCACCAAATGGACACTGGTCGTTAAGGCCAAAAGGATGTAAGTGAAAATATTTCGTTTTTTATCCACGTTTCTTTTTTCCATTTTGATTGACACTTTCTCGTGTATTATTTTGCAAGAACCAAAGTCAGATTACTTTTCCACTTGTTTTTTAAATACTAAGTAGTTCGTGCCCCTGTCTACCCTTGTGGATACAATTTGCAACGTTTTCAGGTTACTTTCTGGGAACAAACTGACTTTTGTAACGTGGTAATGTGTAATGAACGCGTTAGTTGTAACTTCTAACTTGTTCTACTAATTAGGGACATACATGTAAAGAATGTGCATTTGTCTGTCTGTATGTGTTATAAGTTTTAGCAGATAACCGGCCAAGTGCGAGTCGGACTCTTGCCAGCGACTTTTCAATTTGCAGGAGAGTGTAACTGTCGTGTCTGAACGCATGTCCAAGATATGCAACCTTTCTCCTTTTGATAGTGTTCCATAGCTCTCGCTTCTTGCAGATACGTCTTAGGACTTCCAAAAAGAGTCTACTGACAAATTATTGCCAACACAGCATGCTTGGTGCCATGGGAAAAAGGTCAAAGATAACCTCTGGGACGAAACTTGCGTCTGCACCTTCGCACCTTCTCATGTAGGCTCTACGACTGCCACTGCGAGTGCCGCAGCTGCGTCAGCGGTTCGGCAGAAAGTCCCTTAGGGTGGCATTAATAGTCGTCGACCTAAGGGTAGACGATAGCAAAGTGGCGGGAAATTCAAAATTTTCACAGTTTTTTACATTTTGTAGCTACACTGAGCTATTTTTGTTCAGCGATTTTTCGTTCGCGGAAATAACAAAGTATTATTTTCATTATTGTTATCAATAGAACAACAATAATTCAGACGATTATGTGTTCTGGTCTACAAGTTTTTTGGGCAGTGCCACTGCTTCGTAGACCAGAACACATAATCGGCTGAATTATTGTTGTTCTGTTGTTTACAATAATGAAAAGAATGCTTTGTTATTTCCGCGAACGAAAAATCGCTGAACAAAAATAGCTCAGTTTAGCTACAAAATGTAAAAACTGTGAAAATTTTGAATTTCCCGCCACGTTGCTATCATCCCACCTTAAGATCGAACTCAAGTTAGTAGGTGACCTCAGAAAAGTCAAACGTTAATGTCAAGCCTTGGCTAATGTCAATGTCAATCTCAAGATAGTGTCTATTAATATGCAGACAGCTAATCAAGTATGACATTAGCCAAGGCTTGACATTAACTTCTATTTGACTTTTCTGAGTTCACCTTCTTGAGATCGAGCTCAAGTAGGTGATCTTAGACGACTATCAATACCACCCTAAGTACAATCAGCTGATGCACTGTTATGTGTTTATGGCTCTAGGAGTGGAGACTATGGATGTTTGGGGGGTTTTTTTAAGGGAAAATTGGTCGGCGCTTGAGGAACCGGGGCCTCAAGCGCCGACCAATTTTCCTTACCGACAAGCGCCGACCAAACTTCCGTTCCGGGGCATACCTGGCGCAAAGGATTTCCCTGGCGGTGCAGCGGGGGAATGCTGCTAGCGTGATGGGAACCTTTGTATCAAGTATATCGCGGGGCGGTATTTTTGATTATTTTTGTTTTTGGTATGCGTTTTTTTTTGTGTTTTTGTTGTGACTTTTTTTCTTGCCCAACGTTTTTACGAAGCATTATGTGATTGTGAATTTAGAATTTTAATATTTCATGTGAGTAATAATTTTATGACAAATGTTTGTGTTCTAATAATTTATAAATTAATTGTACGGTCGGCCACAGTCTCAGATACCCCATGGCAGCTCTTACCGCGCGCGGCATAAGGGCGCCAATCGAACAAAAAGGGGTATCTGAGATTGTGGCTGACTGTACCGTTTGTTTCCCAAATAAAGTAAAATAAAATAAAAAAACTAATAAATAATTTTACATGCAGCTAAGTTGGTCCGAACGCAGCCGCGGGCACCAGTTAGTCTGCTTCGTACTTGACCCCTAGCTCACCTGCGGAGGTTGTAGGAGGCATTATGCATAAAAATGTGACGTTTTTCTGATCTTTGCACCTCTGCGTTATTGTCTGAGTCTGAGAGACGACGTTTTTGTAGACAGGAACCTTAGCCTGTAACGCAATGGCGTGTCGATGGCGTCCCAGCATTAGGGCAAAACCGGGGTTTCCTCGTTTTTTACCTACAACCAGAGAACTAATTCTCTAGAATTAGATTCAGAATATTCTTTGCTGCACTACGAAAACATTAAAAGGACCGACAGCATTAATAAATCATAATTGAAGCCGTCAACTGGGAGCCCATTTTGGCACCATTGCGTTACAGGCTAAGCTGGCTAAGGCCCCAGGGGCCTAAGTATGTAAGGTAATGATACCAAAATGGGCTCCCCGTTGACGGAATGCTGTCGGTCCTTTTAACGTCAGATATTTTATACAGGGTTTTAAAAGACCGCCGGCAGACCCGAAAGGTATGCATACATACTACAGGGTGCACTCTAAGTCGATAGCGGAACTTTAAGTAGGCTGTCTACTGATCACTACAAACAACTTATACCAGGTGGCGAAAAATATGGGGCGAAAAAAATATCAGCTGTACCATCCAAAAGGTCGACTCAGTAGTGCGCCAAATGTATGGAACAGCTGATATTTTTTTCGCTCCATTTTTTTCGCCACCTAGTACAAGTCGTTCGTAGTGATCAGTAGACAGCCTACTTAAAGTTCCGCTATCGACTTAGAGTGTACCCTGTAGACACCAAAACAAAGTACTTTTTTTTTCCATAAATTATTGCTTGTCTTTGGTTTTTTAGGTTATAATTTTGGAAAATATTGTATCGCGCAATGGACGTGTATCACAGAGAAGTCATATTGCGCAAGCCTTGACATAAACTGCTGCGTTCGAGGGGCTGATGTTTATACACCGAACTAAATCCCATAGAATCCGCATTACATATAAAATCACAATAAAAACTTGTCCACACAGAAACAACATGATATCAGCAATAGAACAATACGAAACATAATTTCGACCATACGTCTAATATTCGAATGTCAACCTTATTGCATTAGTGTACAGTTTTACTTTAATTGCATAGTCTACGTGCAAATAAGCTCCCAAAGGCAGTTTGGACATCTATTTTTCCAGACACATTTCAGAGTTCTATGTTGTATCTAGTTTTATCCTTGATCGAAGTGTTTATAATACATGTTGTGTGTAGCAGTTTTCTTTAGGACCGATAGAGGTCGCTGCAAGGCCTTTAGGCTTTCATTGGACCGGCCTAGAATTAGCAACAGGTGAATCCCAGAGATAATGTACACACGACAGCACGTAGACGCTTACACGTTAGCACTCTAGTCGGTTACGTTACGGGCGACTTTACAACAAAAGTGTACAGTCTGACGTGCTGTCGTGTGTACCATTGAAAAGGCATTGGATTGAGGTATAGTTAGTAGGTGTAGTTAATTGAGATTTAATTGAAGCTCGGATGTGATGACGACATTGGCAACGTAAATAAGATGATGTGCAATCTTACAAGCGCTTCCTACTAAAGGGTGCACTCTAAGTCGATAGCGAAACTTTAAGTAGGCTGTCTACTGATCAATACAAACAACTTGTACTAGGCGGTGACAAAAATGGAGCGAAAAAAATATCAGCTGTTTCATACATTTGGCGCAGTACTGAGTCGACCTTTTGTATGGAACAGCTGATATTTTTTTCACTCCATTATTTTCGCCACCTAATACAAGATATTTGTATTGATCAGTAGAATGCCTACTTAAAGTTCCGCTATCGACTTAAAATGCACCCTGTAGAGGGAGTTTTGAGAAGAGACACACATCGAAACCACACAACCGTAGTTACTAAATGGATGGTTCACAGTTCCGCCCCCTTTGATTTCGACTGATCATAAAATTGAATAGAGGTATTTTCGCGCATTTTTAAAAGGGAAGATTAATAAGTATCTACACCGTGGAATTTTAGTGGTTTTAAAGCCGAAGGTATTTAGTTGCACTCGTGATTCTGAGCTAAATTCCAAAATTTTACTTCAAAACGAGCGAAAAAAAAAACATTTTCCAATACAAACTATCGCTATCGCCAATCGACACCATTTGTATGGAGAAGTGAATTTTTTTTTCGCGCGTTTTGGAATGAAATTTTGTAATTTGGCTCAGAATCACCAGTGCAACAAAATACCTTCGGCTTTAAAACCACTAAAATTGCACGGAGTATACTTAAGGGTGGCATTAATAGTCGTCGATTGAATTCTAGCTAAGTGCTATATTTAATTAATAATATTAACTCCTTTAGGTACTAAAGATGCTGACGTTAGTCTAAAAAAAGTAGAGCGCGCGTAAGGCCGCGATTAGTACGGTCAAGCGTGAACCATACTTGACAAGTTTATTTCACTTTTTGTTTTTTCTAAAGCAATAACCCGTGCTTGGGAATAATTTAAACATTGATAATAGGTAAGTTGAAAAAATTCACTCGGGACAGGACTTGAACCCGCAACTTCTCGCATACCGTGCAGGCGCTCTACCAATTGATCTACCGAGTCAATTAACTGTCGATGCGAATTTCTTCAACTAGTCTCCGTCTACTGGACGGGGGGCGCCATCTGGTGTGATGAGTTTGCACTAATCTACACCACCCAATGCGTTCATCTTTGCAGACGAAATGCTCATTGGAATTTTGACGCCTGCACGGTATGCGAGAGGTTGTGGGTTCAAGTCCTGTCCCGAGTGATTTTTTTCAACTTATTATAAATGTTTAAGTTTATTTCAGCCAAATTATCAAATCGGCTGTAGCATTTTGGGCATAGACTGCGACTTCTTGTGTCTGAGGCCAAGACCCACTTCGGATCGCTGAACCATCGGAGTAAGCAAGTAAGGGTACTGCTGAGGAAAATAGCCAGCACCTATCACATGCATTAGAGATTCTGTGATTCTGCGGATGAAGATTCTAGAGATTCTTCAGATTCCGACCATGGGAGATGAAAAATCTTTTATCGCTAAAAGTGGCCACTTATTTTCCATTGGCGGCGCTAGTTGTGCCTAGGTTTGGGCCTTAAGGGTGGACGATAGCAACGTGGCGGGAGATTCAAAATTTTCACAGTTTTTTACATTTTGTAGCTAAACTGAGCTATTTTTCGTTCGCGGCAATAACATAGTATTCTTTTCATTATTGTAAACAATAGAACAACAATAATTCAGCCGATTATGTGTTCTGGTCTACGACAAGTTTTTTGGGCAGTGCCACTGCTTCGTAGACCAGAACACATAATCGGCTGAATTATTGTTGTTCTGTTGTTTACAATAATGAAAAGAATACTTTGTTATTTCCGCGAACGAAAAATCGCTGAACAAAGATAGCTCAGTTTAGCTACAAAATGTAAAAAAGTGTGAATATTTTGAATTTCCCGCCACGTTGCTATCGTCCACCCTTAAAGAAAGAAACACTTACGAAATTCCAATTGGTCAAGTAGAAGCTTGTCAAGTAGATCATATCCCAGACCCTTGGATCCTTCAGCTGTTCCTCAGTGGCATCCGCAAAGATTTTCATCCCATAACACAACACTCCAACGCACTCACAAAATGCAACAATATGGAACAATTTCCTCACAGACACAACACATTTGTTCAGCTTTTTTTTCTTCGTAGGTTCCTCGATCGTTATTTTTATTTCATTCATTTTAATTTTGTCTAATATTTGATTTTTCTCGTAAAAAAACGGACATGTGTGCGCCAGCTAACGACGTATGATACGAATTAACATTATCAATGCCAAAAGTACCATTAAAAATAAATAAATAAATTACCGGTTTTGAGTTTGGAAGTTTTTGTCGGGTTATGTGGTTGTTTATGCAATGAAGACTGTTTCCTGGTTTAATATTTTAAGCAACAATTAACTTGGATATGTTAAAACATCGTACTTTAATCATGACAGGATGTCTGACTTGTTTTACACTTTTAAAGTTTTTAAAGGCTAAGGCCCGTAATATTAATCACAGTTTAAACTCAAACCATAGATTAAACCTCGCATTTTGTATGGAAATTTATCGATAATTTAAACGATAATTTAATTATAGCCTTTTTTGTTTAAACGGTGGTTGATATTACGGGCCTAAGAAAGATTTTCCGGATACCCTGTACCCTGATTCTCGCCTGTTTTATTGTTTTATTGTGAAACTAGTTGTGCCCGCGACTTCGTCTGCGTTTTTACACACTTGGCATTTAATTTAAATTCGACTGTGGAGGAAAACTCAAAAGGAAGGTTTTTTTTTAACCCCCGACCCAAAAAGAGGGGTGTTATAAGTTTGACAGCTTTGTGAGTGTGTCTGTATAGGTATGTGTTTGTTAGGGTATGTCTGTCTGTGGCACTGTAGCTCTTACCCGTTTAACGGGTGAACGATTTGGAAGCTTAAGTTTTTTTTTTAATTTGAAAGCAGGTTTTCTAGCGAATGTTCTTAGTTATGTTTTGTCAAAATTGGTTCAGCTTTTTATTAAATATGCTTATTTGAAGCTAAAATGTCGGGGGTATTTTAATTTAATAGTTATTATTTCTTAACTTGCCGTAGCAGGGCTCAAAAGAAAGCAATATAATAAAATAGAATAAAAACCGTAATCTAAACAATACATTTATAAATGTAATAATAAATATGTATTGTTTACATTAAGGTATCGCCCGTGATAAGATACCAGGAAGCTTAGCATAAGAATTGCTTAGGAAGTAAAGTGGTTTATACAGGGTGTTAAAAGACCGCCAACAAAGCGGGAAACCACGTATTGTCCTCATAATAAGGAACATTTTTGCCCAAGGAACTATGCCTGGGAAATCAACGGTTTCCGAGATAATGAGGTTCAAAGTCGGACTTTTCAAAACTCTTTTTTTGCAGAAATGTATTCAGTATCTAGTTCTTAACATACCTTCCCAAGAAGCCATATCAAAATTATGAATATTTCTTACAAAATGACGTTAAAATTGCAACCCGCAATGTATTCTAAACATCGGCACTTCAAGCTTAAGTAACATAAACTTATGACGCTTGCGCAATATGACTTCTGTGCGTTACACGTCCATTGCGTGATAAAATATTTTTCAAAATTATAACCTAAAAAACCATAATCATGTCCCAGCAATAATTTATCGAAAAAGTACTTTGTTTTGGTGTCTAGTATGCGTGGCTTTCGGGTCTGTTGGCGGACTTTTAACACCCTGTATGTATCTCCCTCGACGTAGAGTGGGATAGATAAAGTTATAAGCCCATAGATAAGGTCTTACTCATTCTCATGCTAAGCCAGCAAGCAAAGCATACGGCTAATAACTCTGTCTATCCCGCTCAACGGTAAACAATAGTTATTTGTTATGCAAGAATGCAAAATTATTGTTTGCGGCGAGTGCTTGTATTGAATACCGAGCGGTGTTAAAAGACCGCCAACAAAGTGGGTGACCACATATAGTCCTCATCATAACGAACATTTTTGCCCAAGGAACTATGCCTAGGAAATCAACGGTTTCCGAGATAATGAGGTTCCAAGTCGGACTATATATTTTTTTTGTTTTTTTTTTTCAGAAATGTGTTCAATATTACGTAATTAACATATCTTCTCAAGAAGCTATATCAAAATTATGAATATTTCTTACAAAAAACGAAGTTAAAATTGTAACCCGCAATGTATTCTGAACATCGTATAGCCTAGATTGTGCCCAGAACCAGGACTTATCACGGTCCTAAATTTGACTGAAAACTATTCAGCGGTATTCGCGTGATGAGGTAACACACAGACAGACAGACAGACAGACAGACAGACATAGACCGATTTTTTTGCATTTTTGTATTCAGTATAGTTTACTTAGTAACCCCTGCTAGTTTTTTTCTAAAAATATTCAATGTACAGAATTGACTTCGCTAGAGTTTTATTATAAGTATAGATAAACGAATTTTATTTATATTATTATTATTATTAATATTTTCCGGGAAACAAACTTTCGTACGAGAAGGGTTCACGAGAACGAAGTCGCAGAAGATGGCTAGTAAACAAATGTTTACATATTTTGAAGGATTATACATAGATAGAGAACACTTTATTGTATAATTTTGGTTTGAAATGGGTCGAATACTCGAATAGCAGTAACTTTAATAGGTAACCTTTATTATCCCGATATTTCAAACCAAAATTATTTGTGAATACTTATCGCGAATCATTAAAAGTTACCACTTTAAATTTACACCAGAAAAAAATAAATAAATGGTAATCCTTGGATAGATGATGGAAATTATTGTTTTTGTAAGTCTTGAAGACGAATTGTATGGTTGTTAGATGCACTACTGTGGCGGTTACACTGTTAACCTCTAACTCAGGTCTTACCTACTACTATGTTCTACGTATTCTGTGCTATTGTAGCGTTCGTATTATGATAGGTAGGCGATCAAGTTTCAAATCAACATTCTGATGGCGTAAACAACATTTAATTTTCAAGTACGTAGGTACAGTCTCTGTTTCCAATGATGTCAAAAAAGCCTCATTTTTAAACTTAGTCAATTTGACTAAAGTTTCAACGCAATTAGCGTGGCGGGAAGTGCACAATTTTCACAGGTTTTTAAATTTTGTAGCTAAACTGACCTATTTTTGTACAGCAATTTTTGTTTCACGACTATAAAAGAGTAGCTATTATTAACAATAATAAGAGTAAAAGGTGTTGGCTTCGCGGATTATTCAATTGAAATAGACCATAGCTGTAGGTACCCAGAACAGGTAATTGTGTAGGTAGGTACTGCGTCTAGGCTTCGCAATTTATTATCTCCGTGCTTGAAGACGACTCTGAAACACGCGATCTCTGGATAAAGGCCTGCGCAGACGACGGATAATGGCGGACAAAATGTCCGCAGCGCGCTCTTTTTAGTACACACGACAGCACGTCAGAGTGTACAGTTTTGTTGTAAAGTCGTCCGTAACGTAACCGAGTAGAGTGCTAGCGTGTAAGGGTCGACGCGCTGTCGTGTGTACAGTAATAAGGTTGCACTTTGCCTGCGTTACCTGCGTATACCGCCAGGCCAGACGAGGTATTGCGCGGACAAAGTGCAACCTTATGAAGCTAGACGTCCATTAGAGGCGGATCGGGTCGGGTCGGGCCGGGGTGGGCCGCAAAATGAAAATCCGCCTGCCTGTATTTATACTAGTGGTTCGCCCCGAACTTTGAACTCGCGACCCAATATCTCAGCAACCCCTCGACCGATTTGGCTCATGTTCGAACTTTAAAATTCTCTTTACCTTGTTTACCTGCCTACCAAATTTCGTGACGATCCGACTAAATTTACTCAAGTTATCGTCGAACGAACATTCATACATACATACATACATACAAACGCCGGATTGTTCCAGTAGACTCGGAGAACTTCGCTCGCTCGTTCAATGAAACAACGTCCACTAGCAGCGGACTATTGCGCTGCGGCCCGCCCCGCCCCAATCCGCCGCTAGTGGACGCTTTTTCATATAAATACAGCCAGGCGGATTTTTGGATTTCGGCGATAGCTGTCTGTCAGTGCGTTGCGATGCGCCCCGGCCCGATCCGCCTAGTGGACGCCAGGCTTTACGGCACTCTAATAAAAGCGCGCCGCGGACATTTTGTCCGCCATTGTCAGTCGTCTGCTCTGCGCAGGCCTTAATAGGTCTTTAAAATATGGTATAATAATAAATTAAAGATACACAACAGAGTGCATACTTACGTAATGAGGGCTACCGCGCTCAGATTTCCCAATAGGGGCGCTGGTGTAGCGCGAGGTCAAAAATGTCACTGTTTGTATGGGCTACGCGGGTTTATTTCTAATTAGAATAATGTTGTGAATTCCTGAGATTAATTATGGCAAATTGCTGCTTACTGCTTTGAAACAGTTTTATCCCACCCAAAACATTTAAAATGTGAAAATTTTGGAGCCAAGTTCATTGCGTGGTTATTGATTTCACCGACAAAAGATCTAAATGGGTGCCAAGTTCTTTAGGTAATCCTGAAATTGACTTGTTAAATTTCAACAGTCGAATTATGTACACAAACCAGAAAATTTTGAATAAATAGAACGTCAAGAAATGACGCGGCTTGTTTAAAAACATGTAGGTATTTTTTTAATGTATTTGCCTGTAAAAACTAGCCGCGTCATACAGGGTGTTAAAAGACCACCAACAGACCCGAAAGCCACGCATACTAGACATCAAAACAAAGTACTTTTTCGATAAATTATTGCTGGGAAATGATTTTTGTTTTTTAGGTTATAATTTTGAATTTTTTTTTATCACGTAATGGATGTGTAACGCAAAGAAGTTATTTTGCGCAAGCGTAGGTATAAGTTTATGTATGCAAGAATGCAAAATTATTGTTTGCGGCGAGTGCTTGTATTGAATACCAAGCTAGCGAAGGTTTCTAAAATTGAGCCACGAGCGTAGCGAGTGGTTCAAAAAAAGAAACCTGAGCGTAGCGAGGTATTCAGAAGCACGAAACGCAAATAATATTGCATTCGTGCGAAACACAAAACTTTTCATCTCACAAAAGCGAGGAAATGACTTTGTTAGCCAAGCGGGAAAAACTCTATAGACAACTACTTACAGACAAAACAGGTGAGTCAAATAAGTTCCTTTTAAAATCATATTTTATTGTAGTTACGGCTGCCGCACTAAAGTTTTCAGCTTCGTTGGTATTAAAACGAATCGTTTTTTTTAATAATTTCCTGAAGTTTATTTATCCAGACAAAAAAAAATTTAAATAAAAGAATGTTTTTTTTTCCGGGTGCATTCTGAACTTTTACCATACACATTTATTTCTCGAGATAAAAAATAAATTCAATTATATCGTTTGAAAAAAAAAATTTACAAACCAACCCATAATGAAGAATGTCCGTGGGTATGTTAAATCACTTGAAACTTTATGACCGTGTAGCCTAAAAGTTTAGAATTATGCCTGTTTTTGTTTCATTCAAATCGAGCCAGTAGTTTTAAAGTTACGACGGTTTTAGTTTCCGTCTTTTTGGAGTTTTTCGTGCGAGCGCGGCAAACTCGCGTGACGTCACTAAACAGCTGGCACCCGACACATACACCGTAACACTCATTCAAAGGGCTGTATCTTTGGAACCGTACTAGAGGTAGCCAGTTGAAATTTTCTGAGATTATGTTTTATTATAGTGGATTAACCAAGAAATAATAAAAATAAAAAAATATTAAAAAATAAGAGGGGTCCCCTTACAAAAAACGTTATTTTATACTTTTTGCTCTATAAAAAAAACGGTAAGGCACACAAGCATCAAACTTGGTATGATTATAGGGCTTACTCCATAGTATAACAAAAAAATATAAAAAATGGTCAAGCGCGACTCGGATTCACGCGCCGAGGGTCCGTATAACCAGTTTTTTTTATTGTTTGGCAGTACGGATCTCTCAGTGCACGAGCTCTACTCGCACTTCGCCAGTTTTTTTGTGTGTTTAGTTAGTGTTACAGTAGTGTTTTAATATAATATTACTTATTTATAACGTTAAAAATTCGCTAGGGACAGTTTTAAAGTCGCAAGCTATTCCCTAGCAAGGGTTAGTTAGTGCTTTAAAAATAACAAAAAATATATTATTACTTAGCTATGGATGTGGATGACGGCTTTGAAAAATGACAATCCGATATAGCTTTATGATATAAGTAAATTAATATTAATAAGTAATAAAACTAGTATAACTAGGCATAGGTACATTTTTACTCATAAAAAAAATAGTGGGCAACCATTAACTCGTCTGTTTTAGTAATTTTTCAAAGCCGTCATCCACATCCATAGCTAAGTAACAATATATTTTTTGTTATTTTTAAAGCACTAACTAACCCGTTTTGCGGCTTTAAAACCTATCCCTAGCGAATTTTTAACGTTATAAATAAGTTATATTATATTAAAACACTACTGTAACACTGACTAAACACACAAAAAAACTGGCAAAGTGCGAGTAGAGTTCGCGCACTGAGAGTTCCGTACCGCCATACAATAAAAAAAAACTATTTATACGGACCCTCGGTGCGTGAGTCCGAGTCGCGCTTGACCGTTTTTTATATTTTTATGTTATACTATGGAGTAGGCCCTAAAATCATACCAAGATTGATGGTTGTATGCCTTACAGTTTTTTCTATAGAGCAAAAAGTATAAAACAGCGTCTTTTATATGGGGACCCCTCTTATTTCTTAATATTTTTTTATTTTTATTGTTTCTTGGGTAATCCACTATAATAAAACATAATCTCTGAAAATTTCAACTGGCTATCTAGTACAGTTCCAAAGATACAGCCCTTTGAATGAGTGTTACGGTGTATGTGTCGGGCGCCAGCTGTTTAGTGACGTCACAGCAGTTGACGACCGCGCGCCCGTCGCACAGCTAGTTTAAAATTAAATATCTCGAGAAATATAAGACGTATCAAAATTTTTTTTTCACCCAAGGTTTCCATTTTTAATAGAGTGTATGGTAAGGTAAAAATCAAAAGTTGATGGTATTCTTCATAATCTATTTTATAAAACAGAAGCGGAGCATTTTTTTATTTAATTTACTGTTATTAAAAATAAATATAGTGTACAAAATATTAAAAAGACTGTAAGAAGAAACCGCGTTTCTGAATGTTCTATTCCGTGACTTTAGATGCCTATGCCTCATTTGCATTCTCAGTTTTGTATAGAAAATGGCCACTTGCGTGGAGAGTCGCGTCTAAACGAGGCTCTACTTTCTGAAGCTTTTATGATCTTATAAGGCATCTAGTGAAACGGCCAGTGTTTTTTCTTTTTCTGCACCATGGGGCGTGCAAAAAAAGGGCGTTCAAATTTCGAAGTACACAAAAATGCAGATTGGTTAAATTCGGGTTTTACACGGTTGTAAGTTGCTAGTAACAGCAAACTTTCCGAGCATGGGAGATGAAAACTAGTTTTATTTAGGTCGTTTGCGCGCTGGGCATAGTGAATTAGCCCGCGCGCAAGGAAAAATGCACAACATCAATTCTTGTATCAATAATACTAAAAAAATCGAAAATGTTCACATATATTAAACCCTAGGTGAGACCTATCTAAAACAGGCAGTTTTGTGTTGATATCCATAACAGATTGCAAGATATTTTGCTTGAAAAAAAGTGCGCCGCCTATTTTTTTTCAAGCAAAATATCTTCAAAACTTTTATGAATGTCAACACGAAACTGGCTGTTTTAGATAGGTCTCACCTAATTCTAGGGTTTGATATGTGAAAATTTTCGATTTTTTTAGTGTATTTGATACAGGACTCGATTTTGTGCATTTTTCTTGGCGCGCGGGCTATTCACTATGCACCGCGCCTTAAATAGTCACCGGATACTTACTATTTCAATCACTTTAATGTTCTATGTTTAAAATACACTCTAAATTAACCCGGTTTAGGTGCTACCTGGTTTAGATGGACTGCAAAAGGGCCCATTTAACTAGGCACACACAACTAGCGCCACCAATGAAAAAAAAATATCATATCTTCTTTTTGGATGATTTTGTTGCTAGAAACGAAGCGTCAAATGATAATCCCTACGCTTAACTATCTTTAGGACCTAAGGTTTAGATTCCAGATCCTAGAACCTAGGAATAAAATCCAAAAGTGGCCATTTTTGGCGGCGGCGGGATATGTTTTTTTTTTCATTGGCAGCGCTAGTTGTGCCTATAATGTAAATCGTAATAAGCACGTTAAACGGGTTATGCGCAGTGTGTACACACGACAGCACGTCAACCTTTACACGCTAGCACTCTAGTCAGTTACGTTACGGGCGACAATACAACAAAAGTGTACAGTCTGACTTGCTGTCGTGTGTACGAGAATTGACTCGTACAAGGTCCTATTTCTTATAATAAAAAACACACGAGGTCACAGGTTAATATTTCGGAAGTGATCTACGACTACGAGATCCGGTTTTTATGTTATCTACATCTACACTAATATTATAAAGAGGAAAAGTTTGTAAGTATGTATGTTATGTACCTATGTAGGGGGTAATCTCCAAAACTACTCATTCGATTTAAGGCGCCGTGCATAGTGAATAGCCCGCGCGCAAAGAAAAATGCACAAAATCGATTCCTGTATCAAATAGGTACACTTAACAAATCGAAAATGTTCACATATCAAACCCTAGAATTAGGTGAGACCTATCTAACACAGCCAGTTTTGTGTTTAGATTCATAAACGATTTGAAGAATTTTTTTTGTCAGACAAAATATCTTGCAATCTGTTATGAATATCAACAACCCTTAACCGGTTGTAACATCTAATAAGTGTCTTGACACTTATTAGATCAGCTAAGCTAAGAGTCTTTTATAAAAGACACTTGTGTCTTTTATAAAAGACTCTTAGCTTAGCTGATGATGACCTTGAAAGCAAAAGAAGTAGCTATTTCTGAATCAGACACTCAAATAAAATACCGTCTCTGCATACCCCTTTGGTATGCTTACAGGCAAGTTTTTGTTGTAATTGTCACAAACTTTCGTATGTCTGTATGACGTTACAGTAAATCTTCCCAAATCCAATTCAGACACCCGATCAGACGTCTTCGAGTAACTTGTATGCTTTTTAATGAATGAAGATAGTTGTAGAATCCAAAAGAAAGTAGGTTCGTATAAATAACACGTCCGAACACATCTAGCGGTTAGTGCAACCTTGGCTTGGCACGAGAAAGCACCTTTCTTTCTTGTTGCTGGCCGCATGGCGCGAAACGGCCGCCTGTGAAGAAAAATAAACGGGATTTTGACGTTTCACTTTTTCTTTTGGGAGCGTTCCGAATATTCGCAAACTTTTTGGGGACGCGTTCAATTTTTAACTTTTTTTTTAACAAAATGGCAGCGTCGGGAAAATTGTTTTTCGCGCTCCTTTTCTTCGCGCTTGCGTCAAAGGTTGAGAGTGCGACTTTGATAGAGCGTTCGTACGAGTACGTTCTGAGTCTAGGCAAGAACTTGGCGCCCAGTTTCATGTCTTTGGTTGACTGCATGGGCGAGGACGATGTATGGGCGTGTGCCAAGTTGAAGGCGGGAAAATTGCTCGACGGTTGGGGCGAAGATTTGGAGAAACAGAGGCGGAGCTGGCAAGGTGAGTTACTTTATTTTTTACTAGCGGATGGAATTAGAAAAAAACGCGTTACATATTATAACTTTTCATTTCATTTTCAAAACTTCCTACCGTGAAATAAAACTAGTGGTTCGCCCCGAACTATGAACTCGCGACCCCATATCTCAGCAACCCCTCGACCGCTTTGGCTCATGTTCGAACTTAAAAATTCTCTTTGCCTCATTTACCTGCCTACCAACTAAATTCATGACGATCCCACTACTCGTTAATTCACTCAAGTTATCGTCGAACGAACATTCATACATACAAACATACAAACATACATACATAAATACAAACATACAAACGCTGGATTGTTCCAGTAGACTCGGAGAACTTCGCTCGCTTCGCTCGCCCGTTCAATAAAAAATCTGTCAATAAGACAACTTGGAAGAACTTCCGGTTAGGAAGTGATTTTTTTTTAGCAAGCAGGCCACAGCTCCCGTAATTCACTAAAATATCCACCGTTTTTAAAATAAAAAAAAGTTTTTTCATCCAATAAGGGCTATTTTTGAGGTTTTTGACGCTCAACGGTCGAGTGGATTTTTTAGTGAATTGAGGCGCAGGGCAGGGCGCTGTATAAATCATATAATTACGTAGATGCCAAAGGCCTTAGCTTTTACACTAGGAGGAAATACAGAGCTACCAAGGCCACGAAAACCGTGTCAAAGGCATTGAAACCTCAATCCCCATAAAGCGCAGGCGCATAAATCGCTTCTAAATCCGCAGTCCCGTTGAGCAGTGGTTAAACAGGGGCCTTAGCCTGTAACGCCATGGCGTGTCGATGGCGTCCCAGTAGAAGGACAAAACCGGGGTTTCCTCGTTTTTCTCTTACAACCAGAGAACTAATCCTCTAGGATTAGAATCAGAATATTCTTTGCTGTACTATAAAAACATTAACAGCAGACAGCAATAATACTAATTGAAGCAGTCAACCGGCAGCCCATTTTGGCACCATTGCGTTTCAGGCAAAGGCCCCTGGTAGGCACCCGTAGTTGGTGGTGTATTAAGCTTCAATATACGGCAATTTTTCTTTTGCAGTGATGGTCTTTGAGGCTCAAAGTTGGATTTAGGATTCCTCCCCCACCTTCCTGCATCAAAAATCAAGATGGCTCCCCTTCCTAAAATGGTCTAAGAGTTCAGGGGATTCACTCTGCCAAAGGAAACCTTTTATTCATCAAACGCCACACACTGCTATCGGTTGTGGTCCCCGTTCGATCCCCGGTGCGCAGATGGTTTTCTCTTCCTGAGCTAGTTTGACGAGGTGGCAACGTTTTTTTTTTTGCGAAACTTCCATTTATAGAGTACTATAGCTTTTGCTCGCGACTTCGTCCGCGCAAATTTAGTTGTTTCCCCGTTATCACAATAAAAAATAGCCTATAGCACTCAGCGATAATGTAGCTTGCCAATAGTGAAAAAAAATTTAAAATCGGAAGAGTAGTTTTGTAGATTACCCCCTACATACATACATACTTACAAACTTTTCCTCTTTATAATATTAGTGTAGATCTGTGTAGTGTAGATAGTGTAGACAACATCGTTCAGCATCTAAAGTATTTACCAAGTTCTATTCCTTTCATAATTTTAAGTGAATGGATGGGTTGAATATTATGATATCAAACTATTCCTCATTAACTGCAATCGCTAGGTAGAGATGACAGCATATATTTTATTTGGGGCGTGTCATGTGTCATACATTCCACTTAATTCTACAGATAAAAATGTAAAATAACCTGTCAAGTTTCCTTTCTGTCTATTTGAATCGATCTATGGGTATAATTCGATAGGTATCAGGGTTGTGATGTAAAATGAGGAATTAAAAATTAATAGAAGTTAATAACTAAAACCCGACTAACAAAAGGGTTGAAACAAGACCTTATCCTTTAAAATAGACTCAGGTAAGGAGCAGGTAAGGAGGTAAGGAGCACAAACGAAAACATACTATTACAAATAAACATTTAAAAATCACAGTACAAATGGCGGTCTTATCGCTAAAAGCGATTTCTTCTAGACAACCTTTGGATGGACAAGACTGAGAGTGAAAACACAGTAGCAGCAGATGCCGAATAAGAAATATAATAATATGATAGGATAAGAAAAAAATTATATCAATTACGTATATTTACGTAGAGGTGGTGTCATCCGACTACAAATTACAATGAGTCTATTTTAAGGCAGCCCAGCTAGTGGGACAAGTACACACGACAGCTCGTCGACCCTTACACGCTAGCGCTCTACTCGGTTACGTTACGGGCGACTTTACATCAAAAGTGTACGCTCTGACGTGCTGTTACCTCTTAGGTACTTATTTTTTAAATCGCCCTTCAACACCGGAAGAAAGAATCGCGTCCTATCTCACCATGATAAATCGTGTACCAAGTGTCAGTTAATTTCATCCTTTCTAACATCTAACCACCTCCCAGGTGCGTAAGCGTGATGGTTTGGTAGTCGGTATCAAGCGCTTTCACGGTTCTTGGGTGGCGCGGGCACTTCCCCACTGATCGCCTCCGATCTGGACACTGCAAGCAGCAATAATAAGCAGTAATTAGTGATTCGGCAAGCCATGTAGGCAAGAATATCGAGACTTTCTTGAACACATCAAGACTTTTGCTTGGTCTCGATCTTGAAAGGCGAGCGAAAATCTTGTCTCGGTCTTGTTTTTATGACATGTTGATTTCGAGATTCTCGACTGTGTCATCCATATCAATAAAAAACGGCCGGCCAAAAAGGTTTATACATGGTGGCCCAAACATCCTATAAAGTGGCAGGTTTTTTTGTATTATTCTGAAGAATGAGGCTTTGGGAAAGTTTTTGAAATCAATAAAAAATCCTTCAGACCTCTACTTATTTTTTTCCCCATACTAATTATTTCAGTGATGTTTTCCTGAAAACAACATTATTGGACTTTGGATCAAAATTCCGGTATCTTCTAAAAGTCCACAGCTGATCATTATTTTTTGGTGATAGATAATTTATCTGAGACTCTAAAGAATAAAAAAAAAATGCTGAAAAGACGAAAGGAAAAAAAGTTACAAAATAAAATCGAAGGCTAGGTAATTTTTTTCAAAAAAAACTTAAAAGCCTCATAACTTCTAAACGACAAAAAATGGCTGAACATACATGGGGGTGATTCAGTTAGCCCTCGGTGTCAGCTATCTAGATTTTCTCGCTTGACGTCTTGGGCATGTTTGGGCTACCCTGTATAATCTCTGACATGTCAAAAAATGATAGCTGTCAGAATTTATACGGAATAAAAAATCAGTTTGAAAATAAATATAGTGCGCGCCACGACTCAAATCTTACGGGAACTCGGGGAACTACGCCTATTACGCCTAACACTGGAAACATTTTGTGCGTTGCGCTAGCGCCACGTCTATCGGACTTCAGTGGTGGCGCGGACTCTATTTCGAGATTCTCGCTCGATCTCGCTCGAATCGAACGATCGAGACAATATGGTCTTGTCTCCATCGTTTGATTCGAGCGAGACAAGATTTCGTCTCTAATTACTGCTTCGAATTATACAGGGTTTTGGTTATGGTGGCATTTTACATAGATATTTGTCTTTAGCACTTATTGTGTAAAATTCGCAATATATTTATTATCTGAACATCCTGTTTTAGGTTACTTTTAAACCTCCGACCAAAAAAGATTGGTGTTATAAGTTTGACCGCTAGGCGTGTGTGTGTGGCACCGTGTAGCTCTTAAACGGGTGAACCGATTTGGATGCGGTATTTTTTTATTTGAAAGCAGATTTTCTAGCGAGTGTTCTTAGATTGTTTTATCAAAGCCGTTAAGCCGTTTATGAGCTATGCTTATTTGAAGCTAAAATGTCGGGGGTATTTTTTTTTTTATTTAGTAGTTGTTACGTGTTCAGATAAGACACCATTCTAAAACAAGCCTCCAACTCACCGTACCACCGCAAGTCAGTTAGCGAAGTCTTTATCGCTTGAGTGACATGGATTTACAACCCAGAATGCCTTTTATATACGACGACGCTATATGGGGTCCGTTTGCCAGTTTGTGCAAAATAAATTTGACAGCTGGGGCCTTAGCCTGTAACGCAATGGCAATGGTGTCCCAGCAGAAGGACATAACCGGGGTTTCCTCTATTTTCTCCTACAACAAGCGAACTAATCCTCTAGAATTAGAATCAGAATATTCTTTGCTGTACCACAAAAACATTCAAAGGACCGACAGCATTAATAAATCGTAATTGAAGTCGTCAACTGGAAGCCCATTTTGGCACCATTGCGTTACAGGCTATAACGCAATGGTGCCAAAATGGGCTCCCGGTTGACGGTTTCAATTACGATTTATTAATGCTGTCGGTCCAGTGTCGGTCCTTTTAATGTTTTTGTAGTACAGCAAAGAATATTATGAGTCTAATTCTAGAGGATTAGTTCGCTGGTGGTAGGGGAACCACGAAAAAATCCCGGTTTTTTCCTTCTACCTGGGACGCCATTGATACACCATTGTGTTACAGGCTAAGGCCCTTGTTCTATACTCTGGCACATCTGTGTCTGGCACAGTAGATACTGTGCCAGACAGTAGGTACTGTGCCAGACACATTTACCTAACTGTAATTATGATCCCACCAAAAACATTCTGTAAAAAACTAACCAGGTCTCGATGGAGCTACTTGTTTATCTCTAAAAAGTAATGAAATCTAGACAAAGTCGTGCCAAGTCTAAGGTTCCTTACTGCGATTTCTTTATTATTATAGTTAATGTTGTGAGACTTGGCCGTTGAAGGGTACACAAGCGGTTCTGGCGACAGATTGGTGCAATGGTGTCATGGAGCACCTGCGTCATGGTGCGGTTTTGTACCCTTGGGTACCCTTCAACTGCCAAGTCTCACAACATTAACTATAATAATAAATAAATCACAGTAAGGAACCATAGACTTGGCACGACTTTGTCTAGATTTCATTACTTTTTAGAGATAAACAAGTAGCTCCATCGAGACCTGGTTAGTTTTTTACAGAATGTTTTTGGTGGGATTTCACTTCTTTTTGTAGAAACGTGGGCATATTGATTTATTTTATTAGATTTTCTGATTTGACAGTTTTTTAATTTGTGTAATGTTTGAGTAGAATAAAGTTAATCATTCGACTATTTCTTCTTGTTAACTTGTAGGTACTAGTGGTTCGCCCCGAACTGTGAACTCGCGACCCCATATAAACTTAACAACCCCATATCTCGGCAACCCCTCGACCGATATTTTGGCTCATGTTTGAACTTAAAAATTCTTTTAATTTTATTTACCCGTTTACCAAATTTCATAACGATCCGACCAAATTTACTAAAGTTATCGTCGAACTTTCATACATACAACCATACATACATACATACAAACAATCAAACGCCAGATCGTTCCAGTAGACTCGGAGAACTTCGCTCGCTCGTTCAACTAGTGGTTCGCCCCTGAAAATTTTTATGAACATTATGAATGTTCGTTCGACGATAACTTGAGTAAATTTAGTCGGATCGTTATGAAATTTGGCAAGCGGGTAAATGAAATTAAAAGAATTTTTAAGTTCGAACATAAGCCAAATCGGTCGAGGGGTTACCGAGATATGGGGTTTATATGGGGTCGCGAGTTCACAGTTCGGGGCGAACCACTATTATAGTTTTCCCTTTATGTGGCCATTAAACCCTAACTCTGTACCAAATTTTAGCTCTCTGTGTTTATGGGAAGTACTAGTTCTATTTTGATGATCATGAGTGAGTGTGTCATAAATGCGAAACTTTGCTTTCGCTTAACTTCGGAACTAAATGACCTACAGACTTGAAATTTTGGATTTTGAGTATGTGAATATAACTTACTAGATGACGAAAATTTCTGCGTTCTCGTCTTATCCAGAGGTTCTCAAATAGGGGGCTGAAAATGCGGCGAAATGGTTCCAGTAAAGGATGGTACGGCAGTGTTTGCTTCGCGCTCGACCTGGCGGGGGCACTGCCGTGCCCCCAGATTGGAACTTCTTCTTGTAGTGCCGTCTCCTATCGGAGGTTGGCAATCTTCTTGGCTATTTCTTCTTTTGAGGCTGCCAAACGGCACAAGGAACTCGTGGATTGTTGGAACCAATGGCGTAAGTTCTTAAGCCATGATATCTTGTGTCTTTCAGGTCTCCTCCTGCCTAATATCTTCCCTTGGATCACAAGTTGAAGGAGTCCACATTGGGTGGTGCGCACTATATGGCAAAAATACTCAAGTTTACGTTTTTTGATGGTCTTCATTGCCTCAACGTTTTTTTTTTTTTTCAACCTCTGGAACACTGAAACTTCTGGATTCGACTAACGTTCTGCCACAAATGAGAAAAGTAAAGTAGATAAATATTCAATGCGCATGAATATTCAATTTGTTTGTTTGTTACACTTTATTGCACAAAAACTAAAAAGATATACTTAAATATTAGAGTTGGACATTATGTACAAGGGCGGACTTATTTCTATAGAAATTTCTGTCATTCATTCATTTAGAAAATTGTTTAAGCATATTTTACAGCATATTTTCCTAAAAGAATTCACTACTTATTCAGAAACCGTTTTTCCCGAAACTTTAATAAAAAAATTATAATACGTAATTTAAACACAGATTTTAACGGATTTAACACTCGTTTTATTAACTTTTTACATTTTCCAATTATGTATAGTGCTCGTGCAAACCTAAGAAAATATTAATTATAATACGGTTTTCGAAAAAACACTTTCTCTCCATATATCAGAAAACTACCGGTTTTGTTCGCAGCCCGTATGAAGACACTGGTCACCGCTTCTTCAAACAATAACCTTCAAATCTGAGGTCACCACTGGACACCGCATTGAGCGAACAGGTTTCCTTGAATATGTGGAATGGGCACTGCAGTAGCCAGAATAAGTTGACCTCCATACCTTGTTAGTTTGTTTGACAGCTGGACGACCACAACCTGACTGTTATTTTCTGACCGTCAAGTTCAATGTAAAGCCAGTTTGCTTGCCAAAGACATACATTTTTGACACAATTTCTTCCGCGATAACTTTATGACACAATTTCTTCCGCGATAACTTTATGTTTCATAATGTTTATGGATTCACGGTGGTGGCATGCGTGACTCAACGTTACGTAGGTACGTCGGCCACACGCTAGGATACCCCTTTTTGTTCGATTGGCGCCCTTATGCCGCGCGCGGTAAGAGCTGCCATGGGGTATCTGTGACTGAGGCCGACCATACATTTTGTTCATGTGAAAACCTCGTGAGGAACCCGCGACTTGGCTCCGCCTTGATTGAGAGAATGGAATAGGTGCTGGACCTTCTACAAATATTCCAAGCAATACATCGTTCAAATGGTCACTGCTCTGATCTAGTGTGAGAGGAGGTATCAATGGTCGCTATATAAATCATCCAAAAATATACAACGTGTAAAGATTTTTATAAAAAATATTCGCTCGGGACAGGATTTGGACCCGCAAACTCTTTATACCTAAAGTTCCCTAGCACCACGGGTTAGTGCTTTAGAAAATACAAAAAGTGATATACAACGTGTTACAAAAGGTTTTGCAGGGTAGGTATAACCTAGATACCCTATCACCGGGTACTATTACCCTGTAAAAAGAGTTAGGATGTTTTGTAACGCCTTGTATGCTGGTAAAACTGAGCTGAGAGTGGAAGAAGCCCTTCACTGGTATACCACAAGGCAGGTTAAATAAAAAAAATGTGTTAGACACACCAGGGGCCTTAGCCTGTAACGCAATGGCGTGTCGATGGCGTCCCAGCAGAAGGGCAAAACCGGGGTTTCCAAATTTTTCTCCTGTAACCAGAGAACTAATTCGCTAGAATAAGAATCAGAATATTCTTTGCTGTACTACAAAATTCTTTGCTGTACTACAAAAGCATTAAAAGGACCGACAGCATTAATAAATCATTATTGAAGCTGTCAACTGGGACCCAATTTTGACACCATTGCGTTACTGGCTCCCATACAGGTGCGTTTTATCGGTCGGTAAGATTGGATGCGTTCTTGCGATATCTGTTTTTAGTACATTTGCCATTGCGATCTTACCGCAGCAGTGTGTAACTCCATGGCATCAGTGTGTAACTCCTAATACAAAATGTACTGAAAACAGATATCGCAATAACGCAAAGGCAATAAAGGAAACTCAAAAACTCGCCTGTGTGGGGGAGCCTTAAGGCCCCTGGGCATTAGGTCCCGCTTGTCACACGAACGAAAAGGTTACTAGGCAGGTAGCCTACATATTTATGATGCCTCTTTTCTAAGGACAAACCTAAACTCCGTAATTTTTCCGGCTATAAAGGCTACCGCTAAAATTTTAAAGTGATTATTATGCGCGACTTAAGTTGTGGGCTTACACTGGCTTTCTCTCCTTTAAAAGTTAAGTTTGAGTGGGATCGTGAAAATTTACAACTAGCACGAGAAAGTTTTGAGGAAAACTGTGTTTTTGAAATTATGTACTTGGACAGTTGCAGTTTTTCGAAATGGCCTTTTTAACTTCATCCTAAAGTGTTGTGTTGTGTTGTGACAACAACTAAGCTTCGGGTTTGCTCACAGTTAAGCGTGTGGTATTTTTTTGGCGTTATGTATGACCATTAGACATATTTATTTTTGGTGTTTTGACCGTAGGCCTTTTGAATTTAGACCTAATGAATACCTTCAAATACGTGCCCGGTGTTGGACAAGCCTACTACATAAATAAACATGTCCCACACTGCCGATTTCTGAATTGAGAAATTCGCTAAGCAAATGGGTAAGTATCGTCCGTCCTGTCTCTGCAGATTTCTCACAAAAGAGCGTGACAGAACGATAGTTATGTACCTATTTGCTTAGCAAAATTCTCAATTCAGAAACCGGGCTATAGTCTCAGGCACTTCAGCGCCCGAGTGGTCACTTTATCGATGTAGTGAGAGTGGAAGCGCCACCGGAAGATGCAAAGGCAACATCATCATCATTAGCTCACATCTGCCCACTGTTGGGTTAGACCTTTTTGCCCTAGCCCCACCTCTCACGGTCAATGGATGGTCAAAGGATGCGGATGGCTAGAGGGAGCCATCCGCATACATGGACCAAAGGCAAAACAAAGGCAAAGGCATATTTTGTTATAAATATGACCACTGTCAGTAGAAAGACTTTAGTAGAAAGTTCCGGTTGCTGAAAATATTCTTCAGGCTTGCAGATTTTCTCACGATATTTTATTACTATTATATTTTACTTTATCGAACCTTGCGGTGGCTGTCTTAGTAGAAAAAAAACACAAAATCAATTCACCCATTCGCTTCACTTTCTCAATTAATATTTCACACGACCCACAATTCAAATATTAATATTTCACATAAAACTCCATAGAATAAATTATTACCTTAGCATAGTAAATTGTAAACAAAACGCCCTCTCAAAAGTAAAAGTGAGTAATGCGGCATCTACGACTTCTACCAGGTACTTATTCATTCAACAGTGATAATATATTTAAAAAGAACTGGTCTATATTTAAACCCGACCTATTTTTTGAGGCAGTTTTATCAGGGTCTATTCCATAAAACCAATGACATCATAAAACTGATAAATGACAATTCGATTTACATTGCGTAGACGGTTAGGTATTAGAAAGGTTATAAAAAAAAGTTAGGTTACTAACCGACCACTCAATGTACATCGAATGGTCATAATAAACTATGAATTGTAGTTTTATGGAATGGCCCACGGTAAAATTTCTTATATCAAGGGTTTTGGTGTACTTTTTATTATGAGCTGAGTTAGTACTTAGGTACTAGATTAGTTTTATTACCAAAACAACCGAATTCATATTTTTGCTGTTATTACTACAGTCAGACGTTAAGATCTCCTATTTCGCCATCATCCTACCCGTTTGGATTTGTCCTAAAAGTGGTATCGTAGGTGGGATATTTCTTTAGGTGTCTTTCTTCTAACCGTTAAACTTCTATGATCGATAAATAACAACCAGTTTCGATCGTGGGATAGTCCGATTACGATCCACACTATTTATTCAGCTATTGTCGATTTAAGTATTTTGCGCAGCTATTGTGTTCTTTATGAACGTACGAACCTCGACACGCGTGTTTTTCTTCATCTTTTCTCACTTTCATTGAGAAGTGAGAGTGATATATCTTTGGAAATGGCACTATGTCATTGTTTGCTTCAGTTTAGTATCAATTACTGGCATAGTGTGAGAAGAACGTCTTTGGAACAATAGTTCTCTTTCCATGAATGAAGACGTTACGTACGGTCAGCCACAGTCACAGATACCCCATGGCGATGGCAGCTCTTACCGCGCGCGGCATAAGGGCGTCAATAGAACAAAAAGGGGTATCCTAGCGTGTGGCCGACTGTACCTAGGTGAAAAACTAGAAAGTGACATTTTGGTAACACAGTTGAATTGGTCACTGATTTCTGTAGAATTATTCCTATAAAGATTTTTGTGTAAAGAATTATTTATTTTATGAAAATGTTTAAGTATGTAACCTACTAGCGTTTTTAAAAATGGATCCTTCCCCTGTTCAGATATTGATATCTTAAAGTATTTTTTTGGATATTTCTTTAAAAAAGTATGTATAAAAAAAACCGCATCAGTTCAAAGATTAATAAAGAGCCTCCAGAATGACTTTGCTTATAATAGGAAATATATCTACAGGGTGAACTCTAAGTCGATAGCGGAACTTTAAATAGGCTGTCTACTGATCAATACAAACAACTTGTACTAGGTGGCGAAAAAAAAGGAGCGAAAAAAATATCAGCTGTTTCATACATTTGGCGCAGTACTGAGTCGACCTTTTGTATGGAACAGCTGATATTTTTTTCGCTCCATTTTTTTCGCCACCTAGTACAAGTTGTTTGTAGTGATCAGTAGACAGCTTACTTAAAGTTCCGCTATCGACTTAGAGTGCACCCTGTAGATCCCACAATAATGGGAATATAATACTAGTGTCTTTCGGTATTTTATTCACCATTCTTTTGAAAGACAGCTATTTATCCCAGGCTCAGTAACCCGACTGGTATGGGCTTAATCAGGCTGTATCTCATGAACCGTGCTAGTTAGACGGTTGAAATTTTCACAGATGATGTATTTCTGTTGCCGCTATAACAACAAAAACAAGTAACGTTACAATGATATTATTTGGATTGTTACAGACGCCGCCGACGCTGAGATCTCGCAGTCAGGCAGGACCATCGAGGAAATGCCCTCGAAGCTCGGCAGAGAGGTGGAGTCATCCCTCAACTCGATCGCTGAGCTGATCCAGCATGGTGTGGCAAGGTATGTCAGTTATAAACATTTTTATATTGATTTAACGATTTCACTTACTTTTATTATTTGTCGGAATAGCCGACAGTTTCGACCTCGTCCGGAAGTACATGGAGGAGGGATGGACGACGCGTTTGTCGCGGCATTCATCCGCTCACTGCGGGCTCCGACAAATAATAAAAGTAAGTGAAACCATTAAAAATGTGCAATGCTGACGAAAGTTTAAGTTGTAAAAAGTTAAAAACTTGTTGGAGGCATCCACAACAAGGTGGGTTTTGCGTCTGTCTACTCAATAACTAGGTACTTACTAAATTAAAAAGATCAAAGTCCAGCTATGTGTGTGTGTCTGGCTGAGTGTGTGTGTCTGTCTGCCTGTGTTTCTGTCTGTGGTACCGTAAGGGGGAACCGATTTGGATGCGATTTATTTTATTTGAAAGCAGGTTTTCCAGCGAGTGTTCTTAGATATTTTTTATCAAAATCAGTTCAGCCGTTTATGAGATATGCTTATTTGAAGCTAAAATGTCGGGGGTATTTTAAATATTTAATTCAGTAAGTAGTTAGGTATAATGGGCACAACTTTAACATAAAATTACAAGATCAGCCCTAGAGGCCTAAGCTTTAGCTGTACATACTATTATGTATTCTGTGGTTTTAGTCAGTCAAAAGATCCAATTAACAAAAACTCGCAACTTCTTAAGTAGCCATCAGCTTTAGTTAGAAACAATTGGATGAATCACTTGTGCATGCTCGCTTCGGGAATAGAATCTGGGTCACACAGGTGAAAGTGAGATCCGGTGCCCCTGTGGTTAAACAAAGGCTCGCGCGTATAAGGTGTTAGGTTCGATTTCCGTGTAATGCTCTATGTAAATAGCTGACGTTTTGTCAATATTTGTCATTCTTGGTTTACTGTTTTTCGCGTGCTGCTTTACTCGCAGTTAAAAGTTAAATGTTGTTTGTACAATTGTGTACATGTCCTACTAGCTGGGCAAAGGCCGGATTGGCGATTTTCGCATCTCATCAAGGGGGGAGGGGGGTTAAAATCACCTCACGTAATTAATGGACGTGCATTTGTGAATTTGTAATAATAATCCACAATGCAGGTATTCATTGTGAGCCGTCCCGACTAAACTGTCAGTATATGAATGTAAACTATTTCCTGTTATTTAAATGTTTTTATATTTGACAGCTTGTACCTTTTTCTCTTCTGCTAAAGCCAATGTCGGACGATTTGCCTTGTATGTTTCTCAATATTTCTAAATTAAATAAACCCAGTTTCCATACAATATTATGCACGCATTTTAATATACACGTGATTCCAAGAGAGATTATGTAGGTGTACCCCGCGGCTTAGTTGGCTCCACACGTATTGACTTGTCTTTCCTGAGGGCTAGGCCGACTAAGCTGTCAGGATGGTATAGGTGCTGGGCAAGCGTTCCTAAAACAATGTCCCAAGCACTACAAAGTCGAAGTAGTAACTTAACCCATCGAGTGTGAGGGAGGTGCCACTGGACGCTGTATAAATCACCTCATTACGTAGATGCGAAGATATGCATGCTTAGTATAGCAAGATCTCATCTTTTAATCTAACCTATCACATTATACCGCTCTATGTAGATTAAAAATTATAGGTGTGAACCTAAATATGGCCAAATATCTCATTTTACTACAGAAAATGTAGAATTTAAAACTGTCACATTCCCACGTCTCTACTTTTTTAGTTACGACATTTCTCGACCTTTGACAATTACTCTTTCGTGAATATTACAAAGAATTTTAGAGAAATTGTTCGGTTGTAGGCTGTGGTCTATTACACGTAACTCGGCCATTGTAGAAGGCTGAGGCTGCCATCTAGCTGATAGTTATGTAGGTATGACTATGGCAATGCCGATGGAATCTAGTCAAATTGCATACCGATGGAAATATTGTAGTACGAAATAACATAGAAGTAATTTAATGCACAGGGAGCATAAAGTTTTTGGTATCCAATGTAACCCAGGTTCTAACACAATAAATTCATTTCATTTCATTTCATTTCATTTAATTTCATTTCATTTAATATCTTTTGTTATTTTTGTTTCAAACTTGCTTTACATCAATACGAATTATTTGTATGCCCACGTAATTTTAGAAATTGATTAAAAAAATGTGCCTATAAATATGACAAGCAAGCAATATAAAATGAGTTGGCATTTCTTCACAATTTATGTTCATTTCATATTTTCAAAATATTTCAAAGTAACGTAAAAACTAATCGAGAATCATAAGTAAGTATAACCTATAACTTAACCAACACCGATGTATTTCTGTACTTACAATTTTTCAATAGGCTCTGGCTAAAAAACCGAATTTTTAGGACTCCATTATTCTCCTTAAGTTTCTTTGACAAAGCATGTCACGAGTGATACAAAGCAGAGAAATGGTTAAGTTGTGGTCATCATTTTGTTAAAGATAATATGTTACATGAACTATCTATTCATGTCTAGAAGAAACTTACCCTCAAGGTGACGTAACCACTCAAAAAACACTAAATAGTCGAGGCATGTTTTAGATAACAATAGGGTATGGTTACCACCAGAGGGGTGATCAAATTGGTGGCACTAGCGAATTTAGGGGGGGCTAAAGGGCTCAAGCCCTCCCCAAAAGCATCTGAAACCGTCCATAAAAATAAATTTTGTATGCTTTTTGATCTTGAAAACCTACGCTCATTGGGTTCAAGCCCCCCCAAACCAAAATCCTGGATCCGCCACTGGGTGGTGGTCTAGTCGTAGAACAATGGACTCTGAAGCGAGAGACCTAGGTTCGATACCCGGTGCGCGCATGTACGGTCGGCCACAATCTCAGATACACCACGGCAGCTCTTACCGCGCGCGGCATAAGGGCGCCAATCGAACAAAAAGGGGTATCCTAGCGTGTCGCCGACTGTACCTATGACTTTAATTTATTTCAAAGCTATAAAATAAGTTAAGGTCATCAATGCTTGCGTAAACCACGCTCTAGCATGTGATATTTCACTCAAGCCGGAGAAACCGGCCAAAGTGAAAAGTGTAAGTAATCTCCCAGTCGGTCGGTCCGCTAGTCAAATAATAGAATCACGGAGAAATGTGAGGAGTCATTATTTGATGTCATCTAGCGGATAATTGATATGTGGGCTTAGTGGCTAAAAGTACTCGAACCTACTTTAAAATATTAAACGTGCGTGCGTGCGTTTTCTCTATGATATAGTTTACCGACGCGGGTCGCCCAAACGGTGCCGATTTCTAATGAACGGTGTCAAATTTTGATCGTCACGTGGTCATCAGGGCCCTT
The DNA here is from genome assembly GCA_949319315.1 of Zelleria hepariella. NCBI lineage: Eukaryota > Metazoa > Arthropoda > Insecta > Lepidoptera > Yponomeutidae > Zelleria > Zelleria hepariella. The sequence goes on from OX439385.1 coordinate 918,894, forward strand.
AGCCTGTAACGCAATGGCGGGTCAATGGCGTCCCGGCAGAAGGACAAAACCGGGCTCTCCTCGTTTTTCTCCTACAACCAGAGAACTAATCCTCTAGAATTAGAATCAAAATATTCTTTGCTGTACTACAAAAACATTAAAAGGACAGACAGCGTTAACAGATCGTAATTGAAGTCGTCACCTGACAGCCCATTTTGTCACCATTGTGTTACAGGCTAAGGGCCCTGGGCTAGGCGTATGATAAGACACAGGCGACGCAGTTTCACGTAGCGCAGGGTATCGTTTCAGCAACGCATAGCCCCAATGAATCACCTCTGGGGTGCCATAGACGGACAGTTTATTTTTTTTAGCCGGTATACCCCCTGGACGCCGACAACATGGCAAGATAGGTACCTACCTACATAACTTCTTCTTGCAAACTATAAACAGCATCAAAAAATCCCGGTTTTGTCCTTCTACCTGGGACGCCATTGATACGCCATTGTGTTACAGGCTAAGGCCCCATAGTTAGAGAGCTGGTGACCAATCGAGATATTTTTTGTACAAGGCTAGGAGTTGGTAGGCTGATAGAGTAGACTTCACTGAGTCTGGGAAAAATATTTTTTTGGCACGGTCGCGGTTGAAAGTTAGATTTTTTCGACTTTGAAAGTTTAAATGTATGGGTTCAGTATATTTTTTTTGTCATACAAGGCTAGAAACTTCTAGGTTAGTTGTTGAGACTCCGTTGAACAAGAAAATATTTGTTTTTTTGGCCGAGCGTGGTTGAAAGTTTGATTTTTATAACCCAAAAATTCACACTTTCTAGGTTATAAAAAACAATATTTGTACCGCGTTTGGCTAGTAATAAATAGTGATTTCGTGATCAGCGGAGACTAAAAAGGCAGCCTCAAAACTCCCAGCCTTGTAGACAAAAAAGAAATGACTCAACCCATACATTTAAACTTTCAAAGTCGAAAAAATCTAACTTTCAACCGCGACCGGACCAAAAAAATATTTTTCCCAGACTCAGCAAAGTCTACTCTATCAGCCTACTAACTCCCAGCCTTGTACGAAAAAATATCTCGATTGGTCACCAGCTCTCCAACTACCAGGTCCATGCGCGTCTATTCTCTAAGAAATCCACTCAACCCTCGTCGCCCGACAAAATACTCTAAAATAGACCTTATTGAAATGAACAATTTTTTTTTTGACAACTGAAATATTTACATTTAAAAAAGAGGAGTGTTGTAACTTTGACTGCTTTGTGCGTGTGTGTCTGTCTGTCTGTGTGTGTGTATGTGTGTCCGTCGGTCTGCCTGTGTCTGTCTGTTTTTTTTTATATTTGAAAGCAGGTTTTCTAGATATTTTAAATATACTTTCTTCTATCACAGTGCTTAATTAATTTAAAATTTAATTAAAATTTATTAATTTAAAAATTAACGGAATGTCAGAGAGCAAAAATAAATATATTTTGAATTTGATGTGATCCCTATTTTTTATTGCATATTGATATTCATACGACCTTATGGGTAGGACACGGAATGTACAGTAATCTAATTATTGTAAGACCTATTTATATTTTTAAACGGTTTTATTTAGCTCACCCCGTTTGTTTTATTTATTCTTGGGTCAAATTTAGTAATTCAAATTTCACCCTCTTCCTGTCAACCGATTAATCTGAAATTTTGTATACACTTTGGATTTTGGTGACAATACAATTATGTTTATTCATTATCATTATAAATTCAAGATGGCCGCCGCTACAAAATGGCGGATAATTTATGTTTTATTAATCCCATCAATATGGGTATCAAATGAAAGGGCTCAGCAAGCAGAATACAATACACTATAAAAAATTGAAATCCAAGATGGCGGCCGCTACAAAATGGCGGATAACGTAGGTTTTATCAATCCCATCAATATGGGTATCAAATGAAAGGGCTCAACAAGCAGAATACAATACACTATAAAAAATTTAAATACAAGATGGCGGCCGCTACAAAATGGCGGATAACGTAGGTTTTATCGATCCCATCAATATGGGTATCAAATGAAAGTGCTCAACCAGTATAATACAATGTACTATATGAATTAAACTGAATGCGAAATAAAAACTAAAAACTAGAAAATAAAAATAGGTAAAAAAACTTTTTAAGTTAAACGGTTTTATGTTAAACATACATTGCAATGTTTAAGATAAATGTACTAAAAACCAAAAAATAATAAAATAGATACAGTCGTGGGAATTATAAACATATGCATAGACTAGACTAAAATAAAACCGTGGGGCACGTCAACTGCCTAATTATAGTGTAACATTTGTATTGGAATGTCATTGGTGTAACATTACAAAACAAACATTTTAATCAACGATTGTAGACAATTGACGTGCCCCACGGTTTTATTTTAGTCTAGTCTATGCATATGTTTATAATTCCCACGACTGTATCTATTTTATTATTTTTTGGTTTTTAGTACATTTATCTTAAACATTGCAATGTATGTTTAACATAAAACCGTTTAACTTAAAAAGTTTTTTTACCTATTTTTTATACGACAGCACGTCGGACTGGTACACTTTTGTAGTGAAATCGCCCGTAACGTAACCGAGTATAGTGCTAGCGTGTAAGCGTCTACGTGCAGTCGTGTGTACATGAATAATGACTTACTCACTTACTTAATTACCTATCACCGGATGCTATTAACCTGTAAAAAGAGTTAGAACCTTTTGTAACACCTTGTATAAATCGACTATCACAGATGCAAAAGCCTAAAATGTAGGCCAAAATCAAAGATGGGCTTATAAAACATTTATCTTCAAGCGTTTAGCATATTACGCTATATCAGAAACCAGTTTACCCAGCATTGTATACAAATATATCTTTCTTGGGACTGTAGAAAGTAGGATGGCCATAGCGGCGAGGTCGCTTGGACATTTTGCTCATGCGAAACGCGTCTGGTATGTGAAATTAAACTCTGCAGTACTCACCTACGTATTGTATTCACATTTCCAAAAGCATCAAACAGTGTATGTGTGTTTTATACGGGTTAGCAAAGTCGATGAATTTCGTGACGACTTTGTTTTGAATGACGCTCGTGTTTTTACTTCGATTAACTTTTTGTCCACAAGACAGCACGTCGACCCTTACACGCTAGCACTCTATTCGGTTATGTTACGGGCGAAAGGGTACACTCTGACGTGCTGTCGTGTGTACCATGCCGAATTGTACAGCAGATATTTAGTCAGCTTCCATAGTTTGCCTACATACTAATTTCAATTATTATTTTCAAATAATACTTACTTATTATGATCGGTCCCTGGACCTTGGACATATTAGAGGCGATCGGAAATAAAACCTAAAAATTGCAAAAGTCATAGCTCTTATCACAAGCGTATCACATAAGTATCACAAATGTGATTTTGTGGTGGAAACCGCAGTTTTAGTCTTATATTTTATTTAGGTAGGTACTATTATGTTTAGTTAACGTATCTTTATAAATTAGAACCGGGTTAACTTTGAACAATTTTTGTTCTGCCTTTAACCTTAGTGTTAGCCTTAGTCTTAGTCTTAGTTTTAGTTTTAGTTATAGTTTTAGTCTTAGTTTTAGTTTTTACTTTTAAAAATGGGAGAGGTTGTGGCAGAATAACAGCGCTACGGGCAACCGTAGCTTTATGCTGAACCACAACCTTTTTACGGCCATTGCCTTCTGTACACACGACAGCACGTCAGACTGTACACTTTTGTTGTAAAGTCACCCGTAACGTAACCGAGTAGAGTGCAAGCGTGTAAAGGTCGACGTTCTGTCGTGTGTACCTATGCTAATTTTATTATCTGTATGTTGTGTATGCCGTAAATAAAACTTTTTCTATTCTATTCTATTCTATAACCAAAACACGCGAAAATAACCACTTCTCCAAACAATTGAAGACAGACATTTGTATAAACAAATTTTCTAAATTCTTTTCTTTTTTCTACCCAGGGCCTACCAGGGAAAGCACCACGGAAGCGGCGGCATCGACAGCATCACTGTCTCGACCGGCGGCAACAAGAAGGAGAAAAAGAAGAAGAAGAAGCCCTCAGCAGGCCTCCACGTGGTCCAAATGCCCGTGGTGATGGAGAGAAAGCCAGTGGAGAAAGGTCGCAGCCTAGACCGCCCCGTCCAAACCTGGGTCATTGGGCATGATAACCTAAGGCATTACGACGAAAATTCAAACTCGGAAATTTTTGATTCAAACGCGGAAATTTTTGATTCAAACGCGGAAAATGTTGATTCAAGCTCGCAAATCGCGAATTCGTCGCGCAAAGGAAGAGGGTTGCTTGAGGATGCGTGGTCGATTGGGGAGAAGGCCCTAGATTCTATCGCGGAGCATGCCGTCAACTCTGACAATGTAGACAATGGTGTTGAGAATGACAAGAGCTCGTTGGATGGTTGGTGATGGTTTTTATTTTTCATTTTATTATCTTTATTTGCAATAGTGTCTTTGGGAAAAGCTAAAGGTTCGGTCATATCAATCACAGTTCGAACCAATACTTTGACTTTCACTTTAAGTCATACTGACCGCATACCTACTCAAAAAAATATTTCAGTCGAGTTAAAACTTTTCTTCTTGTCGGGTCTTAACTGTCAATTAATTCTCATAAAATGCGTAATTTCAGGATTGGCTTCATAGTTCAAAAATGGTTCTGTGAGTTCGTGGCTGAATAGCCAGCAATTTTTTTAAATATATTTACTCTGCATTGTGTGAAGGCTGAAACAATGAGGACGAGATTTTCAATTCTAGTTATTTATTTGGGTCAATTTCATCGGAGAGATTATTACCAAATTTTAGTGGCACTTTTTATTTATGGTTTTTAGTTGATGTTATGTAGTGGAGTAATCATCACGAACTGTACTGCAGTAAGAACATAATTTTCTCTGAAAACCCACATATAAAACGTGCCACCAAAATTAAAAAAAATGTATCTAACGAAATTGATCCATTTGCATTGTGGAATGAGCATGTGCATCTAGAAGTCTAGATTTTTATAATTTATATCTAGATGGTTTCCAACTTAGCCTAGTTTCATTTTAATGCATATTTTAATGAGCATGCTTTGAATGCGACCGTTGTAGAGATTGGGCGTTTGCACATAGGTACTCTGATGTCCATATTCTGTAAGAATATATTTCCCACCCGTTTATATGGCAAAAACAGTACAGGGTGTTCCATCTCTTAAATTTTTTTACAACATACGCATCAACATTATTTATTTATTTTAAAATTTTACGTGACAACCGCTGAAAACTATTAGAGATTTAGGTAGGTACGGTATGGTTGAGTTTTTGCTCGCTTAACTATTAGGTAGTTTCATTTAAAGATTTTTGAGTTTGTATTTGTTAGCCAATAATTGAAAATAAAGGCCCTGTAGTAAAAGTGGTTTCTATATGTAGATGAGTTGACTAATCTACGTTTGGCTAAAGAATTCAAATTCGCCCTGTATACCACCTATGGCGCCCTTTTATCGCGCTACATCCTTTTTTTATGTGGATTTGGCCCGCTAACTCTTGAAAAATGTGTGTTGTTAATCTTCTCCCAACTTCTAGAACAAAGAGGCAAGAAGAAGAAGAAAAAGAAGGCCATTCTCAAGCTGCTGCTACTGGGCGCGGTCCTCAAGGCCAAGATTGGAACCCTGCTGCAGATTCTGTCCTTCAAACTTCAGGTAAATGTTATTAGAAGTATGTAATACCTACCACTAGATTTTGACCGCACTTCGCGCGTTGATGTCTTTTGTATGGACACCGTGTTACACTTCGAGCTCTCAAAACTTTATAATTGCGCGTTGATGTCTTATGTATGGATACTACGATTATACAATAAAAAGCTGACAGCCCTTTGGCTCGCCCATTTGAAATTATGTTTTGATTCAGAATGATTATTTTGTTCACAAACTGATTTCTTTGTGCAACACGAAAACAAAATTGTGTCCAATTTTTTTTTTTTTGGTCGGAAAGAGCGTAGCCTGAAACGCACAATTTTCTGTTTTATATTTTTTTTAGCTAAACTGAGCAAATTTAGTTGAACGATTGCATGAATACTGCCTGTCCTTTTAAAATGTTTTCTAGTACAAAAAAGAATATTTTTTTCTATTAAAAAAACCTTATAAACTGGAAAAATACAAGAATGTGCGAGCAAGAAGACCATCTGCTTAATTTGAGTTTGAGTTAAGTTTGGTCCTACTGTTTTTCATATAGAGATCGTGCGTTAGATACAATGTGCTTCGTAACTAAAGAGATAATCATCTTCTGTTCATTCATTACTAGGTAGGTGCCCATATAATCTAGAGTAGAGAAAACGTGACCTTTCACCCGTATTTTAGAGTGATTAAGCATAAATACCTACTTAATAAAAAGTTGAATTGAATATATGATACTATCAAGAGAAAATCGATCACTCAATATCATTCAATTTGTATGGTGTTTTGACTCATTCGTTCTGTTAGTGAACAATCAATCAATGGAATTGTCTACGTTTTGAAACACAAGTTTCAAAACGTAGACAAGATAAGATAAGATAAGATAAGATAATTTTATTTATTAAAAAACCATAAATAACAATTTACAACAGGTAAATAAAGTATGGTTTCGCCAGTTAAGCTACATAACATTTATCCAGCGGTCTCCACAGTAGACGGGAATCTGTGTTGTGGAGGCCTAGATATTTAGATTTAACAGATTTAGAGAGTTGCGCACAATTCCATTCTAAAGCCGCAATCCCTATCCCAATCGCTTTTAATGACGCTTTCAGTGAAGTTCGTCAGTACCCTTCAAACGTCAAATTGAAAGGGATCGCGATAGATTATAAAGTTATGCAATGAAGCCTTCTAGGTAGGTTTTTTATTTCGGAAAGTAACACAAAACCTCCTCGTTGTTTCCAGGTGAAGTTCTTCATTATCGCGCTCATCGGGCTGGCGATCAACCTGGCGCGGTTCTGGATCGACATCAAGAACAAACACCACCAACAGCCGCAGAAGGTGAGTCGAGTTTGACTCCGTCGGCGAACGAAAAAAACATGGAAGCATTTCTTCAAGCTAATCCATCCTCTTAAAATCGTCACACTCATCTACCCGCGCAGACAGCTTAGTTAAAAATATTTTTTAATACAGTTGCTCAAAAAGTGGCGTATTGCAGGGACGTATAGCGTTCGGGATGTGGGCTATTACACACGCGTGCTTTTTTTTTACCTTTCCCGCACTCGTGCGTTCTCTTTCCCAACTGTCAAAATAATGTCTATTAAAAAGTAAAACCAACCATGAAGTTTTTATTAAAAAAGTTTTTATGATTAATGCAAATACGTATATTTCTAAAAAGAAGCTACTAATTTGTTTCAATATCAGATTTAATGATTTGATTGAATGAGTTTGGTTAGGTTTCATTTGATTAAATTTCATTTTCATTTCATTTCAATAAAAAACTTCTACTGAAGACGTGGCTGTATGGGCATAGTTGCCTTTGCCTACCAGAATGGATGAAGAAAAAAAAACTCTGCTTATATTCTACGGTTGGCGCCATTTTGATTTTTCTGAAATTTTCTTTGCTTTAGTTGTTTGTTGCACAAAATGAGTAATTTCGACCCTAGTTTTTTTTATTAACACCACCGGAACTCAGTATAATTGCACAAAATGCTTCGGAGAACATTTTACCGGAAAAGTCAAAAATGTTAAGTTAGTTGAGTTTATTGTGTTTTTATTATTTTATTAAATTGCTTAATTTTTTCGCAACTGTATTAATAATAGTCGTTCAGTACACGTGCGGAACCGTCATTGCAACTTGTTCCGGCTGTCAACCCTCGCCTTCGGCTGCACCTCGGCTCGGGTAGCCATTTGCCGGAACTCTTTGCAATGACAGCCTTTCCACACTTGTAATGAACTATACTATTAAACCAATAGGAAAACAAGAAACTCCGTCATTTGTTGATAGTTTTCGCGCTATTGATGTTATTGGACGTTTTATATTGATAGTCTTCTCTATCGAACCACTAAAATCGTGACAGGAACCATCTGTAGACTCCGCCAATACCATAATCATTAGGTAATTTCTCAGGGCTAGTAATGTCTCCATGTTTTCTTCTGCTCGCTGGACTCCGTTTATTGCTTCGTTAAGCAGTCCGGATGGTATAGGTGCTGGGCAAGCCTACTCCATCTAAAACAATGTCCCAGGCACTGCAGCGCCGAGTGGTCTCTTCATCCATCTACAGGGTGCACTCTAAGTCGATAGCGGAACTTTAAGTGGGCTGTCTACTGATCACTACAAACAACTTGCACTAGGTGGCGAAAAAAATGGAGCAAAAAAATATCAGTCTTTTCATACATTTGGCGCAGTACTGAGTCGACCTTTTGTATGGAACAGCAGATTTTTTTTTTGCTCCATTTTTTTCGCCATTCGGTCCAAGTTGTTTGTAGTGATCAGTAGACAGCCTACTTAAAGTTACGCTATCGACTTAGAGTGCACCCTGTAGTGTGAGTGAAGGTTCCACTGGACGCTGTATAAATCATCTCATTACGTAGATGCAAATGCCTTAGTTTCTTTTTTTCTTAATTGATTTCTCCTTCATCTGGATCGGTCTATCAATTCTGAGGTGACCATATACAATGGTTCTCCACTCATCACGGTCATGGGTGCGATGGGATGCGTGCTGGATGGATCCACCTGCTACCCTCTTCAGGGCATCGGACCAGCGCATTGGTGTTCTGCCTCTCGCCTGTCTGCCTTCCATCCGGCCCAAAATTATCTGTTTCTCCAGGGTCGTGGTGACCGCATAATATGCCCAAAAAGGCTGAGGCCCCTCTGGCCTCTTTATTCTGAGCTCGTTTTAGCAGTTATTGTTAGCTAATTAGGCCCCTGTCATTCTTCTAGCCGTCGATAAGTCTTAATATGACCGTACATTTTCATATATCGTCGCTTAGCAAACAACACCGCCCAAGTCGAAATTTAGCGGTTTTGACATTTGAATGCCATTGGGTGCAGATTTTAAGCGCGAATCGATCAACCTATAAGATTTAAGTATTATGACCAATCAGCGGCTGTTATTCAAAAAATTGTAACACCGCGCAAGTAATTTTTCTGTGGAACACCGCTCAAGTCACATTTCCGCCATACTGTTTTGCGAACTACAACGTGTGCTGTGTAAATAAATGGTTTGAAGTGTTTTATGAGGTTTGGTTTTGCCATCTGAAATGTTTCAAAGGTGGATAAAAGAGAAAGCGATAGATTAGAACAAAAATATATCCAGTATTAAACGTAATTAAACATTGTAGGACCACTAACTACTTTTGCTTCTTACTTAGGCGGTGTTTTGAAGATTATTTTTAAGACTTGAGCGGTGTTGAAGGTATATTTGTTACTATTTACAGCGTAGTTCAACGTCAACCAGGTCAGTATACCATCAGCCACCAGTCAGCCACCAGGCTGCGAGCCCACACTGGCGCACAATACTCTACTCGGCCGCACTATGGACAAGGGCTAGTGTTGAGGTCCGTTTTGCAGCCACATGTTGTCGCTGCAATTTTACGTATCAGGTTGCACCTGCTTGATACCTTCTTCTTTACTTTCTGGAGGTGGGCTTTGAAAGTGAGAGTTCTGACCAGAGTTACACCAAGATAGACTTTAAAAATCTTTATAAGATAGACTTGGTTAGGGTCGTGCCTTATAGGCTCAATGCAGAAACTGAGTTTAACATCTTCACTGGCCTGTTGTTCAGGTGAAAGGAGCAGCCCACGGTTTTACGTAGTCGAAGAAATATCGCTCGAACTTTGCAACGGCTTCTTGAACCAGTATTGTCGCTTTATCCAGAGATGAAGCTTGGGCTATAATGGCAATTTCGTCAGCGTACATAAATGATCATCCGGAGACTTTTGGTATATCGCTGACGTAGATGTTGAAAAAGCATACGCCTGCGTAACAATATTGTTCAGGGTTTTGCGCTTACTCAGTCTTCCATTTAGACTCACCTGAAACTATCTAGTTGAAAGGAGGGTGTCGAAAAGACGATACGTGCGTTTGAATTTAAAGATATCTGTGAGCTCTCTATTTCCAGACCGTGTCAAATGCTGAGCTGAGATCGACGAACACCGCCACTGTTTCGAGTTTATTTTGGAACCCTGCTTCGATGTTAGAAGTTAGTGCAAGCACTTGGTCACAGCAACCCCGGTTTGGTCGGAATCCCGCCTGCTCTATAGGTAGATGTTGCTCGACTATAGGCGTCATTCTTGCGAGAAGTACTCGTTCGAAGAGTTTGTGCGTGGTACAAAATAGGGAGATGGTCGGTAGCTGACTGGGTCATCTGCTCTCTTGCCTGGTTTTAGTAGTGCGATCACTTTCGCATTCTTCCATAGCTTTGGAAGTTTGCACTTCAGGACAACGTCGGAGAACAGGTTCGCCAACCAGTTACTGGACAGGGCCCCCTGTCCATTAACTGGTGTTTTAAGAATTCCGGCAAGATGTTGTCAGTCCCGGATGCCTTGCTAGTTTCGGTGGCTTTAATGGCCGCAAGTACTTCACTGGCGCTCACTTCGCGCTTCACTGTCTGTGATGCGTGAGATCGTGTTGCAGGTTTCCAGGAGCTGGTTTATTTGATTTATTAAGATTTTGTATTCATGGGACTTAAAGGGGTACAATTTTTCTTTAAAACTTGGGCTATATTTTTTGGTGTTGTTTGTGAGACTTGTTGCGCAGGTTGTTTAGCTGCTCCCAGCAATCGGATAGTAGACCAAGCTTATCGACCAAGTTTGTTTTATTTATTACAATTTGTGTTAACGAAATATAAACACAGCCTAAATCACCTTTTCTTTAGAAAAAGCACCGCGCAAGTCCCTCACAACACAGCCCAAGTCTTTTTATTTTATGTAAAACACCGCCTAAGTCGTGTATAAGTAAGAGAAAAAGGATTTTACAAGTTTTTTTGCATTTATATTATGGATAGTACTTATCAAAACACAAAAATATAATACTTAGTCTAATAACTCTTAAATTTACGAAATTAAACAGTTTTTTGTCTCTCCTGTAAAGTGAGGAAATATGACTTGTGCGGTGTTGTTTGCTAAGCGACGATATTATATATTATCTATAGTATTTAAAAACTAGTCGGCTGATGTAGATGTAATGTATTGTAGGTAGATATAAATGTAGAACAAAAGCCACGTCTACTGCTGCCATCTTAGCCAAGCAGATTTTATAGTTATTTTCATATCCTCTCAGAAAGTATGCTGTTACTACAGGGTGCACTCTAAGTCGATAGCGAAACTTTAAGTAGGCTGTCTACTGATCAATACAAACAACTTGTACTAGGTGGCGAAAAAAATGGAACGAAAAAAATATCAGCTGCTTCATACATTTGGCGCAGTACTGAGTCGACCTTTTGTATGGAACAGCTAATATTTTATTCGCTCCATTTTCTTCGGCACCCAGTACAAGTTGTTTGTATTGATCAGTAGACAGCCTACTTAAAGTTCCGCTATCGACTTAGAGTGCACCCTGCAGTATCACGATGAGGCAAAAGTCATTTTTGCGCGCGTTACAAACTGTTATACTCGACATACGATGCGCCAGCGCAGACACATCGTCTCTCGTAAATCCGCATTGAGTCTTAACCCCCTCTCCACACTTGGTTAAGCAAGTGTCTTACCTACACTTAACGCTCGCTTAATTGTTCTGACGGCGAGTTAACGCCGGCATAACGAATAAATCATTACGAATTAAGGTCGCGTTCTAACAGAGTGCATACTTGCGTTTTTACTTGGTAAGACGATTAAGATGTAGCCTCTATATTTGTACGGTCGGCCACAGTCACAGATACCCCATGGCAGCTCTTACCGCGCGCGGCATAAGGGCGCCAATAGAACAAAAAGGGGTATCCTAGCGTGTGGCCGACTGTACATGTCCCATTTACTTCTCTCAGACAGAGTTTGGGCTTTTATTCGAACTCAAAACTCACTCAACCCCCCCAGCCTAAACACACAAAGCCAGATTGTTCAAGTAGACTCGGAAAACTCTATCTGTCGATTAATTTTCATACAAAAACCGAGGTTTAATCTAAGGACTGAGTTTAAACTATGATTGATCTTACGGCACTTAATCGATTGGCAAAGTTAAGCAACAACGGGCGCGGTCAGTCCATGGATGGGTGACCGCTCTAGTGGCAATAATATCTGAGCGGTTCCGTGCTTCCATGTCAGAGGCCCTTTGTTTGGATTGGTTTAGTCTTAGCCAAAACCTAACTGTCTATCGCCTTGTGAAAAGACAGTAGGTACAAAAATATCATCTGGGGGCACGGCAGGGCCCCCGCCAGGTCGAGCGCGAAGCAAACACTGCCGTACCATCATTTACTGGAACCATTTCGCCGCATTTTCTGGCCACTATTTGAGAACCTCTGGATGAGACCAGAACGCAGAAATTTTCGTCATCTAGTAAGCTATAATCACATACTTAAAATCCAACCCTACCCTTCAACGGCCAAGTCACACAACATTAACTATAATACTAAAGAAATCGCAGTAAGGAACCTTAGACTTGGCACGACTTTGTCTAGATTTCATTACTTTTTAGAGATAAACAAGCAGCTCATCGAGACCTGGCTAGTTTTTTACAGAATGTTTTTGGTGGGATACAATTAAATAACTTTCTTTCATTATGTGTGCAACACACTTCCGGCCACGAAAAGTGAGAACAAATAATTAAATAACGTCTTTTTGTTCATCTCATAAGGATTTGCATGATGATATCGTGTCTAAATCGGATTATGACTACCGTGATGACATCAGGTGAACGTGAAAGTTCTTTAGAAGGTAATAACCCTGCTTGGCACTCAGCCCCAGCTTATTTTGAGAGTAAGTGAGTCAGAAAGATAGCAAGTATGGGCATAATGTAAAAAGTGCGGTAAAATTGTGTGGTGATTCTGTTACCAACAGCACTGCAGTAGGGCCCAGTTTCTGAGCAGCTACCACGAGTGCTTACTATCACTGTCACTGAAAGTGATAAGTTGGATAAACAACCTTACTACTATAGTATTAGGATACATGACAGACGTCCGGCAGACTGAGACGTCACAGCTTTTTCGCACTCGTGGTAGCTACTCTGAATTGAGAATTTTACTAAGAACCTACATTATAATATGTTCTGTCACGTTCTTTTGTGAGAAATCTGCAGAGACAGAACTTAGCGAACAGGCACGTATCCAGACTTTTGGTTCGGGGGGGGACAAACATTGAAACAACCATGTGAACTGTGTGAAAATCGCTGTAATCACTGTACTATACTATAATTATATAAGTATTTTTCTGTTTCCGCTGGCAGCCATTACGTTTAGTACCATATCAGGATCTGGCGCCAAAGCGGAATGAATAGACAATAGAGCGAGACCAGTAAGCCTCTCGCCCGCCATTCTATTCCTTAGGAAGGATTTTATTCTCTTTAGGCATGAAAATTACCGCTCCACAGATGCTGTTGAAACCGGAAGGGTGGCCAGAATGTGTATTAGCCTGTTAATGGTAGGAGAGAAAACTTTGTCACACGTGTCTAAAATTTCCATAATTTCGACTGGTTTCTTATCTGTGTTTTTCCACTTGGCACACCACATACTGTACTCTGCTTTTATTAGTGATTCTCCAACACTTTCTTCCCAATAAATTTTCATATTTTCTAATTCACTTATCTTCCTCTCGTCCACATTTTTCGGAAGAATAATTTCTAAAGAAGAAAGCAGCTCTTTGATTCGCAAATCTATCATTCATGCCAGATATCAAATCGTCCAAGCACGGTATAAAAATAGTTCTTCTGAAGTATTCTTCAGCAGTATCGCTGGGAGGGTTGCTTCGTGCAGTTTGGTGGGCAGTAAGTAACTCGAGGACGCTGAATTTCTATTTGCAAGACATCTATCTATATTTTTATTTTACCTACTTTGAAAGAACACGCAAGCGAATAAATAAACAGATGGCTTAAAACTTTTTTTTTTCTGTCAGATTTCGGGGGGGGATAAATCCCAACTATCCCCCCCTCTGTATACGTGCCTGTTAGCGAATTTCTCAGAAATCAGCAGTTAGTGTATATTTAAAAAGAGATAAAAGAGGGCTAGCGCTAGCAAATAGTCACTATTTTGATAAATTAAATAACATTTTATTATAATAATTTAAATGGATTGCAATAAAATAATCATATTGTATTCATTACAAATACTCATGCTAAAAAGCACATTTGCCCCCAAACAATTACACAAAAAAGACGACTTTTGTTACACACACGAACAAAAAACATATCGATTAGAAGCAAAAAAACACAATCATCTAATCATACACCCGTAAGGTTAGCGAAAGTTTTAAAGAAAGAGAAACTACTCGTAAAGTCATGACACATGATGATTTGGTACCTAGTAACTATTTTTATAATCATCTGAATGTCGAATACAATATCACTTGGCTTGAAAAGCATTTTGCATTTTACTCCATGTCCCAGGCACTGTGTGATTATTCTCTAATTCTTCTTCTTCTTTTTTGTTGCCGCCTCCTATCGGAAGTTGGCGATCAGTTTGTCTATCTCGTCCTTCGAAGCCGCCAAACGAAACAATGAGCCGGTGCGGTGCTTTGCCCGAACCATTCGCGCAGATTTTGGATCCATTATATTTTGGATCCATTATATTTTGGATCCATTCTATTTTGGATCCATTATATTTTGGGTCTACCAGGTCTCCTTTTGCCTGCTATCTTGCCTTGTATGATCAGTTGAAGGAGGCTTGTTGTTGTTACTTCTAATTAGGTGGCCGAAATACTCTAGTTGCTTGGAGTAATATTAGTGTGAGTGAGTGGGGATGACAGTGCCATGGACGCTTCATGTAAAAGCAATTGAACGAGCGAGCGAAGCCAGCGAAGTTCTCCGAATTAACTTTAACAATCCGGCGTAGGTACGAGTATGAATGTTCGTTCGAAGATACCTTGAGTAAAGTTTGGAAAGTCATGAAATTTGGTAGGCGAGTACTTAAATGAAATTAAAAGATTGTTTACGTTCGAAATGAGCCAAATCGGTCGAGGGTTTGTCGAAATATGGGATTGTAAAGTCTGTATTATTTTATGCGCGCCTGCGCGTATGGTGTTAGCAAAAAGTTACACATCACGAGTTCACAGTTCGCGGCGAACTACTATATAGAATATTCCTTATTAATAATTAGACCTTTTATACCGAATAGTTTCCCTTTTTAATCACATCTAAAAATCTTGTAATTGTTCTTGCGATGAAATGAAAGTTATAATAACAACAAATGATAACGAATTACTTCAAATTAACAAAACTTTCTTTTTATTCTCACTAAGCGGCTCTTTTTGATTTCATTGATATTCTTAGTAGTTGGAGAGCTACTGACAAAATTGACTGCGGTTCTCGTGTAAGGCTGGGAGTTTGTAGGCTGATCCTAGACTTAGCTGGCTCTAAAAAAAATATGTATGTGTCTGCTTCGTTTGAAACTTTAACTGTTTGTGTTGTTTTACTGTATGCTATTTATGAATTACTAATGTACAAACTACCAGCCTCGTACAAGAATGTCAGCCAATTGTTCAGTAGCTCTCCAGCTATTTAAACTCTATCGTAAAATCAAGAGTAAAATCTTCTGCGGTTAGCACGTCATAATAACTTTAATCGATCAAAAGATAGACCATAGTGCGTGGCGTGGTCATTAATATTGCACATCAGGCGATAAGCGCCACGCTAGGATACCCCTCGGTAGGCGTAGACGAAATCAATATGGTTATGGGGATTATTTATGTAAGACAATATACAAGGTGTTACAAAAGATCCTAACTCTTTTTACAAGGTAATTTAATATCACCTCGTGCCTCGTGACACCCCTTTTTGCTCTACATTCCGTTGATTTTTAAATTATATTTATTGATTACGAGAAGATTACGAGTATAATTACTATAGGTAAGTTCTAAGTTCTTATTTTTTTAAGGTAAGTTCTAAGTGCCTAAGTGAAGACCATAAGCAGTATTTATTTGTATTGTATGTATACATATACTTACTAAAAAAACACCGAATTCTCAGACCTAAAGGTGACTGTTAGGATTTGGTTGGTATGTACATAGTTCACAGTAGGTACCTAATGATAGGCTATAACTTCATACGTAAATGCATAGAAAGGGGTACAGACAAACATGCAAACAGAAATTTGCTCGCGAGTCGTAAAAGTAACAAAGAAAGGTTAACTAAATAATAACTAACTTGTGTTAATTACCGTTGTCGTTTTACTGACAAAGATATAACGTTACTTTTTCGAGCCCCTCTAATAATATTTGAACGAGCGAGCGAAGCGAGCATAAGTTCTCCGTGTCTACTGGAACAATCCGGCGTTTGTATGTATGTATGTATGTATGTATGAATGTTCGTTCGACGATAACTTGAGTAAATTTAGTCGGATCGTCATGAAATTTGGTAGGCGGGTAAATGACGTAAAGAGAATTTTTAAGTTCGAACATAAACCAAATCGGTCGAGGGGTTGCTGAGATATGGGGTCGCGAGTTCATAGTTCGGGGCGAACCACTAGTAGTACCTACCTAATATTAGTGTAGAAGTGTAAATAGGCTCGTCTGTCAGTCTGTCCGTGCTCAATCCCATGCACAAGTCGTGCACGACTGGTATCGAAAGTCATTGTTGGTATTCGTCATTATACAGGCAACGATACTGGAACTACAGGGTGCTCCTCTAATAGCATCTGTCAAAGACCCCGTTTTTGGCTGCCAATTGTAGGTTACAACACATTTAACACATTTCGTCACATGATGACCTTGAGGGAAAACATCGTGAGGAAACCCGCGGCTTAGTTCGCCACACTTATTGACTGTCTTTCCTGTGGGCTAGGCCGACTAAGCTGTCAGGATGGTATAGGTGCTGGGCAAGCCTACTCTTATCTAAAACAATGTCCCAGGCACTGGATGACGAAAATTTCTGCGTTCTAGTCTTATCCAGAGGTTCTCAAATAGGGGCCTGAAAATGAGGCGAAATGGTTCCAGTAAAGGATGGTACGGCAGTGTTTGCTTAGCGCTCGACCTGCGTGCCCCCAGATGTGAGTGAAGGTAAACATAGTGAACATAAACCCACAACATAAAACGTAACACACTCAACTTCTAAGGCCGGCCAAATACAGACGGAATTCCGGACGGAAAAAAATAGAATCATTATTCCAAACACAGTAACTGCATGCAAATCTATGGACCTATCACACTCATAAAATTTTTTTCCGTCCGGAATTTTCATAAATTTTTATGCAGTTGCTTCGTCCAGAATCCCCATTCTTTTTCGGTTACGGAAAAATTCCGTCAGTATGTGGCTGGCCTAAACTAGTGGTCCACCGCGAACTATGAACTCGCGATCCCATATCTCATTAACCCCTCAACCGATTTGGCCTTGTTCGAACTTAAAAATTCTCTTTGCCTCTGTTACCCGCCTACCAAATTTCAAGACACTCCGACAAAATTTACTCAAGTTATCGTCGAAAGAACATTCATACATAACATACATACATACATACATACAAACGCCGGATTGTTCCAGTAGACTCGGAGAACTTCGCTCGTTTCGCTCGCTCGTTCAATAAGCTCTTTCCGAGCACCCTGTATAAATCTTGATGCCCCGCTGCATCCCGCGATTCCCGCGCGATGTGAAAGTGCATTCTGCAGCTTGTCAGCGCAGTTTCCTTGCGCGTGCCCTTAACCCTGTGACCTTCGCTACAGACTCTCGTAGGTACCCATTGTGGAAGGGAACGAAGGTTACCTTTGGCGTGGCATCCGTAAGTCATACATATAAATAATCAATCGTAAAAAAACGTTTAGAGGGCCATTTTCAGCAGAGAAAATATAATTATCTAATTTTGGTGGCAATTTTACCTTTGGCGTGGCATCCGTAAGTCGTATAAAATAATCGATCGTAAAAAAAACGTTTAGAGGGCCACTTTCAGCAGAGAAATAATTATCTAATTTTGGTGGCACTTTTACCTTTGGCGTGGCATCCGTAAGTCGTATAAAGAATCAATCGTAAAAAAAAAACGTTAAAGGGCCATTTTCAGCAGAGAAAATATAATTATCTAATTTTGGTGGCACTTTTACCTTTTGCGTGGCATGCGTAAGTCGTATAAAGAATCAATCGTAAAAAAAACGTTTAGAGGGCCATTTTCAGCAGAGAAAATATAATTATCTAATTTTGGTGGCACTTTTACCTTTTGCGTGGCATGCGTAAGTCGTATAAAGAATCAATCGTAAAAAAAAAACGTTTAGAGGGTCATTTTCAGCAGAGAAATAGTTATCTAATTTTGGTGGCACTTTTACCTTTGGCGTGGCATCCGTTAGTCGTATAAATAATCGATCGTAAAAAAAAAAACGTTTAGAGGGCCATTTTCAGTATAGGTAGATAAATAATGACCTAATTTTGGTGACCCTTTTTATTTATGGGTTTTAGCTAAGTTGATGTTCACTGTGCAGGTATAATATTTTTTTTTACCTTAAAAAAGGTCTCTACAATGTTTTCTAGCACGGGTTTGCTTAAGAAAATATAAAAAATAGAAGTTCTGTTGAAAAGAAAGCCTTTATTTGCATTATTCCCTTCTTCCATTCTGACCAACTAAACATCAAGTGTCATTCTGACCATTCTGTCTGACCAACTAAACATCAAGTATGAAACTCCCGGATGAGAACACCCATACTGCTTACACCCGGGCATTGACCTTAAGAATATACTAATGGGGGTTTTCACTGAGGGAGGGGTCCTGTCTGATGGTTATCATTATTATTGAGTACCTCTGCCTTAGCGTTTGTTTGCAAGGTTGCTTCTTGGTAAGTGGTTTTTTGTTTCCACAATCCACCTATCTCTACTAAGTTAGGTAAGGGCTTTTAAACCAATCCGATGCAATTTTAACTTTGCAAACTCAACCGAGATAATTTAGAATACCCCTTGAACCAATTTGGGTGCGTTTTTTTTAATTTGAAAGCCGGTTTTCTAGCGAGTGTTCTTATACAGGGCGTCCCACGCCTATGCCACATGGAGGGAAAGTACCTTAAATATTGTAGATGGAACATTTTACTGAAAGAAGACATTATTTTAATTTAAAAAACAATTTAAACTGCATTCATAGATATTGAAGTAATTACATGGTTGAACCGGGAATCGAACCCGTTACATGAGAAAAATTATTACCCTGTAGTTTTATCATACCGATCGAAAGGCTTCATGATAAGGATTATTTTTTGCTAAGTAACATAGTGTCAGAAATAAAAGGAAGACCATTTGACGATAACTTATAAAATGTAAATGTAGTCGGATCGTCATGAAATTTGGTAGGCGGGTAAATGAGGCAAAGAGAATTTATAAGTTCGAACATGAGCCAAATCGGTCTAGGATTTGCTGAGATATGGGGTCCCGAGTTCATAGTTCGGGGCGAACCATTAGTTACCATTAAAGCATATTCTAGTGTGAAATCGTCTTCTATCTAATAAGAGTTCATTGTTTTTCGACCTGTGATTAAAATAGTTTGCCACAGATCTGATTCTCAGCTCAACGATAAAGTTAAGTATCGATTGGCTGTTTAACCCCCGAATCAAAAAAGGGGTGTTATAAGTTTGACCGCTATGTGTGTGTATCTATCCGAGGCATCGTAGCTCTTAAACGGGTGAATCGATCTGGAATAAATCTGATTTATCTGGAATAAATAATACTAATAATAATAATTATTATATGATTCGCAGGCAAAAAAATACGCAATTATATCATAATAATTATCTGAGTCAACCCCTTTTTTAGGGTTCCGCACCCCAACAGGAAAAAAAACATAACCTTTATAGGATGGGTTACTTCTATGTTTTCTGCATCGTAACCACAGCCTAGGTACCTATATCAACATTGGAAAAAAACCGATTTAGACGAACATATTATTGATTTGAGATTTAAATTAATAACAACAAAAAAAAAACATTCCTCGTTTTTAATTTCATTATAATTAACTCGTCAAAAAGTTTCCAAATATCAATTAAAATTACAAAAATAATCGATAATTATTATGATCGACTTTGAACGTCGTCTCAGCCCTAGGCGTGTCACACTGACATCTGGGGGTCTACCGGCTAAGATGAAGCCGATTACCATTGGCGAAAATCGAAGTTCGATTGGCGAAAATCGAGCTATATTTAATATTAGACTGCAAGGTGTTACAAAAGTACCTAACTCTTTTTACAGGGTAATAGTACCCAGTGACACGGATCACAAGCAAAATTTTTTTTTTGCTCTATGACGTTGCGTTAATTTTTAAATTAATAAAATATGAACGATGTGGCGGGAGAAAAGTATTTTTTAAATATTGTTTTCATTGACTTTCACAATGTTTTAACAACACAAAGCTACGTAAATGCACAAAAATATTTTTAAATTTTAGCTAATAACAAAAACAAAAAAGGTTAGAAAAATTTTCAATTTTGAGGTTATAAAATAAAAATAGTTTTTTTCAACTTTTTTTTACAGATTTGACATCCTGTTGACCTGTAGGTTACACCGTGTAAAAAGAGTTAGGTACTTTTGTAACACCTTGTATATTACCGCAGCTAGTTGAAATGTCGTTTATCGTATGCGTAAAAATAGGGGACCGATTCGCAACTATGTTCATCGATCGAGTTTTTAATAGACAACTGTGTCAGTAGGCGGTTGGCTGCTCCCATATGATACGACACCGTTAGCTAGTCGTCAAGGCTAATAATGCACATAAAATCGCAACTTTTCCGTTCAGTTTCTGTTGTAGATAAATCGACAATGTTTGGATTGCTATGTTCGTAAAGTACCTAAACATTTCGTTGTCCGATCCAACAGAAAAAAGTGATGAGTTCAATCGATGCCAGAGGGGTACAAAAAGTGATGGGTTCAACCGATGCCAGAGGGGTACAAAAAGTGATGGGTTCAATCGATGCCAGAGGGGTACAAAAAGTGATGGGTTCAATCGATGCCAGAGGGGTACAAAAAGTGATGCGTTCAATCGATGCCAGAGGGGTACAAAAAGTGATGGGTTCAATCGATGCCAAAGGGGTACAAAAAGTTATGGGTTCAACCGATGACAGAGGGGTACAAAAAGTTATGGATTCAACAGATGCCAGAGGGTTACAATAAGTGATGGGTTCAATCGATGCCAGAGGGGTACAAAGAGTGATGGGTTCAATCGATGCCAGAGGGGTACAAAATGTGATGGGTTCAATCGATGCCAGAGGGGTACAAAAAGTGATGGGTTCAACCGATGACAGAGGGGTACAAAAAGTTATGGATTCAACAGATGCCAGAGGGATACAATAAGTGATGGGTTCAATCGATGCCAGAGGGGTACAAAAAGTGATGGGTTCAATCGATGCCAAAGGGGTACAAAATGAAAAAGAAATGCATTGCCTAAAAATGTATAAAGTCGAGATTTTATGTTTTTTTGTAATCCCATCCAAACTATAGCAAAAGTCGTTTTCATTACACTCACTGGAAGATAAAGCAATTTTTTTTTTCGATCGAGAGCATTGACAGTGTAAGGAAAACGGCCCTTTTCGTACAAGTATCATTCTACAGGACAACATTTTTACAGGTATTGAAAATATTACAATAAAAAAGCGTAAGAGCCGGTCTAAGTACAGGGTGCACTCTAAGTCGATAGCGGAACTTTAAGTAGGCTTTCTACTGATCACTACAAACAACTTGTACCAGGTGGCGAAAAAAATTAAGCGAAAAAAAATCTGCTGTTCCATACAAAAGGTCGACTCAGTACTGCGCCAATGAAACAGCAGATTTTTTTTTCGCTTCATTTTTTTTTCGCCACCTAGTACAAGTTGTTTGTAGTGATCAGTAGACAGGCTACTTAAAGTTCCGCTATCGACTTAGAGTGAACCCTGTAGAGTTGCGGAAAACCGCTCGCCTCACCAATAATTCCATGCCTTACATTTTAATTAAGTACCACGGGAAGAGCATGAAGTGGCCATTCAGCAAAGGCGCGGAGCTCACTAATACTAGACACTTATACAAAGCGATTAGTTTGACGGCCGTCCTCGTAGCGATGCGTACGCGCAGAGGTCGGTGGTAATCGATTCTAAACACGTCTGTTCACACTTGGGCGGCTACTCCGACTAGTAGTTAGTCTCTTAAAAAGTAAGATATAGCCTGTACAATTGTACATGTCCCACTAGCTGGGCAAAGGCCTTCTCTCAGAGAGAGAGTTCGAGCTTAATCACCACGCGTGCTCAATGCGGGTTGGCGATTTTTGCGTTGAGGGTATAATGCCTCATACGCTCAGGTTTCCTTACGATGTTTTCGTTCACCATCAGCGAGTGGTATTGCTACTACAAATTCACAAATTAATGTATGTAACTTTGAAATTAAACAAAGTCATAGATACGCATGCCCGCACTGGGAATCGAACCGGGTACCTCTTGCTTCAGAGTCCACTGTTCTACCCACTATACCACCACCGCTTCTTTGTCTTTGTCTCTTAATCCTACTTATATTATAAATGCGAAAGTTTGTGAGTGAGTGAGTGAGTGAGTGAGTGTGTTTGTTACCTTATAACGCTGAATCCGCTGGACGGATTTGGATGAAATTTGGAATGTAGATAGCTGAGACATCAGAATAACATATAGGCTACATATTATCACGCTTTGGTGCTTAGGAGCAAAATAAACACACAAAGATTATCATATAGTGGCTATTTGTATAAAAGTGAACGACACAACCATTTACCAAAGACCCTCTGTCATCACGTAGCGTTGAGCTATTTACTTTCGTAAATCCATCGAAAACTGAACAACGGTGTATTTTAGTGCACCAAACAGGCCCACATGTGCCGCAAAACTCAAACGATGAATAACCGTGAAGAAGTTGTTTTTAATTATCGCTGTCATCCGTCACTGTCACAAAAAATGGTATATCAACAAAGCAATGGTATATCTACAAGTTTAATTAGTCAAAACAGGCAAAAAACATAAGTTCAGTGATAGCTACTTACAATCTGAAAGAGCCAATAAATCCTTACTTAAAAAACTCTGCATCCAGCAGTTTTATCAAAGCTCTTTACAAAGTTGCGGTTGCATCCTGAGATCTTTTGGCCAGAAGAGATGGGACGTCCGTTGAGTGCATTGCTGATTGCTGGTTATTCAGGGAAGAATAGGATGCACCAGACCTCGAAGATGGACGGATATTATGACCAAAGCCACACAAAAACACCTGCATGAACTGATCCACATCGCGAGTCATAGAGCGCGATGAAGAACTCTTCTCTCTGCCCCCTTCAATGATGGTCACGATCCTCAGCATTGAGGGAACGACTGAATGGAATGGAGACCTCGAAGGAAAGTTAAGATACGATGTTCTGACCAAAAAAATCCGCTGTGTGTAGCTGTACTGTGCAAATGTGCAAAACATTATAGAGTCTTGAGCGACCGTAGGCGCATAACATCAGTCATTGATGATGTAACATGAGCACCATGACCGTTTCATTTCCATTAAGTACTTATTGAGTACCTAGAAGGACTGGACGGGTGAACTTTTACATAATTTCATTGTCGCCTATACATTCATTCTGGCATGTGAAAATCCCAGAACCGCCTGCGTGGTGGTGTTGCCGGCATGAAAGATATGTGAGGAATACATCCAGAAGAGGCAGATGCCGATGTTTCGTGCCAATCTTAACTGTAGTGACTGACCTGATCATACCTGTCCTGATGCTCCACAGTGCAGCTGATAGGATCTCTCTAGAGGCGACCTCAGCGCGATCAAGCTAACGAGTTTCTGGGGCAGCAAAGTGTGATGGTTTCAACACGAAAGAAGAATAAGACTGACGATTTAAAACCGTTGTTTCAGACTATGGTATCGTAGACGCTAAGAATACACGTTTGGTGTTTCAGAAGGGCCGCTCATAGAAAAAAAAAAATACTCAATGTGATAGACATAATATTTTAAGTATCTCCTGATATTATCACATTTTCTGGTGTCAGAACCCAATTATTATGATCGGCCTCTTTGATATAATATGATGCAAAATAAAAAATTTAAAAAAACATACGGATTTTCAATTAGTTTTCTATTCGTGCCTATAATACGTGTAGGTAACGCTAACTAGCTCTGTTGGAGACCGTTTAAAGTGTTATAGAATTCCAGACGGATGTTGAGACCTGTAACGTACTGCAGCAAATGCTGATTATTCATTCACCCAACTGCGCAAGCTAACGAGATGTATGTACTTGGGTTTCAAACTACCCATTAGGGCTCTCTAACATCGGGAGAGGCAGTGTCCACAAAAGCCACAGAGGCACGTAGTTTTTGCATAATCATACTTAGAAGACTTGGAGCGAGACCAACTGAACAGAGAGAGAACCCAGCCTGAAAGTTTGCAGTCAGCAGCAGCAGATTAGCGGACTCTAAATTATGGGATAAGGCTAAAAAGAGAAGATAATCTTTGTCTTGAAATGCAGGTAACCCACGTTCAATCAGTTAGTCGCCGATAACAGTAGGTATCTGCATCTTTACTCCGTTGAGGTTGGAAGAAGCAGATAACAACTCGTGGTCCATGGAAACCAAGTCTTGGGCCAACGCTTTGATAGCGCTGGGTGTAGGGTGGGGTTCATACTAGGTGGTCAAAAATAATAATATGCTAGGTACCATTGCTAATATCCTTTTCATCTCCCATGCTCGGAAAGTTTGCTGTTACTAGTAACTTACGATCGTGTAAAGGCCGGATTTAAACTATCTGCATTTTAGTGCGCTTCGAAATTTGAACGCGACGCCGGGAAAGTCTTTCCCGCGCCCTATGGTGTTGAAAAAGAAAAAAACACTGGCCGTTTAAGTAGATGCCAGATCCCGACCGAAAAAAGATCCTCATTCATAGTTCGTTTACACGCGTACTTCAGCGAAAGTGATTGTTCGTACCCATTCTCTATACAAAACTGTGAATGTAAATGGGGCATAAGGATCTTTTAAAAAGGTAAAGTCACGGAATAGAACATTCAGAAACGCGGTTTCTTCTTATAGTCTTTTCAATATTTTGTACACTATATTTATTTTTAATACCAGTAAATAAAAAAAATGCTTCGCTTCTGTTTTATCAAATAGATAATTATGTTTTGGTTTGCTAAATACATTTTTACAAACGATATTACTAATTAAATTTTTTATCTCCTACAAATTTTTATTTTATATGGTAAAAGTTCAGAATGTACCCGGAAAAAAAAACATTCTTTTATTTACATTATATTTGTGTCTGGATAAATAAACTTCAGGAAATTATTAATAAAACGAATGGTTTTAATACCAACGAAGCTAAAAACTTTAGTGCGGCAGCCGTAACTACAGTAAAATATGCTTTTAAAAGGAACTTATTTGACTCACCTGTTTTGCCTGTAAGTAGTTGTCTATAGAGTTTTTCCCGCTTGGCTAACAAAATCATTTCCTCGCTTCTGTGAGATGAAAAGTTTTGTGTTTCGCACGAATGCAATATTATTTGTGTCTCGTGCTTCTGAATACCTCGCTACGCTCAGGTTTCTTTTTTTGAACCACTCGCTACGCTCGTGGCTCAATTTTAGAAACCTTCGCTAGCTCGGTTTTCAATACAAGCACTCGCCGCAAACAATAATTTTGCATTCTTGCATAACAAATAACTATTTTCTTTTATCCACGTAAATGAAGTCACGGCCACAAGCTATAAACTATAAACTGCTATCTTTTCCCCTGACTGACGTCGATGGCGAGGGGAAAATAGAGCTACAACTTTTTATCTTAATCAGCGCGGACGAAGTCGCGGGCAAAAGCTATAATATTATATTCGCGAAAGTGTTTAAGTATGGATGGATGGATGTTTGTTATTCTTTTACGCTGAAACGGCTGAACGGATGTGGATGTTTGGAATAAAAATAGCTTAGACATCAGAATAACACATAGGCTACATATTATCACGCTTTTACAGTTAGGAGCAAAGTAAAGCATATTATCCTTTTTCTGTAGTCCACGCGGACGAAGTCGCGGGCAAAAGCTAGTATACTTATATAAAACCTCAAAAAAGCTATTTAAATTTACTATTTTTTTGTATTTTTCATTATCATTAAAAAGGTAGAGATTTAGAATTTTTTTAAACTTATCGAACGGTACTGTACCATACTATTATTGTGTTTTATGGTAGGTATTATCTATGTTAAATTTATGTCTTTCAACTTTTTTTACAGCAAAGTAATCAAAGTGTTGAGCAGTAGATTACAACAGCAAAGTGTTGAGTGTGTAGATTACATACACCATGAAAAAAGAGTTAGGATCTTTTGTAACACGTGGTAAAAGGGCAGAGTAGGGCCTCAGAGTTAATTATTAGGTAAATAGGACTTTCTATAGGAGTCAATCGTCAGCTACATTGCGACGAAGTCTCTGTGAGGAAACCTGTGGCTTAGGTATTTCCTGTCCTAGTAGCAAACTCAGTTAAATAATTATAGTATAGGTATCTAGATAGGTACTAAGTAGTTATTGTTAGAAAACTATTTATTGTAGGTACGAGTAAGGTAAATGTCCCCTGATTCGGTATGTTAAGGCTCTGGCAACTTTATGGATTTTTATATTTTTTTCTAAATTAGGTATCACTTTGAAACCTTCGTTGTGATGAAGATTGGTCTTTTGCAAGTAATTTAAAGCATTAATCATATAGTTTTAGCAAGTAGTTATTTTAATATGAATTTTCTTACAGACCTCTGATTTGAACCCTGTTTCGGAATAGTAATTTCGCTCTGCTCCTAAGTTCGTGAATTCCTGTCTCCTATTTCGTTATAGTTATTGATCTGTTTGTTTAACAGTTGTTAGGTACCTAGCAGGAATAATAATGAATAAAAACATAAAAATCAGTAAGTAACTTTTTAAAATTTTATTTTAATTTTTAAGCAATCCTAAAAAAAACTCCGAAATAAAAATGTCACTTTCTAAACTTACATAAATAAATCAACATTATCGATATACTTATACATTTTTTAAATGCCAATAAGGTAAGTATCTCCAAAGAATCGTCACCAATAAAAAAAAAATTAAATTGAATGAAAATGATTATTTTTAATTGCTTATGGAAATGCTGATAATACAGCAAATTTTAAATTATAAAATATATGTTTTAATACTCACTAAAATTTAAAAAAAGTTCTACAAACAGAAATCTCGTTTTAATATTTTTATGAATTAAATTCTCTTTTTAATGACTAAATTAACATAATACGTATGGAAAAATTTGTTATTATATTTATTATTTAACAATAAAGTCGTTATTTATGTACTTAAATTTACTGTTTTTCTCAAACATACATAATTTTTATAATTGTTTATGTAGATAGCCACAGTATTTATTTAAAAATTAATGTTGTTTTCAGTTTTTTTTCCAAGATATAATTATATGATCCCGTTTGACACCCCTCGTGTTGGTACGAAACCTTAAAAGCAGAAATTTCATGCATTTTGGGTTTATGAATCCGATTTTAGGTCGAGATCCTTGGCCTTAAGAAAATGTATCGCCTTCAGTAAAATTGGCCTTGTAAAATTTGAATTTAACTAATACTTATGCTTGATACTAATAGTATTAATTGTGTATAAGTTTTTCATAGGCCTGAAACTAATAATTTTCTTCTCATTTCCCGATCCAATCTTAACTCAAAACTACATTAATTACTCACGAAATAGCGGACATTGTAAGAAAAACGGTGTTCCTTATTTCGTTATACTAGTTTTGACATAACCCCTCACTTAATCTTGGAAATTCTTATTACATAATGTTAATAAACTATTCAGTACCCTATGCTTACTGAATATAACCAAAACAAAAGGCAATTAATCGAAAAACGAGCAAAATTATGACGCTGATCAAGCTGCGTAAATCGTTTAAAATTGCCAACTCGGCCTCTTTCAAACTCGTTTTGTAAGACTTGTGTTGACAAAAAGGTATACCGAATCAGGCTCAAAAGTAACTTAAATAAGTACCTTGTCTGATGTTCACACCATTTTTCAAATATGTTAACTAATATAGAAATAAACAAACATTTAAAAAGTCTCTGAAATTCCCCTAGTTCGTAAGTGTAACGAAATAAGGGACAAGGAAAAAATATGATGTCCGCTATTTCGTGAGTCAATAAATTGCGTTTTTAAGCAATTCTATGCTTACAAATAACTTTTAACGTATATCAAATGAATCGTTATGAATCACAGAATAGCGATATCAAAAGTTTTATTCCAAAATACTTACCTTTGTCTTGCTACAAGCTTATGAGTGTCACCACCGATCCTTACGCTACCAAAAAGCGCGATGTATGGCGCGCACGTCTCGCACCGCTTTTTGTGCCTAACTGAGTGTTGTAAGCATCATATCTTACACAGCATAAGCATAAAAATGAGGTATGTTGGTTTTTTAGATGGGTCAAAGTATAGAGATTTTTTAGGAAACTATAATGCTATTAAACATTATATCAATTGCTTATTATTGCGCCGGAAACAAAAACTCACGAAATCGTGTACTATCACGAAATAACGTACGTTTACCTTAAGTGCACCAGAAAAATAAGTATCTACTAGGTATACTTTTTTCGTTTTTCTCCATTTTCGCGAGAACACGTTCCGACACAAAGCAAACAAATGAAAAAATAAAAGAGAATCGAAGATTTCTTTTCTATTAATATTACAAATATTGTAATCTGAGCTATGTCTGCCAGTATTTTTTTTTTCTTACCAAGGAGTATGTCGTTCTCACTACTTTTTGATCTCCCCTCGTAAAAAGAACTGCAAACACGTAGGACTAACTATTAATAAGGTTCGTCGTTCGCTGGTCCACTTGAAGATTTATCGTTGTATTTTGACTCTAGTTGCAGGTAAAGGCCTAATCTAGACAAAAATCTACCGTTGCTTTTAATACACAGCAATGGCCTAAAAGCGTAGATCAAGAGAGAAAGTGGCAAAATCTCCCTTGATTTCTAAAAACAACAATTTTCGCAAACCATTAGGGCGTTTCTAATCTCCGACTTAAACTTACTACTGTAGGAATAACAATCCAAATAATGCGTATGTGAGGTCAAGTTATGACCTTTTTATAATATTTTGCACGATGGCCAAATGGCCAAATGGGAGTCAAACTTTCACTTGCTCTGATGTGATGGGCAATGAACCTACTACCTACTAATTTTATGGGTGCCTCGTATAATAGGCAGGTACCTACGTAACGATCACATTTGGTCAAAAGAAAGTTCAGAAGTCTAATTTTACCATATCTAGCTAATGTCTAGCTAAGCGGTGGTGGCCTAGTGGGTAGAACAATGGACTCTGAAGCGAGAGACCCAGGTTCGAATCCCGGTGCGGGCATGTACCATGACTTTAATTTATTTCAAAGTTACGTATACACCGTGGAATTTTAGTGGTTTTAAAGCCGAAGGTATTTAGTTGCACTGGTGATTCTGAGCCAAATTACAAAATTTCATTCCAAAACACGCGAAAAAAAAATTAACTTCTCCATACAAATGGTGTCGATTGGCGATAGCCGTTTGTATTGGGAAGTGTTTTTTTTTTCGCTCGTTTTGAAGTAAAATTTTGGAATTTGGCTCAGAATCACGAGTGCAACAAAATACCTTCGGCTTTAAAACCACTAAATTCCACGGTGTATTTGTGAGTTTGTAGTAGCAATACCACTCGCTGACTGTGAAGGAAAACATCGTGAGGAAACCTGAGCGTATGAGGCCATTATACCTTCAACGCAAAAATCGCCAACCCGCATTGAGAACGCGTGGTGATTAAGCTCGAACACTCTCTCTGGGAGGCCTTTGTCCAGCTTGTGGGACATGTACAATTGTACAGGCTACATCTTACTTACTTAATAGCTAATGTGTTGTGATGATAATACAGTAGGTATTGGAGCGCAAGGGTAGTAGAACATCACCAAAAGTATCTAGGTCCTAGGTGCTTTCTTACTTCTTAGTTTTCCTAGCTTACCACAACTTATGACAGTTTTTTTTTTATAATTCGGGAAACATCACAAAATAAAAAATTGCACAATAAGATTAAAATTAAAAATATTTACTAATTATCTTCCCGAAAATGGACCTACCTCAGCTGTATGCAAGGGCGTCGCCAGCCGATGGCGCAGGGGGGGGCAAGTTGACTTTACCTACTACAATTCATACTTTTCTCATTCTCTATGAATGAGAAAAGTAGGTATGAATTGTAGGTAAAGTCGACAGCACATGAAGCTTTTCACTTGTACTACGAGCCTTACATCTACAGCCAGAGCGTATTTGAGCGTACGGAATATTAGGAGTGGAATTGGTGAATTCATTCGAGTTTCGACGTACGGGAATGATTGTTCAAGGCTTGAACTTCAAGCAAATTAACTCAAAGACTTAGGACTTTGGTTGCATTATATTTGGCAACTTTTTTAGAATCTCTAGGGGGGGGCAGCTGCCCCTCCCTGCCTCCCCTTGGCGACGCCCTTGGCTGTATGCCGTCTGAAGCAGTCTTCAGACGGCGCTGATTTTCAGCAAGCCCCATGCCACTGATCCATTTATACACATAGTCATCAACTAGGTAGATACAAACATTTTTACAGACAGATATTAACCCAGGTGACGCATTCACGATTCTTCAAATTTGTCTCTCCATCCTCAGGTGATATACTACGAGCACGCACAGCACCAGCACCATTACGACGAACACGAGGAGTCGCCTGGCTGGGGACCCTGGTCCAGGAGCATGGACCCTGAGGTAAGGACCCATCATCAACATAAGCCCACCACCAGCTCATCAGCCGCTGTCTGTCTGTGTCTGTCTTCGGCACCGCAACTCTTAAACGTGTGAACCATGCTTTGCATTGATTTGATTTGCATGCGATTTTTTTTATTTGAATGCAGGTTTTCTAGCGAGTGTTCTTAGATATGTTTTATCAAAAAGCGGTTAAGCCGTTTAAGCTTCGATCAAGGATAAAACTAGATAGTACATAGAACTCTGAAATATGTCTGGAAAATTAGATGCCCAAATTGCCTAGTAAAATTCTACATTAATGCAATAAGGTTGACATTCAAATATTAGACGTATGGTCGAAATGATGTTTCGTACTGTTCTATTGCTGATATCATTTGTTTCTGTGGGGACAAGTTTGGACCATTCCATTTTGCCCCACAAGAGTTGCCCCACTGGTAGGGTAAAGTGGCATTATTGTGTGTGATTTCATTTTTCTCTACCAGTGGGGCAACTCTGGTGGGGCAAAATGGAATGGTCCACAAGTTTTTATTGTGTTTTTGTACGTAATGCGGATTCTATGGGATTTAGTTCGGTGCGTTTAAGAGATATGCCGTTTTGACGCTAAAATGTCGGGGGTATTTTAAAAGAAGTTATCTTTTTTCAGCAACAAGAAACGGACGTAGAGATCGACTTGGACCTCCACAACTCACCCTATCGAGTGCAAGAGAGAAACACGATCATCCGTCCCGCTCCCTCAAGACCGTAGAATCTTAGGTTTATTTCGTGGTGGTAGAACTGAAACCTGGTAAGAAACAATGAGGATTTTTCCAAGCAACTAGAATAACTGTCAAAATCAGTCCATTAATCTGTGGTTTCCATAAAAACCACAGATTTATTTCAGCGAAGTTACAATAGCTGTCAAATTTGGCACTTGGAAAAATCCCTATTGAACCAATTTTATTGTAAAACGCAAAAAATGGGATGTGAAATTCCGAAAATTAAAATATATTTCCAAAAAAGACCAAAGTAGTTCCAGGAAAAAAATCTAAAGGAGACTATGATTTTTCCACCGAAAATTAACTGTATTTCTTTATGAATTGGAAATAAGTATACGTAAGTACCTAAATACTCCTTTTCCTTTTTTTAGATCCTTATTTTTCTTTATACAATGGTTAAAAATGGCGCCTGAATGACGTAGGTAACAAAACTTACTTATCAGATTTCAGTTCTTGTTAGGAGAGGCCAAAGAGGCATCTTTCGAAAATAAGTTAAGCGGTATTTTTAAGAGGCTCTTATTAAAAAAGAAAGCTTTTTTTTTGTAAATTTACAAATCAAAAGCTTAAACATGTTCTGTAAATAGGACTAAAATAACTTCTTGGCGGACTTGCGTCAGTCAGGGTTAGTCAACTAAATCAGAGTTAATTTGACATCAAATTAACTCGGAGTTAACTGGCTAACCCTGGTTGACGCAAGTGGACCTAAGTACACACGACAGCACGTCAGAGTGTACATTTTTGCTGTAAAGTCGCCCGTAACGCAACCGAGTAGTGCTAGCGTGTAAAGGTCGACGTGCTGTCGTGTGTACATGTCGCTTGTGCCTTTGTTAATGGTTCTTAGTACACACGACAGCACGTCAGACTGTACACTTTTGTTGTAAAGTCGCCCGTAACGTAACCGAATAGAGTGCTAGCGTGTAAAGGTCGACGTGCTGTCGTGTGTACCTCACTTTTGAGAGGATTTTGTTTGTTTTAAATAATGTTCTTCCTATAAAACAAACTGCCGATTTCAGAATTGAGAAATTCGCTAAGCAAGAATTTAAGTATCGTTCTGCCTCTGCAGATTTCTCAAAAGAACGTGACAAAACGATACTTAAGTATTTAGGTAGGTATACTTAGTAAAAGTCTCAATTCAGAAATCGGGCCAAACACAGCAGGGTTTCTCAATTGACATTCTAGCAACTTGAGTAAGACATTCAAAAACTTAAGTTGCGACTCTCAATTCAGAAACTGCCCCTTTTTGATGAACTAAAAGTTTATTTATTATTTTTATGGTCAGTACAAAATGTATGAGAGAACGGAAAAAGTCTGTCCCAATCCAATTTCCAGCGATGGTAAAACAGGTTACATGGGGCTTAAGTCTGTAACTCAATGGCGTGTCGATGGCGTCCCAATAGAAGGACAAAACCGGGGTTTCCTCGTTTTTCTCCTACAACCAGCAAACTAATCCTCTAGAATTAGAATCAGAATACTCTTTGCTGTACTACGAAATCATTAAAGATAGACAGCATTAATAAATCGTAATTGAAGCCGTCAACTAGGAGGCCATTTTGGCACCATTGCGTTACAGACTCAGGCCCCTGGTAAAACAGGTTAGCAGTATTAAGTGTTATCATTATCAGTTTTTTTAATGAGGGCTACCGTATTAATACTCACTAGTTGGCGCCACTGTCGAGTAAGGTACCGAATTTGGCTCTCAAAGTTAGTTATTTAGGACGTAAAGTTTACTTACATTAAGATAATATTTAATAAGACGTACCTTAAAACTGTACCAATAAAACACATCAAACACGCCCAGCTTTGGGCATGTTCGAAAAAAAAATAGAACACAATTTTTCGAAATATAACCGTTTTAAAGCAGTGGTTAGTAGCGGGACAGCAACTATTTGCCATAATTTATCAATCTCAAGTATTGCAAAATATTCATAACATTATTCTTATTAGAAATAAACCCGCGTAGCCCACACAAACAGTGACATTTCTGACCTTATGCAACACTAGCTAGCGGCAAATCCAAGCGCGGTAGCCTTCATTATTTGACATTATTTGATTGCGCTTTGTTTATTTGAGCTAAAATTGGATTGAAATTGTAATTTAAGGCCAGTTTTTGAAGGTTAGAAGATTCTATCTTGTCAAAGTATATTCGAATATTGGATAAAGCTTTTATGGAAATGATGGAGGCCATAAATATTTGTATGAACTTGTATGTTGTGTAATTTATTATGTGTATGAATGTTCTTTTAAGTGTAATTATTTATTTAATAAATTATTTCGTACTTTAATTTCTTCTTTACTTGTTTATTATTACCCGATTACACTACAAAAACTGTCAAAATAAAACGATAAATCTAATAAAAAACCAAAAATATATTTTTCATTAGTAGGTAAGGTAAGGTACATATTTATACAATTACATTCTCATTCTTTCTCATTTATTTCTCTCTTGTTTTTAAGACAAAAATTCATCAACCTTTATAATAGTAAGCTATAGGCACTAACAAATATACAGTTCAATAACTCCCTCATATACTATCGAGGCGAATATTTAGGGTTCTCCGGGCCGTAAGTGAAGCTTCTTAGCTCATACGAGACCCCAGTCTGGTTCTCATAACCTAACTCGAAATCTTTAAAGTCACTGCAGCCGCCGAAAACTCTACAAGGCTTCCGATTGGCGGATTCGTCTTTGCCTTCTGTCTTCTCTGCGCTGTGATTGGCCGGCGCGCTGGGAGCCTTGTTGTTATTGGTGGATATGGAATTAAAGATGGCGGAGTGCGCGGTCGCTGTATCCATGTCGGCTTTTCGCGAAACGATGATTCGAATGTCAGTGTGGAGGTATAGCTTTCCGGATTTCGATGTCATAAATCTGTGAAAGGAGATGAGAAGAATTTTATCATTTGAATGGTTGAGGTAGAGGCAATTTCGGTCATTGAACTGTTTATATGTGTCTCTGTCACTCCCACGTAATTATATTGCCGCCTAGCTCGTACATATTCAATGTCTGAGCGAGATTGCAATATAATTACGCGAAAGTGACAGTCGCGTATACACAGGTCAATGACCGAAATTGTCTCTGCTCGGCATCCGGACTTTAGACCAAACATTGCCCCCCCTTCCGTCTTTTGTGCACTGCAGCTGGCCTTTGCTCACTGTATGACTCAGTGCAGGCAGAAGTATAATTTTCCTTTTTAGGGGGGGCGGGGGAAGATACAGGGAAATTTTGAAATAGCTTTATTCCTGAAAAACCAGACCAGACCGACCTTCCGCGCCTCAATAGTGACTGATCGGCGCCACGTGGATTTTTTGGGTGACCGCTAGTGGCAATAATATCTGAGCGCTTCCGTGCTTCGGAAGGCACGTGAAACCGTTGGTCCTAGTTGTTGTTGATTTTAACCTGTTGCGCGCTTAGCGGACACCATAGGTCCGTAAGCAAAGTGATCTGATTGGTTGACAATTTTCTCTGTTGCGATTTGACCTAACCAAAATATTTCTACATCACTGTTATGAACACCCAACATTGCAAAGATGAGCATTTTGGTTAACATTGTCGAATCGGAACTTGTTACTCGTATTGAAGAATTAATAACAATCCTTAAGTCATGTCAGAGGCCCTAAAAATTCTGACACCAGGGGTGGCTAGCAACGATTATCTACCGACTAAGAGCAGTCACTCACCGCAGATGTATCAGGTAGCGCATATACTTGTGGTGCTCCTTGGCCGGCGGCTCCTTGCAGCCGGCCGGTAGGTAGAGGGTCCTCTGTCTCAGGAAGGTCCGTGCCGCGGCCGGCATCGCCGTCAGATCGTAGAGCACCACGAACATCTTCACCAAAGTGCCGTGAGGGTTGAAGAGGGACACCTGGATTGTGCCGCTGCGAGCCACGCGGTAGCCGTGGGTGCCCAGGTTTATGTGGCCCTGGGGGTCAAAGAGAGGTCATGAATTAGGAGTAAGATACATGTCTACCTGGCGTCGATCAGTGCAACAGGGGCCTTAGCCTGTATCGCAATGGAGTGTCGATGGCGTCCCAGCAGAAGGACAAAAGCAGGGTTTCCTCGTTTTTCCCCTACAACCAGAGAACTAATCCTCTAGAATTTTCTTTGTTTGCTGTACTACAAAAACATTAAAAGGAGCGACAGCATTAGTAAGATGTAAGATGTAGCCTGTACAATCGTACATGTCCCACTAGCTGGGCAAAGGCCTTCTCTCAGAGAGAGTTCGAGCTTAATCACCATGCGTGCTCAATGCGGGTTGGCGATTTTTGCGTTGAAGGTATAATGCCTCATACGCTCAGGTTTCCTCACGATGTTTTCCTTCACCGTCAGCGAGTGGTATTGCTACTACAAATTCACAAATGTACGTAACTTTGAAATTAAACAAAGTCATAGATACATGCCCGCACCGGGAATCGAACCGAGGACCTTTCGCTTCAGAGTCCACTGTTCTACCCACTAGACCACCACCGCTCCCTGCACTCCTGCGCTCCCGACAGCATTACTAAATCGTAATTGAAGCCGTCAACTTTGAGCCCATTTTGGCACCATTGCGTTACAGGCTAAGGCCCCAGGAGGCTAACAGTCTCGGAATGAGCATATCCGAGCTTGAGAAGAAGGCGCAAAATCGGCCAGAATGGAAAAATGTTTTGAGAGCCCTATGTCCCTGATTAAGAATAACAGGAACTGATGATGATACATGTAACTTCAATGTTGTTTAAAGAGCCATGGAGCGAGCAATGCTCGTTATTAAGGCTCCGTATAAGGCTAACTAGCGCCACCAATGTTAAAAAAATCATATCTTCCTTTAGAAGAAGTTTCTGAAAAAATCCTAAGATGAGCCTATGCGCCATGCTTTTCTAGATTTTTTAGTGTAGATACCCTCTTCGAAATATACTTTTAAGCTAAAAAATTTTCGATAACCGCCAAAAGCGGCCGTTTTTGGCGGTTATCGAAAATTTTTTAGCTTAAGACTAGAAATTGAGTTGGGTACCTACACTTAAAAATCTAGAAAAGCATGGCGCATGAGCTCATCTTAGGATTTTTTCAGAAACTTCTTCTGAAGGAAGATATGATTTTTTTAACATTGGTGGCGCTAGTTAGCCTTATACGGAGCCTTAAGACGGCGTTAGAGCACCATTTTCCCATGCAAACGTAGTTCCGGTTTAATTTCTAAACTACAGCCTGGATTTTGCTGAAACTTGGTTTATATCAGTAGATGATCAATATGGAGGTTTGCAAATCGTATTTATAATAAAAAAAATAGCCTGAAAGAAATTAGAGCGATGCGTTGAAAAGGGGTTACTTTCAGCTGTTATTTACTTACATTACACTGTCTATTGGAGTCTAACTACCTTGGGAACATCAATAATGTGTTGAACTTAGGAGATAAAAAAAGATTTTTGAAATACCGAATAAAATGTAAAAATGGCAGCTGAACTACGAAAAATTTTGGGAAAATAGATCTATTACATTACAAATACAACTAGTTACTCGCGAAAGGACACGAATACACGTAGACTCATACAGCCGCATTGCCTCTCACTTTTCCCGCGCCCCGTCTCGCTCTGCGTGAAACAACTATAGAAAACAGTGTGTCACGCGCTTGGCCGTCACTGAGTTCCCACGGGGGCTCTTAAGGGTCCGTATAAGGCTAACTAGCGCCACCAATGTTGAAAAAATCATATCTCGCTTCAGAAGAAGTTTCTGACAAAATCCTAAGATGAGCTCATGCGCCATGCTTTTCTAGATTTTTAAGTGTGGGTACCCAACTCAATTTCTAGTCTTAAGCTAAAAAAATTTCGATAACCGCCAAAAACGGCCGTTTTTGGCGGTTATCGAAAATTTTTTAGCTTAAAAGTAAATTTCGAAGAGGGTATCTACACTTAAAAATCTAGAAAAGCATGGCGCATAGGCTCATCTTAGGATTTTTCCAGAAACTTCTTCTAAAGGAAGATATGATTTTTTCAACATTGGTGGCGCTAGTTAGCCTTATACGGACCCTTAAGGCCAAAACCTAGGCACAACTAGCGCCATCAATGGAATAAAAATATATATCTTCTTTTTTAATGCATTTTTTTGCTAAAAACTCGTCATTAAGTTACCAACGCGAGGCTTAACTATTTTTAAGACCTAAGGTTTAGAATCCAGATCCTAGAACCTACGAATAAAATCTTTTATCGCCAAACCACAAACCTCGCTAAAAGATTTTATTCGTAGGTTCTAGGATGTGGAATCTAGAGAACAGGCGAGCGCGAGAACGAGAAGGCGAGAAACTCCTCACATTCACGCTTCTCGGGTGTTCTCGGGGTTTCTCGCCGTGAGTCTGTATGGGCAGGGTTCAAAGTGATAATTATCATTGATAATTATCCAGATAATTATCACGATAAATTTAGGTTGATGATTATCTTGATAACTAAAATCGAAAATATTTGTTACTTGTTATTTGTCGCATTCAACGACTGCGTGTATCGGAACGTTGGGTTTTTTCATTCTTAGCGTAACTTGAGTTGTGTGCAAACATAAATAGATAGTTTATAAACTATTTTCTATTTACTAATTTACTTGCTTCTAACGCAAATTTTGATATGTTTTTTTTTATGTAGCCTCTACGGTGTCCCACTGCTGGGCAAAGGCCTCACATCCCTATCCGATATCAGTTAAAAAAGGATTGCTAGGTTTATATCTGTTTGATAATTATCGGATGATTATCGGATAATTATCATGATAATAATTATCGTTTTTTTATATCGCTTTAACGGTTTCACTTAGTTTTATTTTGTCGGAATAGCCGACATGTTTCGACTTCGTCCGGAAGTCTTAGTCATGGAGGACTATGGAGGGTTATAGAATCACAAGTCGAAACATGTCGGCTATTCCGACAAAAAAAAGTAAGTGAAACCGTTAAAGCGATATAAAAATGTGCAGTGCTTACGAAAGTTTAAGTTTTAAAAGATAATTATTGTGATAATTATCAAAGGGCATATTTATCTATATAATTTCAAACCCTGTGTATGGGCTATAATAATACTCACCATATAAGGTGCGTTGGTTCCGCCGGGAGCGTAGAAGAAAACGGTGACTGGCAGTCGTCTATGAGGGGGACAGAAGGCTCCAGATGCACCCAGCTCCGCCGTGAACCCGTGAACCGTCGCTACGGGCTCCAGGCGACCCTTCAGCGCTGACTCCTCGAAGGAACCTGGAAGGGAATCGAAGGGAGACTTGAATACAGCAATCAACATGTCTTTTCATGGAGCAATCGAGTCTGCGAAATTTAGCTTTTTTAGGGTTCCGTACCTCAAAAGGGTAAAGCGGAACCATTATAGAATCACTCGTGCTTTAGGGATCCGTACCTCAAAAGGGTAAATCAGAACTATTATAGGATCACTCGTGCGTCACACCCGATTTGCGTTACAAACTTAAGACCCTGGACGACGGTCGGTGGGCAAACCAGCAGCCCGATGGTCGGACAACATTGTTGTGTCGGCGCACATAGGGCCCGATGACCAGTTTACGATGACAAAAATGCAATTTAAGTACGAGCATATTTTTTTTGACTGGATTTACTGTTAATCAGCTAGTAGAGGTTTATTGTTAAAAAATAAATTTAAAAAAAAAATCTAAAGAAAAAAAAAATTAAGTAATACAAGTGGTAAGTAATTTTGAATCATAGATTTTTATAACATCTAAGAAATAAGGCGGACTTTTTATTGTGCAAACAGTTATTATTTAACAACATTACTACACCTAAAACGAATTCTTTATACAATAAATAATTTACACAAGTATTAAAATCAAACTTCTGCAAAATGGGGTCAGGGCGACTACCTGGAAAGAAGTGTCTCGCGTTAATAAAGGGGGAAATATGGGGAGTTGATTTATGGTTGCTTGCATTCCTAAAGAGTTGCAGTCTATAAGGAATTATAAAATGTGACGGTACTCGATGGAACTTTTTTTGAATCTCTGGAAAATAACTAAATATTTTTTTATTTTTGTGAAAAAAGTCCTCTACGCTTAACTGATGTACTGTTTGATTTAATAAGAAAATGGACATATAAGCATTAAAATTTAAAGGTACTACCTGATATATTCTCTCCATGTCAAAAACTTCACAACTATTAAGCACTGGACGAAAAAACAGACCTAGTTACAGGTCGCGTCACGAGTTATGAGCGCTGACCTTGAATGCGCAGAAGTCATTTTTTCGGTCTGTTTGGTGGGGTACGCGGGGGGCGACGGCGAGGCGCGGTCGCCGGCGAGCGCGGGCGCGTGATTGGTAGATCAGTCGCTCTAGCCTCGGGGTACAGTCGCACACAACGTTTTTTTTATTTCCTCGCAGAAAGAAAACCGAAACAAAATGTTTTAAAAAGACGGTCCAGAAAGATTCAAAATGTTATTGAGTACAATACATATTGGATTGAGATTATTTTTCATTGATTGTACACCCGTTTTATCGTAATGTTAGGATTATTGTATAGAAAACCATTTAAAATATAACGTGTCCAAAATCCGCAAGTTTAGTCAGATTCTCCGATTTTTATAGTATCTCACTCAACTATAGTTCAGCTCAGCGTCAGTCTTAGATCCCGCGTGGATATTAGACATTTTGCGCGCGATTGTACACACTTGCGCAGTAATCCCCACCAGTTTCGTCGAGCGCTTATAACTCGTGACGATACCTGTACTTCTTAAAATTTTGGGTGCAACTGATCTATATTTGCGGCGCGAAAACAATAGAGATAAGGCAATCAATTACGGGCTATTGTGTTCATTTCTGGGTTTTTTGTGAATGCAGTTTTATGGACCGGTTAGTCGACTACCTGTAGCGAGTACTTTCGTTTAGGAGTCATTAAGAAATCCTATTTTTGACATCGTAAATTGGCTTTCGGGCCCTATGGGCGGCGGAGGGTCCATGTGGGCTGATGATGAATGTTAGTCACAAGAATCCTTACCCAAGAGTGAGGCGCTGGGCCCAACGTTGGGCCTGTGTGCCGCGGAGGCGCGCGGCGGCGGCGGGGGCGCGGGGGAGGCGCACTCCGCGCGAGGGGAGTGACGGTGGAAGAGTGCGCTGGAATACAAACATTAAAAGCCCTTTAATTTTATACCCATGACGATGGTATCCGATAGTTTTTATTTTTAGGTCCACCGTTTTTCGTTTTTTTTTGTTAATTAAACTATACTGTACACAAGACAGCACGTAGACGCTTACTCGCTAGCACTCTACTCGGTTACGTTACGGGCGACTTTAAAACAAAAGTGTACACTCTGACGTGCTGTCGTGTGTACTATTCTGTCGGATAAAGAGGTTCCGAGCATGAGCAATAGATCTATGTCAAGATAATAAGGAAGACTCAGGATACTAAT
This sequence comes from Zelleria hepariella, assembly GCA_949319315.1. Lineage (NCBI taxonomy): Eukaryota > Metazoa > Arthropoda > Insecta > Lepidoptera > Yponomeutidae > Zelleria > Zelleria hepariella. The sequence goes on from OX439385.1 coordinate 959,739, forward strand.
ACTCACTTACAAGACATTGTGGGCCTAACGTGGGTAGAAAAGGAATTAAACACACATGTACGTATGTGCCAAATTGCTTAGTGGGATTTATTCAGCAATGGGTGGCACTGAATCTACGTTGCTTCTAACATACACAGACCGTGAAAGAAGCAACAAGAAAACCCGTCCGGACATCTCTTTCTTTTGATCTTTAGGGGTAGTTAAAATAATTAGGTATACAGTAATGAGCACGCGTGGTGATTAAGCTCGAACTCTCTCTCTGAGCGAAGGCCTTTGTCCAGCTAGTGGGACATATACTATGTCACCTGGGTGACTGAACAAATCTAACGACACATTATTTGTTAAAATGGGCCGAGTAGTTTAGTTTCTGCGAGGGAACAGATGAACGTGCAAACATACCCACAAACCTACAAACGCTGCTAAAATCATAACCCTCCTTTTTACTTCGCGTAGTCGGGTAAAAAGGTACAAACGACAAAGAAAACTCACCTCTTAATCCCAGAGATTCCGTTGATGGAATCATCGTAGTCGAAACAGTTGTTGCCTCGTTTCAATGGCGCGGGACTTGACGTCAAAGGCAATCCGGTCTTCGTATGGAACACCATTGAGGCTGCAGAATCGAATCGCCATCGGAACCGATCCATCTCAGTCGGGGAAGGAATCTGGGAATCCTTTTGGGTGTTGGGGTATTGGAACCCGTTCTCAGAGTCGGGGTAAGTTGGGGTATTCGGGGTGCAGGAATCACTTTGGTAATCCTGGAGTTTCAGGTCGAGACTGACGGCGTCTGGCGGCGGAGTTGGGAACTGGAATCCCGGTTTTTCCGAGCGGTGGTTTTGGGAATCATATTCCGGTGTCGGGAATTGGAAACCGGGTTTTTCCGAGTGACCATTCTGGGAATCTTTTTGGTAAACGTATCCTGGTTTAGGGAATTGGAATCCGTTTTTTTCCGAGCTATGATTCTGGGCGTTTGGGGAGACGAATCCGGGGTTTTGGAACTGGAATTCCGGATTTTCCGTGCGGTGATTCTTGGAATCGTTCGGGTAGACGAATCCGTTGGTTGTCTCTTTAGGGGATTCTGCGTCGTATCTGTCAAAAGTGCCGTAGTAGCACTTTTCGTAGAGAACATAATCGTCACCTATGGACGAGTTTTTCTGCCGCTGCCTTTCTGGATTCTGTCTCTGGTTATTCTTTGACAAGTACTCAAAGACTGAATCGTCGTCTTTTAGAAGTAACTCTTCTATGTCATTGTCTGTCTGTCTGCTTTGCTTTCTATCCGTGACTATCTTCTCAATACGGTCCGTAAGGGGTAAGAACTTCTTCAGTTTTGGTCGCTTTATAATATTAGTTTGCTCATCGTCGTCCGGCGTCTTCCTTATGCCGGACGTCTTAGCTTCCTTTACCACTAAATTATTAATATCACACGTTTTATTATTAATATTTAAAATATTATTATTATTTATTATATTATCACATTTAGGCTTCTTCGTCGCTTCGTTCTCGTTCAAAGCTGTCAAGTTGTAGTTCGCTTCAGATCTTTTCATGCCGCGCTTGCATTCGTCGCATTTGATGAAGACTTTGCTTCCGCAGTCGCAGCTTATGTCCTCAGTTTGCGTTGAAACTGTATTCGTCTTTGTAAACTCGACTGGATGGATGATTTCTTGTAGGAACGGCGATTTGGTCTCTATCCTACTTGCAGGAAGCGTCAAATACGTTTGGTTTCTGTAGCAGCCTATAGCTCGGAACCTGTCGAATCTAGACGCTTGGAGAATCGGTATAGACGTGTGCGTTTCCTTCAGCTTCGCGTTCAAACCATCGCCTTCGGACGTTCCAGTTGACTCAGAAGTGCTATCCCTCAATTTCCTCAACTTACTCTCTTTCCGCAACCGTCTTTTATACTTCGCAATTTCCTTCAGGCGTCTTTCGTCGAGCTTCTTAGTCTCTTGCTGATGGTGTTTGGAAGAACTAGGATTTTCCTTGCCCTGGTCGGAGGATTCGTCGTCGCAGTTGCACTTGTGTTTGCCGCTCTCGCTGCATAGTGTATGCATTCTGTCGTCGACTAGAACTGTCTCGTTTGCCGTCGCCTCGTTCTCTTTAGTCTTTGGGTAGTCTTGGTTTTCCTGGTTGTTGAATATGGAGAGGCGACGGGTGACGCCGCTAGAGCTGCCTATGTTCGAATTTATTATGCCGAGGTCGTTCGTGAAGTGAGATCGGTGGCCGTCGCTGGTACCTGAAAAAGAAAGAAAGACATTTTTTTTCTCAATCCACAAATTGCAGTTATTTACATACACGGAAAAACACAAACTAAGAATTTGTGGAGAGACTGGAGCCTAAACAAGAAAAATAGAAGAGTAATTAATATTATGTGCTTTTATGTCAACCAACAAGAACGGGAAACTATTAAAATTTATTTAAACACAATTTCGAACGAATTTAACACTTTTTCTATTAAATCACGGTTTTGCTCACTAGCATGATTTAACACTCGTTTTATTGTATTTTTTTTCATTTTACAATGTTTAAATTTTGTATAGTGTTCGTGCAAACCTCAGAAAATATTATTATAACTAAATTAATTAAATTATACTTTAAACGGATTTAACACTCGTCCTTTTTCTATCCAAGATAAGTTTTTTTTTTGGTCATACCGTGAATCTTGTGGATTTTCTCGTGTGCGCTTGAGGATGTCCTTCTTAGTCCACCGTTTTCAATTCAATTCAATTCAAAAGTTTTTATTTCGGACGAATCCATAGTGCTACTTATATGTTTGTTTTGGGGCGCACATGCACTCTTATCTCAGAACCACCTCAAAAAAGATTTTGTTTTTACCCCGCGTGAGATCGTGAATCCTGCTAGCTAAGTACTCTTGCGCGCTTTTAGACATGTCCCGACTCTATTTAGGGGCGCACATGCACGCCAATCTCGGCTCTAGTTAGCTAAAAATAAAGACTGAATCCCTCTTACCCAGCGTGAGATCGTGAATCCTGCTAGCTAAGTCCTCGTGCGCGCTTGTGGACATGTCCTTACTAGTCCGCCGTTTTGGGGCGCACAAGCACGCCAATGTTGGTATCTCAGCTGTACGCGGGAGGCTTTCGAGGACGACGCAGAGGTGGACGTTGTTGCCAATGTCTGTGGATGGAAATAATGAATTGGTTATTTTTCGCTGTCAATTCTAACAAAAATTGGGTAAGATTGGAAAAAATCAAGATGGCGTCGCCAATATGGCCGCCAACAAGCTTTACGCAATTTTTTTTTTTTTTTTTTAGTTAGCCTGGATGTGAGTGTCTCATTGCTGGGCAAAGGCCTCCCCTCTTGTCTTCCACACATCTCTATCATGTGCCACCTCCGGCCATCCGGGCAAGAACTTGTTTAGGTCGTCACGCCATCGTCGCCTAGGCCTGCCGCGCCTTCGTTGTCCGTCATGTGGGACCCAGTCGGTGGCGATCTTTGCCCACCTGTCTTGGCTCATGCGGCAGACGTGGCCAGCCCAATTCCATTTGAGCCTAGCGGTCGCAGCTCCAACATCAATAATTTTGGTTCTTCGCAATTAGTTCTTCTTAATTAAGAGCGATCATATTTCAAGATGCTCAATCAGCGTTACCATTAAAACGTCAGCGTGTAGATGAAAACTGCAGTTGTATGCGTCAAACTTAGAAATAAAAATGGCGGCCGAGAATCTAGACTATACAAAAATAAATATACTACAACTGCAAAGCTGGAAGCTGAGCCCTGCAAGCGTAGCATAAGACTCTCTTAGGCAGTACATAATGGGCTTGTATCTTACTCTTTCGTTTGACATAGAGTAAGTAAGATATTTATTCACAAGATAAAACACAGTACAATGATACTAAGAACTAAAAATACACAAGTAAGCATGTTGGTTACTACGTAAACAAAAGCAAAATAATGCCAATGTACTGCGCTTGTGAAATGGACCCGGCTCAGCATGTTTAGAGCGGGATAGACAGAGTTATAAACCCATACGCTGTAACCCAGCCTCATGCTACGTTTGCTGTATTGGTGTGTATCCATTCATTGTGTCTTTCTGCCTGTCTTTCTATCTGTTGAGGGGTGTTTCCTCACCGGTGTTGGGGAAGGCGTGCACGGCGGGCGCCCGGTCGAACGGCGGCTGGGAGCGCTCGGCCGGAGCGCCGATGGAGTACAGCACGTTGAGTCGCCGCGGCGGAGCGCAGGCGCAGTGCTCCGCCGCGCCGTTCGCCTCCAGCTTCTTGATGTTGCACGACTCGCGGCTGAGCTTACGTCTGAGTGGAGAATCGAAACTTTAGGGAATATTCAACAAATATCTCTACAAGGATATAGGGTGGATTTTTGAGACGGGGCAGTAAGGGCAGGTATGTACCACAACTAGCGCCGGCAATGAAAAAAAAAACATATCTTCTTTTTGGGTGCGTTTTAAGCAAAAAAACGCTGCTACGATTTCTCAACGCGAGGCTTAGCTATTTTAAGGACCTAAGGTTTAGATTCCAGATCCTAGAACTTAAGAATGCAATCGATTCTCGTCAAAAGTGGCCAGTGTTTTTTTTTTTTTCGTTGGCTGCGCTACTTGTGCGACCTATTTCGTCTTTACCGATCCATAACTTTTTAAAATATTATGAACTAAATTTATTAATGCAAATTAATCTTACAATAGGTTAAAGGAGTGCTCAACATTTAGTATAAAGTATAATAGTACAAAACTCCCATACCTTCGTTCGATCTTCGCTTCGACGCCTTGCCTCAGTCTTCGGTTTGAGGCGTTCCAAAGCATAATTCGCTTACAGACTGAAGTTACAGTGCAATACCTTCGTTCGCCAGGATCCTCGCCCCTATGCCTCGCCTCGTCGCCTCGATGCCTCGCCTCAGTCTTCGTCTTCTTCGTTCGGCTTGAGGCGTTCAAAGCATGATTCTCTTCCATTATATAAGTTACAGTGCGAAACTCTTACCTTCGTTCGCCAGGATCTTCGCCCCTATGCCTCGCCTCGTCGCCTCGATGCCTCGCCTCAGTCTTCAGCTTGAGGTGTTCCAAAGCATGATTCGCTTACAGAGAGTTAAGGTTTCAGTGCAATACCTTCGCTCGCCAACATCTTCGCCCCTTTGCCTCACCTCGTCGCCTCGATGCCTCGCGTCAGTCTTCGACTTGAGGCGTTCCAAAGCATGAATCTCTTACAGTGTATAAGTTACAGTGCGAAACTCTCTTACCTTCGTTCGCCCGGATCCTCGCCCCTATGCCTCGCCTCCTCGCCTCGATGCCTCGCCTCAGTCTTCGGCTTGAGGCGCGCCAGCCAGGCCCCTAGCTGCGAGAAGTGGAGCTGCGACCGGACCGCGCTTAGAAGCCACTGGGAGCTGATGAGGTGGGGCGATGGCTCGTGGGTCCTGGGGGTAAAGAGACAGAGTGGTTAAGGCTAAAGTTTAGCCGCATCTTCTAATCTGTGTGTGCTTATTCTGTAAAAAATAACGCACAATTGCTCGTCCTCAAAACGGTTTTATTTGCGGGAAAATAGAAATACACAATCTTTTTTATTCCGACAAATAAACCGGTTTCGAGGACGTTGGACTGTGCGTTTTTTTACAGAATACGTACACTGGCTGTTACAATACGTGCCACGAAAGAACAGACTTGAGACACCGCGCGGTTTAACATGCGCAGTAGACGATTATAGGCACCGAACTAAATCCCATAGAATCCGCATTACGTATAAAATCACAATAAAAACTTGTCCCCACAGAAACAAATGATATCAGCAATAGAACAATACGAAACATCATTTCGACCATACGTCTAATATTCGAATGTCAACCTTATTGCATTAGTGTACAGTTATACTTTAATTGTATAGACTACGATCAAATAAGCTCCCAAAGGCAGTTTGGACATCTATTTTTCCAGACACATTTCAGAGTTCTATGTTGTATCTAGTTTTATCCTTGATCGAAGATTATAGGCATAGAATTATAAGTCTATAATTATAGGTATCTTTAGCGGTCTGAGGTCTGAGCGCGGGTAGGGACCGAGCGTCATCGTCTGTACGTATACTTAAATTTCTTAAGCTTCTAACCGATTTCACAAGGCCCAAGAGGCCATAATGATAGCCAACCTTGGACGGGAGATGGCTGGCACCCAAAGAAGAAGAGATTGTAGGGTTCTGTCTACTCACTTCTTCATAACAACGGTCATGGTCCACCGCTCCAGCAGCAGCCCGCGCCTCTCCTGGCTCGACTTGGGTGACTTGTCGTATGCCTTGTCGAAAGACTGCTCCTCCATCTTGCTGAGCTTGGCGAAGCATTCCGGGCAGTCGGGAGCCAGTTGGACCTGGAATGTATAGGTATATTTTAGCGTTAACTTTAGGAAGCGCTCACAGTCTAGTTGGAGTAGCCATTCTTAATTGATTGACAAAGTTAAGCAATATCGGACGCGGTCAGTCCATGGATGGGTGACTTCGGAGGCCCTTCGGGCGGCCTTAAAACTCTGACACCAGGGGTGGTCACTACTTCATACGATTACCTCTACCTACCAGCTTCAGGATTTGTAGTTTTAGGACACACTTTGTTATTTGGGACGAACCCTAGAAGTTGCATTAGATTAGATGCCATGGTTATTGAGTGGCAGTGGCTTGAATTCTTGTCATCTTAAAGTCAGATGAGTTTAGTTCCCCATCTCCTCCATCGTAAGGGACATACTGATGTGGGTACTAGGTTCGCAGAAGCCAGCTGAAGCAAGGTTCAGACTGCGAGAGTTAAATCAGACTACAGATTTAACTCTCGCATTAAGCGCAAAGGTACCAGGAGCACATAGCTCACCTCGCTAGCTCGTCAACCGCTAAATGTATTATCGCAATCCAATCCGAAGCGTACGAGTTGGTGTATATTATGACTTCACGGTGACAAGAACTCTCGCCTTACTGCCGATTTCTGAATTGAGAAATTGCCCAAGAAAGCACTATCTCTGCAAGTTTCTCACAAAAGAACGTGACAGAACGATACTTAGTAAAATTCCCAATCAAGAAACCGGGCCTTAAAGTACTAGGCGCCCATAAGCACCGCAGCGTCTTACCTCAATACAAATCGGAATCTGTTCATGCCAGAGGGCGTGCACGTGAGTGTCGAGTTGGGCCTCCACAGGGCTCCCGGGCTCCGCACGAGGCTGCTGCTGCACCACCTGGAACCGACCAGGATAACAGATTAGTTAAGGAGATTTTTTCGTGCCATCAGACTTGGAGACGTCAAGAGATGCCATGGCGTCGTCTGAGGCATATTTGATGCAGATGATCTTCTTCTCTATGAAAGAAATACAATAATATACAACAGGAAAAAGGAGGCCAGGAAGAAGAAAAATTACATGGCTGTGAAATATCAAGGAATTAACCGTGGAACAATTTATTCAGGACAGCCATGAACAGAGAGCGGTGCAAGGAGCTGACTGCCAACCTCCAGTGATGTAGAGGCACTTGAAGAAGAGAAGAATAATTGCTGTAGCTGCATTCTTTTGCACGGTGGAGACCTAGACATTTTTCAAAGGCATGAGCGTCCGCAGGGGCTGCGCGGGGCTGCCGCGAGGGACAGCGAATATTCTAGACTAGAGACCAAGTTCAATAACTTGTGCTCATAGCGAGCAATGTATGGTCAGAGAGGTTTCTGTATGGCTAGGTCTTGTTGCTGAGCTGATGAATGCAGAAGCAGGGATTCGTCAAAAGATCTTCAGCAAAAAAATAAAGTTAAAGCTTTGATACAGATGTACTAGGCTCGCATAACTACCTAAGAAGCCTCTCCGGCCTTCAAAACCATTAGAATCCCCAGAACAAAGGTCTAGCACTCAGCGCAAAAGTACCAGGCGCGCATAGCTCACCTGCTGGCTCGTCGATGGCTGCGGCAACAAACTCTTAGCGGCCAGTAGCTTCGCCTTGAGCAGCCGCTCGCGGGCGTCCGCGGGGGCTGCGCGGGGCTGCCGCGAGGGGCTGCGGCTTCGGGCGCGGATGATCAGGCGCCCAAGCTCCTGCAGGAGGCTGGGGCCCGTCGCCGGCGGCGGCGGGAGGGGATCGCAGCTGTGCATCTGAGGAAAGGAGAAAATGGGCTGGTTAGAGTTCTGATGTCTTAATACTAGGCTTGCGTAGGGGCGCCTAGCACATGTTGGCTTGGCACTGCAGAACTCGAGTGATCATTCACCCGAATGTTTTGGAGATGCCACTAGATGCTGCATAAATTAGCTTATATCAAATCAATATACTCGTACTTAATCATAAACTTTTAGTGAAAACTAGTTGTGCCCGCGACTTCGTATGCGTTTTTAAACATTTGACATTTAATTTAAATTCGACTGTGGAGGTAAACTCAAAAGGAAGGTTTTTTTTTAACCCCCGACCAACAAAGAGGGGTGTCATAAGTGTGATAGCTTTGTGTGTGTGTCTGTTTATGTGTTTATGAGGGTGTGCCTGTCTGTGTGTCTGTCTGTGTGTGTGTGCTCCAATCTAAACAATACATTTATGATAAAATATGTTTTGTTTAGATTAGGTATCGCCCGTGTAAGATACCAGGAAGCTTAGCATAAGAATTGCCTGGGAAGTATGGGGGTTTATATGTATCTCCCTCGACGTAGAGTGGGATAGATAAAGTTATAAGCCCATAGATAAGGTCTTACCCATTCTCATGCTAAGCCAGCAAGCAAAGCATAAGGTTGGGTTAGAGCGTATCTACCGCAAATAACTCTGTCTATCCCGCTCTACGGTAAACAAAATATATTTTTTTTAATATCAAGTTGGGCTCAGTAGAGTAAATATTTAAAAAAAATTTCAACCTCGCGTGGTTTCAAACCCAGAACATTTCGACCGCGACGCAACAGTACTACATTTCTAACATCGATAAACTTTGACCGACCTCCACCGAAAACCACTCACAATTCCCTCCAGCAAGCATCATAAGGCTGGGTTAGAGCGTATCTAGGCTCTGTCCATCCCGCTCTACGTCAAACAAAAGAGTGAGATACCTATTGTTTTAAACCCATAGATACGCTCTAACCCGGCCTTATGCTACGCTTGTAGAACTAACATTTTCCGCCAAAATAAAATAAAAACAAATGCCGATTTTTCATTTACAATATGCGCCCCAAATGCCAAAAGTCGTAGCGTGCTATTATACAGAGTGTTAAAAGACCGCCAACAAAGCGGGAGACCACGTATACGTATAGTCCTCATCATAACGAAAATTTTTGCCCAAGGAACTATGCCTGGGAAATCAACGGTTACGGAGATAATAAAGTCGGACTTTTAATTTTTTTTTTTTTGAAATGTGTTCAATATCTCGTTCTTAACATACCTTCTCAAGAAGCCATATCAAAATTATGGATATTTCTTACAAAAAATCAAGTTAAAATTGCAACCCGCAATGTAGGTTTTCGAGAGAATGTGGTTCAAAGTCGGACTTAAAATTTTTTTTTGCAGAAATATGTTCAGTATCACGTTCTTAACATACCTTCTCAAGAAGCCATATCCAAATAATGAATATTTCTTACAAAAAACGAAGTTAAAATTGCAACCCGCAATGTATTCTAAACATCGGATAGCCTAAGTTACTCCCAGAAACGTGAGTTACGACCATGTTAAGTTTGGTCGAAAACTATTCAGCGGTTTTCACGTTTATCGTGTTCATACAGACAGACAGACAGACAGACAGACAGACAGACAGACAGACAGACAGACAGACAGACAGACATAAACCGTTTTTTTTGCATTTTTGGATTTAGTATAGTTTACTTAGTAACCCCAGCTAGTTTTTTTCTAAAAATATTCAATGTACAGAATTGACTTCGCTAGAGTTTTATTATAAGTATAGATTGTATGAAAATTATCTGTAATATTCTTTCTGTTGTGCAATAAAGAGTTCTCTATCTATCTATCTATCTAAATGGAGTAGGCTTGCCCTTAAAACAGAGGCCTTTGAATCTACGTAATGAGATGATTTATACAGCGTCCACTCGGCGCTGCAGTGCCTGGGAATTGTTTTAGTTTAGAGGGAGTAGGCTTGCCCAGCACCTACACCATCCTGACAGCTTAGTCGGCCTAGCCCACAGGAAAGACAAGTCACAGGCCTAGCCCGCAGGAAAGACGTGTGGAGCCAACGAAGCCGCGGGTTCCCTCACGATGTTTTCCTTCATATTTAGCGAGTGGTTTTTGGTACTTCAAATTCACAAATGTACTTAACTTTAAAAAGGAAAAAAGACATAGGAACATCCAAATCGGTTCACCCGTTTAAGAACGCTACGGTGCCACAAACAGGCACACACACACAGACAGACACACACACAGACAAACCCTCATAGCGGTCAAACTTATAACACCCAATTTTACTTGTGAAGGCTTCTAATTGGCTCTCTATTTCTAAACTTTGTATCTATGTGTTTTTAAAGCTGTTAGCCTTCCAAAAATAAATAAATAAATAAATAAACCCCTCTTTTATTTTTTCTAAAGCACTAAGGTCCACTTGCGTCAACCAGGATTAGCCAGTTAACTCTGAGTTAACGTCAAAATTTGTATGGAAATGTCAAGTTAACTCGGAGTTAGTTTGCTAACCCTGAGTGACGCAAGTCCACCTAACCCGTGCTAGGGAATATTTTAAACATCCAGTAGATGGAGACTAGTTGAAGAAATTCGCATCGACAGTTACTTGACTCGGTAGCTCAATTGGTAGAGCGCCTGCACGGTATGCGAGAGGTTGCGGGTTCAAGTCCTGTCCCGAGTGAATTTTTTCAACTTATTATAAATGTTTAAACCCCTCTTTTTGCGTATTTTTTCCACCACATTTGCGCCCAATCCGGTCATGCCCGGGTCAGGAGGCTGCGGCTGACGAAATAGGTCGGCCGTGCCTTCAGTTGGCGGTTAGTAGGTCACGTGTAACCCAACAGTTGGGTAACTAGGGCACCGAAGGGACAAAGAGTCATCGTTACGTAATGCAGCATGTCGCTGAAAAGCTACTGCTTGCAGTGGCTACACGGACAGTCGGACACAACGACGATACAGGGCCCTTAGCCTGTAAGACAATGGTGCCAAAATGGGCTGTCAGGTGACGACTTCAATTACGATTTGCTAACGCTGTCTGTCCTTTTAGTGTTTTTGTAGTACAGCAAAGAATATTTTGATTCTAATTCTAGAGGATTAGTTCTCTGGTTGTAGGAGAAAAACGAGGAGAGCCCGGTTTTGTCCTTCTGCCGGGAAGCCATTGACCCGCCATTGTCTTACAGGCTAAGGCCCCAGGTCATGCAGGGCCCTTAGCCTGTAACGCAATGGTGCCAAAATGGGCTCCCGGTTCACGGTTTCAATTACGATTTATTAATGCTGTCGGTCCAGTGTCGGGCCTTTTAATGTTTTTGTAATACAGCAAAGAATATTATGAGTCTAATTCTAGAGGATTAGTTCGCTGGTTGTAGGAGAACAACGAAAAAATCCCGGTTTTGTCCTTCTACCTGGGACGCCATTGATACGCCATTGTGTTACAAGCTAAGGCCCCAGGTGGCGCTCTGAGATGGGTCAGTGGGGTTAGGGTAAGTCCGGTCAAGTTAGGAGATTTTGCCTTGAAAACTTGTGTCTACAATTTATCGAAAGCATTGTTTTTCATTACTTCCATACAACTTTATGCAATGCATGATGTATTATGAATTTATGATGGTATAGGTGCTGGGCATGCCTACTCCATCTAAAACAATGTCCCAGGCACTGCAGCGCCGAGTGGTCTTTTCACCCATCTAGTGTGAGTGAAGGTGCCACTGGATTCTGTATAAATCATCTCATTACGAAGATGCAAATGCCTTAGTTAGTTATACAACTTTAAATTAGTTAGTAAACACGACAGCACGTCAGAGTGTACACTCTTGTTGTAAAGTCGCCCGTAACGTAACCGAGTAGAGTGCTAGCTCGTAAGCCTCGACTTGCTGTCGTGTGTACAATGAGGGCCTACTAAAGTGTATATTCGCGTATCAAATAACGTAGTTCATCGGCAAACCCCGGTACATCTCGGCAAAACGATTGCATCCCCGGGAAACTCCCGAAAATCGAACGCAGGCCACGCCCCGCGCTCGAACCTTGACCCACATCACAAGCTGCACCCAAGGGCCTTAGCCTGTAACGCGATGGTGCCAAAATGGGCTCCCAGTTGACAGCTTCAATTACGACTTATTAATGCTGTCGGTCCTTTTACTGTTTTTGCAGTACAGCAAAGAATATTCTGATTCTAACTCTAGCTAGAGGATTAGTTCTCTGGTTGTTAAGAAAAACGAGGAAACCCCGGTTTGGTCCTTCTGCTGTGACGCCATCGACACGCCATTGCGTTACAGACTAAGGCTCCTAGGTAACCCGAAACAGCGCTTCCATCACTTAGGCCGGCAGACGGAATTCCGGACGGAAAAATATCGAATCAAGATTCCGAACGCAGTAACTGCATACAAATCTATGGACCTGCCACACACATACAGTTTTTTTTCCGTCCGGAATTTTCACAGATCTGAAAGCAGTTACTTACTGCGTTCGGAATCCTGATTCGTTTTTCCGTTACGGAAAAACTCCGTCTGTATGTGGCCGGCCTTAAGGTGAGGTCAAGGCACATTAGCGCCGTCAATAAAAAAAAAACATATCTTCTTTTTTGATGCGTCTTTTGCTAAAAATAAGCAGTTAAATGATAATCCCTAGGCTTAACTATATTTGAACGAAGCGATTCGAGTCTACTGGAACAATCTGGCGTTTGTATGTTTGTATGTATGAATGTTCGTTCGACGATAACTTTAGTAAATTTTGTCGGATCGTCATGAAATTTGGTAGACAGGTAAATGAGGCAAAGAGAATTTTTAAGTTCGAACATGAGCCAAATATGCTGCAGAGGGGTTGCTGAGATATGGGGTCGCGAGTTCATAGTCCGGGGCGAACCACTAGTTAAGATCAAAGCTACATTTCAGATCCTAGAAGTAATACCTTTCTGAATATCGTTTAGCGGTGCAAAGGTTTCTCAAGCGATGCAGCAGCTGAAAAGGGCTAGAGCTGTCCTATTTTTAAAACTGGAACACTAGGCAACACCCTTTTGTAATTTTATGCAATACGCTGATAAATCTGTGAATCGGTTTTGATGAATGGCGAGTCTATGGCGTCCCAGTAGAAGGACAAAACCGGGGTTTTCTAGTTTCTCCTACAACCAGCGAACTAATCCTCTAGAATTAAAATCAGAATATTATTTGCTGTACTACAAAAACATTAAAAGGACCGACCGCATTAATAAATCGTAATTGAATCCGTCAACTGGGAGCCCATTTTTGGCACCATTGCGTTACAGACTCAGTCCCAGAACACACGCTTTATGTTTAGCTTGCAGTAAACAGTTTTTATCAGTGTTTATCGGAATAGCATAATAAACCATATCATTTTATTACTTTGTCTGCGACGTAATAATGTAAGGGTCTAATGACAAGCTATTGACACTTGTCATGTAGCAAAGTAAGATGTACAGACAGTAGTGTCTCGATCAACAATTTACAAGTATTTACATAATCACGTGTCAATTTAATTATAATTATTCATTTACATTTTAACTTAATTTATTGTATTTCATAATATTTTCTTAGGTTTGCACGAGCACTATACATAATTTAAACACAGATTTTAACGGATTTAACACTCATTTTATTAACTTTTTACATTTTCCCAACGTTTCGAGACCTTTGCAGGGTTCGTGGTCGCAGTAGACTGAGGTGACAGCTGTCTTGTATGTCATTTGTTGATTGAAACTACCCTCGGTTATGAACATAATTAGACATTGACTACCCCCGTTACGGATACAAATTAAAAAGTAAAAAGTATTTTTAATAACGTTCCTGATACGGAGAAGAGCTCCCAGTGGCGTGAGATCGTGTAGATGTGACCATGGCTCGAGGTTTCAACCGATGGAGGATCGGTTCCCAAACTGAGGGGATGTTCCAACTACTATATTTGTTAAAATTCGGATATTTTTGAATTTCTATTGCCTCCCGTAGCAGACGAGGATGGTATCGGTTTTCCTTGGCCAAAATTTTAGGTTTATCAAAATGAATATAGTGGTTGGTTCCCTCGAGTGTATGTTCACAGACTACAGATGTGGTTGAGCGTTTATGTTTGACGTCCGCCATGTGTTCTTTAATCCGTGTAGAGATGTTCCGTTTCGTTTGGCCAATGTACGAGAGACCACATTCACAGTCGAGCTTGTAGATGCCTGCGTCTTGTAAAGGGATGTTGTGCTTGACAGGTCGTAGAAATTGGTTTATCTTTCTGGGTGGCTTGAAGTAAGACTTTATGGAAGCACGTTATTGTATTTCACTTGAATTTTCTGTTATTATACTTATAATTTTCAATTAAATTTTAGACATTGACTTTTAATTCAAAAATTTATGAATTGAAGTAGATTAAATTGTAACTGGAGTGAACATGTTTTACCAAAAATATTTACTTAACTTAATTAATTAACATGTCGTGTAATAACAAAATATGGCCTCGAGCTGGATTTAATAGAGGCCCCTTCAGGACCGTGGGAACTCGGCGATGGCCAAGCGCGTGAAACACTGTTTTCTATAGCTGTTTCACCCTGAGCGAGACGGGGCGCGGGAAAAGTGAGAGGCAATGCGCCTGTATAAGTCTACGTGTGTTCGTGTCCTTTCGCGGTTATGTAGTTGTAGTTCTAATGTAATAGATCTATTTTCCCAAATTTTTTCGTAGTTCAGATAATTGTTTTAGAAAAAATATGTATATGCCATTCAATCTATATTTACCTCTGCCTTGTCCCTATGTTTTCCTTTTTTTATTATTTTAATTATTTTAATAAAATTTATTTCGTTAATTATTTTAATAAAATTTATTTAAATAATAAAAAAAATAAAAAAAGGAAAACATAGGGACATGGCAGAGGTACATATAAATTAAATGGCATAAACATATTTTTTGTATGGAGCAGCCGGCTACCCGCGTCCCGTCTTAAAAAAATTTTCCAGGCGCTGAATTTTTCATGACATTTTGTTTATTTTTCATGACATTTATGTTCATAATCTTGATCAAAGTTTAAATCGATTAATACTATTACAAAATAAAACCTTATCAGAAAAATATTATGATGATAGAGCCTTCAAGTGAACCAGATAAAACTGAACTCGTATTTTTATAACAGCTGTATAAATATTTTTAAGTTCAGAGAGAGCATGCTCTGGAATACTATATTTTTTGGATGGTTTCGAGTATTATTAAGTAAAAACATAGAGTTATTGTTATGACGTTACGTTGATTTTTTTATTTATTAATTGTGATCTCTGTGGCGGGAGAAAAGTTTTTTTTATTGTTTTCATTGTCTTTCACAATTTTTTACAACAAACAGCTATACAAATGCACACACACACAAACCTATTTTAAAATTTGAGCTAATACCAAAAACAAGAAAGTTGTTTATTTCAACTTTTTTTTTAAAATAATTACATTCTGTTGACCAGTACCTACGTTACACCCAAAAAGAGTTAGAATGTTTTGTAACACGTTGCATTTAATCTAACGTAGCCAGGCATGTTATGATGATGTTTCTGGTATTACCTCCTTGGAAGTTGGAAGCATGCAATCAGCTGTTTACAGTGCGAACGTGTCACGCAAATATACCGTGGCAATCTGCACACACAGGTGATAAGAAGGGGGAAATTACGTAAATCGGAAAGTATATGTACAACGAGTTACAAAAGGTCCTAACTCCTCCTAAGACAAAAATATCAAAAAAAAAATTGGTACACACGACAGCACGACAGACTGTACACTTTTGTTGTAAAGTCGCCCGTAACGTAAGCGAGTAGAGTGCTAGCATGTAAAGTAAAGTAAAGTAAAAAGGTATTTATTTCCGTGAATAGAATTAAACAGTGGTTAACAATATTGCGAATCCCACACTAGGCGAACCTGTATCGTGTAAGAGTCGACGTGCTGTCGTGTGTACAGTAGAGGTACCACGAGTGAAATTGGGCCAACGATATTTATTAACCCATATACTCCAATCGTGTGAACCCTACAGAGGAAAACCACATAGAAACACCAAAACCATAACCTACATCATTAGAGGTTGATATTTTTTTCTTATCGCAATAATGTTTTGCCCATACGCTACGAACGCGAACGAAATTACTGTTAAATGGGGCGATTAGAAACTGGAGTACTAGTGGTTCGCCCCGAACTTTGAACTTGCGACCCCATATCTCAGCAACCCCTCGACCGATTTGGCTCATGTTCGAATTTAAAAATTATTTACTCAAGTTATCGTCGAACGAACATTCATACATACATACATACATACATACAAACGCCGGATTGTTCCAGTAGACTCGGAGAACTTCGCTCACTTCGCTCGCTCGTTCAATAAATAGTAATGGTAGGTACCTAGTATCGGTAATAGCTCGAGAACTGAAATTCAAATTCAAATTATTTATTTGTGACAAAGTCCATATTGTGACAGTCGTACAAAAAAAAATCTGTTGACCTACTAATCAGTGGAATAGAGACCGGTAGCAGCCCGTTTTACTCGGTACTGAAATACCATGAAAATAAATAATAATAAATAATTTATTTCCGCAATCAATCCGCATTGAGCACGCGTGGAACTCTCTCTCTGACAGAAGGCCTTTGCCCAGCTAGTGGGACATGTACAATAATTGTACAGGATACATAAAAAAACTGTTTAAACTTTTAAGGATCAGTTTTCAGAAAACCGCATCAAAATCCGTGGTTTAGGGGGAATTTGCAGATAGGCAGACAGACAGACAGACAGACAGATAGACAGACAGAGACAGACAGACGAAGTAAAGAAGAGATACGTATGGGTGAAGGCCCGACATGCTATCGAACCGAAGGTCGTCGGTCGACGATAGGTACTCGCACTCGACGACGAAGCCTTATCGATTTTACATTTCACCAACTGGCTGGTTGGAATATTGCAGCCGTCATTTTCCGGGCGAAAAAAAAAGGAGATTTAGGTAGAGGTTGTTTATAGCTTCTGGATAGCCCCGGTATTCTAAAAAAAAACTGTTATTATTCCTGTTTTTAAAAAGTAAAAAAAAATTGTTAATTTCAATAAGGGCTATTTTCGAGTGTTTTGACGAGCAAAGTATTTTTGTAATATTGTTTTCACTGAATTTAATTATGTTTTAACAACTGACTCAAAGCTATACAAGTGCAACTACACAAACATACATATTTTTAAATTTAAACGTTTAACAAAAACCATATTTTTTTTATTTTGAGATCATAAAATAAAAATCGTTTTTGTTTTTTCTAAAGCACTAACCCGTGCTAGGGAATAATTAAAACATTTATAATAAGTTGAAAAAAGCGGTAGTCGGTATGCGAGAGGTTGCGGGTTCAAGTCCTGTCCCGAGTGAATTTTTTCAACTTTTTTTACATAAATGTTTTAATAAAAATCGTTTTTAAAACTTTTTTTTTCCATTATGTTTACATCCTGTTAACCAGTAGGTTAGATACAAGTCATACAACCTCTAAAAAGAACGAAGTTACGATGTTTCTTAACATGTTGTATAAAGACACACAGCAGCGAGGTGAGGAGCCAACGAACCGCGGGTTTCCTCACAATAACATTTAAATGTTTTAAAAAGGGTTGTAATTAAACAGACTTCTTTTTAATAGCATTGTACGCTAGGGTGGGCCGATGAAGTATGGCGAAAAAAAAAATTTCGAATTCACTAACCCAAGAGGTGTCAAAAGTTGCAAATTTATAAGTAGATTTTAAAGGTATAATCAGGTTTTTAAAATTAAACTGTCTTGAGCCCTCTACCAGCTGTCAAAAAATCAAGTTTTTTTGAAATTTCAGTAAATAATCAGACAGCTGTTACTATTAATTATTTGAATTATATATTACTTTTATAGTGTAGGAATAATTATAAAACAATAAAAAAAGTAATCATGCAAAGTTTTGTTCAAATTATAAATGAAAGTTACAATATATCAACAAAAAAAATATGTTTTCTTACGAATTTTTAACTGATTTTTGTGGTCAAACTCGGGCATTTCGCCGCGAGATTTTAATGTGTTTTGTATCAGCACGTCCCTCGCCGATTCTCCTATGACCCTCTGGGTAGCCTCTGTCACCAACTTCACATACCTCTCTACACTTTTTGTATCGCAAGGGTAGTCAAGTCATGTGGTGGCAGTCCGTTTGTTGTAGCCATTTCTTTCAATTCGTCAATGTGGTATTTCGAGGGAATTGGCGGCGGTGTGATGTTAATATCTTGCTAATTTAGCAGATTTGTATAATCTTCAGCAAAAAAAATCAATTGTGGCCTCTGTGGGGGCTTAAAAATTCGGATTTTACTGCTAGAAGCCGTTAACCTGGCGTTTTCAATTCGTTCTACAGCGAGCTGTCTCACATGTTCTCTCTCGTCATAGAGCATTGCTATAAGCAAATTTTCGGATGGTTTTGTGGGTTCTATCACAGGGTCAGTTATGGCTTTCGCATTTTCCGGCAAATCCATTGAAAATTTAATCAATTTATGAATGTTATGGGCTCCGTCCTTTAATAGTGGTTGCGCCTATATGTAGAACCAAACTGGTGCATAAACTTTTATAATATACCTACTCCACGATGCTCTGTTACTGTTCTGAAGGCTCGCATGTGCTTATGTGTAGTCTCAAAATGTGATTCGAAAAGGTAAGCCACCTCGAATGAGCCATCTTTCCAGGCTGCCGATTAGCCAACTCTGGTGAGTAAATGCCAGAAGTAAACTCCTGGCAAAACTCATACAGGTATTTTTGGTCGGTACTAAGGTCTTTGATAGCATCATCTTCAATCTGTGGCACGTTTCCAGCTACTGGCATGTAATTCACCACAAAATACAAACTGCGAGTTTCATACAGCGAATTTAAGACGGAAATCATGTCAAAACTCGTATTGTTTGATTTTGCAGTCACTTCGGAACTAGTTTAAATAGGTAAATTACACAAATATAAGGCATAATATAGTGTGTAGTGCAATAAAACAGTAAAATAATCGTTGGAAAGTACATGAAACAAATTACACAAATTGAGTGAAAAATTACAATTTAATAAATATTAAATTGCTAGTAGAGGGCTAAAAGTAGTATGCTGGATTTTTATTATTATTTTTCCTAAAATCTACATATCCTAATGCACGTTTTAAGTGGTCTTGTCATGCCAAATTCCAAAAAAAGTAAAATCGGCCCACCCTATTGTACGCCTCTAAAAATCTACATTGCCTTCTAAATTACTAAGTCAGCCACAATCAACGCGCATCTAAATAATACTATCTTAGCCACTAGATAACTTGTATGTAAGACACTCTAAATACAATTCAGCATCGTGGTTATTTTTTAGCATCTAAATTTTTAATATGCATTCAAGCAGCAAACTTCTAAAATATTAATATATGACACCAAAAAAATTGTTCAATTAGCTTCTAATTTTATAACTCAGTACCAACTCAGTACGTTTAAAATTTATCTCGACCTACATTAATTGATCGTCAAAATTTACCTAAAATTGTCATCAAATAGTAAATTATGGCCACTGGCCATAATTTAATTCATCCATTTAATTTAGCCATAATTTAATCCTGGAAATATTGAAGGGAAACAAAATAAAATACTATTTTAAAAATCATTTCATGTACTTTGAAATACCATCATTTAATTAAAATAAAGATATACTGCCGCACAGTGGTCGATTTGTACGATTTAGGCGGCCAAAAGTCCATTTCTCAAAGTTAACTTATAACAAAACTAATTGATTCCCGGAAAAATAGACACCCCGACTGCCCAAACCCCACCCCTCCCCAGTTCCTAGAACTGCGTGCGCGCCCCCACAGGTAGTCGGAACTTGATCGTCGCGCAAGCTGTACGCGTTCGTTCTCGACACTCTTAGCGCAACCGATATTCTAAAGTGAATATTTCATTGGATATTATTCAGTTACAAGTGAAAGTGATGGAAGTCGAAAATTCAGGTAAGCTCCTTCAAATATAATTTAAATTAAGATAAGGAATATCAATATTTAGTGCAGTTACAACGTATCAAAGATCGCCCTTTTTCGTAGAAAATATTATCATTTTTTTATTTTCAATAGTAAAAATGTTGTACTTCCGAGACCGTCCGAGTTAAATTCCTTATGGTTTCTAATAGTATAGCTCTTTGAGCAGATAACCACAAAAAAAATAGCCACCACCTTTGACCACTTCGCGAGAAAAATAATAATTCATTAACTTAGGCAGAAAGTGAGAAAAATTCATTTTTTGTTTCTTTTGCGTTAAAATTCCTTTTCGTTGTTCTAGGTTCATCAAGTTACTCGGGCATGGAGGTAGTAACTCGCAGATATCTTTTTGATAAGATGATTGAGGAAAACTCTCCATCAATAAACGACAAATTGGAATACTTACAAAATTATTTGTTAGTGTCTTACGGGGACTCCGACGAAGACAAAAAGTATATAAATCATAAATTTTCATATTTTAAAACAGAAATAAAAAAGAGATGGTCCAAAGCACGCAACACGCTAGAAAAATTTCTTATAAGCAATGATGCATGGTTAGCAGGAACGTTCGAGATGCCCATAAAAACGCATAATAAGTCAGGACGACCTAGCAAAACATTCAGTGAATGTAGTGAAAGAACTAAAAGGAGGAAAACAGAAGAAGTTCGCTCCTCTGTAGGCAAAGAAGTGATAGTTCACGCAGCGCAAGTAATTTTACAAAAAGAAGGAAAAAGAAACGCCTCGCAAGTCCTAAAAGATATTACAAATTCGCCTGCAGCCGCAAACGAATGTAAAAAAAGACATTCCAAATCAAAGGCACAAGATCCCCTTACGCCTCGGGAGGCACTGCGAATGTGCGTGGACGCTGATTTGACACGAAGTCAATATGAAATTGTGCGAGCAACCAACAGAAGCTTTTACCCGTGCTACGAATTAGTGTTGAAGGCTAAACAGGAATGTTACCCACCCAAAGAGACGCTACGAGTGACCGCTTCCTGTGCTGAAAGTGATCTACAATCTTTGTTAGATCACACCGTCACGCGATTATCAATTTTCCTCGAAGAAGTACTAATGACTCTTACAGAAACTGAGAGAAATTCCTTGCAGATTATCTGCAAATGGGGTTGTGATGGTTCACAACAAGCTCAATACAAACAAAAGTTAATGAATGACGCCGACTCGGATGCAAATATATTTTTGAGCTCATTCGTGCCTCTACAAATTGTTTGCGGCGAAGACAAAACAAAAATGGTTTGGCAAAACCCGACTCCTTCTTCACCACGATATTGCCGCCCGATACGATTCAGATTTATAAAAGAGTCTACAGACATTACAAAAGATGAAATAAATTACGTTCGGGACAGTGTGAAGTCCCTAAAAGCCACGGAATTGGAACTGAATGGGCAAAAATTCTCGGTTAGCCACAGTCTTAAAATGACCATGGTGGACGGCAAAGTTTGCAATGCGGCGACTGACACCAAATCAACGAGTAGATGCTACATATGCGGAGCCACTTCAAAAAACTTTAATGACTTAAGTAAAAAAAACGAAATTCACCCAGAATCGCTTGAATTTGGCCTATCAACTTTACATGCCAGAATTCGATTATTCGAGAGTATTTTACATTTAGCTTATAAATTGCCCGTTGGGAAATACCGTGAAAAAAGAACCAAAGCAGAAAAGATGCTAGAACAACAAAAAAAAAAGAGATTCAGCAAAGATTCAGAGAAGAAGTAGGTATCTTGGTAGATATGCCAAAATGTAATTTTGGTAACACAAATGACGGCAATACTAGTAGAAGATTTTTTGAAAACCCACATCTGGCTGCTGAAATAACGGGAATAGACTTTAATTTTATTTATAGAATTAAAGTTATTTTGGAAGCCATATCAAGCGGTCACAAAATAGATGTCCCGAAATTTGATGAATACGCCATGGAGACAGCAAAACTGTATGTAGAGTTATATGGTTGGCATTCTATGACTCCTACCATGCATAAAATTTTGGTACATGGTGGAAAAGTTATAGAAAATTCTCTAGTGCCAACTTTCGGAGGAAGCTGCAGAAGCTCGTAATAAGCACTTTCGCTCATACCGTCTAAACTTTGCTCGAAAGTTTTCACGCGAAGACTGTAACCTTGATATTTATCACAGGTTACTCTTGACATCAGATCCACTCATCAGTTCAATGAGAAAAAAAAAGAAGATCCGATCAAAACCATTTTTGCAGGAAACTTTGGAGCTTTTGCTTCCTGCAGAACCAAATACAAAAGGCACTTGTGATAAATGCATGGAAAGTGACGGTGAGGAAGAATTGTCTTTTAAAGAGTAACATAACAATTTGTATGTTAAACTTTCATAAAATATTGTCTTATTGTTTATGATTCGGTACCTAACATTGTAAGTAACATTTAGTATAATAATGTGGTAATAACTGTTGACCATTTAATTTTAGTGTATACTGTATTTTTTTGTCATCCATATTTTATTTTCAATTTAAATAGGCATGCAGACTGTAGAGAATAAACATTTTTTTTTATGTACGGCCGTCTTTTACTTAACAAATTGTGATAATTCTTAACCCAAATATCAAAAACTACTAAGCCGATTTTGATAATTCAAATGAACTCAAAATATATATTTTACACCAAAGGGAGATTTAAAGAAAATTTAAAAACATTGGCGCTATTTACAAAAATATTTTCACAGAAATGTTTTTTTGTATAGAAAAATACGCTTTCAATGAAACGAATAGGAATAAACATATATATTCACTCTAAAATACCAGATTAGCATTTGTTGTCGTATTTATTACTGAAATAAAGCATAAAATAGTTTTGGCCGCCTAAATCGTACAAATCGACCACTGTGTGCCGTCATAAGAAAAAAAGACGCAATTGACATTTTTGCCAAAATTAAGTTACATACATATTCGGAACGAGGAAAAAAGGCGCACCTGCCTTTATTTTTTTAATTTCGATAGGAGCATTTTTCTGGAAGTAGATTGAGTAAAAAAACGCAATTGATACGTAGTCACAAATACACGTGACTACTGGTCAGTACGTGAATCGAATGGCGCTCTCTGATTAGTTCAAATGGCTGGTCGCTGTCGAGTCCCAAATCGTATAGTGGCTTTTTTCACAATAAAAGAATATGATGTATTAATTTACATGCTAAGTTATAATATATGAGGTTGTCTATTGAAGCTTGAATTATATTTTTTTGAGGAGCTTATGTTGAAGCTCTAAAACGTATAATGGTGATGAGTTGTAAAATCCGTGGCTGAGTTAGTAAATCAGGTTGCAATAGATAAATCAGTGGACAAGTTAAAATAATTGTTGAACTTTACTTGACGCTTTCTTTGGAATATTTAGTTGGCGATGTAAAAAAGACGAATTAGTTTATTAGAAGCTATCTTATTTTCCCGTGGCTTACTTATAAAATGAGAAGTTAGATCACGTGGCCAAAAAAAACTTTGTGGCTTGACTTATAATTTCCCTTTTAAAAACAAACCTAAAATATCCAAAACAATAACAAACAGTGACGCTTCTAATCAAATAATACGGTTTACAATCCGCCATTTTTAAAACTGAGCGAGACAAGTATTCTATAGCTGGTAATACAAGCAGCCAAAGTGCGAGCGGGACGGAAGACTATTTGTCAACAATGGGAGTAGGTATTTTAAATTTAGAACGTAGATTTCCGCGTTGTGCGTGCGGTTTTTACACGTGTTTAGTTTATTAATGTCGTTTTATTGGCTATGTGTTGCATGAATGGGTTTTTATCAAAAATATTATTTTTTAAAGATAACGCCCGTAAGTACACACGACAGCACGTCAGAGTGTACACTTTTGTTTTAAAGTCGCCCGTAACGTAACCGAGTAGAGTGCTAGCTGGTAAGCGTCTACGTGCTGTCTTGTGTACGTTCGGCCACAGCCACCATGGTAGCTCTTACCGCGCGCGGCATAAGGGCGCCAATCGAACAAAAAGGGGTATCCCAGCGTGTGGCTGATTGTACCTTCTCTTCTTTGTTGACTCACTCATATTCTTAAAATAACTAAAATTAATCAAAGCCAAAGTTGACAAGTTCAACCCGTTCAGCAGTTATCGACAAAAGTTTCTGTTCTATAAATAAACCGAATCCGAATTAAGATTTTATTTCAATTTGTTTTGACTAACTCTCTAAAAAAGTAGGGCGACAGAGATACGGACTATCCGTTAAAAGTTTTGTTTAATTATAGAGACTATCAGTTAAATTAAGAGTCGGATCTGGCAGTTACTATGCAAACTCAACTTTTAACGATTTGACGCATGTAAGCACTGAATAAAATATCGAATCGCGCAGACGCACGCGAGTGAACCTTTAATGGTTCCGTTTTCTCCTTTTGAGGTACGGAACCATATTCTGCGTATAAACTGTATAGGCAGAATATGGTTCCGTACCTCAAAAGGAGAAAACGGAACCATTTTAGGATCACTCGCGTGCGTCTCCGCGATTCGAAGTTTGGCCACAGTTTGGGGACCATTCCATTTTGCCCCACCAGAGTTGCCCCACTGGTAGAGAAAAATGAAATCACACATACAATAATGCCATTTTACCCTAACAGTGGGGCAACTCTGGTGGGGCAAAATGGAATGGTCCCAGTTTGGCAGGATTATAAAATGTAGTTCTTTTTAAAATACATTTAAAAATGAATGAAAAAAAAATCCCTATAAAAAAGGCTAGAAAAGTGCGAAAACCTACACCGAAGGCCCATCTGACATTGAAACTACGTCAAAAACTAGCCTTTACTGCAAAAATAGAATAGTAGAGGTGTGTAGTTCGCGAATGAATGCTTCGATTGAATGCATTCGTTATATGAAACCATTCATTCATTCATTCACTACCAATCTTTACATATCACATTCACTCTAGTCCACGTAGTTCATTCTTCAAGAAACATTCTTAAATCTACCACACTAAGAACCAAAATTCTGTAAATCTTTATATATCACATTCATTCTAGTCCACGTAGTTCATTCTTCAAGAAACATTCTTAAATCTACCACACTAAGGACCAAAATTCTGTAACTGATGTGTCTCGCCTTTGTCACCTTTGTCATTCGCGGACTACCGTGAGTCAAAAGATACGTGGACGAACTACTGAGCTATGAACTATGAATGAGCTGTGAACTATGAATGAACTGTGAACTATGAATGAACTGTGAATGAACTATGAATGAATGAACTATGAATGAATGAGCTGTGAACTATGAATGAACTGTGAACTAAAAGAGTGAACTAGTTCAGTGAAGGAAATGAACTATATCATTCTTTTCTTTTCACTGAAGTGTTTCGCGCACCTCTAAAAAATAGACTACAACTACGCAATACGAAACGTATCAGGAAGAAGCGGCAACGGATGGACACGCGTACGAAATGCTCTTTGAATAATAAGTTTATAGTGCTAGAGTTACAAAGGCTTGTGTTTTAAAAGCAGAATTAGCGTAGCTGGGTAATTCTACGGCAGAGCAATTCCCGTGGCATTTTTTATTTAAGGGTTTTCAGATAATTTGATGTTCTCACATTACTTTAGAACACATTAGTAACAATTTTATAATCATGTAACAATAAAATTAGACCCAAGGACATACTACACTGCAAAAATACCGACGGGGCGGATATTTCAAACCCAAAGGTACAAAAAAAAAATTGAATAAAATAAAATTGTCACTAATGTGTTCTAAAGTAATGTGAGAACATCAAATTATCTGAAAAACCTTAAATAAAAAATGCCACGGGAATTGCATTATGCAGCTCCGCCGTAGAATTACCCAGCTATCACACAAGAGTTGGAGAAATAATTCATGCCCTTTTGTAACATACGGCTCATTTACACCGCCTTGTATTGTGGCCTGAGTCTGTAATGCAATGGTGTCAAAATGGGTCAAAATGGGAAAAACGAGGAAACCCCGGTTTTGTCCTTCTACTGGGACGCCTTCGACACGCCATTTTTGCCGCGTTCACTTCCATACAAAACGAAATCCAATTTTACTACCCCTAAATATTATTCGATTTTGTTATTTTTTGTGTCAATAGGTTGTGCAGATCTGTCTATGTCTAAGCTTTTTCCTTTTATTGAAAATCGTTATAAGTCAATAGAACTTTAGAATTTAAAAAAAAAGTAAAAAGACATACAGACTGTCCGTTAACTCCAAATCCGAAAAGTGGTCGGCTTTACTATGTAAAATTGTTGCTATTTAATTTCTAGAGTTAACGGACAGTCTGTAGAGAAAAATCTAAAATAGCGATTGACACCAAAATCACCAAATCGGTTTGGATAATATTTAGGGGTAGCAAAACTTCTTTTTCTCCGTTTATATGGGCGAGAGCGCGGCATCGGCAGGGTGCTCCCTTCACAATCATAATCAAATAAAATATTTTATATTGTGTAAAAAAAATATTTTAACAGTTACTTTAAGTAAACTCTTAACCCCAAACTAAAAATAATTGTGTCTTGGGGAACAGTGCTTCCGTTTTGTGGGAACTATACATTAAGGTTGGACGATAGCAATGTGGTTAAAATTCAAAATTTTCAGTTTTTTTTTATCTAGAAGCTAAACTGAGCTAATTTGTACAGCGATTTTTCGTTCGCGGCAATTAAATGAAAAGAATACTATGTTATTGCCGCGAACGAAAAATCGCTGAACATAAATAGCTCAGTTTAGTTTAAAATTTTTGAAAACAGTGAACACTTTGAATTTCCAGCCACGCTGCTATCGTCCAACCTTAAACTACTACATTCATAATACCGTGTGGATAACAGAAACAGACAGACACACACTAGATTGTATGTTAATTCAGAGACCTTGTCTGACGTTGCGCGAGCTTGCCAACAGACTGTAATGAAGCTACAGTAGGTTAATGTAAGTAATCGTAAACATTAAGGTCCACTGCGTCAGCCAGGGCCTCTAGCCTGTAACGCAATAGTGCCAAAATGGGCTGTCAGTTGACGGCTTCAATTACCATTTACTAACGCTGTCTGTCCTTTTAAGGTTTCTGTAGTACAGCAAAGAATTTTCTTATTCTAATTCTAGAATTAGTTCTCTGGTTGTAGGAGAAAAACGAGGAAACTCCGGTTATGTCCTTCTGCCGGGGCGCCATCGACCCGCCATTGCGTTACAGGCTAAGGCCCCATGGGCCATAGTCTGCAACACAATGGCATATCAATGGCGTCCCAGGTAGAAGGACAAAACCGGGATTTTTTCGTTGTTCTCCTACAACCAGCGAACTAATCATCTTGAATAAGACTCATAATATTCTTTGCTGTACTACAAAAACATTAAAAAGACCGCAGCACTGGACCGACAGCATTAATAAATCGTAATTAACACCGGGAGCCCATTTTGGCACCATTGTGTTACAGGCTAAGGCCCCAGGGTTAGCCAGTTAACTCTGAGTTAGTTGGCTAACCCTAACTGACGCAAGTCCGCCTAAGGTGATGGTCAAGTCAAGGCACACTAAGTCACGCCAATGAAAAAGAAAACATTTCTTTTGGATAATACTACTAAAAATTAAAATTCCCCCGACATTTTAGCTTCAAATAAGTACATCTCATAAACGGCTGAGCCGATTTTGATAAAACATATCTAAGAACAATCGCTAGGAAAACTGCTTTCAAATATATAAAAAACCGCGTACAAATCGGTTCACCCGTTTACGAACTACGGTGCCACAGACAGACACACAAGCACACAGACACAGACATTGGGCAGGGCCTACGACTTTTGTAGAAACAGGGACAGGTTCGAAAAGCAATTTCTCCCACACAACGACTGACG
The DNA here is from genome assembly GCA_949319315.1 of Zelleria hepariella. Lineage (NCBI taxonomy): Eukaryota > Metazoa > Arthropoda > Insecta > Lepidoptera > Yponomeutidae > Zelleria > Zelleria hepariella. The sequence goes on from OX439385.1 coordinate 987,566, forward strand.
CTAAATTGTAGGATGTGCAAATTAGTTGCTGCTATAACGTGGCCAAATCCAAAATACGAAAATATTATATTTTGGGTAAAATAGGTAAACTTAAACTTTCGTGAGCATTGCACATTTTTCTATTAAATTAACTAGAAAAAAAAATATAGGTCAGTTATAGGTAAGCCAACAGAAGTGTTAGACAGCCCAAAAGCTATTCATTCAAAAACACCAAAAAACCAACCCGTAACCAACAAGTGATGGTATCGTGCGTGTGTATCATTCATACACAAATACAAATATCATTGGGTCAGCTGTTTAGACACTAAACTGAAACCAAACAGCGATCGCACTGCGCCGCTTTGTGCGACCTTCACGAGCTAAAAACCGATCGATTACATCGCAATAGGCACTCTATTACACAGATAATACAACACCTAGTCCATTGAATTAACAGCCCATTACCATTCACTGTTACAACTTCCAATTCGATTACACAAAACCGATATTCGGACACGGGTTTTGAGTCTATTTCCCGGATAACGGAGATGCCTCATTGTATTTTCATATATCAGTGATATTTCCTCACAATGTTTTCCTTTACAGTTAGCGAGAGGCATTGCTACTACAGAATAGCTAAGCTGACAGGATGGCATCTTTCCCGAACTTACGTAGTAAGTATGACGTCACAGAGGAAGTCACAATGTGACTCATGCTTGGCATAGCGTCATTAATGTTAGTCGCTAGCCTGTTGTAATGTAACAACGCTGTATAAATCTATCTAAAGGCCTTGTGTAGGTGATATTGCTTGTTTCTTTTCAAAGTTACGTACCACATTTTGTGAATTTATAGTAGCAATACCACTCGCTAACTGTGAAGGAAAGCATCGTGAGGAAACCCGCGGCTTAGTAGGCTCCACACGTATTGACTTGTCTTTCCTGTGGGCCGACTAAGCTGTCAGGATGGTATAGGTGCTGGGCAAGCCTACTCCATCTAAAACAATGTCCCAGCGCCGAGTCGTCTCTTCACCCATCTAGTGTGAGTGAAGGTGCCACTGGACGCTGTATAAATCATCTCACTACGTAGATGCAAAGGCCTTAGATGTAGAACTCCCCGTAGAGAGCCATCGCTGAAAAAGGCGCTAGAGCGCTTGAGCGCTTGAAGCAAGCATCACATCACATTGTGTGACGTAGCGGCCCTTCCCCCCCTCCCTGCATTCCCCTCCCGCGCCCTCCTGACCCAGATTCACTGTTGCCGAGTGGAAAAATAACCCGATACCCCGCGAAATGGAACTAAGGTAGATTTTTAAATTTATTAATTCAATTATACACCGTGCTATTTTAGTGGTTTTAAAGCCGGTATTTTGTTGCACTGGTTACACAATTTCATTCCAAAACGCCCGATCAAAAAATGGCTTTAAAACCACTAAAATAGCACTGTGTTTTTGTACGCCGAAAGGTAAAATATGGAGAGACATTACCCTATTTGTAATAATATCATCTGTACCATAAAACCAATATTTGACAAATAAAGTATTTGTATTTGTGGGACAAAGAGCCTTTGCATCTACGTAATGAGATAATTCATGCAGCGTCCAGTGGCACCTTCACTCACACTACAGGGTGCACTCTAAGTCGATAGCAAAACTTTAAGTAGGCTGTCTACTGATCACTACAAACAACTTGTACCAGGTGGCAAATAAAATGGAGCGAAAAAAATATCAGTTGTTCCATACAAAAGGTCGACTTAGTACAGCACCAAATGTATGAAACAGCTGATATTTTTTTCGCTCCATTTTTTTCGCCATCTAGTACAAGTTGTTTGTAGTGATCAGTAGACAGCCTACTTAAAGTTCCGCTATCGACTTAGAGTGCACCCTGTAGATGGGCGAAGTGACCACGCGGTCGCTGCAATGCATGGGACATTGTTTTAGATGAAGTAGGCTTGCCCATACCGTCCTGAGAGCTTAGTCGGCCTAGCCCACAAGAAAGACAAGTGTCAATACGTGTGGAGCCAACTAAGTCGCGGGTTTTTCTACGCACTAAGGTACTTAGTGCTTCTTCGCAAATTCACAAATGAACGTAACTTTGAAAATGAACGTAACTTTGAAAATGAACAAAGTCATGGATGCCCGCACCGAGAATCGAACCGATCTCCCTTGCTTCTGAGTCCATTGGTCTCCCTCTAAGCTACCACTGCGTGTTGTACGGTCCGCCACAGTCTAGGATACCCCATGGCAGCTCTTACCGCGCGCGGCATAAGGGCGCCAATCGAACAAAAAGGTGTAACCTACCGTGTGGCCGCCTATACTAGACAAGACGTCGTTCAAGCTTTAAATCAAACTAAAATGGGCCAGATCAATTAAATCCCCATCTAAAAATTACTCTCAATGCTTAATACATTTTAAATTACTTTCTGCTTAGTCTTTACTATCTACGCGGTCCTCTAACAACTAAAGGTCATGATAAAGTGGCTGGTCGTTGCCCAAAACAGTTCAAGGCGATCCGGGTATCTACAGGGTGCACTCTAAGTCGATAGCGGAACTTCAAGTAGGCTGTCTGCTGATCACTACCAACAACTTTGACTAGGTGGCGAAAAAAATGGAGCGAAAAAAATATCAGCTGTTTCCTACATTTGGCGCAGTACTGAGTCGACCTTTTGTATGGAACAGCTGATATTTTTTCGCTACATTTTTTTCGCCACCTAGTACAAGTTGTTGCTAGTGATCAGTAGACAGCCTACTTAAAGTTCCGCTATCGACTTAGAGTGCACCCTGTAGTAGCCTAGCAGCCAAAGCCGAGGGCAAACGCTAGTGAATGTGGCCTCAATAGGCAGAGAAAAGATTTTAATGTTTGATTGTATCTATCAGACGAGTAAATGGACAATGTCTAATGTCATTTATTTTTAATAGCAGCCCGTCCCGGCTTCGCACGGGGTAGAAAAAGACATTTTAAGACTCATTTTTCTACACCTTCGGTTACATTGTTCAAATTTTACCAAGGATCCCTAATTTTTTTCAAAATGAAATGTAGCCTATGTCAAATTGGAAGAATGTAGCATAATATTGGTGAAAGATTTTTTTAAATCGGCCCAGTACTTTTTGAGCCTATTCATTACAAACATACAAAAATAGGTACAAATCTTTCCTCTTTATAATATTAGTGTAGATTAGTGTAGATGTAGATAGAGATTTTCATGGTTCTATCGTATTTTTTCTTTCGTTGAATTTCTTTGGAAATACTACATACTAGTCATTTTTGAGTTTTAAACTTCGATCAAGGATAAAACTAGATACAACATAGAACTCTGAAATGTGTCTGGAAAAATAGATGCCCAAACTGCCTTTGGGAGCTTATTTGCTCGTAGTCTATGCAATTAAAGTAAAACTGTACACTAATGCAATAAGGTTGTCATTTTAATATTAGACGTATGGCCGAAATGATGTTTCGTATTGTTCAATTGCTGATATCATTTGTTTCTGTGGGGACAAGTTTTTATTGTGATTTTATACGTAATGCGGATTCTGTGGGATTTAGTTCGGTGGTTTTAAAGTTGATTTTTGGGCCGGAAGTGAAGACGCATCATGACCTTTGGCACTTAAACCTGAAAAAAAAAGTGTCACTTATCATGTCATTGTCACGCTAGTATTCTGTGATATTGTTTCCCAACTGCCAATGCCAAAGGTCTTTTTTTTTGCTTTTTTTTTGTCCGGCAAAGGCGTACCACGCTGTAGAGCCGAGGCTGTTTTTTTTTTTCAATTTCCCAATTTTCTCTGAAATAACACTGCAAAAAAATCTTCGAGTATTTTTCTTGTATTCCTTGAAGCTCAATCTCGAAACTATTTTGTTATTAACTGGATTTCGTGTAATTCAATAATTTTTTATTTGTTTTGATGTTATGTTTTCAGAATTGTGTCCTTAATAAATGTTTTTTTCATCTCCCACGCTCGGAAAGTTTGCTGTTACTAGTAACTTACGATCGTGTAAAGGCCGGATTTAAACTATCTGCATTTTAGTGCGCTTCGAAATTTGAACGCGGCGCCGGGAAAGTCTTTCCCGCGCCCTATGGTGTTGAAAAAGAAAAAAACACTGGCCGTTTAAGTAGATGCCAGATCCCGACGGAAAAAAGATCCTCATTCATAGTTCGTTTACACGCGTACTTCAGCGAAAGTGATTGTTCGTGCCCATTCTCTATACAAAACTGTGAATGTAAATGGGGCATAAGGATCTTTTAAAAAGGTAAAGTCACGGAATAGAACATTCAGAAACGCGGTTTCTTCTTTCAGGTTTATTCAATATTTTGTACACTATATTTATTATTAATACCAGTAAATAAAAAAAATGCTTCGCTTCCGTTTTATCAAATAAATAATTATGTTTTGGTTTGTTAAATACATTTTTTCAAACGATATTACTAATTGAATTTTTTATCTCCTATACATTTTTAATTTATATGGTAAAAGTTCAGGATGCACCCGGAAAAAAAAACATTCTTTTATTTACATTATTTTTGTGTCTGGATAAGTAAACTTCAGGAAATTATTAATAAAACGAATGGTTTTAATACCAAGGAAGCTCAAAATTTTTGTGAGCAAGCCGTAACTACAGTAAAATATGCTTTTAAAAGGAACTTCTTTGACTCACCTGTTTCGCCTGTAAGTAGTTGTCTATAGAGTTTTTCCCGCTTGGCTAACAAAATCATTTCCTCGCTTCTGTGAGATGAAAAGTTTTGTGTTTCGCACGAATGCAATATTATTTGCGTCTCGTGCTTCTGAATACCTCGCTACGCTCAGGTTTCTTTTTTTGAACCACTCGCTACGCTCGTGGCTCAATTTTAGAAACCTTCGCTAGCTCGGTTTTCAATACAAGCACTCGCCGCAAACAATAATTTTGCATTCTTGCATAACAAATAACTATTCTTTCTTTCTTTCTTTCACTTAAATAATTAATTACAAATACTTACCACCTGTAAATAACCTGTTACACGCTTCGATCAAGATTCGGTGGTTACACGATACACAATCAATTTAAGAATATGTGTTGTTTCTGCATGTTTGTTTGTATCTCTCTACTTTGTAGAGACGCGGCGACGGCGACGCATCCAACTATGTACGAGTAGTTCTAAAATAACCTTCGGATGCTATGCGGAAATAGGCGCGCGCGTTCAGCCGCGAAGGCGAGTAGCGTGAGGAAACCCGCATTGTTTAGAAGATTACAGATGCATTGCATTCTATCGGAAATGTAGGCTCTACTTACACGTAATAAAGATTAACTACAGGGTGCAGTCTAAGTCGATAGCGGAACTTTAAGTAGGCTTTTTACTGATCAATACAAACAACTTGTACTAGGTGGCGACAAAAATGGAGCGAAAAATATATCTGCTGTTTCATACATTTGGCGCAGTACTGAGTCGACATATTGTATGGAACAGCTGATATTTTTTTCGATCCATTTTTTTCGCTACCTAGTACAAGTTGTTTGTGTTGATCAGTAGATAGCCTACCGCCGCTATCGACTTAGAGTGCACCCTGTAGTGTATCGCCCCGAACTATGAACTCGCGAGTGTAACTTTTTGCTAACACCATTCGCGCGCGCGCGCATTGCATAAACTTTAAAAACCCATATCTCGGCAACCCTTCGACCGATTTGGCTCTTGTTTGAACTTAAAAAATCTCTTTGCCTCTGTTGGCAACCGACACCGCCTCTTTTCTTTTTGGCTTTAATTTAAATTTGAAAGATTGGTAAAATTCTAGTGTTCCAAACAATTGTAAATAATTCAGTCAGTAAACGAGGATCACCAGAGCTGGGTTTCATTTTTGGTCGTCTTTTTCATTGGTGTCAGAAGTGTACCTGCCGCAGCTCGTCCCACGCAAAGAGATACCGAAATCAAGGCAGCTGAAAACTGGCGACCTGGTGTTTATAGCGGATGGAACTCTGCCTAGAAGCAGTTGGCCTCGTGGCCGAATAGCTGCGACCTATCCGGGCAAGGATGGGATTGTCAGGGTCGTAGATGTCGCTACGACGGGAGGAGGTGTGCTGCGACGTCCGTCGCGCAAGGTGGCGTTGCTGGTTGCCGGCCAATAGGTATTTGGTGCATCACACCGTCGGGGGCCATGTTGGCAACCGACACCGCCTCTTTTCTCTTTGGCTTTAATTTAAATTTGAAAGATTGGTAAAATTCTAGTGTTCCAAACAATTGTAAATAATTCAGTCAGTAAACGAGGATCACCAGAGCTGGGTTTCATTTTTGGTCGTCTTTTTCAGCCTCATCTACCCGCCTACCAAATTTCGTGACCATCCGACTATATTTACTCAAGTTATCGACAAACGAACATTCATACATACATACATACAAGCGCCGGATTGTTCCAGTAGATAGACTCGGAGAACTTCTCGCTCGTTCAACTATATTCGTTAGCTACATTCCATTATAAGGCAGACGTTGTGCCGTTACTTCCACTAGTGTTCCAACTCTGAGTCTAACCTCCAAAAGCAAGCCGAAACTAAAGGCGCCGTAAGGTCTACCACATTACACTCTACTTACTTACTTTAGATAGGATAGGTTTCTTATGCAACACGTGCTGCGTTACCTTGGCACAGTTACACGCTTCTGGCACACGCTAGGGATAAATAGAAGGTCCGATCGACTGCCATAGCCAATAGACTACTGGTTCGCCCCGAACTGTAAACTCGCGACCCCATATCTCAGCTACTGAGATACAGTTTACAGTACGGTAACATGAGCCAAATCGATTTGGCTCATGTTCGAACTTAAATATTCTCTTTGCCTCATTTACCTGCCTACCAAATTTCATGACGATCCGACTAAAACTCAAGTTATCGTCGAACATACATTTTTACATACATACAAACATACATAAATACAAACGCCGGATTGTTCAAGTAGACTCGGAGAACTTCGCTCGCTTCGCTTGCTCGTTCAATAATACAGCGTAGCATCTTGCGCATAATATTTGACTGTTTGATTTTGACATTCATTATACGATACGACAAAAGGCGATCGACGAAGCGGCCTTGAGTGACATATTTTGAGTAGGAACTATACTAGCCTACTCGTAACTATTAAAATAATTGTATTTAAAATCGATTTTAAACGAATGTTTGGAGACCAATTGTTCAAATAAACGCACCGTTTTCAAAACCTGATTTCCACATTATAGTACACACGACAGCACGTCAGACTGTAAACTTTTGTTGTAAAGTCGCCCGTAACATAACCGAGTAGAGTGCTAGGGTGTAAGGGTCGACGTGCTGTCGTGGTACGTATCAATAATGTAAACAACACAGTGCTCTTATTTGGAATTAACGGGCTATTTATTCGATAGCGAACTAAATCGAGTGTTTTCAATTTCGTCGAGCCAAATCTCACGAATCTCACCAAGGGGGAGGGGGGTCGAAAAATCGCCAAAATCACCTCACGTGTGTATCTAAAACATTATGAAAACAAAACCAAACACGGCCGCCCGCGCCGACTAGAAAAGCAACCGCATTTTCTAGAAAAATCTGGGTCACGCTATACTTTATGCTTGTAAGTGGAAGAGTGAGATAGTGGACTGGCAATCAAACCGGGGACCGAGTGAAAGTGATGCCGCCACGTAACCGCTGTACCGCGCGAATACACGCTTCAGGGAAAATTACCAGCAAGCTTAGCACAAGCAGCAAGCGTAGAGCGTATGAGTTATGGGTTTATAACCTATCTATTCCACTCTACGTCAAACAAGAGTGAGTGAGTTTTATTTACGAGTATCTCCCTTATGTACTGCCTAACCTATCCTTATGCTACGCTTGCAGGTATGTGTGTAGGTAGTGTGTCAAGTTTTCATACAATTTGCGCGACTTATTTGTAGTCGTATGTAAAACGCTTATAAATCAATAAAGGCTGTAAAGTACAAGGACCCTTTTAATTTTCATGACATCTTTTTGCACGAGCGAGCGAAGCGAGTGAAGTTCTCCGAGTCTACTGGAACAATCCGGCGTTTGTATGTTTGTATGTATGTATGTATGTATGAATGTTCGTTCGACGATAACTTGAGTAAATTTAGTCGGATCGTCATGAAATTTGGTAGGCAGGTAAATGAGGCAAAGATAATTTTTAAGTTCGAACATGAGCGAAATCGGTCGAGGGGTTGATGAGATATGGGGTCGCGAGTTCGGAGTTCGGGGCCAACCACTAGTATATTTTTTATACAGTTTATATCTCCAGTTTATAGAACACTTTTCAATGTATGCGATACGAACCTAACATGGAAATCAATTTAATTTTATTTTATTTATTTAATTTTATTAAAGTGAAACCGTTAAAGCGAAAGTGAAAGCGATTTAAAAATGTGCAGTTGAAATGAAATGAAATGAAATAGTTTATTGGTTAAACAAAGGTTGCAGGTGAATGTCCTGGCTCCCAAACTAGGATTCCCTGTGCTATGGGAAGCCAGGCTACTTCTTATGTGTTTTGTGATATTGTTATAGGTACCTCATAAACTTTACTATTTACTGTTCACAAAACTTAAAAACTATAAAATAAAATAACAATAGCAGTTTTAGTTATAGGGCTCTTGTGAGTAAGTGAGTATGTTCTTACGAAAGTTTAAGTTTTATAATTTTATTAGGTTAGTAATTTAATTAATTCATCGTATCTCGCCCAATATGACCGTGTAATTGGTTGAAATAAACGATTTATTATTTTTATTATTATATCATAAAAGACGTAAATTGCGGAGCAATCCTCACTATATACATATAGGCAAATTTCACGCCCATCCGACCATGTTTGGAAGTTGTATAATATGTGCTCAGCTACGTGACATTTTGCTGGCGCGATGCAGGATTGGTACTCGTGCGTGTCTAGCCACACTATGCCGAAAATACGCGTTTACGCCTGCAATGCTATTTGAATTACTGACGTGACGACACATTATTATTGTGACGGATGATATTTTAACGGCATCGGATAAGGGAAAGGGAACTATTCTAGTATTACTGGACTTTTCCCGCGCATTTGATTGCATAAGCCCCGACTTACTCCTGGCAAAAATGTCATACTATGGCGTATCCCCATCAACCTGTGAGTGGTTTAAATCTTTCTTCACCAATAGGAGTCAATATGTTGTCACCGAAAATGAACAGGGAAACATTGGTCAGTCTCCCCCGAAAGCCATCCCGCGGGGCTGCCCACAAGGTTCAATTTTGAGTCCTCTCCTTTTCATTTTGTATACCTCAGACCTAATCACCAATTTGAAACACTGTAAAGTCCACCTGTATGCTGACGATACGCAATTGTATCAGTCATTTAAACACAACAATACAGGCGTAGCGGTGCAACAAATTAATGAAGATCTCGGAGAAATTTTTAGATGGACTCGGAGAAACGCCCTTCTACTTAACCCGGCTAAGTCAAAATTTATGGTTTTCGGCACGGAACACCAGTGCACACAAATTTTAGAGAATAGGCCTGACATAAGGGTTGATGGTAATAGTGTAGAGAGAGTCCCAACTGCGAGAAATCTAGGCCTAGTACTAGACAGCCAGCTCAGGTTTCAAGAGCACATAAACCTAAAAGTGAGAACGGCGTTTTTCCGACTGAAAGTACTCTATGGAATCCGTGAATTCCTTAGGGAGGAGGTCAGGGTCACTTTAGTCGAATCCTTAATTCTATCTATTTTTAATTATTGTGACACTGTATACGGCCCTAGACTCTTTGGAAAGACGAGTAGAGCTATACAGAGGGTACAAAATGCATGTGCCAGATTTTGTTTCGGCATACCTAAGCGGTTCCATATAACACCCTTTCTAAACGAAAGAAAAATTCTTAAAATGGAAGGCAGAAGAGAATTGCATCTAGCTGCAATGGTGCACAAAATAGTTCATACTCAGCGTCCAATATATTTGTACGAAAAAATTGAATGGCTCGGTGAAAAACACGACAAATATACACGCAGTAAAGTGCAACAAAAAATGGCTGTCCCGGAACATCACACTGCCAATTTCAGAGCAAGCTTCAGATACGCAGCCTCGAAGGTCTGGAATGACATCCCACCACCTCTACAATCTAACATTTCAAGCTCTTTGCTAAAAATCAAATACAAAATTATTTTATTTAACAACCAACTAACGATAACTAATTCTCAATACAAAATCAGACGGAAAAAAAAGAAGAAAAAAAAAAATCAATAACTGAAGAAGAGTAGGCCTTCTGCGTCCAATCTTTTTCAATAAGTGTCTACGCAAACCCGAGCCAGAACACAAACACCCCTAAACAGCCCTTTCAGAATAAAATCTAATAAAAAAAAAATAAAAAAAAAGACGATAACTCATTATTACTACTATTACAAGTAGGTATCTTTAAACTAATGGGAACATTTAGTTAACTTGATAGAAAATAAAAATAACACAGGCATACTATACATAAACATAATAAAATATTATTATATCACACACTTTTACACACAAACACCTATTATACTATTTTTAATTTTTATTTCATTATTTACCTTTTTAATTACACCAACATACTTATTTAAGGTTTGTTGTTTTAAACCTATTTTACTATTAGCGATCACGCGCCTTCTATTGCATATACCTAATGTAATCTTAACTCCAGGGGCACGCTGAAAAACAGCGTCGCTAACGCCTATATGACGTTGGCGGCACAGCTGAGCGTGTCCCTTTACCAAAAATGTATACTTAGCTTATTGTGTTTTTAGTTCATAAGGTTCAACCTGTTGTAAACTTTTTGGTAATAAACCTTTTTTATTCTTATTATTCTTATTCTTATTACGCCGAAATTACATCGAAAGTTATTTCAGTTATTTCATTTATTTAAGTCGTCTTCATACAAACACAGTGGAATGTAAGTTCAGCCGCCGAAGTTCAGCAGCGTAATTTTGGCGTAGTGTGGCTAGAGTCTAGCCTAAGGCGTTGTCATAATAGAACGCGATTACGCGATCATCTCGCGAGTGAGTAAGCGATGCGAAGATCGCGTGGTCGCGCGATAACAAAAACAATAACGCGAGCGGCCGCGGATCCAGCAGTCCGCCCGCTCCCCCCGACGGACGCGACGCGATTATCGCATCAATATGTTTGATCGCGCGTTCGTACGAACTTGGTTCGAGCGAATAGATAACAAACACTTTAGTCGTGCGACCGAGCCAATTACAACTACTCGACATCAGTAGTTTGATCGCGGAATCGTAGGACTAAAATTCGCGCGAACTTCCGATGATCGCGTAGTCGCGTTCTATTAGGAGGAACATGCAGTAGCGAGTAGTGTTGTGGTCTAACTGTATGTAAAAGTAAGTAGGCAGTTTCCTGAAGGACCGATAGGGGTTGCTACAGGGTTGATAGGTCCTTATTTGTGCTGATTTTAACTTTTTTTATTTTATATTTAAGTATGTCAATATATTATAACATTTGCCAAACTGCTTAAGCTACTCAGTGTCGGAGTTCGGCAAGTCTCTTGGCACTTACAGCTAATATTCAAGTAGATTACATTGGTTGTATTGGTCCTATGTTTGTAAATCCAACAATCCACTTACCACCACGGACCTAAAAAAAAGACGGACAGAACCTTCTCTAACCACCGGGTGAAGCAAGCAAATGGCTGCCCTATAAAGATGTGTGCGTGCTTTTGGGGTTGCCAGATAAATTATCCATTTGCCCACTTATTTGGTCTGTTAGATCCATCAAAATAATGTTTCCTAAATATAAGTAGGTATAGGAAGTAATCTGATTCCCATTTTATTTGTATGTTTAATTTGAATGAAAAATCAATTTGTTACACAGTGTGAGTCTTCATAAAGTACCCCTATGGCATGGGTGAAATAGGAGCTAATTTAATAGACGAAAAAATAATTTTCAAAGCGAGAGAGGTTCTCCGAGCCTACTGGAACAATCCGGCGTTTGTATGTAGTCCTGTAGTCCTCATCATAAAAGTGTGCACTGCATATGGTGCTAGAAGATGATGGGTTCCATTGGTTTTCATCTCTCCAGTTGCGTATAATCTGAACCCAATCATCTTTTCTGTGTTTGTCTCGAGGAAATCTATAAAAAATCATAAAGTAATTATTTAAGGTTATTATAAAGTAATTGACCTAAAAAACTGACAATAATTGTAATTAGTGTCAGTTTTTTAGGTACGTAACCCTAAAAATGTGTGACTTCGTCTGATAATCACAAATTATGCAAAAATACAAATTTCCCCACTTTCAGGGAAATTTTCCCGAAGAAAAAACTGGGAACACTGCTGTCATTTTTATCCCGATTTACGACAAAAGTAAATAAAACTTAAATATGAAAATTTATCATGAATCCTCATAACTTACCTATGGTAGGAGATTCCTTGAGCCTTTTAAAAAAATTTCACATAGTTTTTGCAACCTTTCACTACACAAAAAGACATATTTCATGATTTTGGCTAAGGTCAATTATGCATCTCACTAGCGCTGACGTCCGCAACGTACTGACAGCGGATTAGAGGCAGTGGGTGTATCTGTGTGAGTGCGGGTCGTGTATGCACACGAAATTAGAGGACCTAGCATGCTTCACACCTTCTCAATGCGACAATCCGTCTGTGTTTTTTATAAGTCTGTGCTTACCACCTCTTCATTCTCAACATCATCGGGGTTATTGCACTCACCTGCGGGCAAAAATAAATACAATTAATTACAAACGCGTTTTTTGCTAAAAAAAAACAAGCCGTCAAATGAGAATCCCTATGCTTAACTAGTTTTAGGACCTAACTAGCTTTCCAGATCCTAGAACCAACCAATAAATCCCGCACAAGAAAAAAAAGGCCACTTTTGGTGGTGGCTTTTGGCTCGTTTTGAGCAAAAAAACCATCCAAAAGATATGATAGTCTTTCATAGGCGAAGCTAGTGTGCCTTGACAGGTTCCGCTATCAAAGTCAAGTGCACCCTGTAGAGTACCAATACCAGGTTCATTCCGCCTCTATTATGTAAAAAAACACCCAACCGTCGAGCGTCAAAACACTCGAAAATAGCCCTTATTGAAATCGCCTCTATTATGTAAAAAAAACACCCAACCGTCGAGCGTCAAAACACTCGAAAATAGCCCTTATTGAAATGAACAATCTTTTTTTGACATTTAAAAACGGTTATTTTTACGGTGGATATTTTGGAGAATACAGGGGCAGGTAAGTAAGAGGCTGTGTGGGTGAACTTTTCGACGCACGCGCCGCAGTGGAACCTTGGTGTGGAATTGAGAAGGGCCGGCCAAGGGCGTTCAATTTGGATTGTTAGGAAGTGACTACCTACGTTACCTTGTCACTTTGTTAGGTCAAGATACATAATGTGGTCCACATGGCAATGAGCCATTTTTAAAGTACAAATTCAAAGCAGTTCATAGATGCCGCTTACAGGCGTGGCCATAGAAAGAACCGGAATACGACTGCCTAATTTCGCACAGATTAATTTTGACAGCCGTATTCCAGCCTGTAACGCAATGGTGCCAAAATGGGCTCCCTGTTGACGGTTTCAATTACGATTTATTAAGAGGGTGCAGAAGCATGATTTTCCCGTACAAACGTAGTTCCGGTTTAATTTCTAAACTCAAGGCTGGATTTTGCTGAAACTTGGTTACTATCAGTAGATGACCAATACCGAGGTTTGCAAATAGTTTTTAAAAAAAAATTACTGAAAGAAATTAGAGCGACGCGTTTTTCGCGCCGAAAGGGGGTTACTTTCAGCTGTTATTTACTTACATTATTACACTGCCTATTGGAGTCTAACTACCTTGGGAACATCAATAATGTATTGTAATTGAAAGAAAAAAAAAAGATTTTTGAAATAGCTAATTAAATGTAGAAATGGCAGCGGAACTACGAAAACATTTGGGAAAATAGATCTATTACATTACAACTACAACTACATACTCGCGAAAGGACATGAACACACGTAGACTCATACAGCCGCATTGCCTCTCACTTTTCCCGCGCCCCGTCTCGCTCTGGGTGAAACAGCTGTAGAAAACAGTGTTTCACGCGCTTGGCCGTCACGGAGTTCCCACGGTCCTGAAGGGGCCTCTTAATGATGTCGGTCCAGTGTCGGTCCTTTTAATGTTTTTATAGTACAGTAAAGAATATTATGTGTCTAATTCTAGAGGATTAGTTCGCTAGTTGTAGGAGAACAACGAAAAAATCCCTGTTTTGTCCTTCTACCTGGGACGCCATTGATACGCCATTGTGTTACAGGCTAAGGCCCCAGTTCTTCTATGGCCACGCCTGTAAGTAGGCGCCATCTATCTATGAAGTGCTTTGAAAACGGGCCATGGATTCTTATGATAACATATTCTGTAAAGATGGACGCATTTGTTTATCATTTCAGCAATGAGAGCCTTTTCAAAATGCCATAATTAATACTGCGTGTGATCGACAAATGGCGCTCACCAAATCAAACATGGCAGCAGCAATACAAATTTTACTCTGTGACTCTTATCAGTGAAATGTTCTGGAGCTCGCTTTGTGTTAAAAATCCGATTTCCTATTTCTTTACAGCCATGTTTATCTTTAAGAATGTTTAAAAAAACTAAGACGTAATGAGATGATTTATACAGCGTCCAGCGTCATTCACACTAAATGCGTGTAGAGACCACTCGGCTCTGCAGTGCCTGAGAGTATGTTTAATTTTCCCTTAAATTGAAAAAGAACATTTGTTAGGAAATCGCAACACCTTAAAAAGATAAATAAGGTAATTAATTTGCCTAAAAACCAAACCGATTCGAGCCGTTTCGAATACAATAACCTTAAAAAGAACTCCAATCCAATAAAGAGGCGAAGGAACGCCCAAATGCATAACTTCACAAACAGTGTCTCGATGCCAAGAGGAAGGGAGGCAGAGGTGAAACGTCTAGACTAGAACCAGACTGAAACTGTACTGTGTAATATAGTTAGGTCTGCATCTAATGGCGCCTCTATTCTAGCCGTAGGTCTTGAATTCACGATGCAATAACAGACGAATCTAACGACACCTCGAAAGCTAAAATCCATCAAGCCGATTAGGCTACAGAGCGTGCCAAAGAAATATTCATACATACATACATACAGTCGAAAAACATAACCCTCCTTCTGGGGCAGTCGAGTAAAAACCGCATAAAAATGCGTTACTTAAGAATTCTTGGTGGTCAAACTCAAAGTAAGACCGTTTGATACAGTTTGTATGATATATTTTTCTTATTTTTGTCAGAAGGGTCCACACGCGCCGACCGCACTACAACCCAGAGCCTAGGTCAACGTTCAGACTACAAAGAGTTTGGGCACACACGAATTATTGTGTTTTTAAGACCACTTTATGAGAGCTTTCACCTTTTGTGCGGTTCAAAATAAACAAGTACATACTCATCATCACACTTCACAAGTTCACACATCATGTATGTATAATGCGCGCGGGATGAGAATGGGATGCGACCTTTTGGAATTAAGACGCGCGCGCTAAGCAAACTCGCGTCGATGCAACCTTGTCAAAGTAAAATAAAGTATATTTTCGATTGACTTTGACAAGGTTCCATCCCATTCTCATCGCACGCGGATTATACAAACATATAGGGATGATAGGGACTGCGTCAACAATACCTAAATAAAACAAAATGTTTTATCAAAACAAATGTCGCAGAACTACAAAATTTCAAAAACCCCCGACATTTTAATTTCTATTGGACCCGTATTTTTTAAAATGTTTGTCACCTCATAACTTTTTTCTAGGTGGACCGACTTTGATGATTTTTTTTTTGTTATGTGGTCCCATTAAAAAATGTGGAGATCTGATGAATAACTTCGGGGATGCAGAACGGAACTCCTCAACGGCAGCAGCAGATCAATTTTAAACGGTGAATCCGGTTTTTGATTTTTTGTTAATTTGCCCTATCATTATCTAAGTTTGCGCGGACGAAGTCGCGGGCAAAGGCTGGCCCATCGTAACTCGTAAGTGCGATAAGAAAAAAGGATATCTGAGCGTGTCGCTGACCGTATTTACTTTCAAACGAACGAAAAATTACTAACTTACTCACCAATGCAAAGGTAATATTCAAAGTTAAACATCAAAACCTGACACACGACAGCACATCGACCCTTACACACTAACACTCTACTCGGTTAAATTACGGGCGACTTTACAACAAAAGTGTACAGTCTGACGTGCTGTACTAATTAAATTGGATTTAAATTAGAGATACTTTAGTAAGTTTCGACTTTAATCACCACAATGTGAAAAATAACTAGTTTTTAGGACCAAAAAAATATAGGTACTTACTCCCAAACAGGCAAAACATATTGTTATTGTTAGCCGGCGAAAGGTCAGACAAAAGTTAAATCACATAAAAACAAAACACTATTACTAAATTGGCGAATCAAAGTTCACTTCACTCAACATAACAACAAAACACTTCAGTTCTCCAGTTTAAAAAAACACTTTTCTATACGGAGTTTTCTCTGCAAGACTTTACATTATTTTATACCTCAACGAGGGGCCGATTCTCGGGTGTGTCGCATTCAAAATTCGAGATTTTCGAGAATCGGGCCTCTGGCCTTGTCGAATGAATATGTTCCTTTATTTCGAGATTTTCATCGACAGTTGCGAGTTTATCACTCCCGAAAATTTGCCTCTGAAAACCGAATTTACATGACATAGTGTCTTCAGGTTCCGTGTATCTTTGAACGTTTTACATTGACGGTTCTTAATAGACGAGCAATCGAGCAACTGGAAAAGTGACGGCAACGGAACTTTTGGAAAAGGAAAGTACATATTTTATTCATCAAACCACGGAAACATTTCTAAGAATTTTGCATTGGATTTGGTAAAGAAAATTAAGCAAGTTGAAAACTTGACAGGTTAAATAAGTTCTTCAAAAGCTTTACAACTTTTTTATGCTTGATAGCCTGGGAAAATAAATAGAAGCACAGAAGTTCATTTAATACGGTGTGACAAAAATAAAGTTCCTACAAACTATTTTTTTTTCAGAACACCGAAAATATGTCCAACTAAGTAAAGACGTGTATGCACCGCGGGATCCCAGGTCAAACTGGCAGACGACAACAACAGCAGCTGCTTTCCAGACCTGTTGCATTTCGGTCTAGATCTACACTAGACCATACATGTAGAGTTAAGAAGATTGAATTTGCCTTTTTTACATTTTTGTCAACGTTTCGAGACCTTTGCAGGGCGTGGTCGCAGTAGACTGAGGTGACAGGTATTCCTGTTGTTGTTGTTATTATCGTTGTTGTTCGACTACGCGATCATAGCGCGAGTAAGAGATGCGATCATCGCGTGGTCCGAACAAAAATTGATCGCGGATTCGTACGACTAAAATTCGCGCGAACTTGCGATGATCGCGTAGTCGCGTTCTATTAGGACACAGCCTAAGACGAGTAAGTGATCCTCGCGTGGTCCAAACTTACATTGTAATCGCGCGACCGCATCGCGCGAATGCCTATTAGGACACCCTATTCGACATCAGTATATTTGATCGCGGATTCGTACGACTAAAGTTCGCGCGAACTTGCGATGATCGCGTAGTCGCGTTCTATAAGGACAAAGACGTATCATATCACACTCTCATAAAAGGTTAACTGTCTGAAGCGAATCCGAAGTCTATTCTATGGCCTTTATAACTCTATGGTCTAGACTAGACTCTGTCTAGACTTAGCTATAGAAGGGTAGGTAGCGTGAGGTGAAAAAACTCTATAAAAGGTACGAAATATTATGAAGGTGTAGTAGGGGTACCAATATCTGTAGCATGCACAAGGTTCTATGGAGCCTTAGTACTTTAGTTCTTTTCTCAGTTTTTAAGAGACTTCAAAAAGCATGTTTTTTGAACGAGCGAGCGAATGAGATAAGGTAATATGTTGTGTTTATACAATTCAAGAAAAAGGTCTTTAAGAAAAGGTTTACATTTATGTCTTTTAGTGTTTTTTGCCTTACTTACAGTTTCGCGAGGTTTCATATTGAAGGTAGTAGGTATTTCCAATGTTGCTTGCGGTGCTTGCCATATTTATTTTCGTACTCAGGTAGGACATACATAGGTTGTTGGTTTCTAAGGTTAACCGGTGTTATTCTTGATTCTAGGTCATTTACCTACCTCATTTACATATTATTCAGGTGGTTCTCTCATTGATAGCTAAAAAAAGTCAGTAATTTTTTTTTTTACACAAAAAAAAACATTGAGGTTTCACCAAAGTTAAGAATGTTGTTGGAAATCACATTTGGAAGTTCCTGAAGGAATAAAGCTATTTAAAAATTACCTTTTAAAGCTACACGGCAGTAGGTAAGTATAGGGATTTTCCGCCTATAGATTTGTAATGTATGTGTCATGTTGTTACTAGAGTTACAGAATTAGTTCTAATCCCATTGGGAATCACCCACACATGTCACATGCATTGTCTTTCCTTTTATATGGCTTCCTACTTCTAGGGCAGTCGCAAGACAATATAATTGCTAAAAATAAAGTCTTGGTGCCTTTACAAATTAAGACTGATTTATAAAGTCGTAATTCCTAAACGACACGATATTATTACTCGTATGTGCGTTGTAAGTTATTAAATTAAATTCTCTTTGCATTCGCAAAGTCATGCTTTGATTTTATATACTTTGTAATGTAAATACAAATATAAAGTCTGTTTTAATTCGTAAAATATTGGATTTTGTAAATTGCGGAAATTTTGAAAATCCGGCCACGTCGGACTCGCGCTCGAAGGGTTCCGTAGGTACAGTGGTACAACAAACATGTTTTTTTGTCGTTTTTTATATAGATAGTGATAAACATGTTTGTTGTATGGGAGCCACCTTAAATATTTATTTTATTCGGTTTTTTAATATTAATTTGTTGTTATAGCGGCAACAGAAATACATCATTTGAGTGAAAATTTCAACTGTCTAACAATCACGTTTCATGAACTACAGCCTGGTGGCAGACGGACGGACGGACAGACAGACAGACGGACGGACAGCGGAGTTTTAGTAATAGGGTCCCGTTTTACCCTTTGGTACGGAACCCTAAAAATTGCGTCAAGAAGGCTAGGATATAATATGCTCATCCCGGGACTGTTTTATTCCTGTCGCCAGGAAAAAATATCCCGTAAAATGTGGAAAAATGTGTGTCCCAGTATAGGTACTCATTAGCAAAAGAATGACACCACTCACACGTTCGGGAAATACATACCTGTCTCCAAAAATATCCGAGCAGTTACTTCGAAACACGTGCGTAAACAAATCAGAATGTTCAAGTTTTTTTTTTTTTAAGATTGTAAATTGCACGTAATTGTTCCGGCCACACGCTAAAACTGCGAAGGAAAGCTCCGTGAGGAAACCCGCGGCTTAGCTTCCGACAACCGCATTTTTTTATTCTTCTTCTTATATCCCTTTACTCCTCCGTGGAGGACCCAACCCAACAACCAACCCGCATTGAGCACGCGTGGTGATTAAGCTCGAACTCTCTCTCTGAGAGAAGGCCTTTGCCCAGTTAGTGGGACATGTACAATTGTACAGGCTACATCTTACTCCTCCGTGGAGTCTGGGGCTGACACAAAAGCATTTTTTTTATTACGTCACAAAAAGGGGGTAAAAATGTGGGGTGATCATTTCAAAGTGAGACGACCGTATCATGTGGGGTATCATATGAAAGGGCTTCATTAGCACAAGCTTAAACATAATATTTTAAATTGATTTTACCAAGTCGAGCTAAAAATCTATTTATCTCGAGAAGTAAAAATTAAAAAACATACAAGTTTGTACGGAACCCTCAGTGCGCGAGTCTTCGTCGCACTTGTCCGGTTCTTATTGAACGAGCGAGCGAAGTTCTCCGAGTCTACTGGAACAATCCGGCGTTTGTATGTATGTTTGTATGTTTGTATGTATGTTTGTATGTATGTTCGTTCGACGATAACTTGAGTAAATTTAGTCGGATCGTCGTGAAATTTGGTAGGCGGGTAAATTAAATTAAAAGAATTTTTAAGTGCGAACATGAGCCAAATCAGTCTAAGGGTTGCCGAGATATGGGGTTGTAAAGTTTATATGCAATGCGCGCGCGCCTGCGCAATTGGGGTTAGCAAAAATTTACACACTCGCGAGTTCATAGTTCGGAGCGAACCACTAGTTTATTCAGAGTAAGGCCCCAGGTAACGCCACAGCCGAACAAAGCGCGCAAAAAGTGCCAAGTAAAGTGGCGAGTGACCGAAATACTCCCATCGTGTAAATTGACCTTGGGCAGAGCATTTACCTTCTGTTGATCACTGCTCAACATAAGCATGACTTGATGGACTGAGTTGATGACCTTTCTATTGACTTTTTTCATTCTGTTGAGTCTGAATCAATTCTGACGCAGCTAAAAATTAAAGACCGGTGGGACATTTCATAGAACTAAAACTTCATAGTTTAAGTCCCCAAGATACAGGCCTCGCCTAGTTTGGGGACTGCCATTGAACTTTTTATTTTGCTCAAAAAAGCTCGTAATGTGGTCATTAATTCGACAACCTTCTTTGAGCAAAGTAGGACTTGCGGGCTGCTTTGATTAGCCAGAAAAGTTGTATGGAATTTCATTAATGTCGTGTTTTGCGGCCAGAAAAACTGTGTGAAAATCCATTAATGTCGAGTTTTGTTTCATAAATAGAACTCCAACATCAGGCGCAAAAAGTATTTTTTAGAATAGGGCTGTATGGGTACTGGCAGTCTATAAATTGCACAGAAAAAAAAAGCGCAGCCATATTGTTTTCGCCGTTTCGCGCGTTGTTCGAAGTGATTTCTTGTGTTTTTGTTGAAAAAGTGAACTCTTAAAGCGACAAATCATCCGATTTAATGTGTTTAACACCGCCGGACATTCAAAAGCAAGCGAAATTAGTAATTGGAAAATTATTGCCACCGAAGTCAAAATAAAAATACAAGTGCGCTGCTGGCCACGCTATGATTGCCTCGAGCTTAGATTAGCTACGCTCTCGGCCCTTAAGTTTGGTCATCATTGCAGCCCTTGCTGGCCTTGTTCATTCCAGCGTGTCCATCAAGGGCTGCAATGCTGACCGCACTGTGAGGGCCTTGACCTGCGCTACGCTGCGCTCTGTCGGCCATCAAAAGCGCGCCAGAAACGCACCCATTACAGATCGCGGCAGTAATGTACTATTAATTCTACCTTCTTTTACCTTATAGTGTGTATCTTTTAAGCATGTGTATCTTTTAAGCATGTGTACCTTGTAAACTGAATACATTTGAACTTAAAAAAAAAAAAATGAGTTACTAGCATTTCGCCCGCGACTTCGTTCGCGCAGACTAAAATAAAAGGTTGCAGCTCTATATTTTCCCCGCTATCGAAGTCAATCAGGTCAAGGGAAAAAAGCTAGCAATCGATTAAAATTATTTTTCCTGTACAAAGTTTGGTAGCCCATTTTACCCCCCTTATTATGGTGCTATTTTAAGAAATGAAAACTGTATTTTTGGTGCAAATATCATAATTATCGAGTTTGGTGCCTAATATTGAAATGTTGGAGACGAAAGACACTAGGCAATTGGGATTAGAACTGGGAACCCTCAAGCATAAGAAGCAACCTTTGTATAATCCGTGCGGAATCAGAATGGGATAATACCTTTTGGAACTGAGACGCTCGCGCTCCGCCTGTCAGCTGTAGCGTCAGCATTTTGGCAAACTCTAGTTGTCTATGGCAAACTCGCGTCATAACTTGCTTGTGTTTTCTGTGCGTGTGGGTGTCTGCTCGAGTTTTATCACGTTTTATTCCATTAATGCAATAACATTTAATCCTTTTAGACTACAAACATTAAACATTTTTGTATATTTTCAATTTCATAACCCTATGATAGAACGTAGAACTAGCAAATTTTTTACTGACGCTACTCGAGAACTGTCATTTTCGGTTCAGTTCCAAAAGGTATTATCCCATTCTGATCCCGCACGGATTATACCCACTAGAGTACCGCTGCTTTATGAAGCATGACAGGTCCGGAATAAACGGGACTGTCGGTACATCCACAAGTACATTTTTATCCACATATTTTTCTTCATACTTCCTTCCTAGTATGCATTGTAACGGACCCACTTCGATGTTGACTGAAAAAACCATAGACTTGTAGAAAACTTTTGTTTGGGATCTGCCTTGAATATACAGGGTGTTAAAAGACCGCCAACAAAGCGGGAAACCACGTATCGTCCACATCATGACGAACATTTTTGCCCAAGGAACTATGCCTGGGAAATCAACGTTTTCCAAGAGAACGAGGTTTAGTAGGACTATTTTAATTACTGTTGGACAAAGTTGGATAATAGGGCCGAAATTCCCAAACACCTTACCGATTGATTTTAACTTACCTAGCTGTCATAGAATATACAATTTAAACAGACTCCTTAAGCGTACAAATAAACAGAGTTTTACCACAGTTGGATAATGATTCTAAAATGGGGCCATCCTCAGTACTAAAATGTCCATGGTCCTTTAACATGCCACTCGGACGAAGCCGCGTGCAATAGCTAGTTGGTTCTAAAGATTTTGGGTAGCTACCGTACTTAATTCACTGTGCGAAGGTGTATTTTCGCATGACTAACGCTGGATGCCCACATGAAGTATGGTTGGGCATGTTTTGAATAAATTATGGACGAATAAAGAAGGCGAGCATAATTTTTCCGTTCGATCGAGCGTACAGTTAGGGGCAAAACTGTGAACATGTCAACAACTACTGTGAACAATCACACAAACACACGAAAAGAACACTCTACAAGGTGTTACAAAAGTCCCTAACTCTTTTTACAGGGTGTAACCTACTGGTCAACAGAGGGTCAAATCTGTAAAAAAAAATTGAAAAAAATTCATAACTTTTTTGTTTTTGTTATTAGCTCAAATTTAAAAATATGTTTGTGCGTGTAGGTGCATTTACATAGCTATGAGTTGTTAAAACATTGTGAAAGTCAATGAAAACAATATTTAAAAAATACTTTTCTCCCGCCACATCGTTCACATTTTATTAATTTAAAAATGAACGGAACGTCATAGAGCAAAAAAAAATAATAGGTTGTGATCCCTATCACCGGGTGCTATTAGCCTGTAAAAAGAGTTAGATACTTTTGTAACACCTTGTATACAACAGGCGAAATAGGTCACTGCACTGACATTACAATAGCGTAAGTATTTTTTAACCGTAGCTATAGGGGGCCTTAATTGACCCCACTCCTCGTACGCGGGTTATATCCGTTTACACGAGTAGTGTAAGCGGTAGAGCTCTAATAACTATACAATTCGTTACCCAAAGTTTTTTGTTCGAAAGTCTGTTATTGGCTTAATCTTATCTTTAGACAATATTGAGAAACTAATTTAAATATTTTTTATTTTGGTCCAGTAGTTTTGTTTTTATGCGCTAAAATGTTTTGTTCCTATGACCGCCAACAGTATGCAGACCGTCGCGTGACGTCATAAAACCGTTATCTTTGAAACGTTGTAAAATCCAAACTACTGAACCAAAATAAAAAAATATTGAAATTAGTTTCTCAATATTGTCTAAAGATAAGATTAAGCCAATAACAGACTTTCGAACAAAAAACTTTGGGTTCCGAATTAACAAAATTTAAAACACCGAAAAGGTACACTGTTATTAAGCTATTGCACTGATTCCGGGATTTCCGAGTGATCTGCAGTGCTGCTGTCCGTTGAGGAATTCCGTTCTCTATCTCCAGCATGCTAGTTGACTCTACCGCTTACTCTACTCGTGTAAACTAGGCTTACTGTTATTTTTTTCTAAAAACAATAAAACCACATAATAGTATGTACTTACATTGACACTTGATAACCGGAAACTACACTGAGTGGATTCTAAGCGAATAGGGGCCTGTATGTAATACCTGTATGCATGCAGTTCTAATAATAATAATTGACAATTATTACTAGACAATTATACAAAGCATAAAAGTAGGATAATCGCCAGCTGTCTGTCGCCATGTCAATGCAGGTAGTCATGCCAAACTGGTGACGTCATTGCATTTTTTTCCATCGACTTCTTGTAGACTTCTTGGCGACGTTCTATTGTTATAGTTGTTATGTTACTCATTATGTACTGGATATTATTATTCATATTTAGCTCTATCTATACCTTCAACGTAGGCCGGGCCCAACATAATCGTAGAGACATGATAATCATTTTAACAGTAGTGTTTTCTCTATACAAACGTAGTTTCCCGTAGTTTTGCGTTTTGCGGATTTCTTCCTTACCTGTTCTATGAGACACTGCTTCTTGCCAAATTCTAGGTCAACGGGAACTACCCGGTAGGTGTTGATTCCCTTCAAACATACGGCAAAATGCTGCATAAACGGCCATATCTTTTTTGATTGCGTAAATGTAGAAGCTCGATTTTTTCATAGATCCAAGGGAGCGCAAACCTAAGTATTTGATATTAATTTCAACTAGATGCCTCCATGCGTTCTTGAGAGAAGGGTCTTGAGCGACAAACGGACAGACTGACGGACAACAAATTGATCCTACAATGGTTCAGTTCTTTCCTTTTGAGGTACGGAACCCTAAAAATGCTAAAACTCAAAAGATAAAAAAAAAACTGGTTTGGCTTTGATGCACTAATGCACATAGGCCTTGAAAGTGCATTGAAAATGTTACCTTGGGGATTTCGATAATTTTAACGCGTTTTTATCTTATCAGAGTTATCAAATAGTAGATAGAACACACATTTTTATTTATTTTAAGTACGAGTAAGTAATGCTAAGTTCTACCTCAATAATTAGGTATGTCATTGAAAAATTGGTTGTACTATTTAGTTACTTGGTAAATATCATCAAACTCTTTACAAGCATCGTGTCGTTAGTTCGTAATAGATTAGCTTATTGATTGCTGATGATGATAATAACTATCCTTTTATCAGGGACATAGAACTAGAAGAAAGGATCTCCATTTTTGCGGTTTCTACCCACGGGCCTGCCACCGCCCTGCCACCAACTCTATGTACGTACGTAATCAAATCGAGGAAAAATTGAAAAGGGCAACGTCGTAGTTACCTTAGCAACACCACTTCCTGTAAAATTAGCAACCCGTGTGCATGTCAAATTGCGAGCAGTAGGTATGTGATGGATGACACACATGCCTTAATCTAGAATTAGCTTTGGCTCGCACTAATCGATTTTATGGCTTTGAACTAGGGTTGCCAAGCCCTAAAATAGAAAATCCGGAATCAGGTCCATATTTAGCCGGACATTTTAGCCCTAAAAGCCTCACACAGCTTTTTAATCAAATAGATTTTTTTTTACTTTAAGGGTGGACGATAGCAACGTGGCGGGAAATTCAAAATTTTCACAGTTTTTTACATTTTGTAGCTAAACTGAGCTATTTTTGTTCAGCGATTTTTCGTTCGCGGCAATAAAACAGTATTCTTTTCATTATTGTAAACAACAGAACAAGAATAATTCAGCCGATTATGTGTTCTGGTCTACGACAAGTTTTTTGGGCAGTACCACTGCTTCGAAGACCAGAACACATAATCGGCTGTTCTGTTGTTTACAATAATGAAAAGAATACTATATTATTGCCGCGAACGAAAAATCGCTAAACAAAAATAGCTCAATTTAGCTACAAAATGTAAAAAACTGTGATAATTCTGAATTTCCCGCCACACTGCTATCAGCCAGCCTTAATTCAGTTTTTCCATACCTTTGACCTCCAAGGAAAGGTTATTTTACCCCCTCAAAATAGTAATTATCGAAGTAAACAGTAGTAGTTTATTAATTATTTTTTTAAATTATAACGCGGCAATTTCTTTTCTATTGATCAACTTTTGGGCTGGTATCTCTTGTTTTGAATTCGAAACTTTTGGTTTTTATGTTTGGTCTGAAACGGCATAATATCTATAGAGTTGATTGTAAGATAAATGAGCGCGCGAAGAGCGTCCGAAAAATCGCCTACTTCAATCTCAAAGAAGTCTAATATTAAACTCTTTTGTTTTTAAATACAAACAAAATAAATTAAGATCAGAGGTATAAGCGCTCGAAAAAAAAAGAAATCTGAGTCACTTTGGCCCGGTTTCTGAGTTGAGAATTTTACTAAGCAAATGGGTAAGTATCGTCCTGTCTCTGCAGATTTCTCACAAAAGAGCGTGACAGAGCGATACGTAAAGTTTGTGCTAGTAAAATTCTCAACTCAGAAACCGGGCCTTTGTAAAGGCAGATGAGCGCGCAAAGCGCGCCCCGAAAATTCGCCGATATTTTTTAAAGGAAATAAGTTAAGGCTGGTATTACAATACCAATCGACTAATAGCCTAACAAAAGCCGGACAGAGCCGGAAAGTCGGACTTGTATTTATTTGGCCGGACACGACTGTGAAAAGGAGGATATGTGCCGGACTTGGCAACCCTACTTTGAACTCGACTATGTGTGTTGTTCGATATGATGAAAATGGTACGGAAAAGGCTATTGCACTTTCATTGCGTGATAGTGGCACTATACGTGACACTACACGCTCTTGACAAACCATTTTAATGATGACATTCAGTCGTTGCACTCAATCATTACCAATAACTAACACTTTCATAGAACGAGCGAGCGAAACTAGAGAAGTTCTCAGAGTCTACTGGAAGTCTGGAACTATCCGGCGCTTGTATGTTTGTTTATGAAATTTGATAGGCAGGTAAATGAGGCAAAGATAATTTTTCAGTTCGAACATGAGCCAAATCGGTCGAAGGGTTGCTGAGACATGGCATCGCGAATTCACAGTTCGGAGCGAACCACTAGTTTCTTAGAGTAAATGATGGCATACGGACGAAGTGTATTGTGGAATGGCGACCTCGTGAGGAGAAGAGATCGGTTGGCAGACCAACTTGGCCACTGCTGCGACCCAGATCATCATCATCATCAGCCCACCTCTGCCCACTGTTGGGCATGAGCCTTTCTCTCCTCGCTGTACCTCTCACGGTCCCTCGTCATCCGCGTGGACCCTCTACACTGCAATGTCTCTCCTTACAACTAAAAAGGTCTTTGCATCTACATAATGAGATGACAAGCGGTGGTGGGTGGCCTAGTGGTAAGAACATTGGACTCGGAAGCAAGAGACCCAGGTTCGATTCCCAGTGCTAGCATGTACCTATGACTTTTTTTCTTTTCAAAGTTATGTACATTACTGAATTTGATGTAGCAAAACCACTCGCTAACGGTAAAAAACATCGTGAGGAAACCCGCAGTTTAGTTGGCTCCACACGTATTAACTGACTCTTCTTTCCTGTGGGCTAGGCCGACTAAGCTGTCAGGATGGTATAGGTGCTGGGCAAGCCTACTCCATCTAAAACAATGTCCCAGGCACTGCAGCGGCGATTGGTCTCTTCACCCATCCAGTGTGAGTGAAGGTACCACTGGACGCTGCATAAATTATCTCATTACGTAGATGTAAATGACTTATTTTTAATGAGATGATTTATACAGCGTCCAGTGGCACCTTCACTCACCAGTGAAGAGACGACTCGGCGCTACAGTGCCTGGGACATACGACAATTTATTCACCAAGTTAAAGAATCTTCGTTCACTCCAACTGCTTATCTATAAGACATAGTTACTCCGAGAATAGCAAGTTTATTTAATCACCCAGTTACCAGTTGTTTGAGTCACTTTTAATCACCTCCAGTTAGTCGTTGAACTTTCACCGACTTAATTATCTCAGTTGGAGCTTCACAACTTGTAATTTTATGCATTCGAAACTGGTCGAATCGCGGTTGGTTTTAGGCAAACTTTATCATTAATTTTTCAGTTTTATGTTGCCAGGTAATCTGTTGAACCATTTTTCTCGAGCCGCTTTTATCTTGCAGTAATCAGACCTCATATGTCGCAGACAAGATCACTGATGGGGTAAAAAAAGGTATTGGAATGGAAACCCAGAACAGGGCGTAGAAATGTGGGCCGGTAACCAATGAGATAGACTGACGACTTGGTCAAAGTGGCAGGAAAAGACTGGATGAGAAAAGCCCAAGACCGAAAGGAATTGAGTGCAATGGAAGAGGCCTACACTTAGCATTGGGTGGCGACAGGCTGAAGAAGAAGAAGATGAATCACACACACCGCAAAATAAAAATCCGCCTGCTTGTATTTATATTAAACAGCGACCACTAGCGACGGACTATTGCGCTGCGGCCCGCCTATTGATGTACGCTTGGAAACATTCCCACTCCCGGCAATGTTTCCACTGGCAATGATTCCGGAATGTTTCCGAAAGTTTCCCAATGTTTCCATAAATTCCCAGTGATATATTTTTTGTTAATTCATGCTAATTCTTAAATTATCGCGTTGGTTAGTCAATTGACATGCATATTTGCATAAGTGTCTTGTCCTTGCAGTGTTGCCACATGGAGACTGCATGAAATCGATGTATCATTAAAAAATCCATCTTAAATCCGTACTACCTATGAAATTCGTATGAATTATGTGTTTAGTAACTTATTATTTGGTGTATAAAGAATCCAAAACCATTTACAAATATTGAAGTATCCAAAGTTTAGAGCAAAGTTCCCGTTAAATTCCCAGTTGGGGGAACATTGCCGGCAATGTTTCCAGCGATTGGCAATGTTCCCGGGAACGGAACATCAATAGGCCCGCCCCGCCCCGATCCGCCGCTAGTGGACGCTGATTCATATAAATACAGGCAGGCGGATTTTTGCGTTGCGATGCGCCCCGGCCCGATCCGCCTAGTGGACGCCAGGCCTTAGACTGCAAATCCACCACCGGGAACAGCAGTTTTATTTTCAGTAGTACAGTCGGCCACAGTCTCAGATACCCCTTTTTGTTCGATTGGCGCCCTTATACCGCGCGCGATAACAGCTGCCATGGAGTATCTGAGATTGTGACCGACCGTACCTACGTACCATTTTTAGGGTTCCGTACCTGAATGGTGCCAAACGGAACCCTATTACTAAGACTCCGCTGTCCGTCTGCCTGTCTGTCTGTTCGTCTGTCACCAGGCTGTATCTCATGAACCGTGATAGTTTGACAGTTGAAATTTTGACAGATGATGTATTTCTATTGCCGCTATAACAACAAAAATACTAAAAAGCAGAATAAAATAAATATTAATTAAGGGGGTTCCCATACAACAAACGTGATTTTTTTGCCATTTTTACGGAACCCTTCGTGCGCTGTCCGATTCGGTCGGTTTTTTTTAAACACAAATGCGCTTATTTCGATTGCGCGTTATACTCCCCCCACTCATGGGCGTTCAACGACGCAAAAACGCGCCTCTGATGCGGTGACTTTGGCCATCTGAAGCTAGACGTCCATTAGCGGCGGATCGGGCCGGGCCGCATCGCAAGATTTCTACGCAAAAATCCGCCTGCCTGCGTTTACATGAGACAGCGTCCACTAGCGGCGGATCGGGGCGGGGCGGGCCGCAGCACAATAGTCCGCCGCTAGTGGACGCCGCTGTTGCGGCCCGCCCCGGCCCGTCCCGAACTCCGGACCCGATCCGCGGCTAATGGACGTCTGGCTTAAATTTTATCTAGCTCTCGTCAATCTAAGGTTTTTTTGGCAACATTTTTTCGCCCTGACGCGATGCCAAAACTAACCGGATTTGGTTGGTTCGATAAGAACGGGAATGACGTTGAACGAACGTGTTTCTGGTCACCACCTTCGCCTTGCGCCAAGTAGGAAGGTCGAGGTCACCAGATGGACAGAAGCTCACGCCCTTTGTAAACCGGATCCCAAAGCCCAAAGGGACCAGTTAAACTTTCAGACCCAAACAAAAAACCTACCTGGCAGGTAGAAATAAAAAAAATAAAGTTTTCGTAAACACGAGGCATATGACGTCTTTTGCCTTTAGAAAAAAAGTAAGAAAAAAACCACCACGAACCCAGAAAAAGTATTCTCTAAAATAGCCACCGTAAAAATAACCGTTTTGAAATGTCAAAAAAAATTCATTTCAAAAAGGGCTTTTTTCGAGAGTTCGGTTCAAAGGTTGAGTGTATTTTTTAGAGAATAGAGGCGCTGCTGTTTAGTTAATCAGCTGTTTTTTATTTACACCTAAGCCATCCATCACATTACTGATGTAATTTACGATCTTTGTTAACGTTTCGCGTGGCTGGCTTCTAGTAATTTTTTTGTAGATTTTCGTTTTAATTTCAATACTAGCTAGATACCTAATTAGGTAATTTATTGATAACAACAGAGCTATCGAAGTCTGCGTGAAGCACTATTTCTTTTCCTACAAATAAATCGTCAATTTTGCAAGGCGTTCGGTAGCAGAACAATGAAGCAAATCAGTAGTTATTAGAGTATTAATTATGCAGTTTACATGGTAGAATTAAACTTGCTGCAACGCAGTGGCAAACCACGCAATATGGGTTACACCACCTTTTGGTCGTGTTGCTTCCATACAATTAAAACTTTCTAACTCGAAGTTTATCCACAAAACTATGTTTTAATCGCATTTATAGCCTTGTATTTAATGCTGAATAAATATATTTATGAGCTAACAAAGTCGTGTGTGAAACAAAAATAAGTAAAGGTCAATTCTTACCTTTTATGCAGTAACTGGTTGAAAACGGCACTGTACACGACCCCACAATCTTTTACGCTATAATATTACACTGCTGTAAACGTGTCTTTTTCTCCTAAAATGCATTTTATCACTTAGAACTCGAGTCCAGACGCGCTAGGGCCGTCCAAATAGATTTTATTCCTTCCAAAATACAATTTTAGAGACGGAGCACTCACTCACATCCGTTCCAGTCGTGAAACTAAAATGTCAGCCATACTTTCCGAAAGTCAGCTGAGAATTCTGCCTTGTGATTGGTCAATCGATAAGCGGATTGCGTCCAATTTACGGAATGGTCATAGATTTTTCGCTCTTTCTCTTTCTGCTGTGTTATTTCTCTTTCACGCGTAGAAAGAACCTGCTGACCTTGATAGGTTTTACAAAGAGCCCCTTGAGCTTTTTCACGTGGTTTTCTGGAATATATCGCTTTTATTTAACGACAAACGAAGTCGAAATAGTTTTTTGCCAGTGGCTTGGTGGGAAATGGATATTACAATCATATGGTGAACAAAGCAATGTGTCAACAATTAGAAGATGTGTCCATTCCGTATTCACGGCAGTGTATTGACATTATAAACTTTGCTATGATTGGTCGAACTGAACACAGCTGTTTTTGACGCAAAAACATACAGCTCAAAGAACTTTCGACTTATACCCATAGGTGGCAGCACATATACCAACATCTAGTTAGTAAAAACACAAGCTTTAAAAATGTTTGGATAAACGTTTCTTATTTACTTTATTTCAGATAAAAAATTAAACAACCACACATTTTTTTAGTAAAAAACACATACTAATTAAAAATTTATGTTGTATGTTTACTTGCAGAAAATTTTAAAATAAATGTTTTTGATTCAAACTCCGGACCGGAAAAACTCTGTTTTATCTATAGGTTCGACATTGTTTCCATGACTACGGCTTTGTTTTCAAAATGTCATATTGAAGGCGGAGCGTAAGTTGAAAAAAATTCGGGATTTTGTGAAAACCCAAGAAAAAATGGATTCAACGGATCTTTTAGCTCGTGAAGAAGTGTTTAAGAAACTAAACAATGAGTTGCAGAAGAAATCGGTTAGCCTCCTGAAGCAAATCGAGACTGAAATGGTATTTTTCTTGATGCTACGTACTTCGGTGTTCAATTTCAAAGTTCTTTGCATTATTTAATCTCAAAAAGGCTTTTGAGATTAAATAATGCAAAGAACTTTGAAATTGAACACCGAAGTACGTAGCATCAAGAAAAATACCATTTCAGTCTCGATTTGCTTCAGGAGGCTAACCGATTTCTTCTGCAACTCATTGTTTAGTTTCTTAAACACTCAAACCTATACTAACACTTAGTCGTTTATTGTCTACAGCAAAAACAAGACATATTCAACGAATTCTCGCCCAAACTGAGCCTTGATTACAAAGAGAAACGCAGATTAAAACACAGTTGTACACCAAAAGTACTGACTCCAGAACTAACGCCAACAAAAATTCCAACGAGAAAGAAGCCAATACAAGTAGACACTACTGTGAACCATCTAGATCAAGAACCAAAGAGCATAGATTCGGAAAAGTCCGCCACAGTTCCAAATAGTGCCAAAGCGGAGACAAAAAGTGACAAGAAAGCACCTTGCAACTGTTGCTCCTACAACAATAGAAACTATGATAGAAATGATGAGCTGGAGTTCCTTTACGCTTTTGTATCGGTCAACGTTCAGACGAAAATACTGCCGCAGAGTTTTTTAAAAGGTAACTGGCAATGTGATTTAGAAACCTAATGCCTTTGCTAGATGTAGAAGATGAAACGTCATCGAGAAAAAAAAAATATGTTGTGATCCCTATCATCGGGTGCTATTACCCTGTATAAAGAGTTAGGATCCTTGTATATTTTTTTTTATAAAAATCAATAAACACCTCATATACGAGTAGGTAATTAGCAGTCTTCATAGAGCAATGATGAAACTTTATGATATTTCAGATACTGTTACGACAGAAAATGTATGCAAGTATCTATCGAACAAAATCAAATTGCTGCAGGAGCAAATCGACAAACTACAATCCACGTTGGAGAGAAAGGTAAAAACTTGGGCCTTTTGCATCTACGTATTGATCCCTTGCAATGGGAGCATGTGGCGGTCGATCGACCGGAATGGAGAAAAACGGTAAGCACGAAAGTCTCCGACTTTAAATCGTTTCGGCCATCAAAGTTGGATGCGAAGAGGGTTGCACTGAACATCCGTCCACCTGCAGCGATCAGTATCTCTATTTGAACGGTATGCTTGCATATCTGTGGTATGACTTTTGCAAGAAAAATCGGCTATGTAAGTCACATGCAACCACACAAACGTTGGTAAGGGAGTAGTTTATTCTTTGGTCGGAGTTAAAGCAGTCACCGTTGCCGAAACCGGTCAGGAAACATCATCATCATCAATGAGGTGATTATGTCCAGTGGCACTCACTCACATTCACTCACACTAGATGGGTGAAGTGACCATTCGGACGCTGCTGTGCCTGGGACATTGTTTAGATGCGCCTGTAACATAGAAAGAAAAAGAAAAGTAGGATTCTAAGTATTTATAATTCTAAATTACTGAAACGTTGTTATTATCTAATTTGTCTTGTTAAACAAGTCGTTAACATTCCTTTGTTAATTTCTGAATTCATTATCTTTTGTCTAGTAAGTAGTTCAATCAAGAAAAAGTCTAATGGTAGTTAGCCTAATGCATGCAACTACCTAAGTACCTATTACTTACTTAAACTTAATTTATTTGTTTGACCAAGTAGGTACTTAATAAAGTAATTAGTTATGTTACTTAAGTATACCTAGTATTATATTTTTTTGTTAAAAGCGTATCTAAAATCAAAGGTATTCGGTTTGTAGGGGTTAATTGTTTGATTTATCAAAAACAATAAATATGCGACCACAGTACCTCAATAATAATTTCAAAATTTTCAAAGAAATGCTCATAATTTGTAAAAGAAGTGACCAGGATTTTTTTAAATATATTTTTCCAGTACCTACCTTTATGACCTTTCACCCAGTTTCCGCTTGACGTTGAATTACAGGACACCCTGTATATATATTTTTATATATTTTCCAAGGAATTCATATCTCATTCTCAGTTCTCATTAATCGTCCCTTGTAAAGTCGGCCACACGGTAGGATACCCCTTCTTTTTGTTCGATTGGCGCCCTTATGCCGCGCGCGGTAGGAGCTACGAGATGGGGTATCATGGGATACATGGGGGTTACTGTGACTGGCCGACCGTACACACGACAGCACGTCGACCCTCATACGCTAGCACTCTACTCGGTTACGTTACGGGCGACTTTACAACAAAAGTGTACACTCTGACGTGCTGTCAGAGTGTGTCAGACGTGTCAGACGTGTGTACATAACACTTTTTCAGCCACATCATCCCACATATTTTGTTTTACGTTCCAGGCCACCCAATGCGAGTTACATCTGACCACAATAGCGGAGCACGAGGGGGAGAGACTAAAGCTGCTTAACAAGAGCAACAACTGCTCAGTTGAAGCCACCGATATGCGAGCCAAATGCGCCGTGTTGCTGGGCAAACTCAATGTAAGAATGTTAATAGAATAGAATAAACATTTATACTGAACGTAACAAAAGCCGAAGCCGCACAAAAGTGGCAGACGTCGGAAAACGCTTAACTTCTTTGAAGTGGAAGTGGGCAGGACACCTGGGCCCTTAGCCTGTAACACAATGGTGCCAAAATGGGCTGTCAGGTGACGACTTCAATTACGATTTGCTAACGCTGTCTGTCCTTATAATGTTTTTGTAGTACAGCAAAGAATATTTTGATTCTAATTCTAGAGGATTAGTTCTCTGGTTGTAGGAGAAAAACGAGGAGAGCTCGGTTTTGTCCTTCTGCCGGGACGCCATAGACCCGCCATTGCGTTACAGGCTAAGGGCCCTGGCGAGACGTACCGATGGCAGATGGACAAAGTCCATTGCGGAATGGCGACCCCGAGAGGGGACGAGATTGGTTGGCAGACCATAGCCAGATGGTCCGACAACATAGCCCAAGTAGCCGGAAAGCAGTGGTTGCGTCTGGCACAGGATCGTGAGAGGTGGCGTGAGCATGAAGAGGTCTTTACTCAGCAGTGGGTGCTAACAGGCTGATGATGATGATGAAACATTTATTGAACGAGCGAGCGAAGTTTTCCGAGTCTAATGACTTGAACAATCTGGCGTTTGTATGTATGTATGTGTGTTTGTATGTATGAATGTTCGTTCGACGATAACTTGAGTAAAAGTCGGATCATGAAATTTGGTAGGCGGGTAAATGAGGCAAAGAGAATTTTTAAGTTCGAACGCGAGTTCAAAGTTCGGGGCGAACCACTAGTTTAAACACCACAACATCACATAAATATACGTACAATAATAAAATTGAGACAGGTACAGCATAACTTAGAAATATATCAGACAAACCACAAAACAGTAAATACAAGGTATGTAACTATGTAAATACAATGTTGGTAAGTAAAGTGAGTGACACCCGTCTCCATACAAAAAAGGGGTATTATAAGTGTGACCGCTATGACGTGTGTATGTGTCTGTCTGTGTGGCTGTGGCATCGTAGATTCGTACGTAGCTCTTAAACGGGTGATCCGATTTTAAAGCGTTTTTTCAGTTTGAAAGCAGGTCTTTTAGGGAGTGTTCTTAGATATGTTTTATCAAAATCGGTTTAGCCGTTTATGAGATATGCTTATTTGAAGCTAAAATGTCGAGGGTATTTTTATACAGGGTGTTGTTTTGGTGAGTGTCACCCGACTCAGGGACGATAGTTTTAGTAACGCTGGAAACTAAATATCAATTTTATTTTTTTCAATTTTTTTTTAAGGGATTTTCTACCTTAACTAAAAAAAAAAAAAAATAGTTCTAAAAGCTGTGACAGATGGCGTTGATACGACTTGTTTTCTATTACAAAGTAAATTAGTGCTTACTACAGCGAAAACACTTCTTCACTTCATTGCTCTGTGACTTCATCTGTCATCGTCTTAGCCGTCATTCCATTTTACAGTAGGTACATGAAAAAGTGCACGACTTTGTTAATGTTCTTGTATGAGTGAATGGTAAATCCGGAAACACTTCATTTTGCTCCACAACTAATACCTAAATGTGTTTGGACGTATATACGAAGGCCAACGAGCGCGAACTGTTTTAAAAAAGGAACATGTCTCGTCAGCGACATCTAGTTACAAATTTGGAACAACAACTTATGAGCTGTCAGAAAATCCCTTATTTAGGTACGGTCGGCCACAGTCACAGATACCCCATGGCAGCTCTTACCGCGCGCGGCATAAGGGCGCTTATCGAACAAAAACGGGTATCTTAGCGTGTGGTCGACTGTACCTTGTTCGATTTTGGATTTGTTCTATAATAACCGCGACGTGCGGACACTCCTGTACGGGCAGCATGGTAAGCCCGAGATAGGCCCTTCTCTATGCAAAACTGTCAACTTGTCGGTCGGGCTCGAGTTGGCTCTACGCCAACATGGCGATGGAGACAAAAATACAACATTTTTATTAAAATTGCAATAACCACTTTTTGCTCGACATGACCCTAATGTATTGCCATCTCGAGTCCCGCCTGCCATGCTCGCACAATAGACATGGCACGTCTGTCACTCGAGTTCGAGAGAGTGTCAAAACGACCATGCTAAGCATACTGGCCTTCTCAAAGCGCGCGCACGATGTGGCGCCTGATATTGCGAGTGCGGCCGTAAGCGATATTACCTATACCTATTATAGTAAGAAAGGGCACAATTTAATTATTTTTGGGTATTTTCCACTAAACTTTTTTTGTTTTTTATTGCTTTAGTATCTTGTACACACGACAGCACGTCAAAGTGTACATTCTTGTTGTAAAGTCGCCCGTAACGCAACCAAGTAGAGTGCTAGCGTGTAAAGGTCGACGTGATGTCGTGTGTACATACATAATCACCCCGAGTCGGATGTCACTTTACAAAACAACACCTTGTATAGTAATTATTTTAAAAAAATTGTAGGAGAAAGACCGCCTCTACAAGGAGCAGCGCGGCGACGCAGACAAGCTGTCTTCCGAAGTCAAACGGCTCAAATCCAAGATGGCCACCGCCGAAGCCAGGGCCGCATCCTATGAGGAAGAGGTCCACAGACTGAGGGCGCAAGTAGAAACCATGAAGAATGCTGAAAAGGTATCTAACCTAAGGCCTTTGCATCTACTTAATGAGATGATTTATACAGCGTCCAGTGGCACCTTCACTCACACTAGAAGGGTAAAGAGACCAAATGGGGCTGCAGTGCCTGGGACAAAGTTTTTTTATACAAGGTGTTACAAAAGTACCTAACTCTTTTTACAGGGTGTCAACTACCTTACCGTTTTACCTACTGGTCAACAGGATGTCAAATATGTAAAAAAAGTAAAAAAAAACAATTTTTATTTTATAACCTCAAAATTGTTATTAGCTCAAATTTAAAAATGTTTGTGCGTGTAGGTGCATTTAGATAGCTTTGAGTTGTTAAAACATTGTGAAAGTCAATGAAAACAATATTTAAAAAATACTTTTCTCGCGCCACATGGTTCACATTTTATTAATTTAAAAATTAACGGAAATTAAATAGTGCAAAAAAAAAATTTTGGTTGTGATCCCTGTCACCGGGTGCTATTACCCTGTAAAAAGAGTTAGGTACTTTTGTAACACCTTGTAGATGGAGTAGGCTTGCCCAGCACCTATACCATCCTGACAGCTTAGAAGAGAGCCCCCCCTGCCTCACGCCACACTCCAACACGATTTCATCAGAAATACCACCAGACCATCTGACCTGGTTAATTTGATGACCGCACCAAAATTTTAATATATCAATGATAAGTATAATTTAAAAAAAAACTCAAAAGCCTCTAAACTTCTCACTTCTAAACGATAAAAATGGCTGAACATACATGGGGGTGATTCGGGTAGCCCTTGGTGTCAGCTATCTAGATTTTCTCGCTTGACGTCTAAGTTTGGGCCACCCTGTATATTACAGGAAAACGTTAAGAATGTCAGTACGGAACCTTTAGTGCGCGAGCACGACTCGCCCTTGGCCGGTTTTTTAAACATTATTGCACACAAAACGTAGGTGACAGCACAATAATTCAGTAAAAGTTTTGCCCACAATTTTCAACCCTGTTTTCCACTAACGCCATCTCTTTTTCACTCACAGGAACTACGCTCTTCGACTAGAACGCTTTCCCAGTCGCACACCACCGCCATCTCTCGTCTAGAGTCCAAAGTGAAGAGTCTGATATCGACGATAGAGAAGCAGATTGCACTCATTACCAATCTGAGGCAGCAAAACGGCGCTTTGACCGTGAGCAGTGCTGTGAAGGCGTTGGAGAAAGAATATATGGAGTTTCTGACGCAGGAGTGAAGAAAAGGTAAGGATTTTCAAAATTAGCTTTTTTTGAACGAACGAGCGAAGTTCTCCGAGTCTACTGGAACAATCCGGCGTTTGTATGTATGTATGTATGAATGTTCGTTCGACGATAACTTGAGTAAATTTAGTCGGATCGTCACGAAATTTGGTATGCAGGTAAATAAGATAATTTTTAACTTCGAACATGAGCCAAATCGGTCGAGGGGTTGCTGAGATATGGGGTCGCGAGTTCAAAGTTCGGGGCGAACCACTAGTGCTAAAAACGAGTCGTCAAATGAGAATCTCTAGGCTTAACTATTTTTAGGACCTAAGGCCAGATATAAGATAAGATCTAGATCCTAGAACCTATTAATAAAACCTGTACAAGTTAAAACTGCCATTTTTTGTCTTACAAATGTTTGACTTGACTGAACTATGAACTTGCGACCTCATATCTCAGCAACCCTCGACTGATTTGGCTCGTGTTCGAACTTAAAAATTATATTTGCTTCATTTACCTGCCTACCAAATTTCATGACGATCCGACTACATTTACTCAAGTTATCGTCGAACGAACATTCATTCATACTAACATACAAACATACATACAATCGCCGGATTGTTCAAGTAGACTCGGAGAAGTTCTCTCGCTTCGCTCGCCCCGATCAATGAAATACTGTCTTGCAGGGGGGTTACCCTTGACGCTATTGCGATCAAATTGAAAAAGTTTTAAAATTAATTTCTCTTTGAATTCGCATAGTAATGCTTTCATTTTAAATACTTTGTAATGTTTATTAAAAGGTAAGGCTGTTTTTTATTCAATAAAAACACAAAATGCGTCTTAATTTGTAAAAAAATAAATTATGTAAATTGCGCGATATTCTGCCTTACTTCTGAATTAACATTACAAAGTATTTAAAATCAAAGCATTACTATGCGAATTCAAAAAGAAATTAATTTTAATACTTTTTCAATTTGATCGCAATAGCGTCAAGGGTAACCCCCCTGGGTTATCGCTCAACTTGGGAAATAACGTCAATCCATTTAAGCGTGCTAATCTGAGGCTGACTCATGTCACATAGTCACACATCCTCGAATTGAAACAACAAACCTTGAACGTGGTCAGAGCAACCCTTTACTATGACCCTTCCTCACAAACTTACAGCGCGAAAACAGGGTTCACCAGCTGCTTTCCGCTGGTTGGCATAACCCACTGACCTTTATCGATAACATATGCTAACCTTACAATAAAATCTTAGTCCAATCGCAGTCGTTTGACAAAACACACACGCTAAAGTTAATCCACCAAGAAAAATCGTCAGAAATACGCGGAAAATCTCCTCAAAATAAATATGAAGACCTTGGTTTTCGTTGCGGCGGCTTTGGCAGTGGTGTGTGTGGTCAAAAGTGACCACTTGGTGCTAGGAAATGTGGCGAACAGAGTGGTGTTGGCAAACCACACTAAAGCGGAATACAACGCCATTCCGTTTATAAAGCGAGTGAAGTATTTTTTCTACTCTGGGCCGGACCATAAGAAAATTGAGGTACGTTAAATTTTTTTTTTGTTTTTCATAGAGTTATACTGCATAGGTACGTACTTTCAGTGACACGCTAGCATACACCTTTTGGTTCGATTGACGACCTTATGCCGCCCGCGATAAGACCTACCATGGTTATCCTACCTTGCGTGTTGCTGACGGTACAAAGGTGTTGGTCAAAGCACACTAGCGCCGCCAATGAAAAAAAAAATTTTCGTTTTTTTGGATGCGTCGTTTGCTAAAAACACGCCGTCAAATGAGAATCCCTTGGCTTAACTATTTTAAAACCTAAGGCCTAGATTCCAGATCCTAGA
Organism: Zelleria hepariella; assembly: GCA_949319315.1. Classification (NCBI taxonomy): domain Eukaryota; kingdom Metazoa; phylum Arthropoda; class Insecta; order Lepidoptera; family Yponomeutidae; genus Zelleria; species Zelleria hepariella. The sequence goes on from OX439385.1 coordinate 1,027,300, forward strand.
AACTACGAATAAATCCCGCACAAGTGGCCGTTTTTTAGGGTTTCGTACCTCAAAAGGAAAAAACGGAACCATTATAGGATCACTCGTGTGTCTGTCTGTCTGTCCGTCCGTCCGTACGTCACACGGTCACACACCCAATTTTCTCCGAAACTTCTGAACCGATTGCGTTGTAATTTGGTACAAATAATATGTAAATTAGTGACCCAATTACGGACGAGTAACGTACATAATATAGGAATTCTAATTATAGAGGCCACTATTAGGGGGTAAAATTGAAAAAAAAATTAAAATATATCGTGTGACATATCAAATGAAAGGACTCATTCTAAGGCACCACAAATGTATTTTTTCATAATTTTTAAATAAATAGTTTTAAAGTTATTTAAGGAAATACGAGAAAATTTACCATTTTTCCCCTTCATGAGTGTTGAGGCCACCGATAGGTAAAAGGTAACTGATATAACTAGTGGTTCGCCCCGAACTGTGAACTCGCGACCCCATATAAACTTAACAACCCGATATCCCGGCAACCCCTCGACCGATTTGGCTCATGTTGGAACTTAAAAATTCTTTTAATTTCATTTACCCGCCTACCAAATTTCATAATGATCCGACCAAATTTACTCAAGTTATCGTCGAACGAACATTCATACATACAAACATACATACATACAAACGCCGGATTGTTCCAGTAGACTCGGAGAACTTCGCTCGCTCGTTCAATAATCTAAACTGATACTCCTCTTTAAACTTAAACTTTCGTGAGCGCTGCACATTTTTCTATTTTTTCTACTTTTATTACTAGTGAGTAAAACCGTGATTTAATAGAAAAATGATACTCCTCTATTCCAGGGCATCCAAGCTCTAGACGAGCTGCACTCGAAGGCTTCGATCAACGTGACGGCGGGCGGCGTGGGACATTCCTTCGTCAATCTGAGAATGAAGAGCGAGCGCGGCTACGGCCTGCAGTATGACATCGGCATCTATGTCAGTCAGGGCTTTTAATTGGATCAATTCTAAGCGGTTAAGGCCAGTAATATCAATCACAGTTTAAACTCAGACCATAGACTAGTGGTTCGCCCCGAACTACGAACTCGCGACCCCATATCTCAGCAACCCCTCGACCGATTTGGCTCATGTTCGAACTTAAAAATTCTCTTTGCCTCATTTACCCACCTACCAAATTTCATGACGATCCGACTAAATTTACTCAAGTTATCGTCGAACGAACATTCATACATACAAACATACAAACATACAAACATACATACATACATACATACATACATACATACATACATACATACAAACGCCGGATTGTTCCAGTAGACTCGGAGAACTTTGCTCGCTTCGCTCGCTCGTTCAATTAAACCTCGCATTTTGTATGAAAAATTATCGACAGATAGGGGTTAAACTAGCCTTTTTGGTTTAAACTGTGATTCGGTCTTACGGGCTTTTTTTTTTTTTTTTACGTAGCCTGTTGGGTGTCCCACTGCTGGGCAAAGGCCTCCCCCCTTTCAGACCAGGTCTTTCGGTCCTGAGCAACCTCTAACCACTCCGGCAGATATTGGTCGAGTTCGTCCCGCCATCGTCTTTTTGGGCGACCTCGGCTGCGGCGACCGCCACGTAGTATCCACTCGGTGGCGAGTTTCGCCCACCTATCCGGTTGCATGCGGCGGACATGTCCGGCCCAGCTCCATTTAAGCTTTGCCGTCTGAACACCTACGTCGGCTATGCGCGTTTTTGAGCGCAAGGTGGTGTTTCGGACACGGTCGATCCTGCGGACACCCAATATGCTGCGCTCCATCGCTCTCTGGCAAACCTTGAGTTTGGTCTTTTGCTGGTTTGTCAATGACCAAGTCTGTGAGCCGTAGGTAAGGACGGGCAGGACACACATATCGACGAGCTTCCGTTTTAAGGAAAGTGGAAGGTTGCCCTTCATGAGATCTTTCATGGACCAGTAGCACTTCCAGGCGTTCTCGATACGGCGATCGATTTCTTTGCCTTGCCTGTTTTCGAAGCTTACTATCTGGCCCAAGTAGATATACTCGTCGACATAATGTATAACCTGCCCGTCCACTTCTATTTTGCGTTTATGACCATTGGTCATGACCTGGGTTTTGGACCTGTTCATTGCAAGTCCAACCTCAAGGCTTGCTGAATTGAGCTCTCTCAGCATGACTTCCAGCTCGGTTGCGGTGGAGGCAAAGAGGACGATATCGTCAGCGAAGCGAAGATTTGTAAGCCTTCTATCACCACCAACTTCTATGCCCTTGTGTATCCACGACTCCGCTATTGTTTTAAAAACCTCCTCGAGGGTAGAAGTGAATAATTTAGGTGATAGTGGGTCGCCCTGCTTAACTCCTTTTTCTATGGGAAAAGATGGTCCCGATGAATTTAACTTTATATTAGCAGTACTATTTTGATATATTAATCCTAAAAGGTCTATGTATGTTTTATTAATATTTTGATTTGATAATGAATTAAATCGATGGCTCCTACGTAAACTACCGTATCCCACAAAATGGCGATTTTCATGTTTTTCGTGTTTCGTCATTAGATGATTATTTCGCATATATCCCAAAAACAAAAACTTAATAATATTCAAAAATGAAGGTTTTTTCAGACGTAAATTATCGTATGTTGATCACGGGCGCGCCGTAAACTATCGTATTGACCACTTGCGGTAGTTTACGTGGGACACATTGCATGCTACGCCTATCGTAAGTATATCTTACCATTCTCTACGTGGGAAGTACGTAGATCCGAGTTTGTGTTTTGTGATGAGGCATGTTCTTACTAAACATGTTAAGTATTCAGTTTTGTTAGTTTTACTGTGTTTTCTATCAATCTTGTTCAAAATTATAGTATGTAACAAATACGATTACGTACGTTGATTTTTCGAGGGGGTATGCTATAGTATGTTACACATACCATTTTGTACGACGTCGATAAAAAGTGATGTTGTATCGTATGTAACACGTACGATTATTTACTTGGTTTATAGAAACCTGTTAACTATTGTATCTGTCACTTAGATTTATTTACGTTGCAATATTAGGCTGAGCTTATGAAAATATCTTACAGATACGATAGTTTGCATGGAGGTTGAACAAAAATAATTAGATCGTTTATTCAAATATTCAAATAATTCAAATTGTTTATACCACTTAAAGCAGATTTGATTAATATTAACGTCTTTTTTATGTTAGAAAAATATTTTTTAATACAAAACTATCACTGAAATCGACTCCTTATAAAACGGATGGAACAAACTAAAAATCAAAACAAAACCATACCCTAAAAGTTTCCGCTTTGTGTATCGTATGGTGGAAAACATACCAACTTACTTCATGATGGTAAATAACATACTACTGTTTGGGACCTTCACTTTCACTAGAGGATTTGAAGTGAAACACGGATGTCGTTACTTATAGACTGACCAACCGTTTTTGCATGCATGCTTGAGATACGCTTAACATCTTCTATTCTATTCTATTCTATTCTTTGGTTGACGATGAAATTTCAGTTACCCGGCTTCTAAATTTCCGAGACTCAACTCGGCGTAGGCAAATCAATACCAATAGAAGCTGAACAGCAAACACATGAAGGTAACAAGAAATTCATTTATAAAATTAAGATATCCTCATTTGGTTCATCAAATACTCACAAACTTAGATCTTAAGGATTTAAAAAGGCCCAATCCTGGGGTAGTTTTCAACAGACTTTTAGACTGAAAATCTGTTCATAGCCTGTAAGTATACATTCAATTATTAAAAATCATAGATAAATCTGTATTTATCCTGAATGAATTCTTTTGGACAGTTGGATGGACTCAAAACTTGTTGAAAACTGTGTCTGTATGCTTGACAAGCTCAGCCGTCACCATTAATTTCATTTGGTCTAGTTCCTAGACACGCAGTGTTCATGTGCATGGTAACGAGAAGATGTTAATGGATCAGTGGCCTTTGTATAGACAGTATATGAACGCTTCTAAGTATAAACACAATAGTAAGCCAAACTGAAACTCCGATCTGTGTGGTGTATTGTATATTCCAAAACTTTCATTGGTGCGTAAGGTACAGGTTTGGCTTGGCTTCTTTTACTAAGTCTGTATAATAATAGGTGAAATGTCTGACTCATCTTTGGATCACAAAGTAACCAACAACCACCACAACCAAAGAGTATTCTATCTGTCAATCTACGCCAAAGAAAATACACGTCTGAGTCTGAGTGACTGCTGCAGTCTTCTTGGGATAACTTGAAAGTTTAGGTAAAGTTTAGCTCTTAGCCTTTTCCATGTCCTGAGTAAGAATAGGAAAATGGCTGATACAAGTTATCCCGAAACCAGGCACTGAAGAATAACTATGTGACAACATCATCCTAAATTTCCAAATACGAATTTCCAATACAGATTCGTTAAAATTTACAGGAATTCTTAAGATTGTTCATATCTTACTAATTTACAGTCTTTATTTCCAACTGTCCTCTTTAAAACTGTAACCGGCATGGTGTTTGGGAAAAAATTGCTGCGTTTACCACCTCAGTGGCAAATATGAATTTTATTTCCCAACCGTCCTTTTCGAGCTCATCAACGGATAATATCGGGGTTGGTTAGCCTAAAGTAGGCCTCTTTAGAGTTTATGCAAGCCTTTAAAAAAATCCCAAGTAATGAGAAAAGCATCGAGGCAGAGAGTCTTCAATGGGCTACTACCACTTTATGTAAGTCTAGTACTTTTTCATTAAATATCTTGAAGTCGGAAAGAATAAATCGTTGATTCGGTCGTGAGCTTCAAGGGAACTGTTAAAAATAAAATGACTATTTGCCAGGGTGGTAAACGCCACTAATTTTACCCAAGTCCCCACCCCGATGGCAGTTTCGAAGGGGACAGTTGGGAAAATAGGAAAACTATTATACAAATTGATTAGTGGAATGGAACATAAGAAAGTATAAAAAGTTATTTCATATAAATGATTCTTTAAAATTTAGGTTTAGGTTCTACTAAATCTAAGGAATTAAGTAAATATTAATTATCACTTAGATAACCCTCTGGTCCCATTTAAAATTTTAATATTTCCCCATGTATTTACTGAATTAATGTTACATACCATACTATTTTACATATGATTTACAAAGTAAAAAACTGTAAGTGCCACATACATGTGATTTTACCTGCGATTTATCCATGTAAAACATGGTATGTGAAACATACGATATTTTCAGTCACCTCATCCACGCCGTAAAAAACTGTAAGATTAACATACGATATTTTCTTACTTCGTTACCCCGTCGTAAAGAATCGTAACAACAATATCTCCAAAAGCATTCAAAATACAGCTTTTACTTTAGCACATAAAAATCGAACCCAAAATAACCTAATTATGGTAAAAATTTCAAACCAAAAGCTTTAAAATCAAAAGAACGGTTAAAGAAAACATCTTTAAATGGCTCTCCTGGAAAGTTAGCTTTTTGAACATACGGTAGTTTACGTAGGAGCCATCGAAATATTGATGAATGTGTAAGGCTATCAAATGCTTTTGAATAATCTACAAATGCTAGGTAAAGGGGTTTGTTATATTCATTTGATTTCTCAATTATTTGATTCAAAGCATGTAAATGGTCCATAGTAGAGAAGCCAGGACGAAAACCTGCTTGCTCTGGGGGTTGATGGGAGTCTAACTGTGCCGAGATGCGGTTTTGAATGACTTTAATAAATATCTTGTAAATATGTGAAATAAGACTTATAGGCCGATAATTGTTAACATTGCTTTTGTCGCCCTTTTTATGGAGAAGTATGATATTGGCGTGGCAGAATTTGTCAGGAAGAGCGCCTTTGCATAAAATACTGTTACACAAATTGGTGATATGAGGCAGAAGGGATATTTTTCCTGTTTTTAATGCCTCAGTAGTAATATCATCTTCTCCTGGACTTTTATCGTTTTTCATAGACTTAAGCACGCGGTTCACTTCGAGACCGGTAATAGGGGAGATGGTGTTAGAATCTGGACTGTCATAAGGTGTGGAGCAATCAGTTTTAGATATATCTGAATATAAGTTTTTGTAAAATGTTGTGCAAATGTCTATTACTTTTTCTCTACTCCTTTGTTTGACGCCTTGCTCGTCAGTAAGGCTAGTGATCCAGTATTTGGTTTTAACTGCACCTTCTTTGGCTATTCTGAGCGATGTATTGTTTCTTATTGCTGTTTTTACTAAGTGTGTATTTAAAGATCGAATGTCTTTTCTTATGCTGCGATTAACTTTTTTATCTACCTGGTTATATGATTCTGAACATCTAGTATAAGATTCTCTTTCCTCTATTAGTTTTATTGATGTTTCCGTTAATTTTGTTTTATTAAGTTTTTCAGGTTTTATTTTGCTACTGGCCTTTTTTATTGCATCCTTAATATGATCATATTGTGATTCAACATCGTTAATATCAACTTTTAAGTCTTTGAAATAATTTTGTAATTCTAGGTTGAAAATGTCATAATGCTGTCGTAGTGCTATTTTGTTATGTTTTCTAATTCTTTTTACAAATAAGTTTTTACGCTGAATTTTTGCATTTAAAGAAAGTTTTACTCGAAGAGGGCGATGGTCGGAGCTGAACTTAAACTGATTTAGTATGCCTACATCCTTTACAATCTTTTGGTCGGATACCAAGACAAATTCTATTTCATTTTTAGTTCTCTTGTCTGGAGAAATCCAGGTCCAGCGACGTGGCTTACGGGCTTTAATGTTGTTAAACTAAGGCCTTTGCATCTACGTAATGAGATGATTTATACAGCGTCCAGTGGCACCTTCACTCACACTATATATTTTTTATTTATTTATTTGTTTGTTTATTTATTTATTTATTTAATTATTTATTTATTTATTTACTTTTAGGAAGACTTACAGCCGATACAAAGATTTAGCATAATAATAATACGGCAGAAGGCCAATAACAAGTCTCCACTGCTAGCTTACCAGATAGCGTAACTAGATGGGTGAAGAGACCACTCGGCGCTGCAGTGCCTGGGACATTGTTCTTTTAGATGGAGTAGGCTTGCCCAGCACCCATACCATCCTGACAGCTTAGCACTGCCACGTCCATTGCGTCAAAAAATATTTTACAATATACTGATCTGAAAAGAAAAAATATTTCCTAGCAATAAATTATGGAAAAAAATATTGTATAGGAAGCGTGCCTTTCGGGTATGTTGGCGGTCTTTTAACACCCTGTATTGTATTGACCCTTTGAAACTTACCTTCTTTTTTTTTTTCAATGCCTTAACTTATTCATGAGGAGGGTTTTATATCTGACCTACTATGGATGGATATTTTATTTTATTGTTAGAAGCCTAAGATTTAATTTCTTATTTAAGTTAAGAGTAACGTATTTATGAAAAATATTATAGATTTTTAAGTGCCACTTGAGTATTATTTATTTACAACTATGAGTCTCCATAGGTACAGTCGGCCACAGTCTCAGATACCCCTTTTTGTTCGATTGGCGCCCTTATGCCGCGCGCGGTAAGAGCTGCCATGGGGTATCTGAGATTGTGGCCGACCGTACTTAAACTTTCAACCGTACCCAGTTTCCTATGTTTTATTATTTTTCTGTTACCTCAGAACTTTTTTCTAGTTGAACCGATATCAATGATTCTTTTTTTGAAAAAAACTGAGAAATTGATGAAGAACTTCGGAGATGGAGAACGGAACTTCACAACGGTCACTTGTAAACAGTGCAGTAGATTAATAACAGTTGTAGCTTTTCAAAAGGAAAGTCGGTTTTTTTAATTATTTTTGTTAATTATTAACCCTCGAACAGCCCCCGACGCAAAAAGAGGGGTGTTATAAAGTTTGTGTGTGTGATTTATTTATGTTTTTTTATGAAACCATACCCTTTCAAAGCAAAACAATCGGCAAAATCGGTCCACCTAGAAAAAAGCTATGAGGTGACAAACATAAAATTTATTTTTAAATAAACATATGGGTCTAAATAGTATAGTAGGTACCTCTGCCTTTTTTTAAGTCGGTTCAAAATGGGTCATGGGTGGTCATGGGATAGGAGAGTTAAAGAAGGCTGTGGGCACAGCCTTCTTGTGGATAGGGTGTTGCGGGCAGAAGGTTTGCAATAAGTAGGTAGGATCCACCCTCTTTGGCCAAACATTTTATTTCTTATCTTACTGCCATCTCCTTACATTCAAAAAGCACGTTCTAAGTCAAGTGTGTCAACTGTCAACGCAGAAGTGAATTTGCAAACAATCCTGTTTTTCTGAGTGTTTTAACTGATATTTTTAAGATCCCGCTAGTTATTTTTTTATATGGTAACTATCATGAAAGAAACGACTAACGTAACATATAGCCAATGTTATTTATCAATTTTATATGGTAAGTACCTACCTTCTACATATTTACCACATTACCAGAACTAGGCGATAATTTCACTCCATAGGTACGCTCGATTTCTGCAAGAACGAACAAATGTAACAGGCGATTAATCGAAAATTAATTGAAACCGGTGGACAGAAGACATCTCTAAGGTGACGGATGCCCTTTTGCCCATTTTCACCAACCATCACTAATTTTAAAAGACCTTTTAACGAAAATTATCTTCACCTCTGCAAGTCTAGTGGTATTGGATGATAATTTTCGTTAAAATAATTAAAATTAGGGGTGGTTGGTGAAAATGGGCAAGAGGGTCCGTGGATGCGTACAGCTAGAGACCGAGGAGGATGGCGTGAAGGGGAAAAGGCCTCGGTATACCCAGCAGTGGGAAAAAGTGGGCTGAAAATGATTGAAAATAGCGGCAAGGGATTGGCTGAAATGTGTTTGACATGAGCTTAACATGTCTGTTACATTTGATCCTTCTTGCAGCAATCTAAAGCAGCATGCCTCGTGTGACCGCTTCTACTATTAATCTAACAACATAACATGAGTACCTACATGGGACTGAGGTATATCCTAATATGACAGGTCAGCTAGGCCAGCAGGTTACCGCTGTATAGGATACTTTCCTAGATGAATTAACAGAATATCTTTGTATTTTATGAACGGTTACATTTGCTTTGTTGATGCTGAGATAGCCGACTAGTCTCGTTTCTCGTTCGGAGACCTTAGATAATCATGGAAGAGCGACAGTGCTGGCTCCGGAGCCAGCCTCTCACTACGCGCATGTAGTAAGCTAGAAGGTACAATAAAAAAAGTACCTAAGTGAAACCGTTTGGACAATACCTACAATGTGTAGTGATGACGAAAGTTTCAAGTTAAAGCTGTAGTTTTAAGTTAGGTGTCTACCTAAATTCATCATGCTAACGGGAGAACTAACGAATTTCAGTTTATTTTACCTAATGGTGATCTCAAGCTGCCTTACAATATCGAAAAGCAAGCAGCGCACGGCCTACGACGAAGAAAGCCACGAAATCATCAACGACCTACATGACACGAGCTTTTTCGCCAAGCCCAAGCATGAAAAGCGTTCCCCGTTTCACGACAAACACAACGACAAAAAACACAGCGACTTTGACTCTCTAGTTTTAGAGAAAATTACTACCAAAGCGACTACTCGCAGAAGGTTTTGGCATAAACTGCGGAAACTGTTGAAAGCGGATGCAAAGAAAGCTAGGAACTCAACTGCGGTGGCAACAACTAAGTTTCCTTACAACGGGGATACGATGTTGTGTCACATTTACAAACAAGACAAACAGACAGACGAAAACAAAATCAACAGACGCAACCATAAACAGGACGATGCTATCGTTGAAGTAACCAACAGATTGAGGTTTAGGAGATGTCACAAAAAATCTGCCAGCGTTGGTTCACAGCGAAGAACTGTGAAGGCTTCCGATACTCAAATACCAACAATATCTTACGAGATACGCAAGATTACTGTAGCAGGACCATTGTCCTCCAACATTTTGTCTACATCTAACAGTCACAGTTACCAACCTCGAAATTTCGACCCAGTGCGTAAATTAAAGAGTCCAACCCAGCTACTTAGCAAACCAGTGATAAGAGTTGGGGACCCAAAACCCAATGGCAAATCCCCAGCTGTGACTGACAAAATGACCCTAATGAACCCATATAAATTCAAAGTAAATGATAAGTTAACCAAATTTTGCACCACTGGCGAGATGGAAGGCTTTCTAAGAAATGAGCACAATAAAAATGAACAGATACTGTCTAGTAAACTAAATAATTTCAACGAGATTATAGCCTACTCTGTTACTGAAGCTATGTTTGGTTCAGAGCAATATTTTCCACGTACTACAGCTCCATTATCAAACTTAGTTAACCTTAGAAATAAAGAAGAACCAAATAAAAGAAAAGACGAAGACAAACATGACGAGGATTCCGTCTCTAGATCTGACAGGGAAGCCCTAGAAAGGTCTCTGATGGAAAAAATGTACACTGCAGCGACTGAATATGAGAACAAAGTCCAAGATAAACTGAATAAAATGTACGAAAAACTAAAACGGCGATTCAACTACAAATCAGGTTCTGTCACCAATGAAATGAGTTCGCACCCATCTCGCAAGATGTCTACTAAACCGGCTGCCATTATTACCAAAACCAATAAAGGAAAATGTAGAGATGGTATTATAGACAATTTGCAATCAAAACAGATACTTAACACTAAGAAAACAACAAAAAGAACCTGTCATAGGACACGCCCAACGATGGCGATAAATAAAGAGCAGTCGGATAAAACGAAAAATTCTTGGGACGAGTCTGAAATAGTCGATAACAAGAATATGAACAACGACTTTGAAATGCTAAATGTATTCGAGCAGATGCTCAGCCAAATGCACAAGACTAATGTCAATTACATGCTGACGACCACACCAGAATGGACTCAAGAAGTGGAAAAGAAGGCGCCGAAGAAAAGGCACGCCGCCAATGTGCGGCCGAAACCCTCAACAGAATACGATAATCTAGCTAAAAAGATAGCTTACAATGACTACGTCAATGGCTACAAGCACTATTTAGATTTCCAAAGGCATTTAAACAAAGACAATTTTTCCGACGCAATAAAGTTCCAAGCCCACATGCATCACAAGGTGGACGATATCGGCAAAAACATATTGGACAAATTACCCCAAACAGCTGAGATGTTAGAGAAGAGATATCTCATCGAAGACCCTGCTCTGCTAGAAGACGGAGAAGTTTCGACAAAAATTCAAGAGGGCTGGTTTAAAAAGCATTTCAACATTTTATCGAAGACTAGAGAGCCTAAAAAGTACCATTCAGTTCAAAAGGTGACTCTAAAGGCTCCCACTAAAACACCTATTGCCACAAAACCTGTCTTGAAAAAATCTAAATATTATAAAAAATATAAAATAACTACAACTGCACCAAAAAGTACGAAAAGCAACAGGGATACGACAGCTATTACTGAGAAAGCTAAGATAGAAACCAGCAGAGAAGATCCTAACCGTGCTGCAGATTCTTTGAACATATACTTGACAACTCCTCAGGGTAAGAACTATATTCATCTTATTGGTCAATGCGATATAATTTTATTTTGTACAACCAACCAACCAAAAACTAGAAAGTACGTAGCCAACATGATTAAGACCATTCATGTTATCTTGTAGCTGAAGATGTTCCAGCAACACTTGAAGAGACTCCACCAATCGATGTTAAAAGATTGGTTTCGGTGTCATCGAAGACACTCTACCTAAATAACATCCGGTCCCATGTCTTAGACAAGCTGCGTGAAAATTTGAATAACCTTGGATTGAACGAAGTAACTCTCAGCAAAAGTACGTATAATACTGGAGGTGATAATGCTCAAACTCATACAGAAGAAACTAAAGTGAGAGAGAAAAAAAGTGTAAAAAAACAGCGTGCAAAAAATAACTCCAACAATAATAAAGTTAGTAACGCTAATGGCAAATCAAAAGATGCAACGGAGTACCATAGAGTACAAGTGAAAAAGGAATCCGGAATATTTGATGAAGAACCCCGGCCAAGAAAGCAGAAAAGACAATATCAATATCCTAAGAAAAAGTCGAAACAAACATTGCTCGATAAAATAAAACGGATTTTCATCTTTGATGACAGCACCGCCCCTGCCTACATTACCAGCACATCGTCAGAGGATCTAGGCACACACATGCAAGACTATGAAGCACTTAAGAAAGTAACAGACAAACATGGTTTAAACTTTGACAATATTTATAAATCTCTACAAAATATCACTGAAAACTTGCAAACCTCTAGCCGAGTAGACAAGCCGTATGTGTTTAAAGATGAAGATAGTAATTATGAACACTGGTATGACAGCGATGGTAATGATAATGTGGATAATACTGTGAAGGAACATTTGAGACCTGAAAGTCAGGAGATGACGAGCGACAAACCGATAAACAACTACGATTTTGATGGTAAGAAGCAATTACTAATTAACGCTAATAAATAAAGGCCTTCGCATCTACGTAATGAGATGATTTACACAGCGTCCAGTGGTACTTTCACTCACACTAGATGGATGAAGAGACCACTCGGCGCTGCATGCCTGGGACATTGTTTTAGATGGTATCTACTGCAAACTTATAGGTCTTGTAGAGGTAAACTTGTAGAGATACCATTAATAATTTATGTGACAGACAAAATGTATTTAGTTTTTTAAGTGTCGTTTTTTATTTTTTTTATTTAGGTATTCATAGCACACAAAATTACAGCTCTTTACAATTTAAATTCAAGTGTGAGGTTTCAAGGTCCTTTCCCGAGCGATTTTTTTCAACTTATAGGTATTAAAATAATAAAATAAATGTTTTAAATGTTCCCTAGCAAAGGTTAGTAGTTGAGTAGGTACTTTAAAAAAAACAAAAATTTATTTTAATTCGGCTGAAAACGGTAATATTTCAATTATCATTAATCACAAAATAGTATGATGTACTTAGCTGGAAAAAGCGATGGTTGCGTCAGGCACACGGTCGTGAAAAGTAGCGTGAGCAAGGCCTTTACTCAGCAGTGGATATCAATTTGATGATGACGAACGACGACGACCAAAGGATAGTCTCATATTATTTTGCAGAAAAGACAACTACTCCAAAAGAATGTTACGAACCGGAATTATCTGAAGCAGACCACAAAGCAAAACAAGATCAAAAACAGAAGCAAATGCATAACAGCTACAGTAAACTTATACACAAAAAAACAAAAAATTACAAACATTCTCGAAAAAAGATCATATCTAAAGCTAAGGACTATAGCCCACTTATGAAACCAAATGTAGTTCCTTATATTCGCAAAGAAACCACACCTTTAGCCAATATAAATGTGATAACTCCAAATAAAAAACCATTAACAACAGTGAATTCTGACTTAAATTTAAATTCAAATGAAGTCAAATACAATTTGCCAAAATATAAAGTCAAAAGTCAAGGTGATTTGGAAAAAGAAATAGCCACTTATTATACTACCAAAAAAATTACAAAAGCGTATGTTACTGACAATGATAAAAACAAGATAATCAAAGAAAAACCTGCTGAAGATAAAGAAACTAAACTTACAAATGACATTAGTCCGGTTTTAGATAAACACTACTCGGCTGGCACTCTTGAAACTCAACGGACAACAACTACTATAGGCTATGATAAAAAACCTGTAACTAATATCGTGAAAGCTATGATTAAGTACGCCTTTATAACCAACGATGACAAAAATAAACAAGGTAACCAAAATAGAATAGATGGAAATGTAATTATTGAAAATGCTTTAGAAACCATGTTAGAACACATGGAAAATGCAACGAAAAATAACAACAAAACACCTGATAGATCTACTGATTACGAAGATTCATATAACATCGAAAGTGGTGTAGAAACAACTCTTCGAAAGCAGGAAAAAAGCAAAAGTCCTGATGTTAGTACCGAAAGTAATAAAAAAACCACCAACAGAAAATTATGAGGTGGATCCAGTTGATGACAGAAAAGACTCTGTTGATAATGATGACAAGTCATTTGAAAAACGCAATGAATATCAAAAACCAGAAGTACATTACCAAGATACCAAAAGGGATTTAACACAGAGAATGTTCGAAATTAACAAAAAAGAAAATCATATTAGCAAAGCTTCACGAAACAAAATAAACTATGGTGCCAAAGTTTATATCTACAATAGAAACAATACTAAAAACGCTGACAGATCTCTCAAAAATGACGTCGTCCAATCTAAATTCTCAAACGTAGCGAACCCTATGAGGAAGTCACAAGAAAGTGGCACCAAAACCACAATGGACTCATCATTGTATAAGAAAGTTCACGAGAAATACCTGAACACAATGCAAACGCCTCCAATGTGTGATGATTGTACAAAAGAAAAAAACCACGACCACGAAGATTACTTCAACGATCTCATCATTTGGAACGGAGATGTGCTCAACCGAAACACCGATAACGTAGCAGAATTTATGAAAAAACTAAAATCAAACCAACTAAACATAGACTCACTAAAGAAGGAAGCGTATGATTTAAGCAGTTACGAAATAGAAAATTCGAGCGCTGGACCAATGTTTAATGAAGTTTACACGTTGCTTGGGAAAAAATTCGTGACAACTAAACCTAAAACATTTACTCAAGATCGTCGAAGAGAGCTGAAGGCAAAATTTGAAAATGGTGAAGTTCGTAAAAAGGCAGTCAAACCTAGAAAAATAGGTATGTAAATTCAATTTTAATATGTGTTTTAAAGTCCATTCTGTGAAGAATTTCACATGTCAATTTAGGTATACGGTTCCAAAGATTCAGATAGAAGTTTTGCATTCTTCAGGGAAGTTGCTTCAAGTAAACTTTCTTGAGAAAAGTGAAAGTGACGGACGCTATAGACATGTTGTGAAATAGAGTTTAGACAAGGCTAAGCCTGCCCGTATTTAGCTCGTACACTCTGCTAACATCTTCTTCTAGAAGTGCCTATCCATCACTGGAGGTTGGCAGTCAGCTCCCTGCACCGCTCTCTGTTCATAGCTGTTCTTAATAATTATTGTTCCACGGTTTTGATGCCTGTCCATTCCTTTCAATTGCCATGTCATTTCCTCCTTCCTGGCCTTCTTTTTTTCTCTCTATTTTGCCCATAGCGTTTGGTGTGTACCAGCTGGTAACGTTTCTTTCTTAAAACGTGTTCTAAGAAGGCAACCTTTCATAGCGGAACTGTCTACTCTTCAATACAAACAACTTTTACTATGTGGCTAAAAAATATCAGCTATTCCTTACATAAGGTACCTACCTAGACTCAGTGTAATGAGCCAAATGTATGAAACAGCTGATATTTTTTCCGCTCCATTTTTTCGCCACCAACTACAAGTTGTTTGTATTGATGAGTAGACATCCCATTTGATCGAATTCAAGTGCTGTAGTTCTACCTTTTTTGGTTCATACGTCTGCTATCATAAGTTGAGGATAATTTCCAGCTCAGTCGGAGGCCATTACTGAGATACCCATCTACATAGACACGACTCTGCTCGCGTACGATGAAGGAGACATTGGCTTCGTGATGAACGCGCAGTTCGACCAGAAACAGCCGAGTAAGTTGGTAGTGCTACAAATTTACAAAAAAATCTACGTATATCATACCATACTTATAATAATATTAAGTCACATACCTACCAACTCGCACTTTTATTTTATAAACGCAAAATTATGTATGGATGGATTGTCTTTGACACAAAAACTACTGAACAATTTATTAAAATTTACTGTGCTACTTTTAAAAATATGACATTAAAGTTAATTTATTTTTAATTTTACATTTGTGACATTTGAAATTATAACTCAACTTTAATCTACTAAGTAAAATTTTGGATTTACCCTAATTTATTTAATTATATAACTTTAAATAATAATTACAAACAACATAACAGTCTTGTCTCACTCCTAGGCTCATTATTATTCCATTATCATTTTTTTTTCGCAGTCAAAAAAACTCGTGGATCTTCCAAGAAGGTATACAATTTATGTTTTTCATTTATTTTCTCACAATCATCAAATCCCGCAATTTGTCCGCACAATGCCACTATGGCCAGCCAGATACGTAAAATGTCCGAAATACACAAAAGATCCCATCCTTGCTATTGTTGCCAGTGTTGCCTGTGTCTTGTTTCGACGTCAACAGTCTAAACAAGACACCGGTATAAAAACAAGAGATAAACAATGCACTGGTATTTTTTATTATAGAAATCAACAGAAACGAAAACGACCCGTCCAAAACAGTTCTTTGCAACTCCGGTGCCCATGACCCCTGAAAATTTTGACAAAGGACCACGGGCACATTAGTATGAAGTCTGGGCCCACTGACAGTTGACACTTGATGAAATTTTTTACATTGTCCGACCTCAATAAACTTCATGTCAAATGAAAGCTCTTAAAGAGTACTTCAATTTATTCTATGGCAGCTTTGTCAAAATCGCGCGCGAAAATGGTGTTTTGGGCACATTTGTCCCATTTTATGAAGATTGTCCGACCTCAATAAACTTCATGTCAAATGAAAGCTCTTGAAGAGTACTTCAATTTATTCTATGGCAGCTTTGTCAAAATCGCGCGCGAAAATGGTGTTTTGGGCACATTTGTCCCATTTTATGAAGATTGTCCGACCTCAATAAACTTCATGTCAAATGAAAGCTCTTGAAGAGTACTTCAATTTATTCTATGGCAGCTTAGTCGAAACCGAGCGCGAAAGTGGTGTTTTGGGGATGGGCATATTGGGCCCACTGACAGTTGACATTTTACTTTGTCCGACCTCAATAAACTTCATGTCAAATGAAAGCTCTTGAAGAGTACTCTAATTTATTTTTTGGCAGCTTAGTCAAAATCGAGCGCGAAAATGGTGTTTTGGGCATATTTGTCCCATTTTATGAAGATTGTCCGACCTCAATAAAACTCATGTCGAATGAAAGCTCTTGAAGAGTACTTCAATTTATTCTATGGCAGCTTAGTCGAAACCGAGCGCGAAAGTGGTGTTTTGGGGATGGGCATATTGGGCCCACTGACAGTTGACATTTTACTTTGTCCGACCTCAATAAACTTTATGTCAAATGAAAGCTCTTGAAGAGTACATCAGTTTATTCTAAGGCAGCTTAGTCAAAATCGAGCGCGAAAATGGTGTTTTGGGCATATTTGTCCCATTTTATGAAGATTGTCCGACCTCAATAAAACTCATGTCGAATGAAAGCTCTTGAAGAGTACTTCAATTTATTCTATGGCAGCTTAGTCGAAACCGAGCGCGAAAGTGGTGTTTTGGGGATGGGCATATTGGGCCCACTGACAGTTGACATTTTACTTTGTCCGACCTCAATAAACTTTATGTCAAATGAAAGCTCTTGAAGAGTACTCTAATTTATTCTTTGGCAGCTTAGTCAAAATCGAGCGCGAAAATGGTGTTTTGGGCATATTTGTCCCATTTTATGAAGATTGTCCGACCTCAATAAAACTCATGTCGAATGAAAGCTCTTGAAGAGTACTTCAATTTATTCTATGGCAGCTTAGTCGAAACCGAGCGCGAAAGTGGTGTTTTGGGGATGGGCATATTGGGCCCACTGACAGTTGACATTTTACTTTGTCCGACCTCAATAAACTTTATGTCAAATGAAAGCTCTTGAAGAGTACTCTAATTTATTATTTGGCAGCTTAGTCAAAATCGAGCGCGAAAATGGTGTTTTGGGCATATTTGTCCCATTTTATGAAGATTGTCCGACCTCAATAAAACTCATGTCAAATGAAAGCTCTTGAAGAATACTTTAATTTATTCTATGGCAGCTTAGTCGAAATCGAGCGCGAAAGTGGACAATCTTCATAAAATGGGACAAATATGCCCAAAACAACATTTTCGCGCTCGATTTTGACTAAGCTGCCAAAGAATAAATTAAAGTACTCTTCAAGAGCTTTCATTTGACATAAAGTTTATTGAGGTCGGACAATGAAAAATGTCAACTGTCAGTGGGCCCAATATGCCCATCCCCAAAACACCACTTTCGCGCTCGATTTCGACTAAGCTGCCATAGAATAAATTGAAGTACTCTTCAAGAGCTTTCATTCGACATGAGTTTTATTGAGGTCGGACAATCTTCTTAAAATGGGACAAATATGCCCAAAACACCATTTTCGCGCTCGATTTTGACTAAGCTGCCTTAGAATAAACTGATGTACTCTTCAAGAGCTTTCATTTGACACGAGTTTTATTGGGGTCGGACAATCTTTACAAAATGGGACAAATATGACCAAAACACAATTTTCGCGCTCGATTTTGACCAAGCTGCCATAGAATAAATTGATGTACTCTTCAAGAGCTTTCATTTGACATGAGTTTTATTGAGGTCGGACAATCTTCATAAAATGTGATAAATATGCCCAAAACACCATTTTCGCGCTCGTTTTTGACTAAGCTGTCATATAATAAATTAAAGTACTCTTCAAGGGCTTTCATTTGACATCAAGTTTATTGAGGTCGGACAATGTAAATTTTTTCATCAAGTGTCAACTGTCAGTGGGCCCAATGTGCCCATGGTCCTTTCTCAGAGATAACAACCTAGACATCAGTTCAGTCACCTCCCCTATTTATAAGAAGCATAAGGCACAAAGTTCTAAAGTAGATGAGATCAAAAATGTGGACCTTCCGAAAGAAGAGTTTGATAAATTCCTTAGAGGTAACGATCTCGATGTCAGTTCAGTTACCTCCTCTATTTGTAAAAAGCATACGGCACAATATGTCAAGGCAGATCAGATGGCAAATGAGGAATGTGCGAAAAAAGACAACAAAGAAAAAGGACTGAAAAAAATACTCCGCAATATGCAAAACGCAATGAAAAAGCAAGACCATTTTAAAATAGAACATGATGGTGGTGGAATAAGCAAAAATATAAAAGGCAAAACAAAAGAAGAGCATGAAGAACAAGCAGAAAATGTGCTAGAAAATGTACACAGCATTAAACATATACCCGATAAAGGAATATTTCATCCATTCCAAATAATACTCAATAATAAAGAAGTTCAATGTCTTAAAGGAGATAAATCAGAAAAGAAGTTAGGAAAGAAGCTGGAAAAAGTACACAAAAAAAGTGAAAAGAAGCTAGAAAAAGAACACGTTAAATGTGGAAAAAAGCTGGAAAAAGGTAACAGAAAAGAAGGTGTTGTAGAAAAAATACGAGGAGAATTAGACATTTTACAATATCGCACGAAAAATTCAAAGTTACAACATTCTATAGGTAGGTAACAATCAATTGAATTACGTCCGATTTTAGCCAATCATGTGCCGCAATTTTGGATTAATCTTCGATTGAATTTGATTTCTGTAAGCAGAAGTCAGACCCACATTTCGAAAGCCAAATAATCAAAATTTATTAAAAGTAGTAAAAGTAAGTAAGTAGGTAGGTACTGGGTAGTATGTGGTAACATAACTTGTTTGAAGTTTTCAGCGATTGGTGGAGAGATGACAGCAACAACAGTAATCAAGTCGAATCAAGTAAACAAAAAGAGATCGGATGCAAACAAGCCAATGGATGCATTAAAAACAAACTCAAGTAAAAGATCAATGCAAGAGCGGAAAATACATATATTAAAGAGTAAGTTCAACTTGAAATAAAGTACACAGACAGAAGCATGCATTTCATTAGTGCCATAGTTGTTTTTTAACCCCCGACCGTAATCGGTTCACCCGTTTAAGACCTACGGTGCCACAGACAGACACACATCGTCAAACTTACAAACATGCCTATTTTTGTTATCGGGGTTCAAAAACATGATTGTTTAGCCCCTGTATTCTCTAAAATATCCACAGTAAAAGATTGTTCATTTCAATAAGGGCTATTTTCGATTGTTTTGACGCTCAACGGTTAAGTGGATTTTTTAGGGAAAAGAGGCGCAAGAGGCTTATCAGAATTGACATTTTGTTCCAGCACCAGAGCACAGCTGGGATTTATCGCATCTTTGGGCGAAAACGAACAGCACGAGAAAAAAGGCTTCGAAAATTAAGTCGGTGCCAGGTTTGTTTTGTCACCTTCTTCTTCTTAGGTTGCCTCTCCGACTCAAAGAAGATTGGCGGTCAGAGCAGGGCAGCACTCGCGATCCCAGTCCACTCCCGTAGGGTCCTTAGCCAGGATTTTCTCCTTCGGCCGACGCGTCTCTTGCCGGCGACTTTCCCCATCATTATAAGTTGCAAGAGGCTGTATCTCTCGTGTCTAAACACATAAAATGATTCATATTTTTTTATTTTATTTGTTATGTTCTGTGTGTTTTATCATAGCATAGCTTTGTCTCTATCGTTGTTGATCTTTTGCATAATTATTATTCCAGGCGTTAAATGGAAATCAAGTGCAGCCACTAAAAACTACAATTCACATGAACTACTGTATTTTCTTCCTGAAGTTCGGAAGGCGAAAGATGTAGTAGGGAAGCAGGACATCAGCTATGATTATGACCCCACTGACTTGGAAGAGGTTGGTTACAAATACAGGGTGCTACTGAAAGATCCTGTCATGTCACAGATGTTTTATTTCACGAAAGCGGATGAGCCATATTTGTTACTCAGTTCGCGCCAAAATTATCCATCTAATACAGTCAGCATGAAGTTACGCACACAAGAGCGCGCGTCTATACCTACGCATTGCAACTACAAGTACGGACCTTATGGCTCATCCGGATCCGCTTTCGTGAGATAAAACAACTGTACATTTGAGGGGCTCGTACAACATATCAATACAAGCAACTTTTATTAGGGGGGCAACCCGGAAATCTCGCTTTTCCACACATTTGGTGCAGTGAATATCGAATTCTACTCTACGTCTACCTAACAACTGATATTGTTTTGACTATACCTATAGGTTGTATTGTCGAGTATGCAGATTCCCAAAAGTTGACAAGACCTTTCATGTAACTGGCTGTACCTATAAAAAAAAACAGTTTGTACAAAATGCTATTGAAAACTACGACCTCTGGACTTTAGCTTCGATTCTATCAAACTCAAAGTATTTTTTTTGCATTGTCCCAAAGTTATTTTAGTTACGATTTGTAGTTTTTTTTTATTTATTTACGCCATGGAACCTTTTCTTGGAGAAGAAGCTTCTAGTTTTTTTTTTACCCCATACTTAACTTATCGCATTTCATCTCGAACTTTTTGTCCGCTAATAATAATTTGCCAGTGTTTCGTTACATTTGAAGGATAAACGTGACATGAGAAAGTCTAGAAGAACCTCATGCAATATATTACCTATGAGGAGAACACCACACTCGAAGGCACGCGATTATGCCACGCTAAGGGGCCTAAACCATGATTCTATTGCTAAGAAAGAACAGGTTGGATACTATTCTGCTTAATTTCACGTACTACAAGTAACCACTTAGCAAAAATTTAATGCGTTCAGAAGATTGCAGCCTCTTTGATCATGTGGCATATTTTTTCCAGAACTCGCCAAAATATAGAAGTCAACGAAATGCACCAACCTACACGGCTAAAAACATTGGTGAAATAGAAGTCATAATTGGAATGCAGAAAAGTACACAGCCGGAAAAAAACTCAATCTTACATTACATAAAAGCCATAAGTTCTACACCAGTTGCACAAAGCATCGTCAGTTACATTGAAGGTGAACATGATGATAGCAAAAAGCAACCTCGTCCGACTGAAAATAAAGTAAACCGCGTCTTTAAAGCAAATTTTTCTTCCCCCGTAAATTTGGAATATCAAATCAATACTATAGATGACGCAGCAATAACTGAAGCAAAGCTATCTATTAGCAAAAGCTCTCCTGCTATTGATGTTAGTAAAGAACTATCACCGGGAGTTTATATTTTATTTTACGGACATCAAAATGATAACTCAAATGACAAACAGTTTGTACTCAAGCCTGTAATAGGGGTATCAACGCAAGCTGCTAATATTGCAAGAATAACAATAATTGTTGCCAATACCACAGGGGTAGTGACAACGCCTAAAGTGACCAAATATGGCAGATTTACTCTAAGCAGAGATCTAATAGTTGGAATAGAAGAAGTGCTGGCAAAATTGCTTACTGGAGACACTTCTACCGATAATAGCGTTGCAAGTAATGAGAAAAGACATACTTATAATAGTTTGACACCTAAAATTATAAGCAAAAGACACTCAGACAGAGATCCACTGGAAGAAAGAAATGAAGTCAGCACAAAAAGTAGTACTGAAAGTCAATTCACAAAAAAATCTACGAAACCTACACTATGGAAACAAATAAAAAGAAAAAATTGCATAAAGAGTTCATGTCCTTGCAGATGTAAACTGGATAAGCCCATGTGTGAAATGTGTGCTGTGACGGATGACGTCGTAACAGAACTCATATTTGAAATTGACAATATTGCAGAGTTTATGAACGGCCATTGCAGAGAAATAGAAAATTATTTCATGCTCAATCCAAAAGGCGGGAAGAAGCTAAGAGAAACTGTACAACATTTGGATAAACAGTTGAAAGATTACCACGACAGACTTAAAGGGAAATGTGAAGATGGGAGCTGCAATAGATTTGTCACGTATTGGGATAAAAGATCTGTAGAAGATATAAGTGATGATTTGTATTTAACTGAGGGAACATCGGTAGCTAAAAATAAACCAAATGATTCAATAAATAGAAAACTTTTGAAAAATATACAGAAACTTTGTGACGATTTAGAAAACAAAATGCGAGACAATGTGACCCTTGATGATAGGTTATTAAGAAAAGTTCATAATATTTTGAAAGACTTGAATATGTCGCAAAACACGAGAATAAAAAAGGGTAACGCAAATTATGAAATTGATAACGTTAAAATTAGAATTACTAAAACGCCTAACATAAGAGAAGAAAAAACACGGTTCCCAGCCAATACTGACCAAGATATTTCAAGTACACTTAATTCAGATTTGCTGAAATTGGATCAAACTGCAAATAAGTATAAATCGATAGAAGAAATTATAGATTTTCTGATTCTGTTGGAGAGAATCCTGAAATTAACCAATTTAACAGAGAGTTTTCATGACCTGCTAAATAATAGAAACGTTTTATCTCCAGTTGGCAATTCAAAACCGGTAATTCCATTAAAATATGCTAATGGTATTAAAGCACAAGAAATCAAAACAAAGAAATATACGGAAGATGTAACAAATAATAACATTTTCAGTACTCTGAATTCAAAAATATTTATATCGCCTACATCATCAATTAATGAACAAACTGATGTTCTTAAAAACCCAAGAATCTTGGAAATTACACCAAAAATACTCAGTTTAGAAGCTGCGAAACCCTCCTACAAAACAGCTGTATCTTCGATGTACCTCGATGTTACTGCTAGTATTTATAATTTATTTACTACAAATGGTTTCAAACTAACAAGCAACCAATCAACCAAAGATCAAAAATCAGTGACTTTGAGACGTTCCAAACTAAAATCAACTACGACTACGAACCCAAACGAATTCGTAACATACATTGGTGTTGTAAAGAAAAGCGTCATGAAAGACAACTTGAAAAAAATTGTGTCCTTCGGTAATATGGAAGATAAAACCTCAACAACAACATTAACTAATCAACAAGTCACAAAGCCTCAAATATCTGACTTCCGCAACATTTTGCTGACAATCCTACTGTTTGAAGCCATAAACTTGAGCAAAGATCTTCAAAGATTCACAATCCCTGATGAATATTTGCCATCGCATGTTATTATTACAATGGAACCACAGACTACAGAACAAAATACCAAAATAGTGCCCACTAAGCCTATGACATTAGAAAAGTCAAAGAACGAAGTGTTTACCACGACACCAAGGACTGAAACTACATCAAAGGAACTAAAACCAAATATCATTCCAAAAGTTGCTGAAAATTCCGGAGGTGATGCAACCGAAAATGCTCTTGACAAAAAGCTAATAAAACTATTAGAACAGGTTATAAGAAAACAACGAGAACAATCAGATAATTTAAGAAAGCATTTTTCTTCTTCTCTCGTCCTAAAATCGTCACAATTCGCGCTCCCAAAAGCTAGTTATAAATTAAAAACTCCTTGCCCGTGGAACATACATGCCTGTGGTAATTCATTGTAAGTACTTTTAAAATTTACCATAAAGAGTTCCACAGGGGTATACCTTAGGGCCGTCCCTTTTCCTTTTGTATTTTGAGAAGAATAACAATTTTGTTTGTAAAAGTTAAACTTTGTCTTTTGCCTTGGTCACACATACATAAAGTTGTTAGTAATGGCTGTTTACCAGAGGGTTTAAGATCTATTTAGCGATTGAAATTTTCGATATTATTGAAAGAAAGCGGGATTCTTACCACGATGGTGTTTTCTTTTTGGTCTCCGGATATTTTAGCACCAAAATAACCGATTACAACGTGGTAAGAATGATTTTTAAAATAATCTTAGGTCCACTTGCGTCAACCAGGGTTAGCCAGTTAACTCTGGGTTAACATCAATAATTGTATGGAAATGTCAAATTAACTCAGAGTTAGTTGGCTAACCCTGACTGACGCAAGTCCGCCTTATTGTTTCTAGTTTTATACCTTCTTTTAGTGGTCGTTCCAAAAACGAAGAAGAAACCATGAAGGAGTTGATGAAGTTATTAAACAAACAACCGAAGAGTTCCACTTCGAGTAGCATGTTGGAGAGACTCATGCAGAAGATTATGCCCAAAAAAATCCAGGAAGAGGAAAAGGTATTATTATTTTTTCTATATCCAGCCCATTTTAAATGTCAAATAATTGACCAAAATTTAAAAAAATACACTTATAGTGTCAAACTTATAACATCCCTCTTTTTGCGTCGGAAGTTAATAACACCCCTCTTTTTGTTATAATATTGTTATAACAATGTTTATTCGAATGTCAGGCCATTTGGTACAATAAAATATATAAAATGCGTCTTAACTCGTGAAATATTGTACATATATAAACAAATGAGTTTTGGGTAGGTAGAGGGGCTGTTACAAACTAACGCAACCTCTTTGTTTCAAGAGAAATGTGAACGGCGGCGGCCCTCGGGATGCCTCTGCGACCTCGAAGCAACCTTCAGTCACATATTCGACTGCCACCGCACCATGCCCGGAGACCTCTTCGAGAGATTTGTCAAAAACATCACTTGTTTGCACCACAATGCGCTGCCGAAAACCCTGGTCGTTGACTTGACTAAATTTGACCAAAACAAGAGGGTAGATAGGACGCCCCGTGGCCCGGCAAAATGGGACTGGATAAGGAATAGGAGAGACGTAGATTTTGACGCAGATGGAAGACCAGAAATTTCGAACCCTGACGTAGCCAAATCATTTGAGATCTAGATTTTGAGATGTGATAGTTATTATTATTATACTTTATTGCACACACAAACAAATTAGACGACAATACACAAGAAAACACATGTACACACGAAATCACATAGAAGCTTACACGCCACGCTAGGACTCTACCCGGTTACCTTACCTACGTTACGGGCGACTTTACAACAAAAGTGTGCACTCTGACGTGCTGTCGTGTGTACCTACATGTGTGTGGTTCGTTTTAAATTTTACCTAGGTACCAAATGTGAAAAGGAACTGTGTCTATTCTGTAAAAAATATCCGCACAGTTGCTAAGCCTCAAAACCGATTTATTTGCGGGAACATAGCTCTTATCGAAATAAACAATCTTTTTTTTTTCGACAAATAAATAATACGTATTATTTGTCGAAATAAAGGTTTTTAATTTATATTTTCCGGTTTTGAGGACTAGCAACTGTGCGGATTTTTTTTTACAGAATAAGCACACTTAACAGTTCATTTTCGAACTTGTCAGGTCCTTTTGAAAACGATTTCACGTTCAATGCTTTCTATAAGTAAGTAGGTACCTACAAACGTAGTTTCGTTCAAAGAGAATATAACACTATAGTTTCGTTACAGTTTTCTTGCTAAAAGTTGTCTCCATTATAATAAATGGTTCTTTTCGATATAATGTAAGGCAAATAATATGCTTCTACCGTTGGGATAAAGTAATAAGTGTATACTTATTGTTGTTGAAACTGTTGTTGGTATGAATTGTTTAAAATTCATATCCCTTACGTTGTGAATTGTCTATAAGCGTTTACTGTTAATTTTCTATTCTATATCTACTAGGTTTTCTATCAAGACACCCTGTATAGTAACAGAGTTGCTGGTAAAAGAGGTTTTTTTATACATGGTGTTATAACAAAGTATAGTCTTTCTTTAGGGTGGTTTCTACTGAATTCAACATTGTAGGACTCAGAAATACAACATTATAAGAATTCAACATTCTGGGATTCAACTAAGTGAGAGTTCAACATTATAAGAATTCAACATTTTGAGAATTCAACCTAATGGTCCGGAAGGTAAAATACAAAGAACTACAACTAAGAAAGCAACATTGAAACTGCAAAAAATACCGCTACCAGCTGTTTTATTTACTTTTCTAGTTTATTTATACGATTTTGCTCATTTACAAAATAAATGCAAAAAATCGACTTCCTAAAGTTTTTTTACGACCTTTTGTAACACCCTGTTTATAGGATCACTTTTACCAGAACTCTTCATTACAATTAGGGAACATTGTACCTACGTATTTTGTAAGTGACTTTCTCGTTTATAGTTTCGGTTTAGTTCCAGATATTTAATGTAGCTCTTTATTTCTGTACAATTTAATACCTAATTATTTTGGCTGTAAGATTTTCTTTAAGTACAGCGGAATTTGGTTTTTAAACTCTGGTTTTATTTTGACTAGGTTTTAGTCCCCATCTGTTTACGTGAACTTTTAAATCAAATGCTTTCATTCAAAGACCCCGTTTAGGTTGAAAAATAACCACTTTCAACGGTTTAATGTGCATAGTGTAACGCCTGCGCGAGAAGAAGTAGCAACGAAAAATTTAACACTCCTCGATCCCCATGCAAGCAAGACACATTATATTTAAAAAAAATGTGATGTTTTGTATTTCGTAAATGGTTAAACTTATACTTGTATTATGTCGGTGTAGCCTAGGTAGACTAGTTTCGGTTGAATTTTGGCGGCCCCGTCGCTTTCCGCCAGCGTCGCGTTCCTCCAGCATTCTCATTCGGAGACCTTAATCATGGAGCTGAGACGGCCCTCTAAGGTCTCCGAATGAGAACCGAAACTAGTCGGCTACACCATTATAATACAAGTAAGTTTAACCGTTTACGAAATACAAAATGTGCAGTGCTTACGAAAGTTTAAGTGTAAAAAAATATTTGTGATGCTTAGAATGAATTTTGGCGGCGCCGTCGCTTTCCCCCAGAGCGTCGCGTTCCGCCTGCATCGCGTCAGCCCTTTCATTTGATATGTCACAAGATATATTTTGAAAATCTTTTATTTTCTGGTGTACTCCTCTGTTTTTCCTTTTGAGGTACGGAATCCTAAAAATAAAAGCAGTCTTGTCGAACAAAGCTTGCCGTTTCAATTCGTAGATATATTATAATACAAATAATTTTTGAAGCCCACATTAGGTAAAGTCCATGGCACACATAGGTTTTTTTTTTCAATCTGTGTCTTACAAAAGTGAAGTTCTCTTGTTCACATTGACCATGAGGAGGCCAGTCACCTTTGCCCAAGACATGGTAGCCTTAAACTGTACATTAGGGCCTTACACAACCGAGATTGAGTAGCTTGCATCACTCTAAAACTCTATGTGATAAGAGGTGTTTTGAAAAGTCAATTTTGAGCTTTTGCAATTAAGATTTTTTCAACTTTTTTTTACAGAAACGTCATTTGTTGACATTTTGTTGAGTAGATGATGTTACATATTTGTTAGGAATTTTAATAACACGTTGTATAACAGTGTTCGTTCAGTGCAAAACTGGGTAAAAAATGGTAGTACCTACCTATTAATGATATGCAGCTTTACAAGTGAAAAAAAAACAGCAAATGTTTCATACATTTATTAAAAATAAAAGAACATAGAAATCTTAACAATTCTAGCAATACCAGGCATTATGTGCCGCTGTCACGCACCTATGATTTTAAAATAGAAACTTGTTTAACCAAAACCGGATTTGGTAGGTCACCTTTTGGAAGCTATTACTTCTGTTGCATACCTCAAGTGATATGCTAGAACCATGCGAAGCATGCACTCCTTTAAATCTAAAAAGGCACATTATAAAACAACCTTTACATAACACGTTCTTCATCCATACATTAAAAACTAGAAACAAAGGAAAACATAAAAGAACAGAAAATCAACAAAGTAGGTTATCTAGGATTGAACGAAAACAGAGATTTCAAGTTACAATAAGACTAGGTTTAAAAGGTACTTCTTTGTCCGTATGTTATCCATCTATATCCTTTGAAAAAGACATAGGTACTTAGGATATATTTTCTATTTAATAAAACTCATATTTCTTGCAGACAGTATATCTTAAAAATCTCCTTGAAATAATACAAGATACATCATTATTAAACCCGCACCTAATAAGTCTAAAATAATTTAAAACATACATCACTTCAGCCTCAGCGTTATACAAAAAAATATATAAGATAGGTACACGCTATAATAATATCTAAATATGCATAACAATTAAGCAAATATTTATTTTTCTATATATTAGTTACGATTTGATTATGTCGTGATTTTCATAGTGATTTTATAACCATTGCTATTGTTACGCAAGTCATGGACGATTTTTTAAAATACGGCAGCCAAAAGATGAAGTCGCAAAATAAAATAATAGATTTATTCAAATTACTATCAGAATATAGTATTAAATATCGTTTAGTTCAGTGTGTGGTCTACACCTATAATAATGTTCCCCATTTTGCCAACCGCCTTGGCCCGTCAAAAAAAAAAACGACCAATAGAATAAACAATGGTGGAAAGGACAGCCCCTCTATCTTTGGTGGATTTTTTTTCAGTAAGGCGCAATTATAAAACTCAATATTTTACGAATTAAGACACATTTTATACCTATGTTTATTGTACAAAGTAACCTTACGTTTCAATAAACATTAAACAAAAACAAAATATGAATATGTGAAAAGAAATTATGCCAAAAAAATTGCGTCAAGGGTCCTGAATGCCCCTGATCTGTCCATTTCGCGAAACAATGTCTAAATCAACGCCTATATCAACAACACCATCTATACAGGGTGTTAAAAGACCGCCAACAAAGCGCGAAACCACGTATTGTCCTCATCATAGTGAACCTTTTTGCCCGAGGAACTATACCTGGGAAATCAACGCCGACTTTTCAAAACTTTTTTTTTACATAAATGTATTCAGTATCAAATTCTTAACATACCTTCTCAAGAAGCCATATCAAAATTATGAATATTTCTTAGAAAAAACGAAGTTAAAACTTCAACCCGCAATGTATTCTAAACATCGTCACTTCAAGCTTAAGAAACATAAACTTATACCTACGCTTGCGCAATATGACTTCTGTGCGCCACACCTCCATTGCGTGATAAATTATTTTTCAAAATCATAACCTAAAAACCAAAATAATTTCCCAGCAATAATTTATCGAAAAAAATACTTTGTTTTGGTGTCTAGTATGCGTGGCTTTCGGGTCTGTTGGCGGTGTTTTAACACCCTGTAGAATTATTATTTTCATTTGTTTTACGTGTCGGAACTCGGAACGTCTGTGGTACCTACATGGTCAAAAGAATAATCGTTAGGTACCCTGGTATTTGTGGTTTCAGACTTCGTCCTTTAGTACAAAATACAGGGTGGATTTTTGAGACGGGGCAGTAAGGGCAAGTACCCTAACCGTTATTAGGAGATCTTCCATAACTTTTTGAGATATTATGAACTGCATTCTCAGATTTTGGAAAAAAAGTACGGTCAGCGAAAAAAATGCTATTTTTTTTTTATGTCAATCGATCCTTTTTCTTGTAGAGATCAAAAGACTCTGAGTCAACTAAGGTTTGAGTATTAGAAATGTCAGAACAAAAACTTTTCCACATTTTCTATGGAAAAAAAAATAATGCCATTCGATCCTCTTTCGTGTAGGGATCAAGTGTCTAACGAGCTAACTGAGGTTTGAGTGCTAGAAATGACAGAAATCGGCAAAAACTTTCCCCCGTACAAAATGTACGCGGAGAAGTTTTTCGCGATTTATAACCTAAGTTGGCTCCTTAGGGACTTTTGACCCCTACACGAAAGAGGCTCGAATGGAATTATAAAAAAAAAAGTTTTTTTAACCGACTTGAGACGTACCTTAACCGTCTCAAAAATCCACCAGCATTAGCATTAAAAACTTTATTTGGTCTTAAAAAAAAAGAATCCACTGAATCCGTAAAAAAATAAATCCCTTGTTGAAAGACTTGCCTTATGAGACACTGAATCCTAAAACACACTTAGTTCATAGCTCTTTGTCACACTCAAGTATTATTATTATGTCATAAAATATGCACTTGGCCATGCAGAAGGCTATAAAACATTTTATCTCTAGTAAGTACCTAAAGGAATGGCAGAAGACGATGTTGAATACTAACAAAGACCTTTACTTTGAAACAATGGGCATGCATTTGTTAGGGATGTATGATTTCAACAAGATCTAGTTTTTTACATATTATTATTTTCTTTAGGTCCATCCGTCCATCCTAGACGTTAAAAAAAGGGCACAAATTATCCAGGCATAGTAGTTAGCAGGCCTCCCTACGAGGGTTTTCCATCACACTAGAGTTTCCCGATTGGCAGACACCATAAAATGTTATGTTATTTGCAAGGTCAAACATCTGCCTCAAACTGGTATGTAACTCTCTACCAACCGAGTTAGCGTGCCAATGCCAATTTCACATTTGCAAATTTCTATCTGTTTGTCGAATACATCTTTTGGAGCGGCCAATTCAAGCCCTACGTCCCTGATAAGGGATAAAAGGATGTCATCATCCTCATCAATTCAAGTTACACCCATTTCTATCGCATCTACGGAGCAATCACCCGAATCTCACATCCTCCAGTTCAGATAGGGACAGAAAGCACATCGACACAAGACAAAGCTACCAATAGCAAGCGTTATAAATTTTTGGGCACATGAAGCACGGCCGAATTCAAGTTCGCGGGCTCAAAACCGTTCAGCTGCACGTTGATAGCTGATCTGTTATGTCGCATGTGACTTTTGACCAGGTCCGAGTTGACCAACGCGGCCATAAGGCTTAGCTCACCGGCCAAAACCGTTGCGCATATCAGAGAAGCCAACCTAGCAGAATTCTCAGCCGGTCTAGCACCCGCGCCTCGCACGCCTAGCATCTCTAAGCATGCCCCTTGCCCCGCTAACACAGTCCCTCCACCCACCGTTCCAACTTCAAGACATGGCATTGTGCAAGTCACGTAAAGATCCTCTTTGTTTTCGCCGCAAGTCTCCATGGAAGTGGAGCAGTTGCTGCTTGTGACATTCTGGGCTGGGTCCTGCCCTGTCGCTACGAAGATAGCCGTTACCATATTGGCAGCATGCGCGTTATTGCCCCCTATAGAACCGGCTAACGCTGATCCGGACAAGTTTTTGATCTTGTTGCAGCGCGCTAGAGTTTTCGCGTCAGTTTTAAAGATGTTCCTCAAAGCGTCACATGTTATCGTTGTCTCGCAAACCACTCGTTTGCCGCGCCCTTTCACCCAGTTTATAGCGGCAGCCTTTTTGTCCGAGCAATAGTTCCCAGACAGGCTGATGACTTCCATGTCAGGGAAGTAGTTTTTAAGTAATTTGAGGGCGTTTTCGGCCCCTTTGGATACCATATTCATGCCCATGGCGTCCCCGGTCGTGGCTCTGAATCGCAAGTACAAAGTGGCGCCATCTACCCCTATATGCACCTCTTGCAGCTTCGCGAACCTCGAGGTAGAATCGAAGGCGTCTTTCACTAAGGCGTAGTTTGCTTTGTTATCTATCCAGACTCTGCAATCGTGAGCCCTGACTACGTTCGGGAATCGAACCGCGGGCGCTCTCGTCATGCCGACATCTTCAACTACTGAAATGACGCCCCTCTGACCTATGGCTTTGGCACCACGATTGGTCGATGCCACTAATGCGCCCTCTGTGGTCGCCATGGGTATCATATACGCCTTCCCGTCAACGTAAAGCGGTCCCGCGTAACCCACAGGCACGCCAACGTAACCTATAACGTTTTCGCAGCACGCGTTCATGACTTTACTGTAGTCATAGTTTAGGTACGGAAGTTGCTTCACTGCGTCTTCTATCTGAAATCGCCCGGAGACGACGCGCCTCCTCAATCTGACGCCTCTTAGGGGATCCCCTAACACAGACTCCAGCCTATGCAGTGGTATATGAGACTGTTCTACCAACATGACCACTTCCTCATCGCTCAGCGATACGCAGCCGCCTTCGGAGCGGTAGATTTCGAGGCACTCGACCATTGGGCGCTTTTTCCAGTTCAGTTTCGCGGCAGATGAGCTGGGCGAGAGCACGGGCCAGTCATGGTCATCGAAGGACGGCGCCAGGTCTTCTGTCTGCGTCGAGACTTCGCTGTTGGCGTCGTCGCCTAAGGAAAACAGAGGTCTTCTGCCCTGGAAGGCGTGGGAAGACGAAGACTCGCTATCCGACGACTTTTTTCCCACAGTTTTAAGTTGCATATCGTTCATGTCGATGATCAAGTTCCTTGGCTCTTCAAAGAAGACAAACTTGATTATAAGAGCGCATAAAAGCGTCGCTATAACTATGTAGTCCGCGCTGACGGAGAACCATTTCACGTAAGAGTGTAGCAATACATTATCGTTGTCTAAAGGCTTCGATGTGTCATTCAACGGGCCCTCGATGATATTTCCCTCGGCACTCCACGGCCATCGGCTGGTCAAATGCACGCAAAACAGACCGGCAGCCATGATCATCTTCACTCTCTGAACTACGGGGTTCGGCTTCAAATCTGTGGCGGAGAACGGGCTATCCCTTGACAGCTCTCGTCTCCCGGCAGTGAAGTCAGCCACAAGGGACAAGCACGCCGGGTAGAATGTTACAAAGACTACATAGTCAACTATTATGGCTAAGCAGGCGAAAGTACACATGTGCTCAAGTCTGGGCACCCCGGACAGCGCCCCAACGCCGACTAACAAGACCGCTAGCAGCGTATCCAGCGTCGCAGTCGGACCGAGTAGCGCCAGTGCCCTCCCCACGCGTTTCCCTTGCTCTTCACCGGCCGCCCATCCGGCTCTGGCCATCCGAGCACCTCTAGCTATATCAGTGACAAGTAGAAACAAGAACGGAGCGTCCTTGACGCTTGCCAACTCGCTCCAAAACAAATTGGCTAAGGCGGAAGTGAATACAAAGCTGGCGAAGGTGGAGAATACGCCCGCGATGATGAGGAGATACTTGGAGGCGATCTTGTGGAGGTTGGTAATCTGGTAATAGGCGTAAAGGAGGGCGGTGCAACGAACGAAGGTCATGATGACTGCGTCGGCTGCTTGGTACTCCGCCTCCAAGCCGGGGCAGGCGCGCGCCCAACCGGCGCATCTGGGGAGGAAGGATATTGGTTAAAATTTGGGTTGGTAGAGCGAAGCGCGGAGCGGGCCCGACGCTCCCAGAAAACCCGATCCATCAAACTGCCGCGCGCAGGACTCAACCTTCGGCCTTGCGAAAATTACTACAACTCGGCCTTCGTCCTCGTGGGTTGTGTTTTTTTTCGGGAGTTGGTGTTTAGCTGGGAGCATCTAGGCCGCTACGAGCTTTGTTAGGAGGGACTCAGCCTTCGGGCCTGCGAAAATTACTACATCTCAGCCTTCGTCTTCGTCCTTCGCTCCTTGGGTCTGATTATTTATTGCCACGCTCTACGGGGGACTTAGATTTCGGCCTCGTGAAACGAACCTCGGATTTCGGACTCGCGGGGGGAGAGTTGGTGTTTAGCTGGGAGCTAGGAGCTTCGCTACGCGGGACTCTGCTTTCGGCCTCCCCCACGAAAACGACTCGACACAGCTCGGTCTTCGTCCTCGCGGGTCGGATTTTTAGATGGGAGCGTTTGGGCCGCTACGAGCTTCACTACGCGGGACTCTGCCTTCGGCCTCCCTCTCCCTCGCTAAGTACCTCTCAGCCCTGTTGATCATCGCTTGTCGCTCGACGCTAGCCGCGCATGCGAGCAGGGCGAGTGTGGCCACGATCACCTCCCACTGGTGACGCGCACAGAACTCTCCGTGCGCGCCCCAAACGCGCATCTCCATGGCGGCTGCTGCTGAGGCCGCGGCCGCTGGCTGTCTGGAAAGATGGAGGGGGAAACCTTATTTTTGCGCTTCTGATGTTGCAAGAAATAATTGAACGAGTGAACGAAGCGAGAGAAGTTCTCCGAGTCCATTTGAACAATCCGGCGTTTGTATGTATGTACGAGTATGTATGAATGTTCGTTCGACGATAACTTGAGTTAATTTAGTCGGATCGTCATGAAATTTGGTAGGCGGGTAAATGAGGCAAAGATAACTTTTAAGTTCGAATATGAGCCAAATCGGTGGAGGGGTTGCTGACATATGAGGTCGCGAGTTCATAGTTCGGGGCGAACCACTAGTTAAGAATTTGAATATGTAAAAAATATAAAAAAATGGCGGAAAGGACAGATGTATTCATCTTGCGAGCCAGCGTGTTCTTAGTCGGCCTCGTGGACAAGAAAGCCAACCTAAGCCTGGCCAAAAGCCATAAGCCGCGGGTTTCCTCGCGATATTTTCAATTGCACCAAGTGGCATGCTAAAGTTACAAGTATTCTGATGATTAGAATTAGTAAATAAATGAATGAGTAATGTATGCATTTAATAGAAAAAAATCGCATGCCAATTAACTGCATGCATATAATTCTGCCGAAATCGAGGATTCGACCTTTATTAAGTTTAAGTTTAAGTTTTTTATTAGGCATAATAGTGTTTTATTGACTGCACACGGAGCAGTCAGTGGTGGGATTTTAATGGTATTTTTTGTGCATTTATCGGGAACTAGTTTTTCCTACGACTTCGTTCGCGCAGACTTCGATAAAAAGTCAAATTGGTTTTTTTACTGACTAAAAGGTAGTCTAGGTATCATACAAGGCAAGAACCAGGCAGAACAATACCTGGTAGACCCAATGACATTTGTATTGGAATGTCATTGGGTAGACCCAAAATATCCTGGATGCATAAATCTGCGCGAATGGTTCGGGCAAACCACCGGCTCATTGTTTCGTTTGGCGGCCTCGAAGGACGAGATAGCCAAACTGCCCCTCTACCCTTGACGCATTTTTCCAATACGGCCGCAATATGGCGCAATTTACATAATTTAATATTTTACAAATTAAGACGCATTTTGTGTTTTTATTGAATAAAAAAAGCCTTACCTTTGAATAAACATTACAAAGTATTTAAAATCAAAGCATTACTATGCGAATTCAAAGAGAAATTAATTTTTAAACTTTTTCAATTTGAACGCAATAGCGTCAAGGGTAACCCCCCTGATTGCCAACCTCCGATAGGAGACGGCACGCAAAGAAGAAGAAGATAGTAGCTATGTGTTACTTCTTGTCTCATGCCATAGTTACACCCTGTATACCATTCTCCCTCAAGACCTATACCGCCTAGACTAGTCCACAGTTTATTGAACGAGCGAGCGAAGTTCTTCGAGTCTACTTGAACAATCCGGCGTTTGTATGTTTGTATGTATGTATGTATGTTTGTATGTATATATGAATGTTCGTTCGACGATAACTTGAGTAAAGTTAGTCGGATCGTCATGAAATTTGGTAGGCAGGTAAATGAGGCCAAGAGAATTTTTAAGTTCGAACATGAGCCAAATCGGTTGAGGTGTTGCTGAGATATAGGGTCGCGAGTTCAAAGTTCGGGGCGAACCACTAGTTATACAGTTTCTTTTAGATAATTTATTGAACGAGCGAGCGAAGCTAGAGAAGTTCTCCGAGTCTACTGGAACAATCCGGCGTTTGTATATTTTTTGTATGTATGTAAGAATGTTCGTTCGACGATAACTTGAGTAAATTTAGTCGGATCGTCATGAAATTTGGTAGGTGGGTAAATGCGGCAAAGATAATTTTTAAGTTCGAGCATGAGCCAAATCGGTTGAGGGGTTGCTGATATATGGGGTCGCGAGTTCGTAGTTGGGGGCGAACCACTAGTTTATTTACACAAAATATGTATTCCTTTACCGTTAGCGAGTGTCAACCAATGTCAATATGGCCAATTTTGTCTAGTAACTGCGATGTAGTCTTGTACCTACTTGTAAAATAAAACATCAAATAAGTTTTGACACAGTGACCTCGAACCGACCGGGGTAAAGTTGGACGCACACTGAGATAAACTAAGGAAAATGCGTTTGTAAGTAAGATGTAGTCTGTATTAAGTGAACGTTTCCTACTAACTGGGCAAAGGCCTTCTCTCAGAGAGAAGATAATAATCGAGGCACGCGCCGCCAATAAAAAAAAAATGTAATTAATTTTCTTTTTAGATGCGTTTTTTGCTAAAAACGGGCCGTCAAATGAGAATCTTGACTATCTATAGGACCTAAGGCATAGATTCCAGATCCTAGAACCTACGAATAAATCCCGGACAAGTCAAAAGTGGCAGTTTTTTTCTTGTGCGGGATTTATTCTTACTTTTAGTGTACGACGAGCTTAATCCAAAACAGGTTTTTTTTAATGGGGTACTATAAAACTGGATAATGTTGTAAGTTATCATAGCGGCGGACCTTTTCGTAGGTGAATGCTACGATTCTCAAGAATGACAAAGGGTTAGGTTCGATCCCCGATGCACTTGTCTATAAAGGTGTACAGTCAGTTGCGCTATGAGTTATGGAGCGAGGAAACAAGTTCATGTTGCCGAAAATGTAAAAACTTATAAACAAAGAATGATAAATCCGTAAAAATAGTTTTTTAATTATTATTAGGTATGTTCTGTCCGGTTCGCTGTCTGAAGTGCATAAATCTGTGCACTTAAAACCATGTACAATGAGCCGTTTTCAAAGAACAACCTCTGCTTTTAATTAGTGCTTTGAAAACGGCTCATTACGAACCTACTTACTAAATGAGCAATACATATTATCTTATCTTATGTTTAGGATTCCGGATGCAAAGGTTCTGTCCTCCATCCGTCTTACCATTTGTCCGTCCTTCTGTCTATCCATCCCTCCGTCTATCCGTCCATCCGTCTGTCAGTCCGTCTTTTGTCTAGTCGTTTGACTAGACATTTGTATGGTTATACCGATGCATCAAACAATGGATGGGGGGCAGTCTCATAGTTGCCGCTCTAGGTGCTTTGACTAGCCATTTGCATGGCACCACCAACACATCAAACCATAGGTTTCATCGGTACTTGCTACTTTGCCTTACGTTCCTCGACGTTTCTTTGGCCTATCAATGACGTAAATGAAGATCACGCTGTCTAATTAGAATGCAGATCACATTTCGCGCTGGGTTTTTCCCCACTTCCGCCTTTTTGTTTGCAGTGACAATAATGATTACATCATCTATGAAACATGTGTAGATTTAGACGTAAAACCAAAATAATTGGGTGCAGGGGGAAACGAACGAACAGTTAGCAGCCTAGACAATCCTAAAAATTAAAATTTATACCAACACATTTTACACTGTGTTTTTTAAAACATTTTTCCAATTTTATATTTTACCGCTTTAAAAAAACTGTATGGTAAACTGTAAAAATCTGTAAATTATCTGTGCTCTTCCGTGCCTCGGAAGGCACGTTAAACAGTTAGTCCCAGTTGTTGTTGATTAATAACAATTGTCAGACCTCCAGGTCTATTCTGTTATATTTTCAAATGTTATATGTTTTGCATGACTGTAATTCGGTAGGACGAGAAAAAAATAAATCTTCTAAATTCCTGTTTTTTCGAAAGAATGGACCATTTCAGAGATCTAATTTGAACAAAAAAATATTACGTGGCTTTATTAGGTTTTTATTGCAGTTTTAAAGTTTTCTCAGTTCTTTCCGGATATGACGTCAGCGTCATTGGAGCGTAACGTAATCTGTTAATTAATTCATTAAAAAAAAACTGTCAGTCACTTCTATGTATTCTGTGCTGTCACTTGACATGACAAAGTAAATTCGTGTTTAATTTATTTTATTTCGATATCTAGTTATCTTTACTATTATTACTGGACCTTATTTAACTGATTGCATACCCGATTACCTACGCTTGATTCACGGATGGACCTCGACTTTTCTTCACCATTTAACTGGACATTGATTGACCCAGCCAGACTAAGTTTACGGAATCAAAATGAGCTGCTCTATTTCGACGTGCACAAATGCTATAATGTCTTGTCTACTCCACTTCGTTTCGTAAGGCTAAGAGAGAATAATTATGAAACAGGAATGCTGCCTCAAAGTTAATGCAAAATACCAGAAATATTAATTTACAAAGACAATCGTAATGTAAGTTCAAAGTATGTTTTTGTAGCTATGGTTCACTTTTATACAGATTATGAACTTCAATCTAAAGGTGGTTTACATCCTTGAAGCTTAATTAACCATAGGTACTTTACCTTTTGTTTGATCTAGAAAATATAGGTACCATTCAATATTTCCTAAATTACTTTATTTATTATTATGATAACTTAATATTGTTTCTTTTATTTACAGCTTGAAGAGAATTTGGACAGTTAAAGCAAAGAACAGTGCTACAGACGAAAACTAGAGCAAGTGTTGATGTATAAGTTTGATGTTTTGACGATGAGAATACCTACGTTCTGTGGTATACACCATATCCTAGTCAGTTGTTTAGATGAGATGGTAGTCATTGACTGTGGCTTATAAAAGGTTCTAACTCTTTTTACAGGGCACCCGGTGATCGGGATGACATCCCAAATGTTTCTTTTTCTAAAGACGTTCCGTGGATTTTTAAATTAATAAAATGTAAGCGCTGTTACGGGGGAAAATAATCTACATCATGTTAACCAGTAGGTTACACCCTGCAAAAAGAGTGAGGACCTTTTTTAACACGTTGTATATTTATAGGGATTTCTTATAAATAAAACTGTGATTAGTATACATTTTGTTTATTTTCATTCTTTAGCACCTTGAATCAGGTTTGTATAACTAAAGTTTGCTACCTATTTGATGCTCTGGTATAATTTGTTTTCATGCTGCGTCTACCAGCAAGTCCTTTTATGCCCACATATCCAACTGCCCTGTTCACGCTTGAATCACAACATAACCGGTAAAAAAAATTTGCTGGTGAGTATGTTTAATCTCTATGCATACATGTCACGATAGAAGAGCCATTCTCACACTCTTTCCCTACCTTGATGACCTCATAACGCAAAAGAGACATACATTGCCAAACCACATGGTGTCCCAAGTATCTTCTTTCGTGGCACATCTTGTACTATAACTAGACACTCAGGTTGTCACGCAATTTCTTCTTTCAACAGTAGCGATTGGGTATTAATACTAACAAATACACAAATGAAATCACAACTTCACTTAGCCCAGCGTGAATCTCACCCTGCTATAGGTTATCTACTACCTGTCTGCTATAAGTATGCCAAAAAGCACTTCATGCAGTGAAGTGGAATGAAAGAGTGGCCAGATGGTAGCAAACATGGGTTTTTATGGAGACTAAACTATACTTACATCATTGTTATCATCCTCTTATTTCAGCAATGTTGTGGTTATTACTGACATCCGTATTACATATTTTCAATCATGACCATGCGATAGTCGGCCTTGCCATAGGTATCGTCAACAGTTTGTGAACCAGAACCATCTCTGCAGATTCCTGCGGTTGGTGGGGTCAAGTTGAATCCAAAACAAAAAGTCGTAGGCATGGTTTAGAAATGTAGGTGTCCATGTGCGTGCGCGAGACATACATATCACATATGTATAGCAGATAACGATCTTGAGGTCCAATGAGTAAAGGCACAGCCAGTTAATGGTACAAGAAAGAAAACTGGAAAACTCACGATGTTAAAATGTAAACAAACACAATCAAACGTTGACTGACAGTTCAAAAAAGCTATGCTTGTGTAGGGATGTCAAAAATACGTTCATCGATGGGTTCAATCAAAGTATCGATATTTTCGCGAAGTCGATATTTTACATAAAATAAAAAACAAAGATGGGTAGTTTCAGCGATCTCTTTCATCGATGTAAGTAAGTAAGTAAGTAAGTAAATTGTTTATGTAGTTGATGTAGTTCACGTCTTTTGCTGCGTACACACTGGCCCAACGAAGGCCAACGAATACCTTGTGTGGTCGGATTGGCGAATGCCAACGATCGTTCGTTTGCGTTTCAAGTTAGTTAACAGGGCCCTTAGCCTGTAACGCAATGGCGGGTCAATGGCGTCCCGGCAGAAGGAAAAAACCGGGCTCTCCTCGTTTTTCTCCTACAACCAGAGAACTAATCCAAAAACGAAAAAAAAAAAAAAAAAACAAGCCAATAAAACAACTAAGTACAGTCGGCCACACGCTAGGATACCCCTTTTTGTTCGATTGGCGCCCTTATGCCGCGTGCGGTAAGAGCTGCCATCTGTGACTGTGGCCGACCGTACCTACTTCTTCGCAAAATGATAAACTACCAAAAAAAGTATGTACACACGACAGCACGTCAGAGTGTACACTTTTGTTGTAAAGTCGCCCGTAACGTATACGAGTAGAGAGTGCTAGCGTTTAAGGGTTGACGTGCTGTCGTGATACTCGACAGCACGTAGATGTTTACACTTTCCCATACTTAATAACGTATCATGTGAATAGAGTGCACGTGTGTAAGCGTCTACCTGCTGTCGTATGTACCTTATAATGGCATGGGAGCCTTAAGTATTTGTTTTTATTTTAATTTAATTATTTATCTTTAAAGTGAATATAAAACTGAATATTCTGTTAATGTTTCAAGAGTCTACCTATTGCCGTTGTCAATATCGAGCAAAAACGAGCAAAAAAATCACGTTTGTTGCATGGAAGCCCCTTTACATATTTATTTCATTCTGTTTTTTAGTATTTGTTGTTATAGCGAGCGGCAACATTTTATACATAATCTGTGAAAATTTCAACTATCCCGGTTCATGAGATACAGCCTGGTGAGAGACAGACAGACAGACTGACCGACAGCGGAGTCTTAGTATTAGGGTCCCGTTTCGCACCCTTCGGGTACGGAACCATAAAAAGCACTAAACGACCTTTCTACGCTCATACTAATATAAAAGTTTTCAAAAACCCGTGTTTTGTTCTCAGTATCGATGTATCGATACATTCCTGTTTTTATTTGGTAACTTCCATCTCTTATCAGTGTGGTCATATACAAATTATAATTTTGTCTTTCGATTGGTTCAATCTTTTGGCTCAGTTTCGCTATTAATCCGGGATTTTTATCACGGATGGTATTACTATGAGGAACTTTCGCCTTATGGATGCGTTCCAATTATACAGTTAATGTGACGTCACATACCAATGCGTTCAAAATATCTTCTCATGTGACTTCACAAGAGTCTAATGAAAGTCGTTGGGTTTTCTCAATTTATCTAAAAATATACTGGTTTAAAAAAATAATTAAATACTCCAAACTGTTAGGGGAGCCTATTCCTCGAAATGGTTTTGGAATCAGCGGCCTTGTCAGAAATAAGATCTAGCCAATTATGTGTCCTAAAGAAAATAAATAAATAATATGTTGTGAGAATTTAACCTCCTAAATTGATGATATTTATTGATTTACCAAATAATGTGTCCTGCCTGTGTCCTATAGAAAAAAAAATGTCACAGCAATTTTACACCAATAGGTACACCAAGTTCACAAATACCTACCAACCAAAAACTTCAATGGTTACAGGCATTATTTATGAATATTAACTTTGAATGATTCATGATCCCTCATTATTTTAATCAATACAAGAACAAATTATGGCAATTTTGGTGTTAAAAATTATTGCTTTATTGCTTCACTAGCTCTTGCCCGCATCTTTGTCCACAAAACCTAATTTCCCTGTCATTATGCTCTTCAGGACAAATACAACAAATCAAAGATCTCAAGATCATAAAAATCTATTCTTGAGTTTGAGATAAATGGTTTACTAACCCAACTTTGTTTAAAATACAGAAGAAAGATTCGATAGCACAATTTTTTTCCTAGTTCATAAATAGTAGAAAATTATATTTTAAATGAAAATTGGTCTCAGAATACCAACAGGAATCAAACCTTGAACCTCACTCGTTTGGGGAAAAAGTTCTACCCACCATGACTTAGTTTGACTCTGCACATAGTAACCTTTCCCGTTGACTAGGCCGACTAACCTGAGAGGGTAGTATACGTGCAAGGTAAGCTTAATCAAGTAGGTATGTAATTGACTTGGGTTTGACACACACACACACACACACACACGCACACACACACTCACACACACATACACACACACACACACATACACACACACACACACACACACGAAAAATTAAAAACTACACAGTGAATCCTAGTGGCGGAAGAAGATAACTTTCTTTTTAGTAAAACTTTATCATGTTTCGAATTAAATTTATTCTTACTCTTCTTATTCTTTTCACTTTTGGTTTGACATTTTTTACGAAACCAAATCAAAGTTGTTGGACAGAACTTCAAAAGTTCAAATACATTAACCGCTTGATTGGCGTAAAAAAAAATCCAGTACCCTCTGGGCATCTATGAGCCGAAGTAATACCAATTGGTTAAAGACTCAAATTATTTCTATACTTTACACCTACTATCTTCTCACTGAGATAAGTGTTTTTGGACCACAAAAGAAAGTATGTCAAAAAAGTGGGACATCAATAATAATGTCCGCACAGAAACTTTTTTTATTTACACTAACAAACAATTTACTTCTCTACAAATATTTTTTACTATTAAACAATACGGCAGTAATCAAGGAAAGGAAATTGCTATGCACACGTTAGTCAGGGAAACATATTTTTCACACGCAATTTAAGATTGCCCAAAGCATGGAACCCTGACCTAAGAATAAGTTTGTATTTTCTCAGCATCTACATGACCCAAATAAAGATTGAAGATAAATGAACCTAAATAGACACTCCATTCATGAAGAACAGTGAACGGGCTTTATCATTCAAATTTCCTGAATAATTATGACTCGAGCGGGACAAAATTAGTATTTTTTGTAACTCCCGCAAAATACAATTTCTCTTTTTTTCTTCAGAGGTTGTATAATTTTAACGCTTACCAGTATTTGTGGCTGTGAAGTACGTATTTCCTCCACGCTACAGTTTGTTTAGAAGATCATCGGTGGTCACTAAAAGATCAAATTATGAGGAATTGTGAAATTAAATTGGCACTGACACACTTGAGCACAGAACTTTCGCCATTTTCGGTGTTGACTGATGAAAAAAATTAAACACTTTCAAAAGTAAACTTCTGTGTTGCCATTACGTTATAAACTAACTACACGCTCAATCACATGAGGATGTCCGTATTCATCGTAGAAAGACCGGAAGTCACTGTGTTCATGACATCTATTCTTTGAAGTCTGGGAATATAACCGACTTGTTTAATTTTTTCTACTATGAGCCTTTTCGCTTTTTCTAAAGATTTAGACTAAGATTTTAATTTAAAATTAGATTAGA
This sequence comes from Zelleria hepariella, assembly GCA_949319315.1. Taxonomy (NCBI): domain Eukaryota; kingdom Metazoa; phylum Arthropoda; class Insecta; order Lepidoptera; family Yponomeutidae; genus Zelleria; species Zelleria hepariella. The sequence continues at coordinate 1,070,730 of OX439385.1, forward strand.
TTCATTACCTCGAATGATATTAGAAATAATAAGTAGATAATTAATCAAAAATGGCACAAGTTAAAATTTAAAACAAGCACAAAATAAAAAAAAAATACAAATTTCATCTAACAGAATAAAAGTTTAGAAAGCCACCTGCCCAAGCAGGACACATATTTATAGCAGCATAAAGTAGCACCGAAGGAGTGGATATTACCTCTGCTGCATTATAAAACCGATCGAACGAAGAAGAGTCGAAAATCTCGCTCTTCCTACAGCAGTACTTTCGAAAGGTCATCCTTGGTCCTTGACAGTTTACCGCTCAGTGGCATCGGCTCATCATCAAGATCCAACGACGCCCTGAACATTGCTATGAACTAGGTACGGTATAATCATAAAATCCCCAATCATTTACCAGATGAAAAATAGAAACAGTGCTGTAAGTCCAAGAGGCTGTCCGATTGCGTAGAAATCATAGGGAAACAGGATAGGGTCAGTGAGAAATTTTGCAGACTAGCCACTGCACCATCAACCAGTAGCCTATGCATTTGTTTGTGCCCTTGCAAAGGGACATGCAGCAGTCGCATAATTTGATCAGAAGGGTGTAAGGAAAGCAGCAGACGTCCCACCAATCGAAGCTGGCTTGAGTGTCCATGGTTGAAGAGGAAGGCTCTCCTTTTAGAGTCTCGCATGTGATGCATTTCGGCATCTCCGGGTCGGGCGGCTTAGTCGGTATCAAATCATCTTGGCGGCTTTGTTTGAAACTTTGTTTAGAAAAGAATAATGAAGATAAAAAGTTACATCTTTTTTATTGAGCATGTGGTGTGTGAACTTTTGTCTGTGGTCTCGAGTTGACAGCTGTCATGTGTATAATTTTTATTACTATTCTGTGGCCAGTTGTCAAATGTGCGATGGTGGGGAAGGTTGTATTTTCGAAGTAATTTTCGAAACCAAAGAATTGCGTATTAATTTTGCTACTAATATGATAATAATTGCGGTTAATATAGGCAACGTGCTTCGGTATTTACTATTGATGAACATAGTCTAGTATTCAAAGCTCGGTAAGTGAGTGGTGTGACGATTGTTAGAAGTGAAAGTTGTTTTCCTTTAGTACTTAGCATTCGATTTGCAATTTCTCCTAATTATTTCGTAGTGGTATAAAGTGTCATTGGTTTTAGCGGTTAATCATCACATTTGGTTAATTATCTATTGATTGGTATCACTTTTGCTAGAGTTCCAACAGGTTTTTGAGTAATAACTTGATTTCTAAGTTCAGTGTTGACCTTCGACTTCTTTTCCTTTGTATGTCCACTGCTATGAGTAACTCGTGTCCTGTTAAGTTTTCCTTGACTTCCGACGAGGTTTAACTAGTGTATCGCCCCGAACTATGAATTTGCGACCCCATATCTCAGCAACCCCTCGACCGATTTGGCTCATGTTCGAACTTAAAAATTCTCTTTACCTTATTTACCTGCCTACCAAATTTCGTGACGATCCGACTTAATTTACTCAAGTTATCGTTGAACGAACATTCATACATACATACAAACGCCGGATTGTTCCAGTAGAATCGGAGAACTTCGCTTGCTTTGCTCGCTCGTTCAATTACAATGTTGTAATATAATTTTAATTTGGTCTTTTATAAAGTCATTCTTAATAAAGTTTAAAAGTTATTTTATTTACTTTCCAATGTTATAATATTTGTTTCTAAAGCATAGTTATTCCACGTAACACATAGTTCACCCTTCTTGTTAAGTAATATGTATTGTCCCGTCCATTCAAAGGGTGTCTGGACGAGATGGCACTCAGCAATAAGTCTGATAACTGCAAATCAATGTATCTAAAATATTTTTATTTTTTATAATTTTTATTATAGATAGATAAAAGATTGATTAAATTGACAAAACACATAATGCACCCAGAGCACTAATACAGCTGAATGTCCCAAAATGGAGACAGATTGCGGTAGAAAAAGGAGTTTTTTTTTTTGTAAAGCCGTTGATGTAATTTTTTTTATATAACCCACCCAATATCTACCTAATACAGTGCGTTTCACGAAAGAATGCCCTTGGGTTGAACAAAAAAAGTCCCTATTGCATTGTAATAAGAGTTTCGTCAAGGGAACTCTTTCGTGAAACGCACTATAAATATATAATTTCAATCATATTTCTATTTCAGCAACCAAAATGCAGTCACCGAACCCGGTACTCATAATCCTGGCCGCAGTGATCCATTACTCAAATACGGAATACATTCCACCGGGCCCCGCATACCCATGTCCCAAAGAAACCGAAAGGAATTTGTTATACCCATGCGTTTGCGAAAAAGGTATGCTTTTAAAAGTCAGACAGACAGATGGATGGACAAACAGACAGACAGCAAAAGCAGAGTATTAAGGTCCCATATGCCACCCTTTGGTCCCGTTTGGCACCCTTAGGGTGCCAAACGTTTGGTCCCGTTTGACACCGTTTGGTCCTGCAGGGTATAGATACGGAACCCTAAAAATTAACTCGACTCTGACAACTAATATTATTACTTTGTTGATTTAAAAGATTTGCGTTTGAATTTTAGTATAAATTGACATTTTTACAAAAAAAAATAATTTATTGATTGGCTGCCCATTTCTGAGCGAAGTTCTCCCCCAAATATTCCCATTCTACTCTTTGTGATGTTATTGTTGGCCATGTAGATCCTGCTTCTTTTTCTATATCATCAGACCATCTCCTGTTAGATGCTCCTTTATTTCTTTTTCCATCTTTTGGGTACCATTTGCACAACATTTTGTCCATCTGTCATCTTTCATCCTCATTATATGATGTTGATATAACATAATATTAATTTTATCACTTGGCAGGCACAGACACAGGCGTACACATACTGTGTGAGGCCACGGGACTGGCCGCCATAAGCGTCGGCATCGGCAACATAGCCGGCTTGGGACTGCCCATAGAAAGACTCACACTGCGCGAATGTAAAATATGTGAGTATAAATACTATAAACCCATTAGCGCCCGGAAAGCAGTCGATAGAAAAATAGGATCTAAGATGGATGTTGTGTTTAATTTTCTCTTAATCATAATCAAAATGCAGTCAACAACAGAAGAATAATACAATACAGTATGAAATTAAATAAAAATTAAGATGCACACATATCTAAATTGATCAATGTGTGTTGTTGACTGCAAAAAAGATGCCAGCATAATAATATGCTGTATATGATGCCCTAAGGTTTATTAGCAGCGCTGGTTTTCATCAAGGTTTATTAGCAGCGCTATTTTTCATCAAGGTTTATTAGCAGCGCTAGTTTTCAGCAAGGTTTATTAGCAGCGCTGGTTTTCAGCAAGGTTTATTAGCAGCGCTGGTTTTCAGCAAGGTTTATTAGCAGCGCTGGTTTTCAGCAAGGTTTATTAGCAGCGCTAGTTTTCAGCAAGGTTTATTAGCAGCGCTGGTTTTCAGTGGTTTTCAGCAAGGTTTATTAGCAGCGCTGGTTTTCAGCAAGGTTTATTAGCAGCGTTGGTTTTCAGCAAGGTTTATTAGCAGCGCTGGTTTTAAGCAAGGTTTATTAGCAGCGCTGGTTTTCAGCATGGTTTATTAGCAGCGCTAGTTTTCAGCAAGGTTTATTAGCAGCGCTGGTTTTCAGCAAAGTTTAATAGCAGCGCTGGTTTTCAGCAAGGTTTATTAGCAGCGCTGGTTTTCAGCAAGGTTTATTAGCAGCGCTGGTTTTCAGCAAGGTTTATTAGCAGCGCTGGTTTTCAGCAAGGTTTATTAGCAGCGCTAGTTTTCAGCAAGGTTTATTAGCAGCGCTGGTTTTCAGTGGTTTTCAGCAAGGTTTATTAGCAGCGCTGGTTTTCAGCAAGGTTTATTTGCAGCGCTGGTTTTCAGCAAGGTTTATTAGCAGCGCTGGTTTTCAGCATGGTTTATTAGCAGCGCTAGTTTTCAGCAAGGTTTATTAGCAGCGCTGGTTTTCAGCAAAGTTTAATAGCAGCGCTGGTTTTCAGCAAGGTTTATTAGCAGCGCTGGTTATCAGCAAGGTTTATTAGCAGCGCTGGTTTTCAGCAAGGTTTATTAGCAGCGCTGGTTTTCAGCAAGGTTTATTAGCAGCGCTAGTTTTCAGCAAGGTTTATTAGCAGCGCTGGTTTTCAGTGGTTTTCAGCAAGGTTTATTAGCAGCGCTGGTTTTCAGCAAGGTTTATTTGCAGCGCTGGTTTTCAGCAAGGTTTATTAGCAGCGCTGGTTTTCAGCATGGTTTATTAGCAGCGCTAGTTTTCAGCAAGGTTTATTAGCAGCGCTGGTTTTCAGCATGGTTTATTAGCAGCGCTAGTTTTCAGCAAGGTTTATTAGCAGCGCTGGTTTTCAGCAAAGTTTAATAGCAGCGCTGGTTTTCAGCAAGGTTTATTAGCAGCGCTGGTTTTCAGCAAGGTTTATTAGCAGCGCTAGTTTTCAGCAAGGTTTATTAACAGCGCTGGTTTTCAGTGGTTTTCAGCAAGGTATATTAGCAGCGCTGGTTTTCAGCAAGGTTTATTTGCAGCGCTGGTTTTCAGCAAGGTTTATTAGCAGCGCTGGTTTTCAGCATGGTTTATTAGCAGCGCTAGTTTTCAGCAAGGTTTATTAGCAGCGCTGGTTTTCAGCAAAGTTTAATAGCAGCGCTGGTTTTCAGCAAGGTTTATTAGCAGCGCTGGTTTTCAGCAAGGTTTATTAGCAGCGCTGGTTTTCAGCAAGGTTTATTAGCAGCGCTGGTTTTCAGCAAGGTTTATTAGCAGCGCTAGTTTTCAGCAAGGTTTATTAGCAGCGCTGGTTTTCAGTGGTTTTCAGCAAGGTTTATTAGCAGCGCTGGTTTTCAGCAAGGTTTATTTGCAGCGCTGGTTTTCAGCAAGGTTTATTAGCAGCGCTGGTTTTCAGCATGGTTTATTAGCAGCGCTAGTTTTCAGCAAGGTTTATTAGCAGCGCTGGTTTTCAGCATGGTTTATTAGCAGCGCTAGTTTTCAGCAAGGTTTATTAGCAGCGCTGGTTTTCAGCAAAGTTTAATAGCAGCGCTGGTTTTCAGCAAGGTTTATTAGCAGCGCTGGTTTTCAGCAAGGTTTATTAGCAGCGCTGGTTTTCAGCAAGGTTTATTAGCAGCGCTGGTTTTCAGCAGGCCCCTGTCTCAATGGAATTACATGGTACTGGTACAAATAAAAATATTTATTTCAGGCAGGGCCCATAGCAAAATAGTGTTAGTAATGGGAAGATAGCAACGTTGCGGGAAATTAAAAAAATTCACAGTTTTTTACATTTTGTAGCTGAAGTGAGCTACTTTGATTCAGCCGATTATGTGTTCTGGTCTACGAAGCAGTGGCACTGCCCAAAAAACTTGTCGTAGACCAGAACACATAATCGGCTGAATTATTGTTGTTCTGTTGTTTCAATAATAAAAAGAATACTATGTTATTGCCGCGAACGAAAAATCGCTGTACAAAAATAGCTCAGTTTAGCTTCAACATTTAAAAAACTGTGAAAATGTTGAATTTCCCGCCACGTTGATATCGTCCAAACTTAATCATGTATTACTTTATAATCTGTGAATCTGTGGGGAAAAGCGTTATTTGACTGCCGTATTCTGCGCCATCTATGAAGCATTTTAAAATCAGCTTTTAACTGTCAGTTGAAAACGGCTCATTCCCACCTTTTCTTCCTACATTTCTGTGTCGATCTCCTTCCCCTCACATCTTCGTGCGCGAGGCCAACTTGCACTTGGCCGGTTTTTTTCTTTTATTAACGCAACTTTTCCTTCCATTCCAGCGCGGCTGTTCGGTCCGCTGCTCCACAGATCCACATTGAGGACCCTATATATCGTCGACACCCCGATCACGTCCATAGACCAGCACTCGTTTGCTGGCGTCAACAGGACACTGCAGGAGTTGCACCTGAAAGGAACGAGGCTGAAGGACTTCCCGAAGGAGGCTTTTAAGGTGCCCTTTGCTTTTTTCTAAAGCCCTAACCCGTGCTAGGGAGACATTTATAGATTTATTATAAGAAATTAAAGTGCTCTACCCTTGACGCAATTTTTTCGATACAGCGCAATTTGCAAAATTCAATATTTCACGAATAAGGAAGCATTTTTTTTTGTAAAAAAAAACTCATCCAAATCGGTTCACTCGATCTAACAGCTGTTCCAACAGCAGCAACTTATGCTGTTCATTGAGGAGTTCCGTTCTCCATCTCCGAAGTTCTTCATCAGATCTTCACCTTTTTTTTTTTGGACCACATGGGAAATAACAGACCTTTAAACAAAAAACAGAATCATCAAAATCGGTTCTAACTCGTTTGTTATCTTTGCATAAAGAGATTTTTTTAAGATTTTTTTTTCATCTTTGTAGATATTGAGCAACCTTACAATCCTGCGCATAGACGGGCATGAGATAGCAAGTCTGCCCAAAGACATATTCGCCGGCAGCGAGGCGGCGGGCAGGCTGGAAAGATTGCACATCGTCAATGGGATGATAAGTGACGTCTCACCGGAGGCTTTTCAGGTTTGTACATTTCAGCCACACACAACTCTTCCGAGCCGCAACATCACGGGCCAAAGTGGCCGTAATGATAGCCGACCTCCGATAGGAGATGGCACCAAAAGAAGAAGAAGTTTCATAGAACATATTCATATTCAATTTATTTGGGTCATAATGGTATTTCATTGGTGTTACATTCATGGGCGTATTAAGGCCTGAAGTGTGACTGTGTGGAGTTAATGAGAAGGTCGCATACCACCCTCTTAAGGGTGGACGATAGCAACGTGGCGGGAAATTCAAAATTTTCACAGTATTTTACATTTTGTAGCTAAACTGAGCTATTTTTGTTCCGCGATTTTTCGTTCGCTGCAATACAACAGTATTATTTTCATTATTGTAAACAACAGAACAACAATTGTTCAGCCGATTATGTGTTCTGGTCTACGAAGCAGTGGCACTGCCCAAAAAACTTGTCGTAGACCAGAACACATGATTAATTATTATTATTCTGTTGTTTACAATAACGAAAAGAATACTATGTTATTGCCGCGAACGAAAGATCGCTGAAGAAAAATAGCTCAGTTTAGCTACAAAATGTAAAAAACTGTGAAAATTTTGAATTTCCCGCCACGCTGCCATCGTCTACCCTTAAGGGGAAACGCGGGTAACCTCAACTCCATACAAAAGGGGAAACCTGTTTCCTCCCTGGATAATTGTTTTAGAAAAAATATGTTTAAGCCATTCAATCTATATTTACCTCTGCCATGTCCCTATGTTTTCCTTTTTTTATTATTTTAATAAAATTTATTTATATAATTAAAATAAGAAAAAAAAAAAGGAAAACATAGGGACATGGCAGAGGTAAATATAGATTGAATGGCTTAAACATATTTTTTCTAAAATAATTATCCAGGGAGGAAACAGGTCTCCCTTTTGTATTTTTTGTGTGGAGCAGCCGGCTACCCGCGTTTCGTCTTAAAACAAAACTTATTGTAAAGAAATACGAATGGCCACGCCTTTTGAATGACTAGTAAACCCGAAAACGATTTTCGTTCTTATTACAGAGTCTAAAGAAGCTAAAAACCCTGGACCTGCATGGAAACAGATTGGCTACGCTGAAGAAGAACCAGTTCAAAGGTCTGCGCGATGCTGAGGTACTCGATTTGAGGTAACTATACTCATTTTAGGTGTATTGTAGCTTTTAGTCTTTTATTTATTGCCTATGTTAATTACCATGTGTACAAATTATAAATACCTTATGTATGTAATGTAATTAATAATATTTTATTAATTACATTACATACATAAGGTATTTATAATTTGTAAGGTAATAAATAAAGTAAGCCTATTGGCTTACTTTTATCCCGAAAAACTTTAACTTTTTCGAAGGTAAAGCCGCAGGCAAAGGCTTGTAAGAAACAATTAAATTATGAATTAACTATGAGGACATTCACCTGCAACCTTTGTTTAACTAATAAACTATTTCATTTCATTTCAACTATTTAACCTTTTCAGTTACAACAACATCACAAAATTGGACGGCTCTCACATCGGTGATCTGACCAAACTAGGCTGGTGCAATGCTAGCCACAACAATATTGGGGAAATACCAAGGTCAGTAACAACATCATAATCATCACTCCACCTCTGATAACCGAAAGTAGTTGGCTTCACCGACATAAATACAGGGTATTTTTATATAGCTTTATTCATGAAATACATCAATTTCTATGTCAACTTCTTCGTGTGATTTCCAACAGCTTTCGACTTTTCGAATAGCTCGATACAAGAATGTAATATATTTTGGATTTTCTTTTGTAGAAAAATAAAATTGCGCTTTCACCACAGTCGTAGAACAGACCCTGCAAACGGCTTAACGTTAGCTTAAGAACGCCCTGAAGCAGCGATTTCCCGGTTCCTAGTTCCGGTTTAATTTCTAAACTACAGGCTGGATTTCGCTGAAACTTGGTTTATATCAGTAGATGACCAATACGGAAGTTTGCAAATAGTTTTTATACTAAAAAAAATAGCCTGAAAGAAATTAGAGCGATGCGTTTTTCGCGCCGAAAAAGGTGTTACTTTCAGCTGTTATTTACTTGCATTATTACACTGTCTATTGGAGTCGAACTACCGTGGGAACATCAATAATGTATTGTACTTGCGGGAAAAAAAAAGATTTTTGAAATAGCTAATAAAATGTAGAAATGGCAGCGGAACTACGAAAAAATTTGGGAAAATAGATCTATTCGTTATAACTACAACTACATCCTCGCGAAAGGACACGAACACACGTATACTCATACAGCCGCATTGCCTCTCACTTGTCCCGCACCCCGTCTCGCTCTGGGTGAAACAGCTATAGAAAACAGTGTTTCACGCGCTTGTCACTTCCCACGGTCCTGGAGGGGCCTCTTAACTTAAGGTACGGTCGGCCACAGTCACAGATACCTCATGGCAGCTCTTACTGCGCGCGGCATAAGGGCACCAATGGAATAAAAAGGGGTATCCTAGCGTGTGGCCGACAGTACAAGTGTTACAATGCTTTGATTTATTTCAGAGGCATGTTCGCAAGGAATACGGTGATAAAAGTGGTCCATCTGGAAAACAACAGAATAAAGAAACTGGACACTAACAGCTTCCGAGGAATGAGGTTTTTGAGGTGAGACACTTTCTACACTTTGTTGGTTCATTTACATTTACAACAACGACTCTTGATCCTTGTAAGACCATATTTTTTTCAAAAGCTGTAAACGCCACTGGTAATATGAAAAAAAATCCGGCCAAGTACGAGTCGGATTCGCACACTAAGGGCTCCGTACCGCCATACAATAAAAAAAAACTGGTTTTACGGACACTCGGTGCATCAGTCCGACTCGTGCTTGGCTGTTTTTTTTTATTATTTATTGTTATAGTATAAAGCAAGCCCTTTAATCATACCAAGTTTGATGCTTGTATGTTTGAAGTTTGAATCCATAACATGTTGATATCCATAACGGTTTGCAAGATATTTTCGCTAAAAAAAAGCGCGCCGCCTAATTTTTTTCAGCGAAAATATCTTCAATGAATGTCAACACAAAACTGGCTGTGTTAGAAAGCCCTCATCTAATTCTAGTGTTCTATATGTGTACTTTTTCGATTCGCAGTGTATCTGATACAGGAATCGATTTTCAGCATTTTCCTTTGCGCGCGGGCTATTTTCTATGCACGGCGCCTTAACCAAGTCTCTGCCCCATCTCAGAATCCACCTTGTGACTTGCCTACTTGTGTATTTATAGTCTTAAGTATCATTGTACTGTGTCTATTTGCGAATAAACTTTTTACTTACTTACTTACTTCCCTCACTCTGCCTCTTCCCCCATTCCCAGACGTCTGTTCCTCCAAGACAACCAGATCTCTGACATCGGGCGCGGAACCTTCGCGGCTGTTACCAGGATCGGCACGGTGGACCTGGCCCGGAACCTGATCACCAAGGTCGAATACCAGATGTTCCAGCAGGTCAAATACGCCGAGGTACGTAGGTTCACTTACGTTTAACCTTAATCCCTCATCCTCAGATTCCTTAGATGATACAGAGTCATCATGACAGTGACTGACTCTCGCTACGATGAAAGAGGTAACTAATGGAGTTCCACAGGGATCTATCTTAGGACTGCTCTTATTCTTTCTTTATGTAAATTATAATGCTCTCACTCTTTTTCTCTATTTATCTCTCTTTCTTGTCTCGCACTCTCTCCCAAGTTTTCTCACATCCGGACCAGTTTTTTAAAGATGTAGAGTGAATGAAATCTCAAATAAATTCACTCAATATCGTTCAGTTAGTATGTTGTATCGACGCGGAACCTTCGCGGCTGTTACCAAGATCGGCACGGTGGAGCTGGCCCGGAACCTGATCACCAAGGTCGAATGCCAGATGTTCCAGCAGGTCAAATACGCCGAGGTACGTAGGTTCACTTACGTTTAACCTTAATTCCTCAGATAGGGACTGTCTCTCGTCACCTATAAAAGCGGTTACTAATGGAGTTCCCCAGGGATCTATCTTAGGACTGCTCCTATTCCTTTTTATACAGGGCCATTTTTAAATAGCTTTATTCCTGAAACACGTCGACTGCAAAATGTGATTTCTAACAACTTTTGTTCGACGACTTTTCCCACAGCTCCCACCTCGTGACGAGTATTTGAAAGCCATTTTTTTCTTAGTATAGAAATCTTAAAGATTTTTATAAGGTTAAAAAATTCGCTCGGGACAGGACTTGAAGCCGCAATCTCTTGCACACCGTGCAATCTTTATAATTTTCCCCAGCATGGGTTAGTCCTTTATAAAATACAAAAAATTGAAATCGTAGTTTTATATTTCATCTTATAATACCTTTTTTTTTTCAATGTATTAATGGAAATAAAAAAAATCCGCAACCCTTATAATGCGAACTTTTCTTTCATCGTGTATTTCCCTTTTTTTAATTTAATAATGGAAATAAACATTTCCGGCATCCCTTTTACTGGGAACTTTTCACTGCCGATAAATCCAAATATTTCCACTAATTTCAGATCATAAACTTGGCCGAGAACCGAATCTCGACCATCGACTCGCAAGCCTTTACCGACCTCTACTTAGCCACCGTCAACATATCGCACAACGCGCTAACGAGGATCGAACCCAACGCCTTCGTCAACTGTAACAACCTGACCATCCTCGACCTGAGCCACAACAACCTAACGGAGTTTAGCAAGAACGCGTTCGATGGAAACACTTACGCGGGGGTGTTGCAAGTTTCGTACAATAACTTCACGGATTTGGGACAGGTGAGTGTTTTTACAGGTCGCAACCTTACTAATCTTTAGTCTTAGTCTTAGTTTTAGTCTTGGTTTTAGTTTTTTCTTTAAAAATGGGAGAGGTTGTGTCAGAATAACAGCGCTACGGGCAACCGTAGCATTATAATGAGCCACAACCTTTTTACGGCCATTGCCTTCTGTACCTATGCTAATTTTATTTTATTATCTGTGTGTTGTGGCACGTAAATAAAACCTTTTCTATTCTATTCTAATCCAAGCAATGGGGACAAAAAAGAGGCTTTTCTTATCAAAAGGTGGAGTTGAAAATGTTTTGATTGATATTGCTTACGTATGGGCAAGCCATAAAAAATATAAGTTCTTGGGGTCGAGAACTTACACTTTTCATGAGTAGCCCTAAGCAATATCAATCAAAACATTTTCCACTCCAACTTTTGTAGAGTAAAAATCCCCATTGAATGGACAATGGAGGATTATCTGACAGCTAAAAAAATTTAAAAATCGTTCTAAAAGCTGTGACAGATGGCGTTGACCCGACATGTGGGGTCTATCACAGAGTTAATTAGTGCTTACAAAAGAGAAAAGTCTTCTTCACTTCATTGCTGTGACTTCATCTTTCATCGTCGTAGACGTCATTCCATTTTGGTACATGAAAAAGTGCACGACTTATAAGTTTAGTGTAATTGTTCTTGTATGAGTGAATGGTAAAACCGGAAACACTTGATTTTGCTCCACCACTAATACCTAAATGTGTTTTTTTTCTACGAAGGCCAACGAGCGCGAACTGGCATTAAAAAAAAGAACATGTCTCGTCAGCGACATCTAGTTACAAATTTGGAACTACAACTTATGAGCTGTCAGAAGATTCCCCATTCCATTCTAAAGTCGCAATCTGGGGCCTTAGCCTGTAACACAATGGCGTATCAATGGCGTCCTAGGTAGAAGGACAAAACCGGGATTTTTTCGTTGCTCTCCTACAACCAGCGAACTAATCCTCTAGAATTAGACTCTTAATATTCTTTGCTGTACTAAAAAAATCATTAAAAGGACCGACACTGGACCGACAGCATTAAAAATCGTAATTGAAACCGTCAACCGGGAACCCATTTTGGCACCATTGCGTTACAGGCTAAGGGCCCTGGATCATGATCCCGATACCATTGAAAGGGATCGCGATAGATTCAAAAGTTAAGCCTCAGCTTTCTACTTCCAGATCCCGATCCAAAACATGACCGGCATCAGAGTTCTGAACGCGTCACACAACCAGATAGAAGTGATTCCGAAGAATACATTCCCTAAGTTATACGAGCTGCATACAGTCGACGTCTCATACAATAATCTACGGGAGATAAGCAACTCGATCTTCCAGAACTTATTCTCTTTGCGGTAAGAATAGAATAGAATAGAAAAATCTTTATTGTACACGAAAATAATTTAGAAAGGAATTCCTAAAACCTATCAGTTGTTTTGTATTCAGTTAAAATCACCATATTTTATATGTAATGTTATCAGCCCCCTGGTGACAGTTTCATAAATCTACAAGTCATAGTTTATTATGACAATTCGGTGTACATTGAATAGCCGAATAAACATAAAAGAGGTAACAAAAAAGGCTAGCTTACTTCCGACTACTCAATGTAACTCGAATTGTCATAATAAACTTTACTATGAATTTTAGTTTCGTGAAACTGGCACCTGGTGCCTGTCTTTCTGGTGTACAGTGTTTTCTTTGTTTTATTTTCTACTCTCTATACAGGGTGTTGTTTTGTAAAGTGACCCTCGACTCAGGGGTGATTATTTACACGATACGGAAGCAAAAAATAAATTTGCTAAAAAATACTTTAAAAAATCATTAACTTGCGGCCTTCCTTGAATTGAATTGAATTGAAATTGTTTATTTATCACAAATATAACATAAAAAATTACATTTTTACAGAAAAAATTGCACATCATTTATATTTGTGATAAAAGGAATGAGCTCAGCTTAATGCTGTGACCAAATGCTGAGTCACAGCGCTGGTTTTCAGCCCATCCCTGTGTTCACTTATTATTAAATTTATCTAAAAACATAATAAAAATGCATAACAAACAGCAGTGTAAAGAGTAACTACTATTATACCTTATCCTTACTATTATACCATCGCTTGCGGGCGGCCGCACTCGCAATATCGGGCGCCACATCGCGCACGGGCTTTGAGAAGGCGGGGGGAGTCCGCACGCCGCGGTTATTATAGAACAAATTGAACAAGAATTAGAAAAGAATTAAACTTACTTTTAGTTTCAAGCGTTACTAAAACTATCCTCTGTCCTTGAATCGGGTGTCAGTGTCACTAACCAAAACAACACCCTTTATTATCTTTATTGTTTATTTTTTTATGTAGCATGTATAGTGTCCCACTACAGGGCAAAGGCCTCCCCCCTCTCAGCCCAGATTTTACGGTCCTTTATTATTTATTTTACTTTATTATCTTAAACATTTATAATAAGTTGAAAAATTCACTCCGGACAGGACTTGAACCCGCAACCTCTCGCATACCGTGCAGGCGCTCTACCAATCATTTATTATCTTATCCTAAAAATATTATTCATTCCAGATTTCTAAACCTCAGCCACAACTCTATGGAGCAAATCAAGCCTTCAACCTTTGGAACACTTCCGACGGTCTTAGAACTAGACCTCTCCTACAATAGGCTGAGGGACATATCCCGGGGTGGGTTGGCTAAGTTGGCTAGCTGCAGAGTGCTGGATGTCAGCCACAACCATCTGGATAAGATCTTCCAGATTCCTATCAGTTTGGGGTGAGTATACACCAGTGGCGAAGGGTGGAATTATGACAAAGGGAAGCCGCAAAATGCCAGCCTAATGACCTCAGTGGCGGATCCAGGATTTTGGTTTGGGGGGGGCTTGAACCCAATGAGCGTAGGTTTTCAAGATAATAAAGTATACAAAATATAGATATTTAATTATTATATAATTAAATATGAAAGAAAAATAATTAAGATATTTTCAGGGTGTCAGATGCTTTTGGGGGGGAGGGAGGGGGAGCTTGAGCCCCTTAGCCCCCCCCCCCCCCCCCCCCCCCAAATCTGCTACTGACTTGCAGTATCTTTTATTAGGGTTCCGTACCTAAAGGGTAAAGGATTACTAAGACTCCGCTGTCCGTCCGTCTGTCTGTCTGTCCGTCCGTCTGTCTGTCCGCCCGTCTGTCACCAGGCTGTATCTCATGAACCGTGATAGTTAGAAAGTTAAAATTTTCACAGATGATGTATTTCTGTTGCCGCTATAACAACAAATAATAAAACACAGAATAAAATAAATATTTAAGGGGGCTTCCAAGCAACGAACGTGATTGTTTTTGCCGTTTTTATTTTATATAAAGGTACGGAACCCTTCGTGCGCGAGTCCCATTCGCACTTGGCCGGGTTTTTTTAATGTAAGTAAACTTTTTTTACGCCCGAAATAACTTTCAGGACTTTACTCGACAGTGGCGCCAACTAGTGATCACTAAAACGGTTGGCACTCGTGCCAATTGTCTAATTACTGCTTGCAGTATCTTATATTATCTTTTATGTGTTATATTAACTTTCTTTGTCAGGATGTTATAGGTGCTGGGCAAGCCTACTACATCTAAAACAATGTCCCAGGCACTGCAGCGCCGAGTGGTCTCTTCACCCATCTATTGTGAGTGAAGGTGCCACTGTAAGCTCAATAGATCGTCTCATTACGTAGATGCAAAGGCCTTAGTTTTTTTTTTACCTTTTTCAGAGAGCTCGACTTGTCCCACAACAACCTGACGGAGCTCAAAGCCAACACGTGGCCGACCATGAACGCGCTGCTGCGGCTGAACCTGGCGCATAACGCGATAGAGGACCGCCTAGAAGGACACAGCTTCTCAGGTGAGACACAGGATTATCCATCATACAAGATTTATTTATTTGATATTTAGGAATACTGTGACTAAATTAATATAAATTTACTCAAAAAAGCTCGTAATGTGACCATTAATTCGACAACCTTCTTTGAGCAAAGGAGGACTTGACTTTGATTAAGCGCCAGAAAAGTTGTATGAAAATCCACTAATGTCGAGTTTTGTTTCGAAAATAGTCAGGTGCAAAAAGTATGCGTCTTGCGACTTGCATATTGCGACTTGCGACCTAGGACCTTGGACCTAGGACATATGATCTAGGACCTAGGACTTAGGACCTAAGACTTAGGACCTATGGACTAGGCCCTAGGACATATGAT
The DNA here is from genome assembly GCA_949319315.1 of Zelleria hepariella. Lineage (NCBI taxonomy): Eukaryota > Metazoa > Arthropoda > Insecta > Lepidoptera > Yponomeutidae > Zelleria > Zelleria hepariella. The sequence goes on from OX439385.1 coordinate 1,086,226, forward strand.
CTAGGATTTAGGACCTAAGACCTAGGACCTATGGACTAGGCCCTAGGACATATGATCTAGGACCTAGGACTTAGGACCTAAGGACCTAGCATCTAGGACCTAGGACATAGTGCTAGGTGCTAGAGGCTCGACTTGTCCCACAACAACTTGACGGAGCTCAAAGCCAACACGTGGCCGACCATGAACGCGCTGCTGCGGCTGAACCTGGCGCATAACGCGATAGAGGACCGCCTAGAAGGACACAGCTTCTCAGGTGAGACACTGGATTATCCATCGTACACACGACAGCACGTCAGACTGTACACTTTTGTTGCAAAGTCACCCGTAACGTAACTGAGTAGAGTGCTAGCGTGTAAAGGTCGACGTGCTGTCGTGTGTACAATCGTCCGTAAGACGAGTATCAATGAGATTGCGAAATGCGCATCGACTATTACTTGACTCGGTAGCTCAATAATTGGTAGAGCGCCTGCACGGTATGCAGGAGGTTGCGAGTTCAAGTCCTGTCCCGAGCATGTTTTTAAATAAAATAGATAAAAAAGGCTCCATCCTAAATTTGTTTTTCCAGGTCTTCTCGCGCTACAGCGTCTTAATCTGGCGTCAAATGGCATAACGAGGCCGCCATGGGAAGCTCTCAACACTATGTCCAGTCTGCAATACTTGTATTTACAGGTCAGTCAAGCCACAGATTCAGAAATTTAATTTAGTCAGAAACCGCATATTATACAGGGTGTTAAACGACCTCTAACGCTAACCGTGAAGGAAAACATTGTGAATAAACCCGTGGCTTAGTTAGCTCCGCAAGTATTGAACTTGTATTTCTGTGGGCTAGACCGACTAAATGTCAGGATGGTATAGGAGCTGGGCAAACGTACTGCATCTAAAACAATGTCCCAGGCATTGCAGCGTTCAAGTGGTCCCTTCAACCATCTAGTGTGAGTGAAGGTGCCACTTGACGCTGTATAAATCATCTCATTACGTAGATGCAAAGGCCTTAGTATTAAGTTCGAAACCCGTATTTTTTTTCCAGAACAACAACCTAACCAGCCTATCCAGGTCTGCGTTCGGAAACCTCCCCACGCTCTTTCAGCTGGATCTATCAGAGAACCAGCTGTCAGATATCGCGCAGCGCTCCTTCCTTGGATTGCAACAGCTGCTAGACCTGTCCTTGAGGGGAAACGACCTGGAACATATCCCTAATGAAGCGTTCAAGAGTCTTGTGGCTTTGAGGTACGTTAAGTTTAAGAAAAAGAGAGAACACAATTTATATAAAAAAGTAAAAGGGTCGGCCCTAAGATAAGTAAGTAAGTAAGTAAGTAAATGTTTATTTAGGCCAAAAAACTTAACATAATACAGTAATTCCGCCAAACTACTAAGTAGTTTGTTGGCAGATTTTTGCTCTTATTACACGCTTATTATTCTAATATTAAACAAATTTTGTTAAACAACCTAACACTAAATTAAATAATTTTGAAAATTTTATCTTAAATTTACTCAAGCACTATACATGTAATGAAACACTATAAATGATACACTAAAAAACCACTTCTATCTTGTGACGTCATAACTAGCGATGACGTGACAACACAGAGACATATAATTATAGAGAAGGGCATCTAGACTACCCCTACTACTTGAAACCGTAACCCTCCAACAAAAAGCTCTGAAGTCGCTCTTTGTAAGTACTTATTGTTACCCCCTCCATAGTTCTTATCGAGGTGGGTAAGGCGTTTAGTATTGTTGGTACTAAGTACTTTCTTGTTCTGTCACCGTAGTAATTTACTGTATCTGGGGCCTGTAGTTTCTTTTTAGTAGCCTTTCTTGTGAATATCTTATGCTTTATTTTCTTTTTAAATTCACTGTTCCCGTAATTTTCAAGTAGTAGGAGAAGTTTAACCTTTTCGTGAATGGGCAGGATTTTACATACACCAAATAGTTGGTCATAGTTAGCCTTACATTTTTGTTTTGTCTTTTTATCAACTAATAATTTTATTATTCTAATCTGTTGGCGTTTTATATTGTCGAGGTAGGATTTGAAAGTACACCCGTAGCTACTGAGTCCATACGAGATTATAGATTCCACCAGCGCGTGGTATACTGTAAACAGAGTCGGTCGGTCTACCACTCTGGTAAGGCAGTACAGTTTTCCATGGACCGCTCTGAGCTTATCAATGACTGTTTTCACGTGGTATTTCCATGACATATTTTTTTCTATCATCAGCCCGAGGTATTTGTATCTATCTACAAACTCTATGTCACAGCAGCCACAGGTTGCCTTTTCTGCATGTAAACAATCGTAACTATGCCCCTTTATATTTAAGTCACTTGGATTTTTATTTTTGCTGTTCGGGGAACGAATATGTACACATTTAGTTTTGCTTAGATTTATAATAATGCCATTATCATGAGCCCATTTTACAACATTATCTAGGTCAGTTTGGATACATTTTTTAATGTGTTTTATGTCCTTATGAGAATATAGCAAGCAGGTGTCATCGGCATACATGTACATTTTACAATATTTAATTACATTTTGCATACTATTTACATGCATTATGTAACCAACCGGTCCGTACACAGACCCAGTTGGTACACCGTATATAACATCCGCTTCCTCTCCAGTCTTACCACCAATAACAGTCCTTAACTTCCTGTCCCTTAGATATGCTAGTAACCAGTTACTTATGGGCCCTCGAATACCACATTCCTGCATTGCTTGTGATAACTGCTCGTGGTTCAAGGTATCAAACGCCTTTTTGAAGTCTATAAACAATGCAACAGTGTGTTTTCTTTCATTTAGGCTATTATTTAGGTAGTCCGTAAACTTGGAAAGCGCAGTCGCAGTGCTTCTTCCTCGTCTAAAGCCATGCTGTACGTCTGATAAGATTTCATGTTTCTCTAAGAAATTTGATATCTGGTTAACAATTAGTTTTTCAGTTATTTTGTTAACAACTGATAGAATAGCAATAGGTCTATAGTTGGTATAGTCATAATGCGAGCCCTGTTTGTAAATTGGGCGTATGTTTGCTACTTTAAGGCCTTGTGGGTAAACCCCTTTGTACACGCACATATTTACAAAATTGGCAATGACAGGACTTATTTGTATTTTAATTAATTTTATATCGGATACCCTTATCTCATCAGATCCCGGCGCAGTCTCACACTTTAAAAGGTCAATAACTTTTTCAACTTGGTACGCACTAACCCCTTGAAAACGCAAGCTTACATTGGCTTCTTTTACATAGTCAGACCTCGTAAGGAATTTATTACTACAATTGTGCTTAATGTTACTTATTTCTTCCGTGAAAGTTCTAGCAAAATTACTGCATATATTCTCTATGCTATCGGTTTTTCCAAGGTATTTTTTTACTACGTTATCTAAATTATCCTTCTTCCTACCAAGCCACATATTAATTTTTGCCCATATTTTTCTACAATCGTTGTTACAATTTTTTATTTCCTCTCGCCTGTACTTATTTTTCGCATTATTTATACATTTATTTATCTTATTCCTATACCTAGTGTATTCTAATCTAAGGGTCATATTTTTTGGTTTAGACTTCCATTTCCTAAATAGCTCATCCCTCGTGTTAATCATTGCATACAGGTCATTATTAATCCACGGTTCCGTAATGCGTTTTGTACTCTGGGACTTTTCAACTTTTGAGCTTTCATAGATCTTTCCAAATACGCAACATAGTTGCTCATACAATAACAAAGGGCATGTGCAGTCCTCCAACTCACTCCAGTTCACGGCACTTAATTTTTCCCGCACTAATTTATTATTTAAAGTCATTACCTTGTTTTCGCTGACGCCCGAGCCTCCAGGCCGGTCCATGACGTCACCCACCTCAAGTCGCACTCCGATGAGGTAGTGGTCCGATATTTTGCACGTGAGTAGGTATGAAGCGGCGGGCGCTCGACAGCGCACCCACAGATGGTCTATACAGGATGTGTCCAACCGTCCGTTGACTATTTCTTCACGGGTATTTTGGTTAATGGCGCACTGCATCCCATACTTATTCATGGTGTCCTTATATAGCTCTGTGGTTCGTTTTTTCTTTTCTCCTTTAAGGTTAATATTCATGTCTCCAGTGACTACAGCATCACAATGTTTCGGTATTGTTTTCATGATTTGGTTCAATTCCTCTACAAAGGTATCTCTGTTGGTGTCCGGAGGCCTATATATAGCTAAGATATGCAGCTCTTTCTTGCTTTCCATATGAATGAGGCCGTGAATATACTCTCCTGCAGTACCATTGGTAGTTAGTGTTGAGAAATTTAGTGATTTCTTAGTGTAAACAAGGATACCTCCTCCTTTAATTTTTTCTCTGGTATTCCAGTGCATTTCATATTCGGGGATCGTAAAAAGTGGCATTTCCTCTTCCCTTATGTTGATTTCTGTCAGTATTATAACGTCAATCATATTTTGACAGGTACTCAGTAATACTAATAGTTTATTGAAATGTTTGCGTAGGGATCTAATGTTCAAGTGTATTATATTAAGGCTATTTTCTGTATTATTGTTTATGTATTGACTCCATGCATTTGTATTTTCATACTTTGTAAAGTTTACATCTATTTGTATGTGTTCCAATTGGTCGTTGAATTTTATAAATGAAAAGATAAATCATCCTGTATGTGACCTCAATAGCTGCGATGCTTGTTATGACTTTTGTTGCGGCATGAAGCAAGCTATATCTTTATCACTCTGTATATAGTGAATTGTCCGGTCTTTGTCATTCTTTCTCATCATAATTTTCGAGTTTCTGACCCATATGTACTGAAAGTGGTCTTTTAAGGCAATTTTTGTTTGCCAGAATAGGTCTCTGATCTTCTTTGAGAGATTTTCGTTTATGTAGATTGGTTTATTGCTGTCGGTTCCGAATATTATACCATTATTCAACGGCTTCGATTTTCGTACGCTTAGCCAGGCATCTCTCTGGCCGCGCGTACGCATGACAACGACGACGGGCCGCGGGCGAGCGCGCTCCGTACCCGCCTTCTTGTCGCGACCGGAGGCTGATCCTACCCTCCAGGCCGATTCAATTCCGTTCAAATTCTCGTTTTCCACTCCTAGCTCTTTTCCAATCTCCACAAGCACTTCTGTCAGCTTTTCGTTCGTCCCCTCCTCTAAGCCAACTATCTCTAAGTTTTTTTCAAACTCTTTTTGTTCCAACGACTGGATCCTCTCTTCCATGGACGCGTTACACTTTTCAAGAAACACGTTTTTTTGGGACAGATCAGTTATTCTATTGTCCATCCTCTTCATCTTCTCCGTGCAATCTTTCTTAAACTCCATCATCTCCTGGTATTGCTCAGCGTAGAAATCCACAGTCTCGCCAAGGTCTTCAATCGATTTTTGGATGCTCACCATCATATCCAATTTGCTATTTAATTGAATTAGCAGGGATTCGATTGTAGTCGACGAGTCCACGGCAATTTTTGGCATTTTTTGTGGTGTTGTTACGCAGTTATCACAAGCATCTTGTTCAAGGAATTTCTTTAAATCCGTAATGCATGCCTTATGATAATACCCCCCACACTGCCCCTTGCACTTCACTGCATCTCCTTTTCTAACAGATATGAATAATCTGCACTTCTTACACTGCACCATTTTTGCACAATTATTACTTTCACAATCGTAGGTACAAGTAGGTATAATGCGCGAGCGCTGCTCTGTTACACGTCCGGCCGCTAAGAGCACCGCGCCGAATTCTGATCCCTGTGGAACTCCTGAACAAAATTATATTAAAAAGTAGCGACAAACGGATGATAGACTGAGATAGATGAGACAAAACTATAAGAAAGAGCTGGGACTAAATAAAGACTAATATCGCCTGTCGTCTGTCCCGAGCGCAAGTGACAATTAAATATTATGCTCATTTCAGAAAACTGGACCTCTCACACAACATGCTCGAGAAAATAGACAACAAGACACACGGACTACTGGACGATTGTCTGTCTATAGAAATGGTAAGGTTTTTGTACGGTCAACCACAAGCTAGGATACCCAACGGTAGCTCTTATTGCGTATTTATAAAATATGAAATTTGCACAAGTCAAAAGTAGCCGTTTTTTCTAGTGCAGGATTTATTCGTGGTTCTAGGATCTGGAATTTGCCTCAGGTCCTATAAATAGTTAACCCAAGTATTCTCATTTCACGGCTCGTTAAAAAAAAGCCGAAAAAGAAGGTAGACCATAAGTTGTTGCAATCACATTTAGAAGTAAATGTGTTTTAGGAATAAAGCTATTTAAAAATGCTTCGTATTTAAGCAGTAAAAAAGCTAATTATGAACCCAAATTCGAACACAATAAAGATCACGGAGCGTTAAACGTTTTTTGACGTACCTAACACAAGATGTAGCTACCATTTTCATACTTTGAATAAATCCAGTTTCAATACAATAAGACTTTCGACATTTCAGGTGAACCTAAGCCACAACAACTTCGGTTTCCTAACGAAGAAGATGTTCCCATCCAACCCATACATCCCATACAAGTTGTATGAGGTCGATCTGAGCCACAATCAGATGCCTGTCGTGACATTCGATATAACGCACGGAACAAGAAAATTGAAGAGGCTGAATCTTTCATACAATGTCATCAATGATATCAGAAGCAGTAAGTATGAAGAGTATTTTTTTTGCTTGTTTATTTTTTTAAACCCCCGACGCATAAGGAGGGGTGTTATAAGTTTGACCGCTATGTGTGTGTTCATTTACCCTCCTACCAAATTTCATGACGATCCGACTAAAACTCAAGTTATCGTCGAACGAACATTCATACATACAAACGACGGATTGTTCAAGTAGACTCGGAGAACTTTCGTTCAATTATGGTACTCTTTTTTTTCAGATGTCATAGGAAACTTGACTTCTCTTCAAGTGCTGGATTTGTCAGGAAATGAGTTAGAGGACCTAATTTCTAGATCATGTAAGTACAATAGTTACTAATTTGACTAAGAACTTGACTCATATAAAAACTACACTATTCCTCAATAATACAGGGTTGAAAGGTCACGTGAAAGCGACCGCTTAACTCATCGATAATACAAACAACTTTTTTTTATTTGCTCTGTATAGTACGAAAGCTGTTCAATATTCAATTTCATCTTAGCTTTTGCGATTATAAATCAGCGATTGTATCTTATTGATTGTAAATCAGGCGAATCTAGTGATTGATCTAGTTTTTTTAAATTTAATTCTATATTTAATTGCCCTGTAAATATGTTCATAGTTAGTAAGTAAACCGCATGTAATGTAAATAACCAAATTTGTCGCCTTTTGGCAAAACATCGAGCACTTCTTATTTATGAATCACCTACAAATTAATTATTAAAAATCAGCCCTAAATCAAACAAACCCGCGGCCAACAGCTAGTATTTTTTTACATTGGCATTTCCATAATATTTTCTTAGGTTTGCACGAGCACTATACATAATTTAAACACATTTTTTAACGGATTTAACACTCGTTTTTATTAACTTTTTACATTTTCTATGCCTTCATTGTAGTGGGTTTTTTTCCTTCACAGCTCAAGACCCGAACCTTCAATTCCCAGAGAATATAACAGAAATCTACCTGCAAGACAACCGCCTACAAGTCCTGCCTACTGAGAAGTTGGCCAATTCATCACTACTGAAGGTTCTGGACGTGAGAAATAATCGGCTGAGCGTTTTTGAGCCTGCCCTTGTGAGGAGAATGGACAGTGATGGGATGCAGGTGTATTTTGAAGGTAATCTGACCACGGTGTTGTAGAAATAGGGGTTCAAGGTGATGGCACACTAGCGCCGCCAATAAAAAAAAAACAAAGTCTTATTTTAGGATGCGTTTTGAGTAATTAAGTGAGAATCCCTAGGCTTACTATTTTTGCGACCTAAGGTCTACATTCCAGTTCGTAGAACCTACGAATAAATCCCGCTCATTTAATTTTTTTAGCAAAAACGCGGGATTCAAATTTTTAGCAAAAAACGCATCCATAAAGAAAATATATATTTTTTCAGCAGCGCTAGTGCAGGCTTCTCAAGTGTCTAATTTCAACATCAATCACGATTCCTTTGAATTTGACCTTGACAGTTGACAAATTTCGGATAGAATTTTTTTATGGAACAGAACAGCTGAATTTCTTTGGAGATTTCGAAGTTGGCCCCATAGTAAAAGTTCAATAAGTAAAAAGTTTCTAGCTATTCGAAAAGTCTTAAAACAAAAGTTGTTGTAAATCACATTTAGACGTTTACGTGTTTCAGGAATGAAGCTATTTAAAAATTACCCTGTTAAATAAATTGAACTTTAAATTACCTTTTTTGCAGGAAACAACCTAATTTGCGACTGCCTGACGCGACCGCTAAAGCATTTCACAAACCACCTTCCCATCTCAAGACATGGCGTCAACTTACACTATCTAAACCTAACTTGTTCGGAACCTATAGGCCTAGCAAACCTTACTATACAGTCACTGGATGAAGAAAGACTAGTTTGTGCTGGCAACACAGAGTTGGCGGATAAGACTAGAACTGGCAACACTGGGAAAGAGAGTTTCGAGTTTGTCTCCGAGCCTGATTTGGCTCTGCGGGATATTCAGTAGTGAGTATTTACCTTTTTTTCTATTGAATTTAGCGGCTTCTAGTGCGCAGTGAGAAACTTGACTCTGTTCTGTGATTGAGGTCCCAAAATGAGAACCGAAACTAGTCTGCTAACACTACATAAACCATTTTGCGTTAAGGGTGCTTTTTACGCAGCGGCTTCTAGCGCGCAGTGAGAGACCGTCTCTGCTCCGTGATTAAGATCCCCAAATGAGAACCGAAACTAGTCGACTAACCAGACATAATTAAAACAGATCGAGCAAGCCCCGTTCTGTGCGGAAAAAAATACTAGAACACAATTTTCCGAAAGATTAAACTGTTTCAAAGCAGTAGTTAGTAGCGGGACAGCAACTATTTGCCATAATTAATCTCAGCTATTGCTAATACCTTTCCTGAGGAGTTCCTAAGGCTCCCATGATAGACGGCCGAAGAGGATGGCGTGAAGGGGAAAAGGCCTAAACCCAGCAGAGGGTAAGAATGGGCTAAAAAAAAATTCCAATCTATTTTAGGCGTATAAAATCAAACCTGCCTCCTTAGCACGCTGACCTTTTGCCTACTCTCAACTGTCACCTTAGGTGACAGTTAACAGTGGCTAAGGTGACAGTTGAGGGTAGACAAAAGGCCAGCGGCTAAGGGGGCTGGCTATCTCCACATGACAACAATTTTTGGGAAAATAAAAGTAAGTTTTATATGGCATTGGATATGTATTGGATATTGCCATGTTTGATAGAAACTATCGTTTTTAGATTCCGTTTTTTATGGGATTTTGCCGACTTTGATAATACATATTTTTGCAAGTTGATATGAAATTCATAGACAAAAACGACTGCATTCATAGTTTGAAATTGACCGTTTGTGGAGATTGCCGGGTTTGATTTTATACGCCTCATTTGCAACATTATTCTAATTAGAAATAAACCCGCGTAGCCCATACAAACAGTGTTAGCCCTCGTGGTAGGGTAGGTAATCGTATGAGGTAGTGGCCACCCCTGGTGTCAGAGTTTTTAATCATTAACAACCGGGACCAACGGTTTAAGACGCAATAGGACGCACAACGTTCGTTCGCTTCATTCAAAACATTCTTGCGAAATACGTAAGAATAAATGTCATTATTATTATAGTAATTTTGGCCAAATAATATCTAAATAAATTAGAATTCTAATGTGTTTGTAATTTAAGATTTTTTATAGTAATTGATTGATTTGAAAAACGCATGGCGTGCCCACCTGTTATTAGTGCACATAATTTAGAATGTTTTGCAATGTACCTATATTGTATGATGTCTTTTGTGTTTGTTAATTGTGTGTTCTGTTGGTGTGCCAAATAAACTAAATAAATATATAAACAACTAGCGCAGCCAATGAAAAAAAATTCATATATTATTTTTGGATGCGTTTTTTGCTAAAAACTCTCCTGCGATTTCTTTCGATTCTCGATGCAATCTATTCTGGTTTGGTCAACGACAATCAATTTTCCAAGTGACCACTTTTGGCGAGAATCGATTGCATTCTTAAGTTCTAAAATAGAATCTGGAATCCAAACCTTAGGTCCTAAAAATGGTAAAGCCTCGCGTTGAGAAATCGCAGGAGAGTTTTTACCAAAAAACGCATCCAAAAAGAAGATTTGTTTTAGTTTATTTTGTTGGCGGCGATAGTTGTGGAAGCGCTCAGATATTATTGCCACTAGCGGTCACCCATCCATGGACTGACCGCGGCCGTTGTTGCCAACGATATTGCCAATCGATATACTGCCGGTTTCTGAATTGAGAAATTCGCTAAGCAAATGGATAAGTATCGTCCGGTCTCTGCAGATTTCTCACAAAAGAACGTGACATAACGATAGTAAAGTATTTGCTTAGCAAAATTCTCAATTCAGAAACCGGGCCTAAGAACTAGGCTGTGGGCGCTTCCGTAGCCCTCATTACAAATACTTATCTTTATTTCAGTTCTCAAGTGTCCATCTACGTCCATTGGTTCGTGCTAACCACAGAAGACGTGGCTGACTTCTTCATCTTCGTTCGAGACGACAGGAACAATCTACTTTACAGGTAACTGTTACTGGCCGATACAGGTGGCCCAATTCATAAAACGGTTATGACAATTCGATGTACACACGTACTCACGTACCAACACACGTTGCCAGTTTTATGAAATGGCCCAAGGGTGTAAGTATTATTTTAAATAATAAAAAAATACTTTTTTACATATAATAAACTAAAATATAATATTTAAAATAATACGTACATACTTATTATTTGTCGAAAAAATTACTTTTATTTATAATTTACAGCAAATAGACCGGTTTGAGGACTCGCAGCTGTGCGGTTTTTTTTTACAGAATAGGCACAACAGACTAGTTTTCCGTGTTGTTTTATTTATAAATGTCTTTTTATTTCAACAGCCAAGATGTGGCGTACCACCTACGATCCATCACCATAACCTTCGACGAAACCTTCAAAACGGCGATCAAGAAAGGAGATAGGCTCGAACTGTGTTTACAATCGAGAAATTCTCTAGACGTTGTGAGAAAATGGTACCCGAATCAGTGTAAAGTCTTAGACTCTGACTTCGAGTCGTGGCCTAAAAAATTGAGTGTAGATAAAAGAAGACTGACGAAAAAGAAAGTTGTCTACAGTTGGTTCGGCACGAATAGTGTACTTGGATTGGTGAGTGACTCCATTTTGATAACGCTGTGTATATTTTTGGGCGTCTGCTTTAGACGGATGGCTGATTTTGAGATTTGATGACAGAATCTATTTTAGACGAATCGCCTATTTTAAGATCTGATGACACACAAAGTATTGAAGACGAATAGTTACTTTTGAGAACTGATGATACAGACGAATGGTTTATTTTGTAGATCTGATACAAACTGTTTTCGACGAATGGTTTATAATGAGATCGGATGACACAAACAATTTTAGACGAATGGTTTATTTTGTAGATCTGATGACACAAACTGTTTTGGATGAATGGCCAGGAGATCTCATGACAAATAGTTTCAAACGATTTTGAGATTTGATGACACAAAGTGTATTAAACGAACGGTTTATATAGATTTTTGTTGTCACACAAGCTGTGTTACACGAATGGTTTATTTTGAGATTTGATAACAAAAACCGTTTTAGACGAATAGCCGATTTGGATATCTGATGACATAAAAATTTTGAGATCTGATGACGAATTATTTCAGACGAATAGCTGATTTTGAGATTTGATGACAAAAATGGTTTTAAACGAGCCACTTATTCTAAAATTTGATAACACACACAAAGGGTTTTAAACGAACGGTTTATTAGATTTTTGTTGTCACGCAAGCTGTGTTAGACGAATGGTATGTTTTGAGATTTGATAACACAAAACTTTTTAGACGAATAACGTTTTTTAAGATTTGAACAATAGTGCGTTTCTCGCCCCATGAAAACGTTTCCCGCAAGTGTCGTGCCGCTGAGACAGGCTGTTTACTGAACCTGTGATAGTTCGTGGCCTTTATAAATGGTGCTTTAATACTATTGAGTGATATACTGCTTACCTTGTAGAAACAAATCACTGCCAATAAAAGAATTTCGAAGTTTCTATTGAAAAAAAAAACAATTTCTTGTGATATGGTTATGTTTTTAGTTTTCGGCGTAAAATATATTTAAGTACTCGTATGGTTTCCTCTCGACATTTTTTTATTTTCCCTTTTAAATCTCAATTTCTTGTGAAATGATTATGTTTTTAGTTTTTGTCACAAAATATATTTAAGTATTTTTTACTTTTGATATTTATTATAATTCTGGCTTTTTTTTAAACCAATTTTATAGAATATTGTACGATAAATATTATCTTCATTCCGTCCAATGAAATCACAATTTTAAGACTAATAGATTTAAGTTTTAATTGACTTATTTGCACCTTTTTATGCGAATTAGACACATTTTATGTAATTTTGTATTATATTATCTGTGAAATATAATTTCGTCCATTGTCATCACAATTTCTATAAGTAAAAAACTACTAGACTAAAATGCTATTTTAACAAATTGTACAATTTTCGTTTTTTTTTTTTACATGAATTAAAAAACATTTTATATTTCTAACAATTTATTTCTTTTGCGAATCCTATCAAACATTAAATAAATAATTTACTACTTAAATTATAATAAATAACTTAATTTAAATAAATATTGTGAATTAAAAACCGGTCAAGTGGGAGTTGGACTCGCGGACTGAGTTTAAAAAAATCTGGTTTTACGGATCCTCGGTGCGTGAGTCCAACTCGGGCTTGACTGTTTTTTATTATTTGTCGGGTAATCCGCACAAAATTTTTAAATTTTAAAGCTACAGTTTTTTAAATTTTGAAGCTAAACTGAGCTATTTTTGTTCAGCGATTTTTTTTAACCGAAATAAAATAGTACTCTTTTCGTTATTGTAAACAACAGAACAACAATAATGCCATAAATAAAATGTTATGCAATAAATAAAATAATACTATTTTATATTTTATTGCCGTGAAACAAAAATCGATGAACAAATTGCTCAGTTTAACATAAAAATTAAAAAAAAAAACTGTGAAAAAATTGAATTTTCCGCCTCGCTGCTATCGGACCTTCAAATTCTGATTTCTAAATATTGTTTTACTTGCTAAACTACCTATAGTAGTACCCTCCACTGGGCGTAACATAAGACGAGGAGGTAGAACCTTCGCTGGGGGACCACTCGTGGCTGTGGGACTCTGAATGTTGCGCAGGCGCATGGTAGGAGTATCCGTCGAAGGAGGCTGCTGCGGGCTCCGCGTGGTAAGGCTCTGGGGATACGCAACGTGATGGGTTAGTCAAATGAGTTCCTTTATAATAAATAATAATAAATAAATAATAATCGTTTATTTCAGGCAATAAAAACCCATATCATACAAAATAAATAAACAATCAATAATAAATAGTAATAAAATGGAATACAGTAACAAGACCTGATTAAATTGAATTGAATTAAATTGACATAATTATTTTTATAAAATGTATAAAGACTAAATTCAAAATAATAAAAAAAACCCCCGACGTTATTTTTGCCTTACTATAATTTGCCATTTCCCCACACCAAGGGTTGGCTGGAAGAGATTTCTACAGAAATAAAATTGCCATGTATGTACACGATTACTTTTCTTAATATTATCTAAGATTTTATGTGTTTGAGTGCAAGTTAAGGTAAAGTAAAGAAACAATGCTAGAAAACCTGCTTTAAAATATATTTAAAAAAACGTATCTTAATCGGTTCACTTCACCCATTTAGGAGCTACGTGTACGACGCCACAAACAGACACATACATAGCGGTCAAACTTAGAACACTTCACCTTTTGAAAATACAAAGTTGTGACGACACGTTTTAGTATTTAAAATGCATACTTAAAAAAAAATTAATTGATACTTTCTAAATATTTTCGGGAGTCGAACCTGGAACCTTTAAGCAAACGTTTAACTTCATCACGTTCAAAATATGCCATTCAAAATACCGTAAATACTTACTTAGGTAATTAAATAAATAATTGTCAACAACATGCATGCAATGCGGTGTATTTTTGCATGTGATAGATGTTTTGCAGGAAGTAGAGTGTCTGACCACTATTTATCAATCTATAAAAATACAATAGCAGCATGGCGGGAGATATGCACAATACACTATACACACACTGTAAAAATAGCTCAGTTTAGCTTCAAAATTTATAGAAACTGTGAAAAAATTTAATTTTCCGCCACGCTGCTATCGTTGGACCAATATTGTACACTAAGTGGCAGTGGTTTTCTAATTTTATTAACAAAATCTTACCTAAGAGGGGCATGCTTCGTGCATATTTTTCTGAAAGAAGAAATGTTCAGGTTATGTGAGACAGATTCTTATTTTTCTTTCTTTACCAAAAATAAGATTTTGTTATCAAAGCTTTAACCTAATATAATCTTTAGAATAATAAATATGCATAGAAAAATAAAAATAAAAAAAAATATTCATGCAACCGAATGTCAAAAATACAATAAAATCATAAAAATTCACATAAACGCTTAGTAAAAAAAGAAACAGAACAAACTAAGTAATGTCAGTTTGTAAAATACTTTGATGGAACTATCATCCTATGCATATTTAATATTTTTATTCCAACTTTAGAGTTGGGTATGATTTAGCTTATACGTTAGCTTATACGTGCATTCTAAAATAAATATCTCTTCACAAAATTGAATGACACGCTCGCTTTTATACACCGAAACATAACGTTACTTAGGTAACTTACTTTGCTATTTTTTTACATATTCATACCTCCTAAATTGAAAGGCAAAATTTACTAAAGTAAACAACAAATATATAAATCAAATAAGTATATCAACTTATTAGTATCTAGCTACAAAAAATACGTTAAAAGCAATGTTAAAAGTGTTGTTTAATTATGTATAGTGCTCTTGCAAATCTAAGAAAATATTTGTTATACTGCATACCATGTCCGTGTTCGTAGTGCACGGGCGGTGACCATTCGTTGTGGTGTTTCTTCGCCTTCATATCGGTGAAAAACGACGTCAACTGCGGAAAAGATTTAAACTATTTACACACGTATTTACATCCGGTTCTCATTAGTTAGGTACTCTTGTATGGTCGGTTTTACTTATACCTATAGTGAAATCCTTTATTGGCTTTAATTAATTTATACTTAAACTAGCTTTTGCCTGCGACTTCGTCGGCGCAGACTTAATTTTTTTCCCACATTTTTTTCTTGATTTACAAATAATGTGATTTTGTCTTAAAAAATAACATACAAGGTGTAACAAAAGATCCTAACTCCTTTTACAGGGTAATAGCACCCGGTCACAGCCAAATTTTTTTTTTGCTCTATTACGTCGTGTCGTTCCATTGATTTTTTAATTAATAAAATGTGAACGCTGTGGCGAGAGAAAAGTATTTTATAAATATTGATTTCGTTGACTTTCACCAAGTATGTATGTTTTAACAACTCAAAGCTATGCAAATGCACCAAAACACACTTTTTTTTCTATTTAAGCTTTGACCAAAATCAAAAAAGTTATTATTTTTTTTTTTTTAATTTCATGTTATAAAATAAAAACTTTTTTTTTAAGAATTGATATCCTGTTGACCAGTAGGTTACATCCTGTAAAAAGAGTTAGGATGTTTTGTGACACGTTGTATATCACAATAAAAAATTGCCCACGGCGATAACTAAGTTGTTCATTAGCAGTGCTCGCCGTTCATTAGTAAAATTGAAATAAAATTCAAATGACTTCTTCATTACTTTCTAAGCTAGGATTTATCAATGCGAAGGTGAGATATAAAGTTTGACAAACAAGCTACAAACTGCATTACCAAAATACAACAGAACACATTTTACCTTGCTACGAGATTATCTCATGCAAGCTATGTAATATGAAGGTAAATAAGTAGATGATTATATGAATAGTAGGTACTTATATGAAACTTTTCAACAGGCTGCATGCAAGACACTGTAAAATAAATATGAAATAATTATGGATGCAAATTTTAATTTATACAGGGTGTTGTTTTGGTCAGTGACATCCGACTCAAGGACGATAGTTTGAGTAACAATAAAACCACTGCAGCGTACAGCTATTTTTTTTCGAAAAATGCTCAAGCGTACTTGGGTAATAAAAAAACCCACTCAAAAAAACCACTCAACCGAACGCCATTAAAATTCACAGACCCGTAAATTGTACGTGTCAAAATTTCAAAAGACCCTCAAGCGAACGCGTTTTGAAGTGGACCACCCGCGTCGAGTGGTTGCCACTTCAGAGGCTATTTAGACCCATAAATAATGGTTGTTTAGCTTTGAAGTGTTTGGAGAACTCGTTAGTAACATAAACAAGATTGTAATTGTATGCTGTGACAAGTTTTAAGTGTTATGGTTTTGTTTTTAATCGCTATGAAAACAAAGTTAATGTCAACAAAGCTCTTGTTACAGAATATTGCCATTATTTCGAAATCAAGATCGATAACCTATAGATGTTTTATGCTTTTTTGAATTGGGAATATATTTCTGATATACTTACAGTTTATTTCATCCAGTTGCATATCCAAAACAATCCAAAACACAACACCAAAATCACGACACTGACACCCCCTACCTCAAGTACCATTTTCAAGTGACTGACGTTTGAATTCTGTAGGAGATAGAACGAACGGTCGTATGAACGACTCAAGGTCAATTTAACAAGGAAGAGATAGAAACAAATAGTCAGGCAGTAGTTCTATGGGTATAAAAGAGACAAATATATTACTGGACATTATCCGTTAAGGATACTTTAATGACCAGGTCCGTATGAACGTTTCTTGTCGGGGGGTCATTTTATTTACCTCGTCCGTATAAGGGTTTTTTTTCGGGGGGTCATTTTATTGCCCTAGTCCGTATTAGAGTTTTGTTAATTTTAATGGCGCACAATTAACGGTCCTTTTACAGTGGGCAATTTAATTACCCTAGTTCGCTGCGGTGGATATAAAGTTTGACAAACAAGCTACAAACTGCATTACCAAAATACAACAGAACACATTTTACCTTGCTACGAGATTATCTCATGCAAGCTATGTAATATGAAGGTAAATAAGTAGATGATTATATGAATAGTAGGTACTTATATGAAACTTTTCAACAGGCTGCATGCAAGACACTGTAAAATAAATATGAAATAATTATGGATGCAAATGTTAATTTATACAGGGTGTTTTTTGGTCAGTGACATCCGACTCAAGGACGATAGTTTGAGTAACAATAAAATGAAAACTAAAAATAAGTTAACAATAAAAAAATATGTTGTACAAATTACCTTGTTTAAGTGGTTCTATTAAAACCGTGACGTGCGGACACCCCCGCTTTCTCAAAAGCGCGCGCGATGTGGCGCTCGACTCGCCGCAAGCGTTTTAGTATAATCGTAAGGAAGGCCACGGGCATTTTTCACTGACCTATATACAAGTTGTTAAAAGACCGCCAAAATACCCGAAAGCCACGCATACTAGACACCAAAACAAAGTACTTTTTCGATAAATTATTGCTGGGAAATGATTTTGGTTTTTTAGGTTATAATTTTGTAAAATATTTTATCACGCAATGGACGTGTAACGTACTGAAGTCATATTGCGCAAGCATAGGTATAAGTTTATGTTACTTAAGCTTGAAGTGCAGATGTTTAGAATACATTGCGGGTTGTAATTTTAACGTCGTTTTTTGTACGAAATATTCATAATTTTGATATGGCTCTTGAGAAGGTATGTTAAGAACTAGATACTGAATACATTTCTGCAAAAAAAACGTTTAGAACAGTCCGACTTTGAACCTCATTATCTCAGAAACCGTTGATTTCCCAGGCATAGTTCCTTGGGCAAAAATTTTCCTTATGATGAGGACAGTTCGTGGTTTCCCGCTTTGTTGGCGGTCTTTTAACACCCTGTATAGTAAGGGAGGCCACAATTTAATGATTTTTGGGCATTTTTCAATGACTTTTTTTTTTTTTTTTTTGCTACAGCATCGTGTAAATAACCCCCTCAGAGTCTCGGGTGTCACTTTACAAAACAACACCTTGTATAAAGAGATATTATGAAGCTTTTAACACGCTGTAAAACACTGAATAAATATGTATTGAGATGCCAATGTTGACTAGACCGCGTAATGTTTTTTTTTATCAAGTCTAGACATTGCACGGAATACTTATATTAAAAAGCGTAACACTTAAATTATTCTCAACTTCTAATTACGTTTTAAAGACGTAACCGTCTACCTAAACTATAATAACCTAGCATTAATCTCGGGTGCGTAAACTATCTTGAAGTATTTCGATTGCGTTAGTTTCTTGCTCCTTTTATTTAAATAAAATCACGTCAAAACTAATTTAATATTACCTTTGTTTGGTCATTTAGGAAATACAAATTATACTTTAGGTAGATAGCGCGACACGATACCACCATTTTAATTTTAGACTAAGCTGGGATAGTCCCGGCAGTAAGCGTAGCATAAGGCTGTAACTGTAAGGCTGTAATAAGGTTTATAACTATATGCGTCACACTTCTCTATATCTGTATCATCTCACTCTGTATCTGTATCTTAATTTGGTTCCTAGGTGCCATTTATCTTGTGAGTGGGGATCATGTTTATTTGGTAGTATCTTTACTAAGCACAAGATCGCGATATAAGTAATGAGTTCGGACTCATACAGCAATAGAGGTAATTTGTGGGTAAATAATGAGGTACGTACCAGGGTAAATCTGAATAAAATAATGCATCTAGGTACATCAAGCGCTGTCTGCGTTTCAAGTGAAAGTCAAAAACAAAAAAAACGCTCCCAAAAACTCGAAATCTCGTTTTCCAAACCAACCGTTTTGCAGGTCAGTTCGTAGACACTTTTAAAAATGAAACAAAAACCTAATAATAATAATAGTCTTGGATATTGGGGCAGGTGTTCTCTTTCAAGAAAAAAAATGCGTCCACTTGTCAATCTTTGCGATCAATCGCGTAGCAGCAGCAGCGAAGCTTTTTATACAAGGTGTCACTAACGAAAAAGATCAGTCAAAAGATCCTAACTCTTTTTACAGGGTAATAGCACCCGGTGACCCGGATCACAACCAAAATTTTTTTTGCTCTATGGCGTTCCGTTGATTTTTAAATTAATAAAATGTGAACGCTGTGGCGGGAGATTTTTTAAATTATTGTTTTCATTGACTTTCACAATGTTTTAACAACTCAAAGCTATGCAAATGCACCTACACCCACAAACGAGTTAGGATGTTTTGTAACACGTTTTATACGGAAATACTCTACCATATAAGTATAGCTATTTTCAAATTACTTACTTATAAGTAGCCCCTTGACGCTATTACGTTCATATTGACTAATAAGTTTTTTAATTAATTTCTCTTTGAATTCGCATAGTCAGGTTTGATTTTATATGCTTCTTTGATCAAATGTAAGGCTATTTTGTACAGTATTTTTTTTATTTACGGTATAAAAAATAATGCAGTAAGTATAATCAAAGCTTTACAACTTAAACTTTTGTAAACACTGCGAACAATTAAATAAATATAAAGTCAGTTTTTATAAGAAAAACTCTTTACAAATATGACACTTTGGCAAGACAATACTCAGCTCGGAGTAGGTACCTACTATAATTACCTACAGTCGTCTCAAATGTCTAAAAAAAAGGAGCAAGAAAACTAGACAAATTAGGTGGTTCGGAAATATGATACTACTTTCGTTTTAAAATAATAATTACTACCAACTACGTACACACGACAGCACGTCAGAGTGTACACTTTTGTTGCAAAGTCGCCCGTAACCTAAGTGAACAAAGTGCACGCGCGTAAGCGTCTACGTGCTGTCGTGTGTACCTATATGACGAAAAGAGGTTGCTCGCTTTCTTTGTAGATTAATTAGGTACGAACAACGGGCAATAATTACTTAGTGGTTTTTTTTAAAACTGCCGTTTATCACGATATTAACGTTTATAATTTACCTACGCCAAAAAATTAAAGAATTTACTGAAGAGGATTTAGCAAAAAACGCATCCAAAAAGAAGATATGTTTTTTTTTCATTGGCAACGCTAGTTGTCCCTACTACTGGGCCTTAAGGCTGAAAGATAGCAGCGTGGCGGGAAATTCTAAATTTTCTCAGTTTTTTACATTTTGTAGCTAAACTGAACTATTTTTGTTCAGCGATTTTTCGTTTGCGGCAATAACATAGTATTCTTTGCATTATTGTAAACAACAGAACAACAATAATTCAGCCGATTATGTGTTCTGGTCTACAAGTTTTTTGGGCAGTGCCACTGCTTCGTAGACCGTGCTTCGTGCTTGTTTTATTGCCGCGAACGAAAAATCGCTGAACAAAAATATCTCAGTTTAGCTACAAAATGTAAAAAACTGTGAAATTTTTGAATTTCCTGCCACGCTGCTATCGTCCACCCTTAACCAGCTGTCAAAGTCCTTACCTTAGCAGCGGAGATGGCGATCTTGAACACGAGTAAGGTCAGACCGATGACGACGGACTTGGTCGTCATTATGGCAGTCAGCAGCACCAGCGTCGAGATGGCCCCGATGTGGAAGATCATCGGCATCATCGCCATCGACATTTTTTTTGCTGATGGGGCAAGGATTATTTAGCCATTGAGTGATTTGAAAATACAAAACACGCGCTGAGGGTGGCGTCGCATCGAAGTTTTATTTACCTAACTATGTACTTATGGACAATTTTTTTTTTTTTACTATTTTTAAACTGTGCTAGTTGTTTCTAACAAAAATATTATAATTATTTTTTACTACAGGGTGCACTCTAAGTCGATAGCGGAACTATAAATGGGCTATCTACTGATCAATACAAACAACTTGTACTAGGTGGCAAACAAAATTGAGTGAAAAAAATATCAGCTGTTCCATACAAAAGCTCGACTCAGTACTGCGCCAAATGTATGAAACAGCTGATATTTTTTTCGCTCCATTTTTATCGCCACCTAGTACAAGTTGTTTGTATTGATCAGTAGACAGCCTACTTAAAGTTCCGCTATCAACTTAAGAGTGCACCCTGTATTTTGTGCTGTGCTAGATTAGTAATTGGATTTTAATTATCTGAATAAATAAATAATAATAAGCAATAATAATAATTATCATTAAAATTTTCTCAGTAACTACGTAGGTACCTACTTAACGAGAAAAATTAAACACGTTTCTTGTGCATCGATAGAAAAGACATCAACGCGCGAAGTGCGTGATGCGCGTTGATGTCTTTTGTATGAAGCTTGTTTCTTAAATATTCCTCAGTATGAATACGGCAAAAAAAAAATCATTTTTAGTAAGTAACAAATAATTTTATCCTATGTTTAGTTATTCTTCTATTCGGGGCGGGGAAAAATCCTACAATCAAAGATCGTAAAAATCGGTCCAGCCGTTCTTGAGTTATATGGTGTTACTAACCTTTGTTGATATTGTTTAAACTTGTTTCTAAATATCGCGGTGGTATTTTTTTGGACCTTAACCTAAACTCTATGGTCGAAAACCCGGCTGTTTGTGGTGTGTATGCAATCTACAGGTGCAAACGAATTCGAAAAATAGAGCGAAAAAAATATCTGCTGTTTCATTGTTTACATTTGGCGCTTTAGGTAGGTACTGAGTCTACTTATGTATGAAACAGCAGTTTTTTTTTCTGTCATCTAGCACAAGTTGATGAGACATCCTGGGCCCTTAGCCTGCAACACAATGGTGCCAAAATGGGCTGTCAGGTGACGACTTCAATTACGATTTGCTAACGCTGTCTGTCCTTTTAATGTTTTTGTAGTACAGCAAAGAATATTTTGATTCTAATTCTAGAGGATTATGTTAGTGATTAAGTTTTGTATTAGTGGGTACATCGTCGAGACCGGCTCTGTGGTAGGCGCGATTGTCAGTGAGAATAATAGCCCGTTGTAAGTCACCTGTTTGCGTTTCATTTATCACTAATAATCCTCCAAAATAACAGTGGCGACGTTCGGACCAATATTGCGTGTGTGTTTATACAATGGCGAAGATTTCCGTGGGTTCGTTAAATGTTTTCAACCACGAAACACAGGATTGGCTGTTGTACAAAGGGCGATTGGAGCAGTGGTTTTTTGCAAACGACATCAACGATGACGTGGATAAGTCCGGTGCAAAACGGCGAGCTATTTTGTTAAGTAGCTTAGCAGAGCCTACTTACAGACTCATCAGAGACTTGGCGCTGCCCAAGGATGTGGGTTCCTTGGAGTTTGTGGAAGTGACTACTTTGTTGGATGGCCACTTCAAAACAAAGAAGTGTAGTTTTGCAGAACGTTACAAGTTTCATAGCGCCGTTCAAAGGTCAGAAGAAACCTTGCAGGAATGGGCGGCGCGTCTGCGAGGCTTGGCTATTGATTGTGGATTTTCCTCAAACACTCTGGAGGAAACGCTTCGAGACCGTTTCGTGCTCGGGATGGCGGGCAGCGCGGAGCGCGACCGTCTGTTCAGCGAGCCTCTGGAGGGACTCACGCTGACTAAAGCGTTGCAGCTGGCTGAGAGCGTGCGCTGCGCTAGAGAAGGCGCGCGCCAGGCTTCAGTCGCGGGCGCAGCAGCTGCCGCGTTATCACCGGCGGTGATGGACGTGCATAAGGTGACGGCGCGCGCGGGGGCGGTGGCATCCACCAGCGGCCCGCGTCGTCGGTTCGAGTCGGGTTCGTCGGGTGCAAGTGCAACGCCTACAAGGTCTACGGAACAATGTTTCGTCTGTGGTTATTTCGGTCATGCAAGTAAATTGTGTAGATTTAAGAATGCGGTTTGTAGGAAGTGCGGGGCCAAAGGTCACTTGGGCAAAGTGTGTAAAAGACAAGTTAATTATAACCAACACTTCCTGGAGTGTTGTTCGGATGATGGCGATGACGGTAAGTACTTTATATTCAATATTCGCAGTTATCAGGGAGAACCAATGCAGGAGTCGGTTACTGTGGGTGATATCTCGTTACGTTTTGAAGTAGACACCGGGTCAGCTGTAACGGCAATTTCTGATAAGCTATATTTTAAGTATTTCCGAGACCATCCGCTTATGAAAACAAACAAAATTCTACAAAGTTACAACGGTAATCAAATCGAGATGTTGGGGGTTATTTCGCTTCCGTTTATTTACAAGAGCAAAACAAAGCTTGTGGACGTTTTTGTTGTAAAAGAAGGGGGCCCACCTCTACTGGGTCGCGATTTTATGGCCAAATTTAATTTGCATATGTGCTCAGTCAAAGCTTGTAATTTTGTGAAGGATTTTGATAATTTTACAGAAAAGTACCCTCGTTTATTTTCCGATAAATTGGGTTGTTGTAGAGGGGTTGAAGTAAAGCTGAACCTAAAGCCCGACACATCACCGATTTATATAAAGGCACGCTCCGTACCATTTGCGCTGCGCCCCAAGCTGGAACACGAAATTGACCGGTTAGAAAAGTTAGGTATAATTGAACCTGTCACTTTTTCAGACTATGCTAGCCCCATAGTGCCCGTGTTACGGCACGACGGCAATATTCGTTTATGCGCTGATTATTCGGCTACACTGAATAAACAGTTAGTTATAGAGAAATACCCGCTGCCTCGTATAGACGAGTTGTTTACCAAACTTCATGGGGGTCAACAGTTCACAAAGTTGGATCTGTCAAGTGCCTATAATCAGCTGAGATTATGTAGTGAGTCACAAAGTCTGACATGTATTAATACACATAAAGGGCTTTACAAATATACGCGTTTGGTATTTGGCTTATCTAGCGCGCCAGCCATTTTCCAACGAACACTAGAAAGTATACTCTCGGGGCTAGATGGGGTGCTTCAATTCCTGGATGACATATTAATCACCGGAAAGACAAGAGAAGAGCATGTAGAAAGGCTACAGGAAGTTTTCAAGAGACTTGAAGCTGCCGGGTTAGTGCTTCGGAAAGAAAAGTGCAATTTTTTCCAAGACTCTGTAACATACTTGGGTTTTGTAATTGATAAAAACGGATTGCATAAATCGCCGGATAAGGTGAAAGCAATATTAGACGCAAAAAGACCGGAAAATCAATCGGAGCTCAAGTCTTTTCTAGGGATGGTTAATTATTATAGAGTTTTCATTATGAACGCATCTAGTATTCTTGCTCCATTGCATAGTTTACTACAAAAAAATATTAAATGGCAATGGACCAAGGAAATGGAAGATGCCTTCATAAAAATAAAGCGGGAACTTGCATCGGATAAAACGCTAGCACATTTTAATCAGGATGCAATGGTATACCTCACCGTGGATGCATCACCCCGAGGTGTGGCGGCCATTTTGTCCCAGGTGGATAAAGATGGAGTGGAGAGGCCAGTGTCTTACATGTCCCGTTCTTTAAATTCGGCAGAGAAACAATATAGCCAAATTCAAAAGGAGGCTACGGCAATCGTATTTGGAGTTCGGAAATTCCATCAATATCTCTATGGAAGGGCCATTCCGTTTGTGCTGCGGACAGACCATAAGCCGCTTTTGTCAATCTTCCGGCCAGATAAAGGCATTCCAGAAGTTTCCGCGAATAGGTTGCAACGATATGCGCTATTTTTATCGGCCTATAATTATACGATCGAATTTGTAAGCAGTGCCAACAACTCCGCTGATTTCCTTAGTCGCTCCATGGCAGTCACCGCGTCAGCGCAATGTAGTGATAGCGAACCGGTTTTGTCATCAGATGTTTTAGACGGGGCGAGCTATGTAAACTTTGTTTGGGATTCCGAGGCAGCTCTCGTATCATTAAGTGACGTCAGAGATGCATCCCAATTAGATAGGGTTGTATCACAGGCAATCCACTACACGTTGGTGGGTTGGCCCAATAAGATAACTGATAAAGAACTGAAGCCTTATTTTGCTTGCCGAATTGAGTTATCGGTCGAAAGAGATTGTTTAATGCGAGGGTCTAAGTTAGTTATTCCGCAAGCACTAAGGCAAAACGTTTTAGTTGAACTTCACAAGGGTCATCTAGGAATCACGAAAATGAAAGCTGAAGCACGCACTCGGTTTTGGTGGCCGGGCATGTCGTCTGCGCTGGAGCGGGCAGCGGCCACTTGTGACGTGTGCAATCAGCTGCGGCCGTCGCCGGCGCGTGCGCCGCTCACGCCGTGGCCATACCCACCGGAGCCGTGGTATCGTGTCCACTTGGATTTTTTAGGGCCGATTAATAATATGATGTTTTTGGTAGCAGTAGACGCTTACTCTAAATGGGTGGAGGTCTTTGATGTTAGCACGGGATACGGCTCAAAAGTAGTTATTGAGAAGTTAAGCGAGTTAATGTCAAGATTTGGCTTAATAAATACCATATGTAGTGACAATGGCCCATCTTTTGTATCGGAGTTATTTGAAACTTTTTGTTCACGAAACGGAATAACTCATATAACGTCTCCTCCTTATCATCCTGCTAGCAATGGACAGGCGGAGAGTTACGTCAAGATAGTTAAGAGAGCAATTAAATCTATTCTTCTGTCAGGCACAAAATGCAGTGAGCTAAAAATAAAATTAAATGAATTTCTCTTTAATTATAGGAATTCCGTGCATTCATCCACTAACCGATCTCCTGCCGAGGTGCTTTTTGGGGTAAAATTACGCAACCGGTTAGATTTATTAAATCCTTTGACACCGCCATCATCGGACACAACACTCTCGGAGGCTGTAAAGGATAGTCAGTGTTCGCAGATTAGACATTTCCGTGGCAAGAGAAATATTGACTTCAAAATAGGAGATTTAGTATTAGTAAAAGTGCATAAAAATCAAAAGACATTTTGGGAAAAAGGAGTCGTTCACAAGAAACTGGGGAAGACTGCGTATTTAGTAAAATTACGTGAACTAGATCGTATCATTAAACGTCATACAAACCAGATTTACGAGCTAAAGGGGGAGGAGAGTGTTAATGTGGCGATAGCCGCTCCCCTGCCAGCAGTAAGCCATGCGCTGGATGGAGGGAGTCCTAGCTCTTCTTGGTCAGAAGACATGAACGACAGTTTGCCACCGATACTCATAACGAGAAGGGAACGTCCTACTGAGGTTGTGGACACGACAGCTCCTTCGCTCGAAATTATGCAAGCTGCAACTTCGGCGACCGATACGACTCTGCCCCATGAAGAAGAGTTTGTGGACTGCCAGGAGGCAGGGCCGTCTGCAGTGTCGGATGAAGTGACAAGCGAGGGCGCCGCTGCTTCGGCGCCTGATAGCTCTCCAGCGTCGGACAGCGCAGCCACAGTAGGGAGATCGCTAAGGCCTCGCAAGCCAATTAATTATAAGTCTTTCTTTTAGTTTAATTATTTTCAAAATATTGGTGGAGGGATGTTAGTGATTAAGTTTTGTATTAGTGGGTACATCGTCGAGACCGGCTCTGTGGTAGGCGCGATTGTCAGTGAGAATAATAGCCCGTCGTAAGTCACCTGTTTGCGTTTCATTTATCACTAATAATCCTCCAAAATAACAGATTAATTCTCTGGTTGTAGGAGAAAAACGAGGAGAGCCCGGTTTTGTCCTTCTGCCGGGACGCCATTGACCCGCCATTGCGTTACAGGCTAAGGGCCCTGCTTGAAGTTCCGCTATCGAATTCGAGTGCAGTCCTAAGTTATTGGTCCTAGATCCTAACAATGGTGCTGGAGTTAGCTGCAACACAAACGAATCCGTTAAAAAAAACACTCACATCTACAGGGTGCACTCTAAGTCGATAGCGGAACTTTAAGTAGGCTGTCTACTGATCAATACAAAGAAACTTGTACTATGTGGCGAAAAAAATTGAGTGAAAAAATAAATCTGCAGTTCCATACAAAAGGTCGACTCAGTACTGCGCCAAATGTATGAAACAGCTGTTATTTTTTTCGCCCCATTTTTGTCGCCACCTAGTACAAGTTGTTTGTAGTGATCAGTAGACAGCCTACTTAAAGTTCCGCTATCGACTTAGAGAGCACCCTGTAGTAGTTGAGTCCGTTAAAAAAAAATTATGCACTCACATCTAGTACTTTCATCCAGTTTCGGCTTGATCTTTTCGTACTGAATCAGCCTCCCGAGTTCAGTTCCGGCGAAATGTCGGTCGTTGAAGGCTTCCAACCACTTCGTTACTACTAGCGAGAACTCCCCCAGTTTTCTCTCGATCCTGTCTTCCATTTTCGTGACAAGGCTCCGCC
Organism: Zelleria hepariella; assembly: GCA_949319315.1. NCBI lineage: Eukaryota > Metazoa > Arthropoda > Insecta > Lepidoptera > Yponomeutidae > Zelleria > Zelleria hepariella. The sequence continues at coordinate 1,113,459 of OX439385.1, forward strand.
TGTCACTGGATACTTTGGTTAGAGAGAACAGGAGGAAAAAGGCGATAGCGGCCAATCGAAGCTCCATTTTTGTGGTGTTTTAGAATTCCTGGTTTTGACTGGTGGCGTGAAGGTAGACTGGTTGAGACGGTCCGTAGTTAATGTTTCTTAAAACTGTCTAATTTACTTATTTTGTTGGCACAATACTGAAAATTTGTCTTCATTTGACCACTTTATGGGCAAACGGCGTAAGGGCAAAGTATCTAATTTTTACAGTTATGTTACTTATGAGCAAAATTTTTCAAGAGTTTTATTAATTTTCTCAATGGTATTTTCAATGCAATATTATTATCTATCGTAATTTATGCTAGATGTAGATTTATTTGGATTACTTTGCGGAATGCGTACGCGAAGCACTGTTTCGTATTTGCAACTGACCAAATGCCTGAGGATAGTGTGTCCAAGTTGCCTCTAGGCCGATTTGAATTGCTCATGCGTATTTTGGCGAAGCCAAAGTTTAGCCTGAAAGAAAGTGAAATGTTGATGGCCAGGGGCCTTAGCCTGTAACGCAATGGTGCCAAAATGGGCTCTCGGTTGACGGCTTCAATTACGATTTATTAATGCTGTCCGTCCTTTTAATGTTTTGTACTACTTTGTACTACCAGAAAAGAATATTCTGATTCTAATTCTAGAGGATTAGTTCGCTGGTTGTAGGAGAAAAACGAGGAAACGTCCAGCAGAAACTGGGACGCCATCGATACACCATTGCGTTATAGGCTAAGGCCCCAGTTCTTAATTCACTACTGCCTCCGTTTCTTTTCCGACTTTGTTTCTTTTCAAACTTACCTACGTAGATACATTTGTGAATTTGAAGTAGCAAACCGCACCTTAGTTGGCTCCACACGTACCTATTGACTACTCCTTCCTGTGGACTAGGCCGACTAAGCTGTCAGGATCCTTTGTTCCCAGTATGTCACACCACCTTTTCTTACACTGTTACATACTGGGACTTTTTTTCCCACTATGTCACACAGCTGTTGGTACTGTAACTTAATGGGATTTTTAAATAAAAAAATAAAATAACTATAATAGTGACATTGAACTTTAACAATGTCCCAGTAACGTGGTAGTTTTAATCGCATCATAAACTGTCTAGCCAAACCGCAGCCGTTCGCAAAACAAGGGGTATAATTTATAGAAAGTGATTTTGTATTTTTTTATGCCCGCCAACAATGATCACGTCTAGATATAATCACCGGAAATAGACACTTTGTCTGTTATTAACCGACTTCAAATAGGAGGAGGTATTGAGCCGTTTTCAAAGGACAAATTCAAAGCAGTTCATAGATGGCGCCTACAGGCGTGGCCATAGAAGAACCGGAATATTTTTTTTTAGTCAACAGCTTTCATCAAACATTTTTGCGAATGCATAGACAATTTATTAAAAAAAACTTTGTCAATCTTGACTCAATATCATCGAGAGTAAAGGGGCTGATTGCAAAGTTGCGTCCATTGTAGCATCTACGAGTAATTATCCTTATGGAAAATCATTGCCCTTGGTGGAAATACTCGTGAAGAAACCTGAATTATTTTTTGGTGTACACACACGACAGCAGTTCAGAGTATACACTTTTGTTGTAAAGTCGCCCGTAACGTAACCGAGTAGAGTGCTAGCGTGTAAGGGTCGACGTGCTGTCGTGTGTACAATAAAGTGTTACTATCTATCTGAGCATCCGATATAGGTAAACTCTAATTTTTAAATCGAGTCCACGGAATGACAGTTGCTACAAAGGCTTTATCTGTCAGTAGCATACTAGCAATTGTCATTCCGTGGACTCGAATTAAAAATTAGAGTTTAGGTACACACGACAGCAAGTCAGAGTGTAGATACACTTTTGTTGTAAAGTCATCCGTAACGTAAACGAGTAGAGTGCTAGCATGTAAGGGTCAACGTGCTGTCGTGTGCACAATACTCCCTGGGGTCATTGACTGCACCAACTCTTTATGTGGTAGGTAGGTACAAGTCGTGTGCAAAAAAGCCTATTATTGTCCATCGTGGGAAAAGTGAAATAGGCATTAAAATTGAATTAGCAACCATTTGGTTAAAGGAAAGATCAAGAAAGCGTTGTGCAACCGTTTATTTACTTTGAAGAAAGTAATATATTGCAATAATGCGCTGAAAGAAAATATTAACGATGTGGCAACTTTTTTTTTTTTGTTTTTTATTCAACGAGCTAACGAAGTTCTCCGAGTCTACTTGAACAATCCGGCGTTTGTATGTGTGAATGTTTGTTCGACGATAACTTGAGTAAATTCGTCATGCAATTTGGTAGGCGGGTAAATTAAATTAGTATAATTTTAAAGTTTGAACAAGAGCCAAATCGGTCTAGGGGTTGCAGAGATATGTGGGGTTGCAAAAGTTTACTAGTACATTACTGCCGCGATCTGTAATGGGTGCGTTCCTGGCGCGCTTTTGATGGCCGACAGAGCGCAGCGTAGCGCAGCTCAAGGCCCTCACAGTGCGGTTAGCATTGCAGCCCTTGATGGACAAGCTGAAATGAAGGCCGAGACCGAAGGTCGAGGCCTTTATAGCGCGGCCAGCAAGGGCTCCAATGATGACCAAACTTGAGGGCTGAGAGCGTAGCTAAGCTAAGCTCGAGGCAATCATAGCGTGGCCAGCAGCGCACTCATTGCAGACCAAGGCTTGTATAGTGCTTTACTCAAACAATGCGAGTAATTAAAATAGTAATTTAATTAGCTTACCTTTTGTCGTAGATTAGGTACCTACTGTCTGTCGATTTTCCATTCCGCAAACTTTTTGTTGGTAATTTTTCTTGTATTTTTCTTTTGACTTCGGTGGCAATAAAAATTTAAATTACTAATTTCGCTTGCTTTTGAATGTCCGGCGGTGTTAAACACATTAAATCGGAGGAATCGTCGCTTTAAGAGTTCACTTTTTCAACAAAAACACAGAAAACATCACTTCGAACAAAGCGCGAAACGGCGAAAACAATATGGCCGCGCTTTTTTTTTCTGTGCAATTTGTAGACTGCCAGTATCCATACAGCCCAATTCTAAATAAATACTTTTTGCGCCTGATGTTTGAGTTCTATTTATGAAACAAAACTCGACATTAATGGATTTTCATACAGTTTTTCTGGCCGCAAAACACGACATTAATGAAATTCCATACAACTTTTCTGGCGCCTAATCAAAGTAGCCCGCAAGTCCGACTTTGCTCAAAGAAGGTTGTCGAATTAATGACCACATTACGAGCGTTTTTGAGTAAAATAATATGCAATGCGCGCGCGCCGCGCGCGGCGTTAGCAAAGTTACACATCGCAAGTTCACAGTTCTGGGCGAACCACTACAGGGTGCACTCTAAGTCGAAAGCGGAATTTTAAGTAGGCTGTCTGCTGATCAATACAAACAACTTGTACTATGTGGCGAAAAAAATGGAGCGAAAAAATTATCAGCTGTTTCATACATTTAGCGCAGTACTGAGTCGACCTTTTGTATGGAACGGCAGAATTTTTTTTTGCTCCATTTTTTTAGCCACCTAGTACAAGTTGTTTGTATTGATCAGTAGACAGTCTACTTAAAGTTCCGCTATCGACTTAGAGTGCACCCTGTAGTATGTAAGAGTATTTTATCTATCTACTATGTTTCAAAGCAAAAGCAAGGCTGGGGCGAAGTGAATAGAAATAAGAATAGAATGTCATGTGACATAATTCGTTTTTCCTGATTATAAAGGAAAAACATTTTTTTTAACCATCTTTATTTCAATTTGAAAAACAAAATCTTATAAATACAAATTCATATATTTATCAATGCATAAACCATATCACAACATAATTTTTCAATGCTTATACATCTCAATATCTTCACGCGTTTATTGCCTCGAAGAGTATAGGCAGAGTAAGTATATTTTTCATAATAATACGGCACATAATTATTGTCTTTTTTACCACAGTATGTAATGGAATAGCAGGATAGAACCATGCTCCACAATAGCTTGCTGCGATGCAACACTGCACTGCGCGTAAAATGTCACTGAACACATTTTTATGGAAACCATAACTATCCAGGTATTATGTACACCCACTTACAGAAATAAAATCAAATCAAATAAATTAAAAAATAGTACCCTACGTAAAATGGTAATAACTTTTGGAATGTTAATTAGGCCCTGTCACCAGTCGGCAGGACCTATTTGTAAAACCCTATAAAAATGTGAAATGTGTAATCTTCACGAGACGTCTTACGGCCCCACACAGGTGCGTTTGCGTTTGCGTTTGAGTTAATGCGACATCTGTTTTCAGTATATTTTGTATCAGAATCGCCATGGAGTTACACACTGCAGCGGTAAGAACGCAATGACATTCCTAATACAAAATGTACTGAAAACAAATATCGCAAACGCAAACGCACCTGTGTGGTGAGCCTTTACGATGTTGTCGGTCCTTTTATTGTTTTTTCTAGTATATCAAAGAATATTTTAATTCTAGAGGATAAGTTCGCTGGTTGTAGGAGAAGAACGAAGAAAACCCCGGTTTTCCTACTGGGACGCCATCGACACGCCATTGCGTTACAGATTTAACCCCCTGGTTGGGAAACCTACGGGAATGGACCGGGATCGCAGGTGCTCAGAGCTATTTCGCCTCGCGAGAAACAGAGAAATACGCGAAGCTAACCGCCAACCTCAGAAGCACCCTAAGAAGATAACATCGGCGGTCTTAGTGCTAAACGCGATCTCTACCAGACAACGCGGAGTTGCTATTGAAGTTATCCCCTCAAGGAAATTAGTATACAAGGTGTTACAAAAGATCTTAACTCTTTTTACAAAGTATTAGCACCCGGTGATAGGAATCACGATCAATGATTTTTTTTCTCTATGACGTTCCGTTGGTTTTTAAATTAATAAAATGTGAACGCTGTGGCGGGAGAAAAGTATTTTTTAAATATTGTTTTCATCGACTTTCACAATGTTTTAACAACTCAAAGCTATGCAAATGCACCTACACTCACAAACATATTTTTAATTTTGAGCTAATACCAAAAACAAAAAGCTATGAAATTGCTATCGGCCTAGCCCACAGGAAAGACAAGTTAATATGTGTGGAGCCAACTGCAGACCAACTGCCAGCAGGTTAAAGTCCATTCGCTATCATAGTGTCACTTTGATATTTGCCGCCTTGGCGCGCGGCGGCTTTTCACAAAAGAAATTAAAGGAAGCCGACGCGGCGCAAACACGCCTGTGAATTTGGCTCGCCGCTCGTCAAAGAAGCGTCGTATTGAGAGGTTGTGCTTGTGACTTTTGACTTAGTATTTTACATTGAGTGTCGATCGCTGCTTGTAGATAAAATGTTTTTTCGTTCGTTAGGACAGCGAGGTGCCTCTAGACGAAACTTCGAATGACCCAAAAATTAAAAGACGAAGGTTTTGTAAAACATTTAAGCAAATTCGAGTTAATGTTCATCAGCATTGTGTTGAAATGAATATGTCTGCGCCCATCACAGATATTTAAAAAATAGTTGGTATCCCAAGAACCAAGATTGCCGTCGTGTGTACCGACACTATCTAAGCGAACGGACTTTACAGCCTGTAAAAAGAGTTGGGATATTTTGTGACACGTTGTAGTTGATCCTCCTAACCCGCTACAGTCTACAACTCCTCGCGACTGTTAACCTCCTCCTCATCATCCTCGGGGAAGTCAACCATGGAGGGGAGCTCGCCGGCGTCCTGTGGCGCTCCGCCGAAGCCTCCGCCGAAACCATACGGGTCTGGACCATGGATCTGAAAGAGAATTGGGTTATCTATCAATAGGCAAATATACAGGGTGTAGAGAGAGTGTCCCAGGCACTGCAGCGCCGAGTGGTCTCTTCACCCATCTAGTGTGAGTTAAGGTGCCACTGGACGCTGTATAAATCATCTCATTACGTAGATGCAAAAAGCCTTAGAGAGAGTGATTTAGTTCGTCATAGACTCGAATGTGCACCAATATGTTTTTGGTAATTAAAATCTGTCTGTAACCTATGTTGCTAAAAGTAAGTAAGTAAGTAACTCTTTATTGCACAAACGAAAGCATTTTACAAATAAACATTTAAAAATAACAGCACAAATGGCGGTCTTATCGCTAAAAGCGATTTCTTCCAGACAACCTTTGGATGGACAACGAAAACGAGCCGAACGAGCCGTTCAATCAGAATCCCTATAAAAAATCTTGTAAATTAATTTCTGGTGTACAATAAAGTATTCTCTCTCTCTCTCTCTCTCTCTCTCTCCGTATGTAGCCGGCCTAAATACTGCCTACAGTGGCGGATCCAGGATTTTGGTTTGGGGGGGGGCTTGAACCCAATGAGCGTAGGTTTTCAAGATTAAAAAGTACGCAAAATTTATTTTTATAGAGGGTCTCATATCTTGGGGGGGGGGGGCTTGGGCTCCTTAGCCCCCCCCCCCCCCCCTAAATCCGCTAGTGCTAGGAAACTTACCTTGACGTACTCCTCCTCCATCTTCTGTGTCCAGGTGGTGTCCTGTGACGTCGGCAGCATCCAGTCTTCGCAGTAGTTCGTCACTTTGAAGCAAATCTGTAAGTCATTTACGTTTTTTTATTCATACAGTTCCGTTTTGTTTGTTTTGTTTTAAAATGTTCTTTATTGTTCAATAATATTACACGGTCTTGATTCCAGTTTACATACAGGGTGTTGTTTTGGTTAGTGACACCCGACTCAGTGATGATAGTTTTAGTAACGCTTACACCTAATTTTTTTTTTCCAGATTTGTCTTCCCCACAATATACAAGGTGTTGTTTTGACACCCGACTCAGGGGTGATTATTTAAGGGTGTACGATAGCAACGTGGCGGGAAATTCAAAATTTTCACAGATTTTTACATTTTGTAGCTAAACTGAGCTATTTTTGTTCAGCGATTTTTCGTTCGCGGCAATGAAACGGTATAATTCAGCCGATTATGTGTTCTGGTCTACGAAGCAGTGGCACTGCCCAAAAAACTTGTCGTAGACCAGAACACATAATCGGCTAAATTATTGTTGTCCTGTTGTTTACAACAATGAAAAGAATACTTTGTTATTTCAGCGAACGAAAAATCGCTGAACAAAAATAGCTCAGTTTAGCTACAAAATGTAAAAAACTGTGAACATTTTGAATTTCCCGCCACGCAGCTATCATCCCACCTTAAACGAGCTAAGAAAACTCGGTTCGAGCTCACTACGGCCGTAAAGACTTTAGTAAAGGGACATAGGGTTCAAAATAGTGACCTCGTTGAGCGAGTCAGGCATGACGTCATCCTCGGGCCGCGACTTGTACAGTTCTGTGATCTCGTCTTCATTCTCCTCAAACATCCGCTCGCACTGGAAACGACAGAGGATAACATTAATTAGGGTAGGTAATCGTATGAGGTAGTACCCCTGGTGTCTGAGTTTTAGGGCCGCCCAAAGGGCCTCTGACATGACTTAACGATAGTTATTAATCAACAACAACCGGTAGCAATGGTTTAACGTGCCTTCCGAAGCACGGAAGCGCTCAGATATTATTGCCACTAGCGGTCACCCATCCATGGACTGACCGCGCCCGATGTTGCTTAAGGCTCGGTATAAGGCTAACTAGCGCCACCAATGTTAAAAAAATCATATCTTCCTTTAGAAGAAGTTTCTGACAAAATCCTAAGATGAGCTCATGCGCCATGCTTTTCTAGATTTTTAAGTGTAGGTACCCAACTCAATTTCTAGTCTTAAGCTAAACAATTTTCGATAACCGCCAAAAACGGCCGCTTTTGGCGGTTATCGAAAATTTTTTAGCTTAAAAGTAAATTTTGAAGAGGGTATCTACACTTAAAAATCTAGAAAAGCATGGCGCATAGGCTCATCTTAGGATTTTTTCAGAAACTTCTTCCAAAGGAAGATATGATTTTTTTAACATTGGTGGCGCTAGTTAGCCTTTTACCGAGCCTTAACTTTGCCTGTAAAGGCCCTGCTTGCTTGGCCAGAGTCTTTAAAGCCAGTCACGGGGTTGTTGTTACCCGTAACTGCTTGCTAGGGGTTGTATTGCTGTAATCACATAGGACGCCGTACGTCTCACAACTAGCGCCGCCAATTTAAAAAAAAAAAATATCTTTTTTATGGATGCGTTTTTAGCAAAAAACGCTCCTGCGATTTCTCAACGCGAGGCTTAACTATTTTTAGGACCTAAGGTTTGGATTCCAGGGTTGGATTTCCTACGAACGCAATCGATTCTCGCCAAAAGTGGCCACTTTTGGCGAGAATCGATTGCATTCTTAAGTTCTAGAATCTGGAATCCAAACCTTAGGTCCTAAAAATAGTTAAGCCTCGCGTTGAGAAATCGCAGGAGCGTTTTTTGCTAAAAACGCATCCAAAAAAAAGATATGATTTTTTTTTCATTGGCGGCGCTAGTTGTGAGACGTATTTCACCTTAATAAAAGTCCTTGTTTTAATTTAACAAAGGTTGCTACAAGGTCTAACTACATAGAAGTGAATATACAGTATGTCCACGGACTGCACCGCGCCACTTAATTCTGTGGTAAAGCATCATTAGTGGAACACGAAAAGCATAAAATAAAAATAAAAAAAAAATAAAAAACTCAGTATTCAAAATAAACATTAGCAAATTTAATTCATAATGCATCAACCTGTGTATCGCTGACGCCAAAAGCGGCAACCACTTTCATCTACGCGATCACTGGTTGCCGCTTTTGGCGTCAGCGATACACAGGTTGATGCATTATGAATTAAATTTGCTAATGTTTATTTTGAATACTGAGTTTTTTAATTTTTTTTTTATTTTTATTTTATGCTATTCGTGTTCCACTTATGATGCTTTACCACAGAATTAAGTGGCGCGGTGCAGTCCGTGGACATACTGTATGCTATTGAGAGCGCGCGGTGTGTTCGGGTTCCGTTAGCGAACTGAGTGAAAATGTGCGGTTGCATTTTCACTCAGTTTGCTGAGTGTTGCTCAGTTGCAGGCTGTCAGCAATACCATTAATGAAATAAGGATGGTATTCTGACTCTACTCTCGACCAGTTTATGATTCAAAGTCGTATCACTGAATTCCTAAAAAGCATGCTTCAATTTCGCAAATACATAAAAAATATAATAAAATTGCCTTTCATTGCTTCTCAAAGTAAAATAATTATAGAAATCTCTTTGATATTTAAAAGTATTACATTTTAAAGTATTGTATTCGTATTTTAAAGTATTACAAAGTTTTAAAAGAATCATAAAAATCTTACTAAATATTTTAGAGGTCTAAGGCCCGGTTTCTGAGTTGAGAATTTGCTAAGCAAATGGGTAAGTATCGTCCTGTCTCTGTAGATTTCTCACAAAAGAGCGTGACAGAGCGACACGTAAGTATGTGCTTAGTAAAATTCTCAACTCAGAAACCGGGCCTCTACCACTTTCGACAAGGGCGTAAGTATTTTTTTCGAATCGCACTGAATGAAATGCTCGATTACATCGTTTCCGCACTATCAAACATACAAAGAGTGGTCATAACCCCTTTGTTTTCTTACTTTAAAGTTCTCAATTCAATAAACGTAGTTCGCTTACCTCTAAACTAACCGCGATTCGACCTGGTTTGAACCAAAATTATGCATGAATATCGCGAATAATTAAAAGTTACTTTGTTGTTGATGCCACTCACGTAGTACCCAAATTTTGACGCTACTTACATAGTACTCCAGACTCTTGTTCAAGTCATCGTCGGTGACAAACTTGGTCTTGCTGAACTCAGGGTTCATGTGACCTTCCGGGGTCATCAGCTGCATGATCGCCAGCTTGCCGGTGGACTTGTAGTAGACACGGACGTAGTCGTCCATCTTCTTGCCTGAAGAATAAAAAAGTAAGTAAGTAAGATGTAGCCTGTACAATTTTACATGTCCCACTAGCTGGGCAAAGGCCTTCTCTCAGAGAGTTCGAGCTTAATCACCACGCGTGCTCAATGCGGGTTGGCGATTTTTGCGTTGAGGGTATAATGCCTCATACGCTCAGGTTTCCTTACGATGTTTTCCTTCACGGTCAGCGCGTGGTATTGCTACTACAAATTCACAAATGCACGTAACTTTGAAATTAAACAAAGTCATAGACACATGCCCGCACCGGGAATCGAACCTAGGACCTTTCGCTTCAGAGTCCATTGTTCTACCCACTAGACCACCACCGCACCTGAAGAATAAGAGAACATATTTTTGTTTTTAAACTAAGGCCTTGCATCTACGTAATGAGATGATATATACAGCGTCCAGTGGCACCTTCGCTTACACTAGATGGGTAAAGAAACCACTCGGCGCTGCAGTGCCTGGGACATTGATATAGATGGAGTAGGCTTGCCCAGCACATATACCATCCTGACAGCTTAGTCGACCTAGCCCACAGGAAAGAAAAGTCAATACGTGTGGAGCCAACTAAGCCGCGGGTTTCCTCACAATGTTTTTAACCCCTGACCCAAAAGGAGGGGTGTTATAAGTATGACCGCTATTTGTGTGTCTGTCTGTAGCACCGTGGCTCTTAAACGGGTGAACCGATTTGGATGCGGTTTTTTTTATTTGAAAGCAACTTTTCTAGCGAGTGTTCTTAGATATCTTTTATCAAAATCGATTCAGCCATTTAAGCTAAAATGTCTGGGGTATTTTTAGGTTTTTTTTTTAACGAGGATCTCGTGGATTGGAACGGCGTTAGTTCTCAAGCCATAATATCTTGGGTCTTCCAGGTCTCCTCCTGCTGGTATCTTCCCTTCGATGATAAGTTGAAGGAGTCCATATTGGGTGTTGCGCGTTATGTGGGCAAAATACTCAAGTTTGCGTTTCTTGATAGTGTACTCACAGATGCCATCAACCAGCTCGGAGATGTAAACGGCGGACCGGTGTGCCGGCACCTTGTCCTGCATGGTGTTGCCAGCAGCGTCCATCCTGAAGTTGCCCACCTGGAATTTGTATGTTTTATTTTTAATCTCCTTTTTCTACCGCAATCTGTCTCCATTTTGGGACAAAGGATATCACAAGGAAATCCGGGAAGAAAATGGATAAGATAAGATACACGTTTATTAAATTGCCATAACACAAGTACAGGGTGGCTAAATTAAAAAGATATAAATTAAAAACTAAGTGGTCGTTATTTGTCATGGCAATGAAAAGGGTTCTGAGCTCAGCGTGTGCTACAGATATTGCATAGCAACAACCTGTAGCGCTGGTTTTCAGTCAGAACCTAAGGAGTTAAATGACATGACGAGCTCCAAACAATAAGTACATTACTACTACATATGTAAACTATTTGCACTTTTACCATTACAAATTCCTGAATTAACAAACAAATGGCGATGGATCGGACACGCGTTGCGGAGACCAGACAGTCATCTATCCTAACAAGGACTGACGGGGCAAGCTAACGAGATGAGACGTCCAGGACGCCCCCGCACTACCAGGGGCCTTAGCCTGTAACACAATGGCGTATCAATGTCGTCCCAGGTAGAAGGACAAAACCGGGATTTTTTCGTTGTTCTCCTACAACCAGCGAACTAATCCTCTAGAATTAGAATCAGAATATTCTTTGCTGTACTACAAAAACATTAGAAGGACCGTCAGCATTAATAAATCGTAATTAAAGCCGTCAACTGGGAGCCCATTTTGGCACCATTGTGTTACAGGCTAAGGCCCCTGGAGGCGCTCAGTTGAGAAAGAGGCTGCATCGACTGGACTCGGCTGGAAGGAGATAGAGACTGCCGCACAAGACCGTTTAGTGTTTAGAAAATACAAAATGGTTAACAATACTGTTAATTATTTGCTTAAAATCTTATCTAGTTTAATCAATTAGGGAACTGATAAATGGCAAACAAAAGGACAGATTATGAAGTAGTAAAGACTGCTAGCAAGTGTCGAAATAAGCGTTTTTATAGCAGCTTAACTGATAAGCAAATCGTTCAACTTTCCAACAATAGTTTCTAGAAGGATTTCACTGAAAAAGTTTATGTTTCTTAACTTGACCCACCAACCGTTCTTCTTCTAGTAAAATTTATTAGTGTTCTGGAAGCCCAAATTTAGTTTTTAACATGTTTATCTTATCTTATACCCAACTTACGAGACGATTTTGAATGCAAAATAAGTTTCAAACTCTAACATTTGTACATGTTTTGAACAGAACTTACATCAATTTTCTTCCATTTATCCGTGCCCAAAATTGCTTTGTTGAGTTCATCGAAAGTTTTCTCACACACTGAAAGACAATATAACTTATTATTTACAGACTAACTTTAATTAAAACACGAGGAAAATAGAGAAAATAACTCACCGAGGCACTTCAAGTTTTTGGGATCAATCCTCGCTGTTACTAAGGCGATGAAAGCCGAAAAGGCGAAGAAATAAATGCTCAGTTGCATTTTTGCAACTATTCAGTCAGTTTTTGTAGAATTAATGTGATTCCTTTCTGAAAAACAACACAAAAGTGTTCGAAGAATTCGCTCGACGTGGTAAAGTTTATCAACTGCTGTCAAAAAACACGCACTTCGCTTGGATTGGTCGATACGCTGTCAAACTTTTTTTTCTGTAAACCTATGTCCGCCATTGGTCAACTTGAAATATGATTGACTGATAAAATTGTAATGATAGCAGAGTGTCGGCTCTTCTTCTGTAACTTGTGGCGTTTTAATTAAATTGGTTAATAGTTAGTAGGTACAAAAAACCTAAGAAAAAAAAAACATACTATGATGGAAATCCATTTTCTTTTTAATTTTCTGAAAAATATCACAAAACCACACTATTGTTACTTTCCTACCTGACTAAACCACAGCCTTCTTTAACTCTAAAGAAGGCTGTGACTAAACCGATTGTTTCAGAAAATAATCTAAGCGCGTTCCAATCAGACTCCTTCCTTTCACAACCAAAACCAATCCAAAAAAATATAAATGACTGGGTCCGATAAAAAACCTGTCAATATTTTTAAGTTGGTGCCTCTGCCAACAAAAGGAACGGAAAAGAAAGATGGATGACAGATCAATCAAGATTCTTTTACGCCAGCTTTCAATAATCAGTGCTTAAAACGCAACAAATTTAGAACAGTAAATTTTGAATGTGTTTATTTTAATAATATGCAAAATGACGGAAGCCGTTATTGCGTATGTAAAATAAAAGAAGCCGAGATCCCTCATCCGAGCATTCTCCGGTGTTCCGCCCGCGGCCCCCTCCTATCAACCGATCTAAACCGAACCGAACCAACCAACAGTTCGCATTCGTGCTGTTTGCGTGGTGGACGTTTGCTTTATGGAATGTATAATTTATTTGTGCATATCAAATCGTTTAAAATCCTTAAAATACCTTAATTTTCTCGTTTACCTCGACGAGCAGTGACGGTCCCGTGATTTTCGTGAAGAAAGAAGTCAATTTCAAGTAAAAATATAGGTAAGTTCAATGGTGACAAGTTGCGTCTTTTTCCATTCTCAGCTTTTAGATCACATTTTTGATGAATTCGAATTGCTTTTATCATCACAACAAGTAGTTAGTTCTGCATTACAATATGTTATGATCAAATCGGCTTGGCGATATAACATTTCCACACCTGTTTATGACCATACGTTAACACGTAGTGGAGTCAAATTAGACAATACAGTAACTTTTTCATCATATTGGAATAAACGCCCCAAGTACCTAAGCGAGATCGCGTGAACGTAAGTCAAAACTCTTGAATTTCATAATGATTGACCGCCCCCGTCTCTATTTAGTTCGCTTCTACGATATGGCAGCGCGCGTTCTAGATTAGCATTTAAAAAAAAACTAAATAAAGTTTTTCAGCCTCAGCCGGTGCTTGCCCTTTGTTTTCCACGTAAAACGAGCCCTTTGTCCCAGCCAGGGAGCGCCCAGCGTCCGCGGCATAGGATTTTCGCCTCTAGAAAAGTGCCATAATGTAGGTAATGATATGATAGTATACATTCATTCGGGCCGCTCGCTCGCGTCGTTTTCCCATCGGCTGTGTTTGTCTGTAGCTACGTGGTAAGGCTTGGGTGTGTGCGTAAGGTAGTTTGTTTATAGTGGGCACCGATTGATATTGGCCCTTGCGGCCGGTAGTTGCAAAGCACACATCGGCGTGCAGGTCGCCGTCCTCGGTAGTGTTTGTCTATCGATCGCGGCGGTGGCCAATGGCATATGACGGGGGCTGCGCCGTTCCTCGCCCCGCGCGGTGAAAGCCGCTCGCAGTCGCGTATCTATAATAGAACTCCATTGCATCGTCCGCCCCCCACTAGATTCTATGGCCCACCCGATTTTCACCGAGTTTGACAGATAACTCCCGCGTTATATTGAAGTCGCGTTGTTTGCTGACCTCCGGGCGCGTCGGCGGTGAGGGGGGGGGGGTGGGGAGAGGGGCCCGCTCGAAATAGACCTGCGGATTGGAAACCGCGCGACGTGGCAACGCCGCGCGCTCGACAAGCTCAGTGTCGGTTCAAAATGGCGACTGTGCGTGATCGATACTGTGGTATTTGCGTTAAAATGATCAAATTTGTGATGTATCGAGTTGTGGGTCGGTCCGAGCGTGGCCCCGGACGCTCGGGGCTTCCGCTCAGCACCAGGCGCCGGCTCCCAAAGTACGTATCTCAACCATTTTGCGCCGACAAAAGCCCCCCCTCTATAGCTAGCTACGGATATGTACCACGAACTGTAAATCTAATCTACCGCGAAGTAGACCGTATGTTCGGCGTTCGCATATCCGTAGCTTCCTGAACGCACCGCAAAGTAAAACGCATAGATGTTAGAGGGCAATATGGTATGCAACGTTTTCTACACGTAGGTACATTTTCAGGTGGTTACGTAACAATCGGGGCATTGCGACAAAAGAAAAAAATAACCTCAAAAAGATAAAATAATCGTTGTGAGCACGGCTACTTTACCTCATGAGATGACAAAGGTTAATCGTCCAATAACGGAGAGCTAAATAACATAAAAAAAAGATTGACCCATTTGCAAGTGGAGTTGCATCCGTCATCTGACTGATAAATTAAAAAGCAAGATGGCGGCGGCCACTTGTGTTAAAATTAAGACGCAATAGCGCGCGCAGAATGTTGGCAACGCCGCAGTTTTCCGCCATGTTGGTACGAACGAAGCCGTCATTTACTCGATAAGAAGTTTCAAGGCTAATCGTATCCTACATTCAATAATAACAAAAGATTTTAATAATGATACTCAAGCAATGAGTGAGAGAGCTGCTAAACAACCTCAAAACATAGCCGTTTTGTTTATTTGCCAGCTTCGTTCGGATAAAACGTGTCTAATTGAGGTTAACTCGTTATATCTCCGCCATAATATGCAAGTACATGAGTATCTACCTACCTATACTAAACTTGTTTACCGGTCTATCTTTAACATAAGTACATAAAGGTTAAGCACCAATACTAATGCAGGGAGGGTATTATAATGTACACGAACAAGTGTTCTATCTTACTTGCGTCACTTTTATAACAGGAGATTTAATACATAACGAGTATTACGAGTAGGTATGTCTATGAAAGAAAGACTAGTAAATAAGTTTGGTATTCATTGCTGAAAGGAATATTAGAAATGATTATTTTGTAGCTCCCAGCCCAACTGATAAGGCTAACTAGAGACTAATAAACAAAAAAACTTTTTTTTCCCTGTGTCCTACCCGTTTCATATTATCCTTCTATCAAACTAGTTCAACAGATAGGTACACACTATCACAATAATCATTACACCAAGAAAATTAGGACTAAGTACTTAAAATTAAACAATAGTTATTTCCTATCTCTTCGAATAAATAAGCAATTAAATTAAATTTCAAATATCAATATGTAGGGTTTGTAACACCTTGACGATACATCAAATAAGAAACTCCCTTTTTTATTTACCCATTATGAGGAATATTTTGACCTTGGTCATAGCAAACATCTTTATTGCGGCTAAAATTTACTAAATTCGCCATAAACCGGATTTAGCTAATTCTTACAAATGCTTAAAAAGGGTCAGGAATCCGAATAAATCATTCATTAGAGTTTACCCTTTACAGTTTGCTTAAATTTATTGAAATTAAGTTTTCAACATGTTCTCTAAAGTTACAGTTTCTTAATTTATGCCTTAGTTTATAGGTATTCCTTGATGATGAAATCAGTAATTATGTTCTTCTTTTATTCTCAGTACTTAATTTACCAACAACCATATCCTCACGCGTATAACGTAAAGAAGAAACGGCAGATACAAAATACATACATACAATGCATGAGTAGTTAGTTATTTGAATAAATTGGTGACTGAATCATCAAAAATCAAGAAATATTTTTGATTCGAATTTACTACTTGAATATGAAATAAGCTTTCTCAATCATTTGCTGACACAAAATAGTTTTTTTATAAATGGTCCAGGAAGAAATCATAGTGGTTTAGTGTCAGAATCAGCAGAAACCATGAAATATGTTTGATTCAAATTTTCTATTTGACTGAATTTGCTAACACAAAACACTTTTTTTTATACATTGTTTATTTAGGAAGCGATCATTTAAACTAAAACTGGAATCAGGGTCCCAGTTTAAGACGCCACTGTACCTCTGCAGCCGTCTTGATCGCACCTTTTCAACATATTTAATGGTTGTAAGAGAATTAGGTACTTAACTTTCGACAAATAAATGTGACTTTTTACAAACATCCAAAATAACAATAATATGGAGATGTGGAATGAGAATAAAGTTTTGATTTCATATTCCTAGTTTCAAAAAAATCATTTAGGTACTTATCTATTTTTAAGCGAAGTTTGTAGTTGATTAATTTTTAATGTTAAGTGTAAGCTGTTTGCAAGTATTCACATTTGTCGAAAAAAACTCTCTTACAATAATTCAAAATGTTGAAAAATTGCGAGCGAGGGGGCTACCGAAGTGGCGTAAGTTTAAAACAGTTGTAGTAGATTAGTATTTAAAATTGCTTTATCAATCATTTGCTGGAATTGTAGAAATCGTAAAATATTTTTGATCACATTTTTACTCTTTTAATAAGCTTTCTCAATCATTTGCTGACACAAAATACCTACTTTTTTTTTCTATACATTGTTTAAGAAGAGATCGTTTAAACTTAAACTGCGTGCCGGTTGTCGCATTTTAACACGTAACATCGTGTGATAGAACAAACAGGAAACAATTTGAGTTTAAAGTATTTCTAGTACATAAAACATTGCTTTCTCAATCATTTGCTGGACGATTTAAAATACAATATTTGTATGTATTATTTAAATTAACAGATACCTTCGTTAGACAGATCTTCGGTAAAAGATAAATAAATGCTCATCAGCTCAAGCACATTATTCTGTTGTTTTTTATTACTTACCCCTCCACCCAATGGCCCGTTTTTAACTGACGGTTAAAAGCTGAATTCAAAGCCCTTGGTAGATGGCGCTCATAGGCTTGGACATACAAGAACCGGTATGTGGCTATAAAATTTCGGTTACACAGATTAATAATATCTTCAGAAAAAGCGAAATTTTACAGCCGTGAAAACTGCTCATTTGACTTGTTGTTTTTCGGATTACATTTTTTTTTGTTTAGCCGGAGCTGTGTGTCGCACTGCTGGGCTAAAGGTCTTCCTTTGAGACTTTCTCTCCTTTCTGTTATCTGCTACCTTGAACCATCCCGACAAGGTGTTTGGTCGTTTGGCCATGGATGCCTTTGTCTACCACGTTTTCGGTGACTATTGATTTGCAGTATTAGCTTGGGATCCTACTAGTAGTGATTTTGGTCCACCTATCCGAGCTCATTCGGCAGGCGCCATCGTTCCACTTAAGCCGGCCGGTCACTGACAAACGATACAAGTGCGATTCGCCAGTGTCAATCAACAGTGGCGATAGTATCTTGCATGTCCCAGTGTTGGGCAAAGGCCTCCTCTCTTGCTCTCCACTTCACCATATTGTTATCTTGGCCCACCTCTTGTCATTTCAACAAAAACTTTACGAGGTTACGGTCTATCATCTTAAATTCATTCACAACGCAATATTATGATGACCTTTTGTATCCGACAACGTCTTTCCCTGTTTTTCAGTTTCCCTTTGAACAAAGCAAGTTTTGCCTCGTCGTTGTCAAGGCAACCGACCTCTCTCAAAACATTGAAACCTTGGCGTGCACTAGAAAACCCAATATCTGGGTCATCAATAAATAACAACTTCTTCAGCTCTCTCGTTTGGGAAAAGAGCCTCTAAGCAAGTGTTATACAATTTTAGTTTTCGAAGAGAAAGGAGATTTGTTTTGGTCTGCCTCCCTTCGTTCGTCATTTGGTTGGTGTGCGACGTTGCCGCTCCGTGCCTCGCCGGGCTGTGGTTGCTCGATTGTTGTTCGCAACAGTCAGTCGGCCGCGCACGTAGCTGCGCGACGTTCGTCCGAGGGCGCTCTCCCGGGCCGCGCGAGTGCGATAGAGAAGACGCGAGAGCGAAAGAGATGGAGGGACGCCGGTGTCGCAACCTCGCCCACCTGACCGTGTTGATGCCGCGCTCAAAGTTGCGCCGTCGCGCCATTCGGAGGCGCACGAATGTACGGGTCCCTTGACGCTCGCGGTTTTAACCCGTCTCTTGTCTGAAAAAATACCTTTTGAGGGGTTTCTGAACGTAATAAAGTGAGTTTTGGTGATCAGTTCACGGTTTCCGGTCTGAAAAATTCAGGTATGTACTTTTTGTAATTTTCGAGGGCTATTTCATGATAGGCTGGGAGCTATGCTCACAAATCGTTATCTTTACCTCGTCTAGATAAAGTGTTCTTGTGTTACTAAACATGCGAGTGTAGGTAACGGGTTGTTTTTAATGCCGGCTGGTTTGCTATCCTTTTGTATCAACATTAGCATTGACGTCGAGCGCGATGTAATTGTTGGTATTTAGTCGCCATTTTCTACGTCGGTGACGAATACCGCCGCGCCGTCCCCGTTTCCGCCGTATCCATTGAAACTAGACCTTACTGTTTCGAACGGAGAGATCATTATCCTCAAACGGAATCGACTTATTCTTCCATCCGAGCTACGTCCGCTGATTCACAAAAAGAATAATAATACATAGTGAAGCAATATTTTTTTAGAAACTTGCTACTATAAAACAACCAATAGGTACTTCGTTTCGGAACGTTACGATAATGAGATGAGATAAAAGATTTCGGAACGTGTCAACGTGCTCACATGAAAGAAAAAGAAAAATGAAAATGGCGGGACGCGGGAAGAAAAGAGTTGACGTCGCAACTTTTGTTCCCACATTTCCTTTTATTTATCGAGAGATTTCGCGTGTTGCTGCGCCGGCCCGGGTCGCTCGCCTGTTGTAATTGTGCACCTCGCTAGAGTGTTATCGATTTGTGTACCTTTCCCGCTATAAATAAGTGCGAGTTTGTGTCGCTGGAAGACTCGAATACCACTTCGCTTCGGGCGACCGGTTCTCTAGCCGAGTGTGGGTGACTGGGGGCATTCGAAATTCCAATGCGGCCGTGTAAGTAAGTAGACTTTCGAGACAGTTTATTTACGCGTGAAAATCTGCCGTTTTCGGGTTGCGCAATGTGTTTACGGCCGTACACCTATCGATGTATTGAATACGATGCGTCGAGCACGTCGTCCCACGTTTCTGTGGATCCGAGTATATTTAGCTTGCCATACGTGAGCTTGGCAGCTTCATCGTGGCGTCAGTGGGTGGTTCAGCGATGCTGTATTGAGCACATGTCTTGTAGTTTTTCGTACGGGCCGATTAATGTATAACATTGACCTAATATGACCTCTCGGAGGCAAGGTAACCTTTTCTTCTTGGTTACGTAACGTTAGGTCACCGTATACGGCTGCAGTGCGTTGCTAGCCAGTGTAGCTGCAGCTTAGAGCCTTGCAGTCGATTCTTCACTGCGTTTATTGATAAAGGCAAGGCAAATCATTAATTTTGTAGGTTATGTTTGTACCTACTTTGTAAACATACATGTGAGTTCAAACTATCCACGCCTGATTATGATATCAGTAACATGAGCCGCTATCTGTAGTGTACTAACATACTTCATTAGGTGCTGTGGAAAACCTCAAGGATGGAATAAAAAATTGCGTTGGCAATTGATCAGGTGCCTTAGCCTGTAACGCAATGGCGTGTCGATGGCGTCCCAGCAGAAGGACAAAACTGGGGTTTCCTCGATTTTTTCCTGAAACCAGGGGACTAATCCTCTAGAATTAGAATCAGAATATTGTTTGCTGTACTAAAAAACATAAAAAACACTGACAGCATTAATAAATCTTAATTGAAGCCGTCAACTGGGAGCCCATTTGGACCCTCAGAATTTTTGATGTTGAATATTGTATCTCCTCTCCCCCTTTTCCCGTTGCTTACCTGCTATAGGTATGAACAGCTGCGTAAAGGGGGAATAACAATGTAAGCATTGGAAGCGTCACTACAGCTTCCTGTAGCGTGTGACGTGCCGAAAATGTTTAAACATTACTTAAGGGTAGACGATAGCAAGGTGGCGGGAAATTCAAAATTTTCACAGACTTACATTTTGTAGCTAAACTGAACTATTTTTGTTCAGCGATTTTTCGTTCGCGAGAATAAAACCGTATTCTTTACAATAAACCTTAAACTTGTCGTAGACCAGAACACATAATCGGCTGAATTATTGTTGTTCTGTTGTTTACAATAATGAAAAGAATACGGTTTTATTCTTGCGAACGAAAAATCGCTGAACAAAAATAGCTCAGTGTAGCTAAACTGAGCTATTTTTGTTCAGCGTTTAATATAAAAAACTGTGAAAATTTTGAATTTCCCGCCACACTACTATCTTCCAGCCTTAACCAGTTAACCTTCAAAACAAGCGCTTTGGTACTTGTGCTGATGCAGAAATCCATTCCTGAATAAAAGAATACAATTTAATTTTATTATAAAAAAAAAACATTTTAAAAAATTAGATTTGAATTTGTATCAGAGTACCAGAGTACCTGGTATCAGAGTTTTTAGGCAGCCCAAAGAGCCTGTGACATTGCTTACCAATGGTTTAACGTGCCGTGCTGTCCAAAGCACAGAAGCGCCCATGTATTATTGCCACTAGCGGTCACCCATACATAGACTGACCGCGCCCTGATTCTGTCATAAATGTCCTAGGCCCCGTTTCTGAATTGAGAATTTTGCTAGGCAAATACTTAACTATCGTTCTGTCACATTTTTTTGTGAGAAATCTGCAGAGACAGGACGATACTTACCCATTTGCTTAGCGAATTTCTCAATTCAGAAATCGGCAGTTACTCTCCTAGACTCCCAAACCTTAATTCCAAAGTTCTCATACAACAAAACTCAGTTTTGTGTCCAATCTATTCCTCAATAAACGTTAGCTGTTGAAAATTATTGCTTCTGAATAATCCAAAACTAATGAAAGCTTTTATTATCTCTCCTGTACTAGTGGCTCTATGAGCAGCCCTGGATCTAGAAGGGGGGGGGGGGGGGGGGGGCAAACCGGAGCACCCGCCCTGGGCGGCAGTTTTAGGGGGCGCCAAAATCAGGGTTCGAAGTGATAATTTTCTTTGATAATTATCCAGAAAATTATCAAGATAAATATAGGTTGATAATTATCTTGATAAGTATAATCGAAAATATTTTCCACTTTTAATAATGTTGTTTTTTTTTTTTCTTTTATTTAGCCTCTACAGTGTCCCACTTCTGGGAAAGGCCTCACAACTTCGAGCCCACACATCCCTATCCAATATCAGTTAAAAAGGATTGCTAGGTTTATATCTGTTTGATAATTATCGGATAATTACCAGATAATTATCAAAGGGCATATTTATCTCGATAATTTCAAACCCTGGCCAAAATCATAAAAAACCGTGGCCGTCCGGATGTCTGTGTGTATCAATGTGGCACGCACCATCACTCCCGTAAAACTTAACGTATCGAGAAAAAATCACGAAAAATGCGAACCATTCACGAAAAAAAAATGTGTTTTTTTTAGTAATTGATCTCAAACGCTGGAGAGAGGGTGCGCCACTATGAAGTCTCTGCCCCGGTTCGAAAAAATCGTAGATCCGGGGCTGTCTGTGAGCTGTAGAACTCGCGATCTGACGAGGGTTGGGGGAGGGGTGTTATGTAGAGACTTGGCCTACTGTCTCGTAAAACTACGATCGGAAAGGGTTATTAACCAGGTCGTGTTCTTTCCGTTCCAGCTGCGGGTGTGATGGACGCCTGGTGACGCCGCCATGATGAAGAGAACGGGCGTCGCGCGCCTCGCGCCTGACGAGGCCGCGCCGCTACCCTTGCAGACGCAGCAGCAGGTTAGCACACACTTTTACCTTTATTCCTATCCCAACTGCCCCCTTTTGAAACCCTTTTGAAGGTCATCTCAAGCTCGGATATGTTCATCCCGAGACTATTTGCTTCTTGTTGCACTGGGGCCTTAGCCTGTAACGCAATGGCGTGTCAATGGCGTCAATTGGCGTCCCAGCAGAAGGACAAAACCGGTGTTTCCTCGTTTTTCTCCTACAACCAGAGAACCAATCCTCTAGATTCTAGAGGATTGGATATTCTGATTGTAATTTCTAGAGTCTAGAATTACAATCAGAATATTATTTGCTGTACTACAACATTAAACAGACCGACAGCATTAATAAATCGTAATTGAAGCCGTCAACTGAAAGCCCATTTTGGCACCAGGCTAAGGCCCCTGATCGACGACATTAACATTTAGTTTTAGGGACCTCAAGGGAAAGGGCTAGAAACTGAAACTTGACATTTCACAAGTTTTTAAAACAAATGTCGCAAGCAATAAAAAAAAAAAACTCAAGAAACTGGCAACTTGAAACTGAAACTTGCCTAAATTTCACAATTTTGTGTAACTAATAAAAAACTAAGGCCTTTGCATCTACGTAATGAGATGATTTATACAGCGTCCAGTGGCACCTTCACTCACACTAGATGGGTGAAGAGACCACTCGGCGCTGCAGTGCCTGGGACATTGTTTTAGATGGAGTAGGCTTACCCAGCACCTATACCATCCTGACAGCTTAGTCGACCTAGCCCACAGGAAAGACAGGTCAATACGTGTGGAGCCAACTGAGCCGCGGGTTTCCTCACGATGTTTTCCTTCACTGTTAGCGAGTGGTATTGCTACTACAAATTCACAAATGTACGTAACTTTGAAATTAAACAAAGAGATACATGCCCGCACTGAGAATCGAACCGGGTACCTCTTTCTTTAGAGTCCACTGTTCTACCCACTAGACCACCACCGCTCTAAGCTCTAACTAATAACTACTACAGTTTCACTTGCTTGGAAGTTCCATCAAGGTTTTCTTCCTTATTGCAAAATTCTTCTTTTATAATTTCGCAAGAAGAGAAACAGCTCATACTAATATGAATGCAAAATTCAATGTTCAGTAAATCTACAATCTACATCCATCAAACTTCACCTCACCTTAGATGGTTCTTAAAGAATAACTACTAAATTTAAAATACCCCCCCACATTTTAGCTTAAAATTAGCATGTCTCATAAACGGCTGAAGCAATTTTGATAAAACATATCTAAGAACACTCGCTACATAACTACTAAAAAAAAATATATATCCCCAACATTTTGGCTTCAAATAAGCATATTTCATAAACGGCTGAACCGATTTTGATAAAACATTGAAGAATTTTGAACATTGAAGAATGAAACATTTGATAAAACCTGTGCTTTCATATAAAAGACCGCATCCAAATCGGTTCACCCGTTTAGAGCTACTAAGTTGCCCCAGACAGACATACCCTCACACAAGTACACCCTGCCACACACACACAGACAGACACACTTATAACACCCCTCTTTGTTAGTCGGGGGTTAATTAAAAGAGATCGTGATTTACACTGAAGTTAGACAATAAGACAACTGGTTTTAGAATAGTAAAATCGTAACCAGGGCACATCAACATTGTAAGCTGTCGTGGTAAAGTCAACCGCACGCACGGCACCCCTTTTTGTTCGATTGACGCACCTATGCGGCGAGTGATAAGAGCTACCATGGGGTATCCTGGCTTATGGCCGACCGTACAACACCGTTGCTAGGCCCGGTGAACTTGGTCACGCTAAAGTGCGCACAGAGAATGCCGTCCGTCCGACTCATGCAGTCTAATCATGTAGTCCGACTCATGCAGTCTAATCGTTTCCCTGAAGACTCATGTGTAACGTAACTCAACGAAAATTATGGTCCGGGGCTTAATTGTCTAACTTTTGAATCTATCGCGATCCCCTTAAATTTAACGTTCGAAGGGTGCTGACGAACTTCACACTGTATTTATTTGACACGAACTGTCATTGAAAGCGATTGGGATAGGGATAGGGATTGCGACTCAATTTTGAAGGATATTAGTGAAGAAAATTGTAAAATCGTTCACTCAATATCATTCAATTTGTATGGCGTTTTGACTCATTCGCTCTGTTAGCGATTGTGATTTATAACTTAGACAATTCCATTCTAATGTCGCAATCACGATCATGATCCCGATATCATTGAAAGGGATGGCGATAGATTCAAAAGTTAGACAATTAAGCCCCGGGGCTTTTGAATCCCTTTCAATTTGACGTTTGAAGGGTGCTGACGAACTTCACACTGCATTGATTTGACACAAACTGTCATTGAAAGCGATTGAGATAGGGATTGCGAGTCTATTTTGAAGGATATTGAGTGAAGAAAATAGCAAAATCGTTCACTCAATATCATTAATTTTGTAAGGCGTTTTGACTCATTCGTTCTGTTAGCGATTGTGATTTAAAACTTAGACAATTCCATTCTAAAGTCGCAATCACCATCATTGAAAGAGATTGCGATATATTCAATAGTTAGACATTTAAGCCCCAGGTTTATTTAAGAGCAGTGTTCGAATGCTGCAGTGCCTGGGGTCATAGTTTTTATGGAGTAGGTTTGCCCAGCCCCTGTAAACACGTCAGCGCGTCGACCCTTACACGCTAGCACTCTATTCAGTACGTACGTTACGAGCGACTTTATAACAAAAGTGTACGCTCTGACGTGCTGTCATGTGTACCATCCTGTCTTATCCCCCCCATTTAGGCAGATGACTCCCCCCTTTTCCCGTTGCTTACCTGCTATAGGTATGAACAGCTGCGTAAAGGGGGCATAGCAACAGAAGCATTGGAAGCATCACATACAGCTCACGTAGCTTGTGGCGTGCCGAAAATGCTCCGACATTGCATTAAGACGGAACGCGGGTAGTCGGGTGCTCCATACAAAAAATACAAAAAGGGCGACCTGTTTCCTCCCTGGATAATTATTTTAGAAAAAATATGTTTATGCCATTTAATTTATATGTACCTCTGCCATGTCCCTATGTTTTCCTTTTTTTATTATTTTAATTATTTTAATAAAATGTATTTAAATAATTAAAATAATAAAAAAAGGAAAACATAAGGACATGGCAGAGGTAAATATAGATTGAATGGCATAAATATATTTTTTCTAAAACAATTATCCAGGGAGGAAACAGGTCTCCCCTTTTGTATGGAGTTGAGGTTACCCGCGTTCCCTCTTAATTACTTAAATCCTGCTATCCCTCAGGAGGGACATAGGGCTCGAAAAAGTTTTATTTATTTATTTTAAAAGGTACACAAAAGAGACGATAGCCAAAAAATTACACTTGCATTGTAGTTTTTTTTTTCAGCATTTTTCTGTCCTCTGCTGGAAGAATGCCTCTTCATGCTTGCAGTAGATACCTAAAATAAAATAAAAAGTAAGATATAGCCTGTACAGTGTACCACACGCTAGGATACCACATTTGGTTCGATTCGCGCCCTTATGCCGCGCGCGGTAAGGAAAAGAGTTATCATGGGGTATTCTAGACTTCAGCCGACCGTACAAGTGTAGTCCCACTAGTTGGGCAAAGGCCTTCTCTCAGAGAGAGTTCGAGTTTAATCACCACCACAAGATACTTAAAAAAACAATTATCGTCGATTTTTATTCTTTCGAACCCTGTTGAGTGTGGTTGACAAAGAAAACATTATTGACCTACGATTCTGTAAACAATAAAGTGCAATGACTTGTAACTAGTAGTTTCCATATTACCGTCAAGTATGTAATGGTGAAACAATCGTTAAGCCATGACAGAGGCCCTTTGCGTGGCCCAAAAATCTTGACACCAGCTTGCTTAGCACGAGAATGGGTGAGAGAGAGCGTATCTATGGGCGTATAACTCTATCTTCCCCACTCTACGTCAAACAAAAGATACATGGTTATAACTCCCTTATGTACTCTCCAACCCATTCTTATGCTACGCCAGCAGGGGTGGCCACTCATCCATCCATTCAGTCGTTCCCTCAATGCTGAGGATCGTGACCATCATTGAAGGTGGCAGAGAGTAGAGTTCTCATTTGCGCTCTATCACTCGCGATGTGGATCAGTTCATACAGGTGTTTTTGCGTGGGTCATAATATCCGTCCATCTAGCGGGTGGTCAGCCTCGAGCTCTCTTTCCCTCCACCTCTCTCGTTATAATTTGTTTTTCCAGACCATCAGGTCCTCTACGGGCTATGTGTCCGAAGAACGTTGAGATACGTCGTTGACATAATAATGATAGAGAGTGGAGTGCGTGATTGAGAGTAGGGTGGAGTAGGTAGGTAGGTAATCGTATGAATTACCTCATACGATTACCTACCTACCTCTGCCCAACCCCTTGGGATATTGGCGTGAGTTTTCGATAGGTTATGGTTCCATTATATTGACTGTTAAAGGCACTTGGCCTCGCACCAAGTAACATTACTGCTAAGCGCGTGTATGACACCGAATGCAAGGAGGTAGATTCCCTGGCAGTCTGTCAAATGGAAGTGCATTGACATGGTTTTGATGAGTGGCAGGTTTTTACAATCTCGCGACAACGTCCACGCAGTAAACTTAGAACGTAGGCGTTTTTTGCTACAAAGAAGCCATTAAATATACTGAGAATCCTTAAGCTTAACTATTTTTAGGACCTAGAGACCAGATACTAACACCTATGAATAAAATGTAAACCTATGAACGGCCGTTTTTTTCTTTTGCTTGATTTATTTGTAGGACTATGCCTTAGGTCCTAAAAATAGCTAAGCCTGGAGATTCTCATTTGAAGGACAGTTTTAAGCAAAAATTGCATCACAAAAGGAAATATGTTTTTTTTCCATTGGCAGAGCTAGTGGACGGGGTTTCCCCTTAGGGTTGCTGGAAAATTTTATTCACTGTAAATTACTTTTCTGTTATTACAAGTTCTTTTAGTAGGTAACTAAACGGCTTAGCCTTATTTTGATTAAGGTGTAAATTTTGTGAAGGGCTTGCAGAGTTAGAAGCTTGGCTCTACATGAGATCTGAGAGCTTTTTGACAGGTAGGTGGTAGGTTTTTGGCTAGGTGTCCGGTCTCGTTTTGGCAACATGAAAATGATTTTTTGTAAGTTGCTTATGATTTAAACTGTATGGAACCCTCGGTGCGCGAGTCCAACTCTCACTTGACCGGTGTTTTTATCACGAATACACACACACCCTCTGTATTTCACAGTGGGCATCACGCGTGCACTATACGTGCCTTACATCAACGTACGTGCTATAGTTACGCATAAATTGACGTTGTATTCATCTCTATACTTGGCACTAAAGTCTGCCTCAGCGTAAAATATAGCCAAGCAGCTCTTATTACCTTCGGAATAGGAGCTAGTTTCTGGTGGGTTTTAGACCCGGCAGACTGTTGATGAGGGTAGGTGGTGTGGTTCAGATAACAATAGATAACCTCCTTGTTTACAACATAACATTGTAGGCCCACTCGTCTCGTCACGTTGCAGATTGCATTTTGTAATTTATCGCTAGTATCTGGGGTCCGATTGTCTAAATTCAAACTCCATCACGGTCCTCTTTAAATTTGACATTTGGAAGAAGACTTTTATGAACTTCAAACCGCATTTAATTCGTCAACAGCTGTCATTTAGAGCGATTGTGATCGTGATCGCTTTTAGCGACTCGTGTTTGAACGGTATTGAGTGAAATAAAAGCAGAGTAAATACATCAATTTGTAAACCGTTTGGACCCATTCGTTTTGTTAGCTATCGTGATAAAAAGAACTTAAGCATAGACCTAGTTCCATTCTAAAGTCTCGATCACGACTATTCACGACACGATACATTTAAAAGGGATCGTGATACATGTTCAAGTTACATAATTAATGTCGGATTCAATACGCTAGTAATGTCTGTACTAAAGAGCCTGTGTGTTCTCTCGTTAGTGGAGGTTGTCTGGGAGAGATCCAAAGGTTGTCTGGAAGAGATCGCTTACGCTCTTAGTTCATTAAAAAAATTCAAGTAGTTTTTGTGTACAGTAAAAAGTTTGCTATCTATAACGCATCCACCAAGTGCAAGGCCTAAGATTTTAAGTTTATAAATACCACCATCGATGGCGGCCATCTTTAATTGAGTGAGTCATCAGCTGGCATAGACTCTTGTTTTGACGTGAAGTCGGCGTTTTCATTTCCTCTTGTACTGTCAGTGCTGATCTATATTTGGATTGGTATTATTGTTTTGATTGTGATTGGAAACGCTTAAATTTGACCTAAAGAAATAACTCAACGTTTCCTGACTTCTAAACGACGGGATAACAGAACGAACGACGGATTGGTTCCCAGATTATGTAATTTGCTGTTAGCTTGCAGTTTGCTGTCAAAAGAGCAACACCGATAGGCCCTATGCTAAGAAAGCTAATCATAGATTCGTAAGAGCTAACTAACATTATTCTCGATCACTGCAAGATAAGTAAAGCAAAAGCCTGCCTTTATTAATGTCTCCAGACTACCACCACCTTTAGCGTCGTCGTCCATTAGCGGCGGATCGGGCCGGGGCGGGCCGCAAAATATAAATCCGCCTGCTTGTATTTATATGAAACAGCGTCCACTAGCGGCGGATCGGGGCGAGGCGGGCCGCAGCGCAATAATAAATACAGGCAGGCGGATTTCTATTTTGCGGCCCGCCCCGGCCCGATCCGCCTAGTGGACGCCAGGCTTTATACTTGGGGGGAGGGGTCAAAATTTGAGAATTCTTCGTTACGTAATTTGTAGACGACCCTCTAAGCGCGAGTCTATTCCATTTCGACTAGAATAGTGTATGTTATTAAAGTTTAGTTTCCTTTGTTACAGATACAGCAGCAGCAAGCTGGTGCAAGTAACATGCATACTTTGGCCCAAACAGCTCAACCACAAATTCTTGGTAAGTTATCTAAAACACACTGCGAGTACAGTATACCTATATCATGCTTCTTCTCCAAGAACAATCAGAGCTAGTGAAGCTGGAGAAAAAAAAGTAGCTAGATACTTAGTAGAAGATAATACCTAATATTATGTAATTTAATTTATATTGTGACTTTTACTTTTGACGTTCAGTGTATATGTACAGGGTGTTAAAAGACCGCCGTTTGAATACTGAATAAAATTTTCGAGTTTGAGTTTTTGATTTTGTATAACAAACAATGCTCTCAGGGCACTGTTGGGGCTGCCGTGGACCCATCTAGTGTGAGTGAAGGTACCACAGGCCGCTGTATAAATCATCTCATTACGTAGATGCAAAAAGGCCTTTATTATTATTATAATTTACATCTTCTACATTTAAATTTTGTTCCGATTTATTTGAATGCAATTTTATTTTATTTTTACTCTATAATTTGATTAATTTTAACTTTGCCAAGGATTTTATATTTTTTTAATGATATTTTATATTTTTTTAATGATATTGTAGTAATCCGAAATATTTTTTTTTTTCTAAAAAGTTGCTTAGAAATATCACGACCCCTTGTAATAATAGAGTTCATAGCGTGTACCTAAAGAGTGTAATGGAATAGAGTGTAAAGTCTACAAATTTGTATACTTGTAAGTCGCGGAGGGCAGCCATGCATGTAAGCATCTACGACATTTTACATACACAGTCAGTTAGTCCGCTACACAAGCGACCACCCGACAAAGTGTAAATCAAACAAACGTCTCTAACCTAATCGAAACCAGTCGCGGCCGGAAACCGAACGCGCGCCTGGTTGCTCGCTTCTGTCAATTATATATCAGACGAGCTAACACAGTTTTTTTAGTTTCAAGAAAGGGAGACTGTACACACGACAGCACGTCAGACTGTAAACTTTTGTTGTAAAGTCGCCCGTAACGTAACCGAGTAGAGTGCCAACGTGTAAGGTTCAAAGTGCTGTCGTGAGTACAAGTGTACAGTACAGTCGACGTTACATCAACCTGGGGCTTAAGGTCCAACGATAGCAGCGTGGCGGGAAAGTAATTTTTTTTACAGTTTATTTTTATTTTTGAGGTAAACTGAGCTATTTTTGTTCGATTTTTGTTTCACGACCTTCGATCAAGGATAAAACTAGATACAACATAGAACTCTGAAATGTGTCTGGAAAAATAGATGCCCAAATTGCCTTTGGGAGCTTATTTGCTCGTAGTCCATGCAATTAAAGTAAAACTGTACACTAATGCAGTAAGGTTGACATTCGAATATTAGACGTATGGTCGAAATGATGTTTCGTATTGTTCTATTGCTGATATCTTTTGTTTCTGTGGGGACAAGTTTTTCTTGTGATTTTATACGTAATGCGGATTCTATGGGATTTAGTTCGGTGTTCACGACAATAAAACAGGGCCCTTAGCCTGTAAC
Organism: Zelleria hepariella; assembly: GCA_949319315.1. NCBI lineage: Eukaryota > Metazoa > Arthropoda > Insecta > Lepidoptera > Yponomeutidae > Zelleria > Zelleria hepariella. The sequence continues at coordinate 1,144,069 of OX439385.1, forward strand.
ACAATGGTGCCAAAATGGGCTGTCAGGTGACGACTTCAATTACGATTTGCTAACGCTGTCTGTCCTTTTAATGTTTTTATAGTACAGCAAAGAATATTTTGATTCTAATTCTAGAGGATTAGTTCTCTGGTTGCAGGAGAAAAACGAGGAGAGCCCGGTTTTGTCCTTCTGCCGGGACGCCATTGACCCGCCATTGCCTTACAGGCTAAGGGCCCAGTATGGTTTTCATTATTGTAAACAACAGAACAAAAATAATTAAGCTGATTTTGTTTTGTGGTCGACAAACCAGTGGTACTGCCCAACAAACTAGTTACCATTTTAAGGCATCGCGATAGATTCAAAAGTTAGACAATTAAGCCCCTGATCCAGAGGACTCCCCCTTTTCCCGTTGCTTACCTGCTATAGGTATGAACAGCTGCGTAAAGGGGGTAGAGAAACTGAGCATTGGAAGCGTCACATGACTCATGTAGTTTGTGGCGTGCCGAAAATGTTAAGACATCGCATTATTATAGGGCTTAAGGCCTCAAGTCTACTATTGTTAATGAAAAAACGTCGGGGGTATTTTAAATTTAGTAGTTATTTGAAGAATATCCTAGGCACTGCAGCGTCGAGTGGTCACTTCACCCGTGTAGTATGAGTGAAGGTGCCACTGGACGCTGTATAAATCATCTCATTGACAAGATGCAAAGGCCTTAGTAGTTGAACGAGCGAGCGAAGCGAGCGAAGTTCTCCGAGTCTACTTGAACAATCCGGAGTTTGTATGTATGTTTGTATGTATGAATGTTCGTTCGACGATAACTTGAGTAAATTTGGTCGGATTGTTATAAAATTTGGTAGGCGGGTAAATAAAATTAAAAGAATTTTTAAGTTCGAACATGAGCCAAATCGGTCGAGGGGTTGCCGAGATATCGGGTTGTTAAGTTTATATGGGGTCGCGAGTTCACAGTTCGGGGCGAACCACTAGTTATTATTGGGTTGGGGGTTAACAATAACTCAGGCTTCCCTCTTGCCCCAACAGCCGGCGCGGCAGCGATGCTGTCAGTGGGCGGCGTCGGGTTCGGCCGCTCCCGCCCGCCTACGCCGGCCGTCATCAACTACATGAAGCCGCAGCCGCTACAGTACGCGCCCAAGCAGCCCACGCCGCCGAGGCACCGGGTGAGTGTCTCCTATACTACCTCCCTGACCTCATCATTTTCAGCCCACATTTGCCCACTCCTGGGTATAGGCCTTTACCCCCTCACGCCATCCTCCTCGATCTCTAGCGGCACGCATCCACGGACCCTCTGTCGCCTTAGAGATGTTGTCTATCCACCGGGCTGCTGGTCTGCCTACTGACCGTCGTCCCGTTCTTGGCCGCCACGCCGTCACTGCCCTGGTCCGCCTGCCATCCTCTCGCCTCGCCAGGTGCCCCGCCCATCTCCACCTAAGTTTCGAAACTCGGTCACCGACATCATCAAACCTCCTGTCCTACTATAGGCATTTAGTCAAGCAAGCAACATCGGCCGCGGTCAGTCCATGGGAGAATATCCGCTAGTGGCAATAATATCTGAGCGTTTCCGTGCTTCGGAAGGCACTCTAAACTGTTGGTCCCGGTTGTTGTTGATTAACAACAATCGTTAAGCCATGTCAGAGGCCCTATAGGCGGCCTAAAAACTCTGACACCAGGGGTGGCCACTAGGTAATACGATTACCTTCCCTGTCGCCGATATAAGAAGCACTTGTTTTAATTCCCTTCCTGCATGTTTTACGACGAGAAACCGTGAATCTAACTTACCCTCTTTCCCGCAGCCCCTGGGCAGCCAGTCGCCGGGCAGCGCGGCGCCGCCGCCACAGCTCCCCGCCGCGGCAGCCCCGCCCCAGGCGACGCAGTTCCAGCGGCTGAAGGTCGAGGACGCGCTCTCGTACCTCGACCAAGTCAAATACAAGTTCAACACGCAGCCGCAGGTCTACAACGACTTCCTGGACATCATGAAGGAGTTCAAGAGTCAGACGTGAGTGTTTTATGGGTTTTATTCTCGTGGGACTCGGTTCTCGGCCTCTGCAGGTCTCTGTCTTCGGCCTCGCAGTTTTTAGATACTTGTGTCAGGGATAAAGTGCTCCGCCTGTCTCCCTCATTTGGACTCGCTAGAAGACATATTCAGACAGCGTGTTTAAGTTGTTACTTTAGCCACTAAGCTCGGGCTCGGCCTTCGGCCTCGCGGTTTTTAGACAGTTCGTTCTACGCCTAGCCTATGCCTCTTCTCGTCTCGTCTCTTCTCGGACTTGGTTAATTGGAAACTCGGAACCTGTGACTCTGTCAACTGGAAACTCAGAAACTGGGACTCGGTCGTCGTCTTAGAAAAACAGGGCTCGGCCTACAGCCTCGCAACTTTAGTACAGCGGTACGGGAACAAGGCCCGCTCCGAGCTTCGATTTCTACGGAACTCGGCCCTCGTCCTCGTGATATTCAGACTAGTGGCAAGGCGTAGATCGCAGCAAGCTCCGTTCTCCGCGGGACTCGGCTTTCGGCCTCGAGTGGTCACAGATTACAGACCGGTTCTAATTCAGTCGATAACTCGGTAATTTTCTAATCATAATTCCAAAACGTTTCAATTAGACATATTAGTAACGTGGAAGCGTCTTCTCCAAAGAACGATCAGAGCTAGTGAAGCTGGAGAAAAAAAAGTAGCTAGATACTAAGTATTAGATAGTAATAAGTATTTGATTTATAAACCTTTTTTTTTTACTTTAGATAATATTTTGACGTTCAATGTAAATAATTTATTTATGGCATTTTGAATAAAACAAATTGATTCTGATTCTGAAAATGATTCAGAATAACCCAGAGTCGGATTATGATCATTTTGTGGCTGTCTACAAAGTAACAGTTAATATTAAAATATGTATCTACCTGTGCTGGTATAATTAACTTACTTCAACATCGTAATTACAAAGAACAATGGTTCGTAAGTAAGGAATCCCATTGTGTTCGGTCCCTTATAACGACCAATTAATTATATGATTAGAAAAGGGATAAACTCTTGTAGAGCGGGACACGAAGCAACAATCCCCGTTGCACAATGCCGATACTCTGCCAAAAACATTGTGTCGAAACCCGCGGTTTTAAGAAAAAAAGGTCACAACACCAGACGGTGTACAAACAAAAACTTCGGGCATTCGCATCTACGGCAGGTGATTTATGCAGCGAGTGGAACCTTCACTTACACTACAGGGTGCACTCTAAGTCGATAGCGGAACTTTAAGTAGGCTGTCTACTGATCACTACAAACAACTTGTACTAGGTGGCAAAAAAAATGGAGCGAAAAAAGTATTTGATACATTTGGCGCAGTACTGAGTCGACCTTTTGTATGGAACAGCTGATATTTTTTTCGCTTCATTTTTTTCGCCACCTGGTAAAAGTTGTTTGTAGTGATCAGTAGACAGCCTACTTAAAGTCTCGATATCGACTTAGAGTGCACCCTGTAGATTGGTAAAGTGACCACTTGGACGCTGCAATGCCTGGGACATCGATAAAGTAAAAAGCATACAACAGAAAAATACTGAATAATACACAATGATGATATAAATTACCGTATGAACAAGATGACTATACCAATGGCTGCATTTTTTTCATCTGATCCACCCCCACCCTGTCCGACTCTCTTTCAAAAACGTATCTATCTCCGTCTGTTTCCCAATCAGCAGAAAAATACTGTTAGTAAAAGTCGCCCAAAGAAAAGAAAAATACACAATGATGATACAAATTACCGTATGAACAAGATGACTATACTAATGGCTGCATTTTTGCATCTGATCTACAATCTCCATCATCTCTGACACCATATCTCTCACACACAAGTCTCACGCCTCTCTGCCCTCTGTTTGCCATCAGGATTGACACTCCGGGCGTCATCACGCGTGTGTCCAACCTCTTCAAAGGACACCCGGAGCTGATCGTCGGCTTCAACACTTTCCTGCCGCCCGGGTACAAGATCGAGGTGCAGAGCAACGGACAGGTGAGATTTTGGGTTTTTTTCCTACACTGCGTTCACAATTATTTTACCTTTGACGTTTAATTCTATCAATCTAGCCCATAAATAGAGCCTACTGCTGGGCATAGGCCTCTTCCTCTTCGCGCCAACCCTGTGCCCGTAGCATGACGACGAATGGCCGCCATTTTGTTGGATAAATCCGCCTCGATAAAAGTCATGCTCCCCCCGCTGATTGGCCGGTTCTTCTGATATGTTGTCTATGGGCACAAAAACGTCAACTAGGACGGAGCTATACTCGTAAAAGTTGACTTGGATGGAAATAAACAAAATGGCCGACCAATCAGAAGCTTTAGCTTACTTGGACGGTGCTCTTCGTTGTAGTGTACTTTGAATGTGAAAACGCGGCTCAAATCTAGTCATTTCGGCTTTGCATCTACGTAATGAGATGATTTATACAGCGTCCAGTGGTGGTACCTTAACACACACTAGATGGAGACCACTCTGCGCTGCGGTGCCTGGGACATTGTTTTAGATGGGGTAAGGTTGCCCAGCACCTATACCATCCTGACAGCTTATTAGTCAGCCTAGCCCACAGGAAAGACGAATCAATACGTGTGGAGCCAACTAAGCTGCGGGTTTCTAAGCTAAAAGCAAGCTAAATAAGCATGATGTTTTTCCTTCAAGGTTAGCGAGTGGTTTTGCTACTTCAAATTCACAATTGTACGAAACTTTGAAAATAAACAAAGTCATAGGTACATGCCAGCACCGGGAATCGAACCTGGGTCTCTCGCTTCCGAGTCCAATTTTCTTACCGCGCCGGTTTCGACAACTACGCCATAGTAAAATCCCGATCACGATTCTTCTTCTTCGCGTGCCTCTCCACTAATGGAGGTTGGCCTTCAGCACTTCATATGCTCTTCTGTTTTTGGCCAAGCGAAATAGATGTTCGACGCTGGCTATCTCCGTCCATTCCTTGATATTTTTGAGCCACGACTTTCTTCTACCAGCACGTCTCTTTCCCTCACGATTGTGACAGATAAATGGCGAAGTTGGTAAACCAGAACTGAGCCGAGGTTTTCCCCGCAGGTGTCGGTGTCGATGCCGTCGCCCACGGCGCTTGGCGCGGGCGGTGTCCTGTTGGGAGTGCACCACGCCGCCGCGCCGCAGCCGCAGCTCGTCCATCTGTTGCCGGTGCCGCAGTGAGTATTTTGTTTGTTAAGTCACACAAAATATGTAAAGACTTAGATAACATGGTATAGTCCGTTTCCAGGGCAGGCGGAAAAGCGATCATTAACCTTTGAGCGGATCACAGAAATAAACAACATTTTTATGACAAAGGTTTTTTGAATTTTTGACAAGTTTACTACGAACTGGCACATTAATGAGCGATGAGGTTTAGTAATTATTAAACAATTATGTTAAGGTGAAAAAACGACACCAAAGTGGCGGAAAAAAAAATAGTTTAGTCAGTTTCTCCGATTTTTATAGTATCTCACTCAACTAATAGTTCAGCTCAGCGTCAGTCAGATCCCGCGTGGATATTAGACATTTAGCGCGCGATTGTACACACTTGCGCAAAAATCCCCACCAGTTTCGTCGAGCGCTCATAACTCGTGACGCTACCTGTAGCAGGTTGAAAGAGGTTTTTTATCTCTGACTGACCGGAACTCTCACCCCACCCCGTACCTAAAAACACGCTTCGATATCCAAACGATACAGAAATGTAAGGAGAGTGACGGAGTGCGACACGAATCGTTATATTTTCATGGTAACATAGTACTTCGTATCAATGATCGCTTTTCCGCCTGCCCTGGAAACGGACTATAGTAAGAGAACGTGTACAAGGGCGGACTTATTTCTAAAGAAATTTCTTCCAGCCAGCCCTTATTTTGACCATTGCAGATGTTTTTTAATCGCCGAAGGGCTGGAAATTACCACAAATCTCTCAATTTTGAAATAGCGAAAATAATAATTCTTAAAAAACTAGAAGTCAAACCGAATAAAAAAATCTAACAAGAGTATAAGTCACCTCCTCAACAGTAAATGACTCAGTAAAACTAAGGAAACTTTTGTAAAATTAAGTGAAACCGTAATTTTAATGCCCAGCTACAGATTATTGTAATCGACACATCACTTAGGCAAGGAAAGTTTTAACTAAAATGATGAAATTAATTACCGTTCGAAAGCAATGATAAAAACTTGCGGCTGCTCTATTTGAGTTCTGACCAACCTACCCCAACTTTACCCCGTTACCCCGCCACAGATTACGCGTACTGATACCCTCTCTACCCCGCTAGGTCTGTGAGCAGCGCGATCGTTCACAATTTGTCTGTGAACGCGACACCGGCGAATACCCTGCATCATATCTCGCAGGCGCATCAGCAAATCGAAGCTGCCGCCATACATCATGCTACACCAGGTATGTAAAGCATTTTTCTGGCTCTGAAGTTTAAATAAAATAAATTATTATATTTAAAAATCTTGTGTCGTACTCTGTTTTTTGTGTACTGACCCTCGTTAGAACTGAATAATTTGTGCCTTTTTAGATGCAGAATTCGTGTTCAACCAATGTCATTAAATACATCGTTCGACAACATTGATAAATAAAGAATATACCCCAAAATATCACAATATGTATCCCATATCCTTTTTACCCCCTGTGCTAAATGCTATAATATATCAGACACTTAAATAGTGAAATTAATTACCGATTGAAAGTAAAAGCCTCTTGAACAGTCGGCCACATGACGCACGTTACCCCCCCTAATAAAGACCGTGTTTTAATGAGGGGTAACCAAAAACATACATGATGAAATTAATTACCGTTCGAAAGCAATGATAAAAACTTGCTACTGCTCAACTTGAGTTCTGACTCCACCCCAGATACCCCCACATACCCCTACCCCAATTACTCCCTTACTAAAGGCAGTATTTTATGCAGGAAGGAGGCACCTTTAAGGGGTAACCAAAAACGCCCAAAATGATAAAATTAATTACCGTTCGAAAGCAATGATAAAAATTAGGGTCCTCCTACCCTAATTACCCCAGTACTAAAAGCAGTGTATTTTACATGAGAGGTAACCAAAACCATACATGATGAAATTAATTTCCTTTCGAAAGCAATGATAAAAACTTGCGGCTGCTGTATTTGAGTTCTGACTCCACCCCAAATACCCCCATATGCTTCTACCCTAATTACCCCAGTACTAAAAGCAGTGTATTTTACATGAGAGGTAACCAAAACCATACATGATGAAATTAATTACCGTTCGAAAGCAATGATAAAAACTTGCGGCTGCTCTATTTGAGTTCTGACTCCACCCCAAATACTCCCTTATCCCCGTATCCTCCTACCCCAATTACCCCCGAACTAAAGGCAGTATGTTACACAGGAGGGGTACCAGCTGGTGGTAACCAACATCCGGCCACTGCGCCGCCGGGTCAGCCCGTGGAGTTTAACCACGCGATCGAATACGTCAACAAGATTAAGGTAAGTGTTTAGAACAGTGGTTCCTAACCTGTTCAGTCTCGCAACCCCTTTGAACTCCAAAGAAAGCTAATCTTACCCCTTTCAAAATGTTATCTAAGTAAACAAGTAGTAGTTAATTATTTTCTTAAATTTTAACGCAACTTTTTTCTTTTCTATATTGTGGTTTTTATTGTTTGATTTTAAGGCTGAATTCTATTCCTTTGTATTCTAAAGTTTTCTTCTTTATATTCGCTCTGAAACAGCAATATATTTTTCATCTCCCACGCTCGGAAAGTTTGCTGTTACTAGTAACTTATGATCGTGTAAAGGCCGGATTTAAACTATCTGAACTTTTGTGCGCTTCGAAATTTGAACGCGACGCCGGGGCAGTCTTTCCCGCGCCCTATGGTTTTGAAAAAGAAAAAAACACTGGCCGTTTAAGTAGATGCCAGATCCCGATGGAAAATAAAACCTCATTCATAGTTCGTTTAAACGCGTATTTCAGCGAAAGCGATTGTTCGTGCCCATTCTCTATACAAAACTGTGAATGTAAATGGTGCATAAGCATCTTTTAAAAAGGTAAAGTCACGGAATAGAACATTCAGAAACGCGGTTTCTTCTTATAGTCTTTTCAATATTTTGTACACATATTTATTTTTAAATACCAGTAAATAAAAAAAATGCTGCGCTTCTGTTTTATCAAATAGATAATTATGTTTTGGTTTGTTAAATACATTTTTTCAAACGATATTACTAATTTCATTTTTTATCTCCTACAAATTTTTAATTTATATGGTATAAGTTCAGAATGCACCCGGAAAAAAAAACATTCTTTTATTTACATTATTTTTGTGTCTGGATAAATAAACTTCAGGAAATTATTAATAAAACGAATGGTTTTAATACCAACGAAGCTCAAAACTTTAGTGCGGCAGCCGTAACTACAGTAAAATATGCTTTTAAAAGGAACTTATTTGACTCACCTGTTTTGCCTGTAAGTAGTTGTCTATAGAGTTTGTCCCGCTTGGCTAACAAAGTCATTTCCTCGCTTCTGTGAGATGAAAAGTTTTGTGTTTCGCACGAATGCAATATTATTTGCGTCTCGTGCTTCTGAATACCTCGCTACGCTCAGGTTTCTTTTTTTGAACCACTCGCTACGCTCGTGGCTCAATTTTAGAAACCTTCGCTAGCTCGGTTTTCAATACAAGCACTCGCCGCAAACAATAATTTTGCATTCTTGCATAACAAATAACTATTTCTTGTTGTTTGTCAGATAAAAAAAATCACCTATTTCAATCTTAAAGAATCCTACACTCGCGGTAGTAGGAGTGCGTAATACTCCGGCAGAAAAGCTCTACCCCTAGGGGGGTAAGTCGTAACTACCCCCAGGTTAGGAACCACTGGTTTAGAAGTTCAAGCATTTTTCTAAGGATTGTGTTTTGTTGGTGTCGAAGTTGAGCTCATTAATTTATTATTCTACTATTTTGTTCTACAAGATCGACCTAAACGGAGAAAGTTTCCTCGAGCCCTCCTGAGGGATAACAAGATTTATGTCAAGTGAAGTCACAATGTTTTGGGAATTTTATACCGGATATACGTGTTTGTCCCCGAAACGCAGAGACAGATTCATGTTCTAGAGCAGTGGTTCCTAACCTTTTCTGTCTCGCCACCCCTTTGACTGACCTCCGAGGAAAGCTGATCTTACCCCCTTCAAAATGATATCCAAGTAAACAATAGTAGTTAATTGTTTTCTTACATTTTAACGCAACATTTTTTTTTAAATTATGTGATTATGATTGATTGATTTGAAGAAGTTTTCTTCTTTATGTTCGCTCTGAAACGACAATATATTTTTCTTGTCGTTTGTCAATTAAAAGAGCGCGCGAAGCGCGCCCGAGAAATCACCTGCTTCAATCTTAAAGAATCTCAATACAGACTTTCTTTCGCTGTCACTCGCGGTAGGAGTGCTACTTTGCCTAATACCCCGGCAGAAAAGCTCTTACCCCTACGGGAGTGATTACCCCCAGGTTAGGAACCACTGGAATCTATAGTATTAGTTTGTTAGTTGAGGATTAGCACTCTTATTCGGTTACGTTACGGGCGACTTTGCAACAAAAGTTCACACTCTGACGTGCTGTCGTGTGTACCAGTAGTGAGTGATCGAGTGATCATGTACATTTATACACCGTGCAATTTTAGTGGTTTTAAAGCCGAAGGTATTTAGTTGCACTGGTGATTCTGAGCCAAATTACAAAATTTCATTCCAAAACGCGCGAAAAAAAAATTTACTTCTCCATTCAAATGGTGTCGATTGGCGATAGCCGTTTGTATTAGGAAGTGGTTTTTTTTTTCGCTCGTTTTCAAGTAAAATTTTGGAATTTGGCTCAGAATCACGAGTGCAACTAAATACCTTCGGCTTTAAAACCACTAAAATTGCACGGTGTATTATAACATTAAGTACGGTGCTAGGTCAGCGTTATGCGCTTATGTCGCAGTAATCCTAAAGCGTTACAGTAAAACCTTATAACTAGGCATTTGCTTATGCTACCATACTACCATACTACGAGGTCTCTAATGATGAAATTAATTACCGTTCGAAAGCAATGATAAAAACTTGCGGCTGCTCTATTTGAGTTCTGAACCAACCTTCAACGTTCCAATCGCCACCTTTGCTCCACCCCGTCCTAAAGCAAACCTCGTACTTCCCAACAGTCCCGGTTCAGCAAGCAGCCGGACAAGTACAAGCGGTTCCTCGAGATCCTCCACGCGTACCAACGTGGCCACCGCGATCTAAAGCAGCCGCAGGCAAAGCAGACAGAGGCTGAGGTCTATTCGCAGGTGAGTGATACAGTTTCCGTCCCAATTTGACATCATGAAAGAAATATACGAAAAATAATGTATTCACTTAGCTGAAAGCCAACACAAAAAGTCCTAGTCAAAAGTTTTTTTTTTAATTTTTATTATTGAGTGAGATAAATAGAAAGACAATTGTGGTATATTAAGGCCCGTAAGAGCAATCACAGTTTAAACTCAGACCATAGATTAAACCTCGCATTTTGTATGAAAATTAATCGACAGATAGGGTTTAAACTGGATTGAGTCGAACAGGATCCCTTAGACTGATCCCCTAGGGGATCCTGGTGAACTCAGGAGTTCATCAGGATCCCCTCTATATAAAATTAAGTAAAGACCTGGCCTTTTTGGTCTAAACTGTGATTGATCTTACGGGCCTTAGTCGGTTAAATAGAAAGACATGTATAAATATCTTCGAAGATGTAAGTAACAAAACATGATATTGGAACATGTAACATCACCTAGGTGCAGGCGATATATTTGATTAACTTTCTTCAAAACAACAACCCTAATCTGTGTCTTTGATTTTAAATACGTGATGTAAGAGAGACAATGATGATCCACATGCGATGTGCTTTGACGGAATGTCAGTGACGATACACGCATGCTGCCTTCCTTCTGATGTCTTATCTGAAACCTTTAGGCACAAAATTCGTACACTATATCAAAAAGTACACTATAGAACACTAGAGTTAGATGAGAGCTGTCTAACACAGCCAGTTTCATGTCGATATCCATAACAGATTGCATGATATTTTCGTTGAAAAAAAGCGCCCCGTCTATTTTTATTCCAACGAAAATATCTTCAAAACGTTTATGAACGTCAACACGAAACTGGCTGTGTTAGACAGCTCCCACCTAATTCTAGTGTTCTATACTCCGTGCAATTTCAGTGGTTTTAAAGCCGAAGGTATTTTGTTGCACTGGTGATTCTGAGCCAAATTACAAAATATCATTCTAAAACGCACGAAAAAAAAAAAACACTTCTCCATACAAATGGTGTCGATTGGCGATAGCCGTTTGTATTGGGAAGTGCTTTTTTTTTTCGCCCGTTTTGAAGTAAAATTTTGGAATTTGGCTCAGAATCACGAGTACAACTAAATACCTTCGGCTTTAAAACCACTAAAATTCCACGGTGTATGTGTACTTTTTCGATTCGTTTAGTGTATCTGAGACAGGTGTCGATTATGTACATTTTTCTTTTCGCGCGGTCTATTCACTATGCAGATGCACGTCGCCTTAACTGCAAACGTAGCATAAGGCCGGGTTAGAGCGTATCTATGGGTTTAAAACTACAGGTATTTCACTCTTTTGTTTGACATAGAGCGGGATGGACAGAGTTATAGGCCCGGTTTCTGAATTGAGAATTTTACTAAGTAAATACTTAACTATCGTTCTGTCAAGTTCTTTTGTGAGAAATCCGCAGAGGCAGAACGATATTTAGATAATTGCTTAGCGAATTTCTCAAATCAGAAACTGGCAGATAGACCCGTAGATACGCTCTAACCCAGCCTTATGCTACGCTTGCTATTAAATTCGCCAACAGTATTATTTTCAGTCTCAGCCAGCCAAACCCACAAACTTAACACCCTGCTTCCCCATCAGGTGGCGAAACTGTTTGAGAACCAGGACGACCTATTGGTGGAGTTTGGGCAGTTTCTGCCGGACGCTAAGGCGGGCGGACTGCCCACAGGCAAGCCGCATGCGCCCTACCCCGCGCCGCAAAGTCCGCCTCATGCTCCGCCGCAGGTAAATTATACGTAACAAAATCCGAAGGTTTCTTAGGCCGACTTGCGTCAACCAGGGTTAGCCAGTTAACTCTGAGTTAACGTCAAAATTTGTATGGAAATGTCAAGTTAACTCGGAGTTAGTTTGCTAACCCTGAGTGACGCAAGTCCGCCTTATACGCAAAGAAACAACAAGCGGCTGTTGACAAAAAAATAAATGGCACGATTCAGAAAAGTTAAATCTAAAAGACTGCATTCCGCTATATGTAAATTATTAGAAATATAAATCATTATTGTGTTTGTATTCACATTTACCGGTTTTACTGCTTAAATATAAGTATGTATTCATATTGACAAAGTTTTTAAATTAATTTATCTTTGAATTAGCATGGTCATGCTTTATTGTACATACTTCGTACTTATAATGTTTATTCAATGGTAAGGCTATTATTTTGAAAAATAAAATATAAAATTCGTCTTAATTCGTAAATAGTAAATTTGGTAAATTGCACCATATAAAAAATGCGTCAAGGGTAGACGAGCTGTTTTTTTTCCTACTAGGATTTTTTCAAATGATGAATTTAATTTATTACCGTTCGAAAGCAATGATAAAAACTTGCGGCTGCTCTATTTGAGTTCTCAACCAACCGTCGACATTCCGACTGTCACTTTCTTTGCCAGGGCGTATCCTAAACTCGCTCTTATGTTTAGTGCGAAGAGCCAGACAGGATATTACAAATGATGAAATTAATTACCGTTCCAAAGCAATGATAAAAACTTGCGGCTGCTCTATTTGAGTTCTGAACCAACCGTCGACATTCTGACCGTCACTTTCTTTGCCAGGGCGTATCCTAAACTCTAAAAACTTGCGGCTGCTTTCTTTGAGTTCTGAAACAAACGTCGACACTCCCATTGTCACTTTGGCTTTGCCAAGATGTCATCCTAAACTCGCTCTTATTGTTTAGTGCGAAGAGCCAGACAGGATATTACAAATGATGAAATTAATTACCGTTCGAAAGCAATGATAAAAACTTGCGGCTACTCTATTTGAGTTCTGAACCAACCTTCGACGTTCCCATTGTCACTTTGCCAGGACGTCATCCTAAACCCGCCCTTATTGTTATAGCGCGAAGAGCCTGAGAGATTCAGCGCGGTCGTCGCCCCACCTTCGCCGCCGCACGTGCCGCATCAACAGGTAAATGATGAAGATTTCCCCAAACTTTAGTAGTGCGTTTCACGAATGAGTTCCCGTGACGAAACTCTTATTACAATGTGATAGGGACTTTTTTTGTTCAACCCAAGGGATTCTTTCGTGAAACGCACCATACCTCCAAACTCGACAATAATGTGACGTTTGTAGTTTACCAACACTTGTATTAAGAGGAGAGGTTCCATAGCACTTTGGGTTTCCTGTTACCGCATTAAAAGGTTTTCTTTCTGTTATTATTCTACAACCAAACAATATAGCTTACTATAAAAGGCACTAATTGAGATCGTTTCGTAAAATTAAACAGTTAATGAAAAAAAAAAAAAAAAAACTTTAATGCGGTAATCAAAATTAATCTGTGCTTAACTCAATTTGACAGCCGTATTCCAGTTCTTATATGGCCACGGCTGTAGGCGCCATCTATGAAACTCTTTGTGAATTTGTGCTTTATTTATTTATTCGTATGGCCACAAAATTATATTACAACAAATAAAATAAAACACATTACAAACTAAAACACGTCACAGGCGAACATCCAGCTCTCTGAATTTGTGCTGAAAACGGCTCATTGATTTAATATGTTGGTGCAATATTGGGACCCATTTAAAAGTGTTTAAACACAAATTTTGTATGTAATTGAAGATGGAAAATAATTTAGGTGAGTTGAGTTATTTTTTTTGTTTATTTAATCGTAAATTTTTTCAGCAGCAACAGATACCGAAGCACTCTGCGCCGGCGCCCAGCGGCGCTCCGCCCCCACATCACCCGCTGAAGCGCTCGCCCAGCTTCACCGCTGCACCGCCGATGAGTGAGTGTTGTTGTTATGCTGTCTATTGTTTATACATCGGGGTTTTTCTCACTTTTATATGAAACTCTGTTATGCCGCAATTATGCTATGTCACAGGGCCTTAGTAAAACTTGGTGGTCTAAAAACTGTAATATTGGGCTCATACCTGGCCCTTATTACATCTTACAATTATTAGTAATTATTATTATTATTATGTTGGTACATCTTTTAGATCACGGGCCCATGGGGACCCGGTCCTTTGAGGCTTGCGTGGGGCCGTAGCCAACAGCACAGAGGCCTTTTAAATACCATTTAATCTAAATGTGATGGGTGTATATGCCGGATCTTATCTCTGGATAAATGCGAGAATCTACCCAGAGACAATCTCCATCAGATACAAGGACTATTGCAAAATAATATGGAGAAAAGAAAAATCTGGGCTATAGGAGTGTCAGGATAAATGAATTGGGGTGCCGGGTTATTGGTTGAGACCTATTGACGTCTGCCACGGAAAATCTCTCAAGGGGTTCATCATTGGCAGACGTATGACTTGCCGCTCACTAAATGGGCCACCTAAATAAGCCGCCGCTTATGGGCCTAGCTTATGGTTGTGAGCAGCTCAGGGTGTCGAGAGGTGTACGCCGCTTTCTACCCAGTGACTGTAGTGTGGTAGCCACAGTCACAGTGCCAACTCGCGTCTTATGCATCTTTCACTTCCACCCTGCGAGCATGTATAGCTCTAACGCCCCACTCCGGACGGCCGGCTAAGGCAAGCCAGAGGTGAGAGTCCTGCGGCCCCTCTTGAAATCCACTTCGGCCAACCAGTAAAGGTAAGCCGAAGACGAGGGGCCTGATCGACTCTCCGAGGATCTCGGGTTCGTGGTGTCGCTAATTCACCAACAGCCCGCCACAAGCTGCCCTGCGAAGACTGACTGCGCCAATGTGACACCTACTGCTAGCTGTCACATTGGTGGGCGATGGGGTCGTCACATCCCTACGCCTTTATTATTATTATTATTATACAGGGTGTTAAAAGACCGCCAACAAAGCGGGAACCACGTATTGTCCTCACCATAACGAATATTTTTGCTCAACGAACTACGCCTGCGAAATGAATCGTTTCAAAGGTTCAAAGTCAGACTTCTTTTGTTTTTGGCAGAGTCTAAGTAGCGTAAGTTTATATCCACACTTCCGCAACATGACTTCTCTGCGTTAAAAGACTATTGCGTGATGAAATATTTTTCAAAATTACAACACCAAAAACCCAAAATCATTTCCCACCAATAATTTATGAACAAGATTTTTGATGTTTAGTTTGCATGCCGGGTTTGTCGTCGGTCTTTTAACACCCTGTTTAATTTTTCTATTAAATCACGGTTTTACTCACTAGTAACCGTGATTTAATAGAAAAATGTGCAGTGCTCACGAAAGTTTATGTTTAAAAACCCTGTATAATGACCGCCATCTGTACTTTTAGGTTAAGAAAATTCTTGTACAAATATTTTTTCTGGTGTACAATAAAGTGTTCTTTATTTATCTATCTTTTTTTTTATGTAGCCGCTATAGTGTCCCACTGCTGGGCTTTTTTCTTCCACTCCTCTCTATCTATAATGTTTTTTTTTTCTCGTCCAACCAGACGTGGGCGCCCCGCCGCCCAAGAAGCCTCGTCCGTCCGTGCTGACAGGTCCGACGGTCAGAGACGTGTCGTTCTCGGAAGCTGCCAAGTGCGGCACCATGCATGATTACACGTATTTCGACAAGGTTCGCAAGGCGTTGAGGAACCAGCAGGTCTACGATAACTTTCTGAGGTGAGCACACTTGTCGTCTAAAGCCTCGAGGCAGGGGGCTGATTCTCGGGAATCTCGCATTCGACACATCTCGAGGGATTTTTTTTATTATGCGGCAAATCTTACGAAGTCAACCACGACATAAGGCTCGTGCTCCACTCCAGTGTGCTTATTCTGTAAATAAAAAACCGCACTGTTGCTAGTCCTGGACCCTTAGCCTGTAACACAATGGTGCCAAAATGGGCTGTCAGGTGACGACTTCAATTAAGATTTGCTAACGCTGTCCGTCCTTTTAATGTTTTTGTAGTACAGCAAATAATATTTTGATTCTAATTCTAGAGGATTAGTTCTCTGGTTGTAGGAGAAAAACGAGGAGAGCCCGGTTTTGTCCTTCTGCCGGGACGCCATTGACCCGCCATTGCGTTACAGGCTAAGGGCCCTGTCCTTACCTCAGAGGGGTGGGTTCTTTTAGTATGTTTGCCTCCTAACTAGTCCAAACAATGCACCGAAGTCAAACTTTCTGCTCTCGACATTTCCTTCCACAATCATTCGTTTACTAAACTACTACAATATTCTGTTTTCGCGTTAATGGAGTCACTCAGCGGCGTTTGATCCCTACGAAACTTTACCGACCTCATTTCATTTTTTTTTTTTATTCAGTCTCAATATAAAATTTGTATTTGAATCGTATTTGTAATTAAATCTAAAACTAACACTTATAATACTTAATTCAAATAAAATAGGACCTACCTAGTCATAATTCCACCAAAATTCTCTAAACCGCCGCTCCTCCCTCACAGATGCCTGCTCCTGTTCACCAACGAGATAATCTCCGGTTCGGAGCTGGTGACAGTCACCGCGCCCTTCCTCTGTCGACACCCCGAGCTGCAGCGCTGGCTCAGAGACTTCGTGGGACCCGCCAGTCCGCCGCACACGCCCACGCTACTCGACCACACGCAGAGTAAGTGACCAACTGACCATCTGGCCATCTGACCTTGTACTAGAGACCCATACTCTGTTCACACCTCAGCGCTGGCTCAGAGACTTTGTGGGGCCCGCCAGTCCGCCGCACACACCCACGCTACTCGACCACACGCAGAGTAAGTGACCAACTGACCATCTGGCCATCTGACCTTGTACTAGAGACCCATACTCTGTTGACACCTCAGCGCTGGCTGCGAGACTTCGTGGGGCCCGCCAGTCTATCACACGCCCATGCTTCTCGACCACACGCAGAGTAAGTGACCAACTGACCATCTGGCCATCTGACCTTGTACTAGAGACCCATACTCTGTTGACACCTCAGCGCTGGCTGCGAGACTTCGTGGGGCCCGCCAGTCTATCACACGCCCATGCTTCTCGACCACACGCAGAGTAAGTGACCAACTGACCATCTGGCCATCTGACCTTGTACTAGAGACCCATACTCTGTTGACACCTCAGCGCTGGCTGCGAGACTTCGTGGGGCCCGCCAGTCTATCACACGCCCATGCTTCTCGACCACACGCAGAGTAAGTGACCAACTGACCATCTGGCCATCTGACCTTGTACTAGAGACCCATACTCTGTTGACACCTCAGCGCTGGCTGCGAGACTTCGTGGGGCCCGCCAGTCTATCACACGCCCATGCTTCTCGACCACACGCAGAGTAAGTGACCAACTGACCATCTGGCCATCTGACCTTGTACTAGAGACCCATACTCTGTTGACACCTCAGCGCTGGCTGCGAGACTTCGTGGGGCCCGCCAGTCTATCACACGCCCATGCTTCTCGACCACACGCAGAGTAAGTGACCAACTGACCATCTGGCCATCTGACCTTGTACTAGAGACCCATACTCTGTTCACACCTCAGCGCTGGCTCAGAGACTTCGTGGGGCCCGCCGGTCCGCCGCACACACCCACGCTACTCGACCACACGCAGAGTAAGTGACCAACTGACCATCTGGCCATCTGACCTTGTACTAGAGACCCATACTCTGTTGACACCTCAGCGCTGGCTCAGAGACTTTGTGGGTCCCGCCAGTCTATCACACGCCCACGCTTCTCGACCACACGCAGAGTAAGTTTTTGTACAACCATTTGCAAATGTGTAGACCCAGCATTCCCAGACTTCTTCAAGTGATCATGATGGGCAAGATTGAGGGGAAGAGGCGTGCTGGTAGAAGAATAAAGTCGTGGCTCAGAAACATGAAGGAATGGACGGGGAGAGTTGGGCTGTCCAGAATCTGTAGATATTAGCAGGTACAATGTCAGACTTAAGGCTGGAAGATAGTAGTGTGGCGGGAAATTCAAAATTTTCACAGTTTTTTACATTTTGTAGCTAAACTGAGCTATTTTTGTTTAGCGATTTTTCGTTCGCGAGAATAAAACCGTATTCTTTTCATTATTGTAAACAACAGAACAACAATAATTCAGCCGATTATATGTTCTGGTCTACGACAAGTCTTTTGGGAAGTATCACTGCTTCGTAGACCAGAACACATAATCTGCTGAATTATTGTTGTTCTGTTGTTTACAATAATGAAAAGAATTATTCGGTTTTATTCACGTGAACGAAAAATCGCTGAACAAAAATAGTTCAGTTTAGCTACAAAATGTAAAAGTGTGTGAAAATTTTGAATTTCCCGCCACCTTGCTATCGTCTACCCTTAATGACGCGTCGGTCGAAGGACGAAATCCTGGCTAAGAAACCTATGGGAGTGGACTGGGATCGCGAGTTCTGCCCAGCTATTTCGCTACGCGAGAAACGAAACATATGCGAAGCTGACAGCTAATAATTGTGTTTAGTGAGTCTTTTTCTGTGTGTATCTATAAGTGAGTGAACTTACGAACTTACTACACTGTTGCCTGTAAATGGGAGGCCTGGAGTCCTAAAATACAGATCTTCTGGTCTAGTTTAGGCTCCAGCTTTCCACAAATTTTTGTCTTATCTATTTGTCTGTTACCCTACCTTTAAGAAATTTGTGGCAAGAAAAATAAATTTATCTTTATCTTTAATAAGAAGAATGTCAAACTAATTGTTGGCGCATTTACGGGCCAGCCAACTAGCCACTTAGCTACTCGATCATACACAAGAGTAAGTCACTGGGCTGTCCAAAATCTGTTGATATAGTAAGTGCAATGTCAGACGGGAGTGGACTAGGATTGCGAGTGCTGCCCAGCTATTTGGCTAAGTACGAAACGAAAAATATGCGGAGCTGACCGCCAACCGTCGCTTAGTCGGAGAGGCACCCTAAGAAAAAGTAGAATAGCCATCTAGCTTCACACTTACTTTGGGCTGTCTTATGAATGACTACCTACAGCGCTTACAAAGAGGTGCCGGAGTCGTCGGAACACGTTTTTTTTAGCTATGTTCTTGCTAGAGAACTCAGAAGTCTTCTCGAGACATCATTTTCTAGAGCGGAAGAATATAGGTTCCTCAACCTCAGTGACGTTTTGAAGCTTGTGACCGATAAAACTGACTATTTTAATCGTGACGAAATAAAATCCTTACAGACTTGATGGTGGATCTACACGCTCGGGAAACGACACAAACACGCTACAAAGAGGCTGGCACTTCGTAGCAAAACTGCCAACAAACATTTGCAAACGTGTAAATCCTGAAACTACAATCATGATGAAACCCATGCGATGTGCAAACACCGAACCAACAGTGTCGATCGAACGCATGCTGCCTTCCTACTGATCCAACCCACCTCATTACCACCATCGCAACCTCACAGAGACACTTCTGACCCCCTGTTCCCTCGACAGGTTACAACAGCTTCCCAACGAGCACTAACAGTCTTCTGAGCTTCGACCGAGAGCGACTGGGGGAGACCAAAGTGCGCTATGAGCCGATTGGCGCGTTTGCCGCTCAATTGAGGCACGACAGACCGCAGGGCGACGCCGCCATGGATATCGGTGAGTCATATTTAGGGTTAAGGTGTAACGAAGTCAAAGGGTTTTATTCAATATGCTCTATATATAAAAATGAATCGCCGTACATTAGTCTCGCTAAAACTAAGAAACGGCTTGACCGATTTGCATATTTACTGTTTTGTTTAGTTCAGGGTAGGTTTATAAGCAAAGAAATATGGGAAAAGTTAAAGGATTAGCTGAAAAACGGAAGAAATAAAAATTGGTCATTTTGTATTGGAATCGCCATTTTTGACGCGGAGAGTCAAACTATTTCAGGTGATACGAAGTTCACCGGGCCAGCTAGTGCTCTATATAAATTATTTACTTAGAACGTCAAATTCTATATAAATCAAATAAACTTATTTCTGTGTAATACTATGTATCTACAGGGTGCACTCTAAGTCGATAGCGAAACTTTAAGTAGGCTCTCTACTGATCAATACAAACAACTTGTACTAGGCTACGAAAAAAATGGAACGAAAAAAAAATCAGCTTCTTCATACATTTGGCGCAGTAGTGAGTCGACCTTTTGTATGGAACAGCTGATATTTTTTTCTCTCCATTTTTTTCGCCACCTGGTACAAGTTGTTTGTATTGATCAGTAGATAGCCTACTTAAAGTTTCGCTATCGATTAGAGTGCACCCTGTAGCTACTTTTTTTTGTCCAGTTTCACTAGCTCTGATCGTTCTTTGATTAGTTCGCTGGTTGTTGGAGAAAAGCGAGGAAATCCCTGTTTTGTCCTTCTACTGGGATGCCATCGATACGCCATTGCGTTATAGGCTAAGGCCCCTGGGTCTCTCGCTTCCCTATCCCTATCCTTAACCAAGGCCTTTGCATCTACATAATGAGATGATTTATACAGCGTCCAGTGACACTTTCACTCACACTACAGGGTGCACTCTAAGTCGATAGCGAAACTTTAAGTAGGATGTCTACTGATCAATACAAACAACTTGTACTAGGTGGCGACAAAAATGGAGCAAAAAAAATATCAGCTGTTTCATACATTTGGCGCAGTACTGAGGCGACCTTTTGTAAGGAACAGCTGATATTTTTTTCACTCCATTTTTTTCGCCACCTAGTACAAGTTGTTTGTATTGATCAGTTGATTGCCTACTTAAAGTTCCGCTATTGATTTAGAGTGCACCCTGTAGATGGGTGAAGAGACCACTCGGCGCTGCGGTGCCTGGGACATTGTTTTAGATGGAGTAGGCTTGCCCAGCACCTATAATACCATTCTGACAGCTTAGTCGGCCCAGCCCACAGGAAAGATAAGTCAATACGTGTGGAGCCAACTAAGCCGCTGGTTTCCTCACGATGTTTTCTTTCACCGTTAGCGAGTGGTATTGCTTCTACAAATTAACAAATGTACGTAACAAAGTCATAGATTTGTTTAGGTTTCATCGTGTTCTGTTTATATTTTGACCATGTTTTTTTTGCATGTTAAATAAAATACTCCGTGCAATTTGAGTGGTTTTAAAGCCGAAGGTATTTTGTTGCACTGGTGATTCTGAGCCAAATTACAAAATTTCGTTCCAAAACGTGCGAAAAAAATTCACTTCTCCATACAAATGGTGTCGATTGGCGATAGCCGTTTGTATTGGGAAGTGTTTATTTTTTTTCGCTCGTTTTGAAGTAAAATTTTGGAATTTGGCTGTGAATCACGAGTGCAACTAATTACCTTCGGCTTTAAAACCACTAAAATTTCACGGTGTAGATACATACTTACTTACCCTTTACTTACTGATCAACTAACCCCCGCTGATCCTTCAACAGACCTCAGCACGTGCAAGCGTCTCGGCACTTCGTACTGCGCTCTACCGCGCGGCTCAGCCGAGGCGGCCTCTAGACGGTGTTCCGGACGAACCGCGCTCTGCAAGGAGGTAACTTGTTTTTACTATCATCATCATCATCACCATCATCATTGACAGCCTCTGTTGGTCAATTTCTGAACATAGGCCTCTCCCAAAAGGTTCCAGTGTTGGCGGTTTGCTGCCTTTCTCAGCCAGTCGTAACCCGCCGGTTTTTACTATTAAAATTATTTTTATTATAATTACTAGTGGTTCACCCCGAACTGTGAACTCGCGACCCCATATAAACTTAACAACCTCATATCTCGGCAACCCCTCGACCGATTTGGCTCATATTCGAACTTAAAAATTATTTTAATTTCATTTACCCGCCTACCTCATAACGATCCGACCAAATTTACTCAAGTTATCGTCGAACGAACATTCATACATACAAACATAAAAACATACAAACATACAAACATACATACATACATACATACAAACGCCGGATTGTTCAAGTAGACTCGGAGAACTTCGCTCGCTCGTTCAATTAAAATTTTCTCTTAAATTAATTGATTCAACAATTTCTTTTCAATGTTAATGAAATACTTAAAATAACAAGTAATTTGTTTAAGACCTAGTTCATGGTAGGTGTTTGTAGAGCTAGAGAATATAGAAAGTAAATAATTAAGGGCAAGGTATAGGCACTACTGGCGCCGCCAATGAAAAAAAAATCATCTGTTTAGATGTGTTTTTGCTAAAAAAAAAAAACGAGCCGTTGCCTTAGCCTTATTTTACAATTTTATCCTGAAATAAATTGCTTACCTTTATCTCCCATACATCCCGTTCATTTAACACCGATTTGTGTGTGGACGTAATAAGGTGGGAGTAGAGTGTCGCTCGCGCCACGAAAGATCGCTGAGTTTAAGGCGCTGGGCATAGTGAATTAGCCCGCGCGCAAAAAAAATGCACAAAATCGATTCCTGTATAAAATACACAAAAAAAATCGAAAATGTTCACATATCAAACCCTAGAATTAGGTGAGAGCTATCTAAAACAGTCAGTTTTGTGTTGATATCCATAACAGATTGCAAGATATTTTGTTTGAAAAAAAATGCGCCGCCTATTTTTTTTTATCAAAAATATTTTCAAAACGTTTACGAATCTCAACACAAAACTGGCTGTGTTAGATAGGTCTCACCTTATTCTAGGGTTTGATATGTGAACATTTTAGATTTTTTTAGTGTATTTGATACAGGAATCGATTTTGTGCATTTTTCGTTGCGCGCGGGCGATTCACTATGCACAGCGCCTTAATGTACGCTGCGAATCCATTGCGCCTGATACAGTGTAATAAAAAATAATAAAACAACGTTGCATCTACGTAATGAGATGATTTATACAGCGTCCAGTGCCACTTACACTCACACTAGATGGGTGAAGTGAACACTCGGACGCTGCAGTGCCTTGGACATTGTGTAGGCTTGCCCAGCACCTATACCGACCATCCGGACAGCTTAGTCGGCCTAGCTAGACCACAGTAAAGACGTCAATACAATGTCATGTGGAACCAACCAAGCCTTGGTATTGCTACTACAAATTCACAAATGTACATACGTAACTTTGAAAATAAAGTCATAGGTACACACGACAGCACGTCAGAGTGTACACTTTTGTTGTAAAGTCGCCCGTAACGTAACCGAGTAGAGTGCTAGCGTGTAAGCGTCTACGTGCTGTCGTGTGTACATTCCCGCACCGGGAATCAAACCTGAATCTCTCGCTTCCGGGTCCATTGTTCTACCCAGCGACCAACACAAACTTACCAAACTAACCACTTGAAATTTATTTTGAAAAAAAAAACGGGTTAAAAACAGTGTTGGCACCTTCGATCAAGGATAAAACTAGATACAACATAGAACTCTGAAATGTGTCTGGAAAAATAGATGCCCAAACTGCCTTTGGGAGCTTATTTGCTCGTAGTCTATGCAATTAAAGTAAAACTGTACACTAATGCAATAAGGTTGACATTCTAATATTAGACGTATGGTCGAAATGATGTTTCGTATTGTTCTATTGCTGATATCATTTGTTTCTGTGGGGACAAGTTTTTATTGTGATTTTATACGTAATGCGGATTCTATGGGATTTAGTTCGGTGGTTGGCACAGAAAAATAAACCAAAGAAAGATAACATAGAACACTTCAAAATTCAAATATTTACAAAACAACACCTGAAAATGGATTTAACTCAGTGTAATGCCGTCTGAAGCGGTCTTCAGTCGGCGCTGATTTTCTTACATTATTATTACATTTTACACTTACACCACTTATGTGTCCCCAACAGGTACTGAACGACACATGGGTGTCATTTCCCACATGGAGTGAGGACTCGACCTTCGTGACCAGCCGCAAGACTCAGTATGAGGAGTACATCTATCGCTGCGAGGATGAACGCTTCGAGGTTAGTACTCTTCAACGTGTTACAAAACATCCTTACTCTTTTTACAGGGTGTAACCTACTGATTAATAGGATACAAACTTTTTTTACTATCATCACAACCATTTTTTTTTGCTCTATGATAGTCCGTTGATTTTTTAATTAAGCCTGGAAGATAGCAACGTGGCGGGAAATTCAAAATTTCCACAGTTTTTTACATTTTGTAGCTAAACTGAGCTATTTTTGTTCAGCGATTTTTCGTTCGCGGAAATAACAAAGTATTCTTTTCATTATTGTAAACAACAGAACAACAATAATTCAGCCGATTATGTGTTCTGGTCTGCGACAAGTTTTTTGGGCAGTGCCACTGCTTCGTAGACCAGAACACATAATCGGCTGAATTATTGTTTACTTTGTTATTTCCGCGAACGAAAAATCACTGAACAAAAATAGCTCAGTTTAGCTACAAAATGTAAAAAACTGTGAAAATTTTAATTTCCCGCCACGTTGCTATCGTCTACCCTTAATAAAATGTAAACGCTATGGCGGAAGAAAAGTATTGTTTAAATATTATTTCCTTTGACTTTCATAATTTTTTAACAACTCAAAGTTATGCAACTTCAAATTCACAAATGTACGTAACTTTGAAAAGAAACAAAGTGAAACTTACGTGCCAGCGTCTCTAAACTAAGGCCTTTGCATCTACGTAATGAGATTATTTATACAGCGTCCAGTGTCACCTTCACTCACACTAGATAGGTGAAGAGACCACGACCAGAGAGAAGGCTTGCCCAGCACCTATACCATCCTGACAGCTTAGTCGGCCTAGCCCACAGGAATGACAAGTCTCTATTCGCAAAAAAATCCGCTCAACCGTGAAATCGTCAAAACACTCTAAAATAGCCCTTATTTTTTTACGAACAGTATTTTTTTATGACATTTAAAAAAGGTTATTTTTACGGTGGATATTTTAGAGATTACAGGGGCCGATACATTTTTATGAAGGATAGCTTTTGCCCGCGACTTCGTCCGCGCAGGCGTTTTTTTCCGTTATCAAAATAAAAATAGCCTATAGCACTCAGCGATAACGTAGCTTCCCATTAGTGAAAGATTTTTTTAAATAGGATGAGTAGTTTTTGAGATATCCCCCTACAAACCTACATACATACTTACAAACTTTTCCTCTTTATAATATTAGTGTAGAAAACTACAGCCTTACTTCAACCCCCAAACAGCTTGACGTGGTGATCGAGACCAACGCGGCGACAATCCGCGTGCTGGAAGGCGTCCAGAAGAAACTCACGCGTATGGCGCCCGAGGACGCGGCGCGGTACCGGCTCGACGAGTGTCTCGGGGGCAACTCGCCCACCATACACCAGCGGGCGCTGCGCCGGATCTACGGTGATAAGGTGGTATGGGCCCCCTGAACAACACCTCTTGGCATGCTGTCTAGTGTAGGCACGGGTTGAGGTTAGATAAAGAAGCTGTGTCTAATGTAGGTACAGGTTGAGGTTAGGTAAAGAAGCTGTGTCTAATGTAGGCACGGGTTGAGGTTAGATAAACAAAAGTGTAGGCACGGGTTGAGGTTAGATAAAGAAAAGTGTAGGCACGGGTTGAGTTTAGATAGAGAAAAGTGTATAATCTGTGCGGAATCAGAATGGGATAATACTTTTTGGAACTGAATCGAAAATGACAGTTCTCGAGTAGCGTCAGTAAAAAAATATTAGTTCTATTATTATTATTATTATTTAATTCTGTATTACATAATATAAAACATTTGTACAAAGGCGTACTTAATGCTAAGTAGCATTTTCTGCCAGTCAACCTTTGGTACTGCAGATAGTGTTTTGGGTAGCGCGCAAGTTCTACGTTCTATCATAGGGTTATGAAATTGGAAAGACACAGAAATGTTTAATGGTTGTAATCTAAAAGGATTCAATGTTATTGCATTAATTTAATAAAACGTGATAAAACTCGAGCAGACACCCACGCGCACAGAAAACACAAGCAAGTTTCGACGCGAGTTTGCCATAGACAACTAGAGCCGAAATCCTGACGCTACAGGACCGCGAGCTTCTCAGTTCCAAAAGGTCCCATTCTGATCCCGCACGGATTATAGGCACGGGTTGAAGTTAGATAAAGAAGATGTGTCTTATGAATTTTTTTGGCTATAAAACTGTTAAAATGTTGTATAAAACCTACCATCGATGTCCTGGCTATTCGGAAAACGTATCGTCGATCTTTCGATGATATTGCATTTCGATATTCGGTGTAGGTTTTGCTCTTTTGACGCCGAGTTTGAAACCACGAAATTTTTCGTCGGTCATGCATTACATGACACGACAATTTCGCTGTGTGGTTGAATGGAGGAAACCACAACGCGATAATGTAATTGTTTGGACCACATTTAGCGATTTCAGACTTCAAGTTAAACATTTAAGTAATGGGGTATCTAGAAGAAACGGTTATAATTATATTGTTTGTAGTTTTGATGCTATTTTATCTGTTTAATTATATTTAATTTAGCAAACTTATATCGATGTATATTTATTAACAAACTTCGACATCTGAATGTTGTCTATTCTATATTGTAGCGGGACGTATTCCTCTTTATTTATTTACGTTTACTTTTAAGGCCCAGTAGGGCTAGGTCCCATTGGTGCGTTGCGCTGCGTTGCGGTTCGTCGTCGCTTCGGATCGACGCATTGTATGCCACATCTGCGCTGCGACGACGCGCGACGTCGCGACGCAAGAGGGTATACGCGCCATCGCATCTGCGTCTCAGTTCATACTTCGCAATGGACAGATACAAACGTGTCCGCAACGACGACGCGACGCATCGCAACGCACCAATGGGGCCTCGCCCGTAGGAGGCACAATTAGAGCCGCCAATGAAAAAAAAATCATAATAATATCTTCTTTTTGGATGCGTTTTGCATTCGTAGGTTCTAGGATCTGGAATCTAGACCTTAGGTCCTAAAAATAGTTAGGCCTCGCGTTGAGAACTTACTGAAGAGTTTTTAGCAAAAAACGCATCAAAAAAGAAGATATGATTTTTTGTTCATTGGCGGTGATAGTTGTGCCTACATTTCGCCTTAAATCGTAGTAGATATGCATGCCATTCACCCCTTCCCCTCTATAGCTTGGATATTGGTGCCAATGAGAGCTATATAATCTTTGTAAGTGTTTAAATGAGGCTGGATAATCATCTGTTAATTACCCATTTGGCCCTGTAGTTTTCAAAATGTAACGGAAAAGAAACAGAAAATTCAAATCATTATTTGCATAAAAATATTTAGTTACACCTGCTAGGGGAGCAAAATGTCACGATATCACGATAAAAGTTGTATCCCATTATTGGCTTTCGCCATCTTGCTTCATTTCACTGCGTGAAGCGAGATGCCGCTACCCAATAGTGGGATAAAACTTTTATCTTGAGGTTTGCTCCCCTGCCTGTTGCTGAAATCTGTGCTTGTTCTTCTTGTTATCGCAGTCCCTTTCAATTTGACGTTTGAAGGTTGCGGACGAACTTCACGCTGCATTTATTTGACACAAACTGTCATAGAAAGCGATTGGGATAGGGATAGGGATTGCGACTCGATTTTGAAGGATATTGAGTGAAGGAAATAGTAAAATGATTCACTCTATCATTCAATTTGTGTGGCGTTTTGACGCATTCGTTCGCGATTGTGATTTAAAATTTAGACAATTCGGTACGCAAAGTTTTTTGTTCGAAAGTCCGTTATTGGCTTAATCTTATCTTTAGACAATATTGAGAAACTAATTTAAATATTTTTTATTTTGGTCCAGTAGTTTTGTTTTTATGCGCTAGGTAAAATGTTTTGTTCCTATGACCGCCAACAGTATGCAGACCGTCGCGTGAAGGTCATAAAATCGTATCTTTGAAACGTTGTAAAATCCAAACTACTGAACCAAAAAAAAAAGTATTGAAATTAGTTTCTCAATATTGTCTAAAGATAAGATTAAGCCAATAACGGACTTTCGAACAAAAAACTTTGCGTACCGAATTCCATTCTAAAGTAGCAATCATATTCATGATCCCGATACCATTGAAAGGGATCGCGAAAGATTCAAAATTTATACAATAAAGCCCCGAGTCAGGCATACCGTGCCGCGGGTTGCGCGGTTTCGAAAAAAAAAAAATACAAAAAGTCTCCCAAAATCCCTTCCAAACAGATGATCATCCACTCTCACCCTCAACGACCGTACTAACTGTAAGCTATATTGTCCGGCAGGCCGTGGACATCATAGCCGGCCTCAAGAAGAACCCCGTAGTAGCCGTGCCGGTCGTGCTACGCCGGCTGAAGGCCAAGGAGGAGGAGTGGAGGGAGGCTCAGAAGGTAAGATATTGTTTTTAGGGTTCAGTACCTCAATAGGAACCATTCTAGCATCACTCGTCTGTCTGTGTCCGTCTGTCTGTTTGTCCGTCTGTCTGTTTGTTCGTCTGTCTGTCTGTCTATCTGTCTGTCTGTCTGTCTGTCTGTCTGTCTGTCTGTCTGTCTGTTCCGTCTGGCTGTCTATTTGTCTGTCTGTATGTCTATCTGTCTGTCTTTCGTTGCAAAAAGTCGCTTCCATTCCATTCCGCGGCGATCTAAATTGAGCCTTAGGAGGAGGAGTGGATAAGGGCTATTTTCAAGTGTTTTGACGCTCGTTGAGTGGATTTCTTACAGGATAGAGGCGGAGATCACCTTATTCTATACCTTACACAAAAAAATCCCCTATCACCCAATAACTTTATAACTGTACCGTTTATATAATTTTATTGTATTTTTTGTTGAAGTTCCTTAATTAAATTAAATAAAATTTCGTTTCCCGCAGGGTTTTAACAAGCAGTGGCGCGAGCAGAACGAGAAGTACTACCTCAAGTCGCTCGACCACCAGGGCATCAACTTTAAGCAGAACGACCTCAAAGCGCTGCGGTCCAAGTGCCTCTTCAGCGAGGTCGAAAGCGCTTTCGCCGCTAGAAAACCCGGCGCCCATGTGCTGGTCGACTACAATATGAGGAGTCGGCAAGAAGGTATGTAGCATTGAAGTAGACGATAAACTATGTAGATTTTTACTTACCGACTAGCTTTTGCCCGCGACTTCGTCAGCGCAGACTTAGTTTGACAATGATGATCTACATGCGATGTGCTTTGACGGAATGTCAGTGACGATACACGCATGCTGCCTTCCTTCTGATGTCTTTTGAACTGTAAGGTTAGTTTGGAGAGCTTTGACTGTAGTTTTGAGCAATAAAATAAACTATCAAAGATGATCGACTTGACGGGTGAAGTAACAACTCGAACGCTGCTGCGCCTGGGACATTGTTTAGACGGAGTAGGCTTGCTCAGCACCTATACCATCCTGACAGTTGCTGCTTATTCGGCCTAGCCCACAGGAAAGACAAGTCTCGATACGTGCGGAGCCAACTGAACCGCGGGTTACCTTGCGATGTTTTCCTTCGCAGTTAGCGAGTGCTATTGCTACAAAAAATTCACAAATTAAATAAATGTACGTAATTTTTCTATTAAATCACGGTTTTACTTAATTGTATTTTGTCGGTGTAGCCGGCTAGTTTCAGCTCTCATAAACAAAATGCAAGTGAGTAAAATGCGTAGTGCTCACGAAAGTTTAAGTTTAAAAATGTACGTAACTTTAAAAATACATAAAGTCATGCCCGCACCGGGAATCGAACCTAGGTCTCTCGCTTCGGAGTCCACGGTTCTCCGTCACCGACCACCAAATTTAACCCATTACCCTCTCCAACAGCTATAAAGATCGTGCGCGACGCGGCGGAACTCCTGATCCACCACGCGCGGCGGCAGACCGCCATACAGAAGACCGAGAAGCGACGCATCAAGCAGCTGCTGAGGCAGTTCCTGCCAGACCTGCTGAACCATCCGCGGCAGCCGCCTTCTGATGATGAGAGAGAAGACGGTACGTATTAACCCTTTTTGGAACCCTTCTTTATTCAAAAGTTGTCATCATGTCTTTTATTTTTTGATGTTAAGACGCTGTACATAGTGAATAGCCCGCGCGCCAAGAAAAATGCACAAAATCGAGTCCTGTATCAAATACATTAAAAAAATCGAAAATTTTCACATATCAAACCCTAGAATTAGGTGAGACTTATCTAAAACAGCCAGTTTCGTGTTGACATTCATAAACGTTTTGAAGATATTTTTGATGAAAAAAAATAGGCGGCGCACTTTTTTTCAAAAAAAATATCTTGCAATCTGTTATGGGTATCAACACAAAACTGGCTGTTTTAGATAGCTCACACCTAATTCTAGGGTTTGATATGTGAACATTTTCGATTTTTTTAGTGTGTTTGATACAGGAATCGATTTGGTGCATTTTTTTTGCGCGCGGGATAATTCACTATGCCCAGCGCCTTAAGTCAGTTCACCTCTTAGACGAACTTGCGTCAGTCAGGGTTAGCCATCTAACTCCGTGTTAATGTGACTTTTTTTGACGTTAACTGAGTTAACTGGCTAACTCTGGTTGACGCAAGTGGACCTTCTTCAGATAATATTGGCAGTATAACTCTAAATGGGGGGGACATTCTGGGAAAGGGACATTCTGGGAATGGAAGGTTTTGGGAAAGGGACATTTTGAACCAGGGAAACATTTTGGGAAAGGGACTTTTTGAACCAGGGAAACGTTTATTTTGGGAACGGGACATTTTGAACCAGGGAAACATTTTAGGAAAGGGACATTTTGAACCATGGAAACATTTTGGGAAAGAGACATTTTGAACCAGGGAAACATTTTGGGAAAGGGACATTTTGAACCAGGGAAACATTTTGGGAAAGGGACATTTTGAACCAGGAAAACTTTTGGGAAAGGGACATTTTGAATTAGGGAAACATTTTGGGAAAGGGACATTTTGAACCAGGGAAACATTCTGGAAAAGGGACATTTTGAACCAGGGAAACATTTTGGGAAAGGGACATTTTGAACCAGGGAAACATTTTGGGAAAGGGACATTTTGAAACAGGGAAACATTTTGGGAAAGGGACATTTTGAAGCAGGGAAACATTCTGGGAAAGG
Organism: Zelleria hepariella; assembly: GCA_949319315.1. Taxonomy (NCBI): domain Eukaryota; kingdom Metazoa; phylum Arthropoda; class Insecta; order Lepidoptera; family Yponomeutidae; genus Zelleria; species Zelleria hepariella. Next base: position 1,175,059 of record OX439385.1, read on the forward strand.
GACATTTTGAACCAGGGAAACATTTTGGGAAAGGGACATTTTGAACCAGGGAAACATTTTGGGAAGGGGACATTTTGAACCAGGGAAACATTTTGGGAAAGGGACATTTTGAACCAGGGAAACTTTTTTGGGAAAGGGACGTTTTGAACCAGGGAAACATTTTGGGAAAGGGACATTTTGAACCAGGGAAACATTTTGGGAAAGGGACATTTTGAACCAGGGAAACATTTTGGGAAAGGCACATTTTGAACCAGGAAAACATTTTGGGAAATGCACGAGAACGCTCGCATAATGACAAATTCATTGATAGACTGATATTTTTAGCACCATGTATTTTCTTGACTGTCTCAAACGCCATGAAGGATCCCAATCCCAAGGGGCTAATTCTCGGGAATCTCGCAATCGACACATCTCGAAGGAAAAAATGTATCCTGTGATATTGTTTCCTTTCGTTTTACACAGATTAATGTGAAGTTGACCGTTTGACACATTTTTTTTTGAAATTTTGCTTTTTTTTGTCTGGCGAAGACGTACAGTCTGCCACACGCTGGGATACCCCTTTTTGTTCGATTGGCGCCCTTATGCCGCGCGCGGTAAGAGCTGACATGGGGTATCTGTGATTGTGGCCGACCGTACCACGGTGTAGATCCGCGGTGTCTTGTTTTTATAATCAATTTTCTCTGAAATAACACTGCAGAAAAATCTTGGAGTATTTTTCTTGTATTCCTTAGACAGACGGGTTAAAAGTTTAATAATAAGTTTATTTCTTTAAAAAATGCAAAAATTACATACCGTGGGCTGGGACCTCCTATTAAGTAAATAGATAAATGTATCAGGAGGCCCCGCTCTTCCATACAACAATAATAATTATACACGAGGAAAATTATAATAACATTAGAACTCTTACTATAAAAGATGAATTTTGAATCTGTAGCAATTTGAATATCGTATTATAATATTCTAATTTATTTTAGTTTTATTTTTTTATGCATGCAAAAGTAAACCTATGTTGTCTCTCCCAACAGAAGACAAGGAGGAGCTTCCATCGCCGGGCAGCCCGTCGCCGGATGACGCCGCCAGTGTCGACCACGACAAGGGGCTGGCGACCGGCGTCAAACAGGAGAAACAGGAGGTGAATATTAGATTGGTTATCTTTATTGGTAATCGTATGGGGTAGTCGGCTCAGTCGGCTCCACACGTATTGACCTGTCTTTCCTGTGGGCTAGGTCGACTAAGCTGTCAGGATGGTATAGGTGCTGGGCAAGCCTACTCCATCTAAAACAATGTCCCAGGCACTGCAGCGCCGAGTGGTCTCTTCATCCACCTAGTGTGAGTGAAGGTGCCACTGGACACTGTATAAATCATCTCATTACGTAGATGCAAAGGCCTTAGTTGGGGTAGTGCATTGAAGTGGAATTTATTCATCATTGAAGTGGAACTGGGCCGGCCACGCTTGCCGCATGGGTCCAGATAGGTGGGTGAAAATCGTAACAGACTGGACACCACAAGAACCACAAGAAGAAACATTTAGCCTGTCCAATTGTACACTTGACAGTATGTCGACCCTTACACGCAAGCACTCGGTTATGTTACGGGAGAATTTACAACAAAAGTGTACAGTTTTACGTGCTGTCGTATTTACATGTCCTACTAGCTGGGCAAAGGTCTTCTCTCAGAGAGAGAGTTCGAGGTTCATCAACACGCGTGTTCAATGCGGATTGGGTAAAATGTTTCATACGCTAAAGTTTCCTCACGAAGAACTCTGAAGAAACTTTTTTTTCACACTAAACCTGTTTTTCTTTGTCCCCAGTCGTCTGAGTCCGACAACGCATCTGACAAGAGCACAAAGAACAACAAAAATAACAAGGAGAACACTCCTAAGAACAATAACAACACTGACAGTAAAGGTAAGCGTAGGATTACTATACTAGAGGTTCGCCCCGAACTGTGTAACCCCTCGACTGATTTAACTCGTATTCCAACTTGAAAAATTATCTTTGCCTCATTTACCCGCCTACCAAATTTCATGACGATCCAACTAAATTTACTCAACTTATCGTCGAACGAACATTCATACACACACATTTACACACATACCCACACACAAACGCCGGTTTGTTTCAGTAGACTCGGAGAACTTCTCTCGCTTTGCTCGCTCGTTCAAAAATTTAATATTTTTCTAGATACTTTTGTTCGGCACAGCTGTGAGTCTGGTTTTTATTCGTCTTGTGGCACGCAATCTTACCGATGTAAAAATATAAATATAAATATGTAGCTGATTCTGCTCCGGTTGTGTCCAGTTGAAACATTATAAAAATGTAAATATAATGTTTCAACTACAAGTTTCAAGTTACGTAAAATAGTAGTTATGTTTAATTTATAACTATATTCAGTAGTAGAATAAAGGCTTTTTTATTTTTTATTAATTCTGCTCCGGAGTTTCCCTTGAAGACATTGCCTAGCCAGCCACACGAGCAATAAAGAGTGGTATCTTTCCCCAACACATTTCACTTTTTAACGATGTTAGGAATAATAAAGGCTTTTTTATTTTTATTTCATTTATTTATTTTATCTTTCCCCAACAGAAGCGACGCTAACGGGAGGCGTGAAGCGAAGCAGCAGCAACGAGGAGAGCAAGGAGCCCAAACCTGAGCCCGCGGAGGTAGAAGACGACTACCGGGACCACCCGCCCAATGTGAGTCAATAAGATAACCGACCAAGTGCGAGTCGGACTCAAACACGAAGGGTTCCGTACCATTATCTACGAAAACGGCAAAAAAAACATTTTTGTTGTATTGTATGGGACCCATAGAATCAGAATCAATTGTTTTTATTCAATATGCCATAATTAAATTATTTACATTGAACGTCAAAATATTATCTAAATAAAAAAAAAGTAGGTATATAAATCAGATACTTATTACTATCTAATACTAAAAGAATAAAGAATAAAAGAATAAAAATAAAGAATAAAAAAGGTTTATTACCAAAAATACTTAACTAAACTTAAAAGCTAATATACAATTAAATTTTGACTAAGTATCTAGCTACTTTTTTTTCTACGTAAGCATTACTTTTCTTTTAATTATTTATGTTTAAAGTGAATAATATAAATGCAATATTCTGTGAATATATCAAGCGTCTAACGGTTGCCGTTATCAATATCGAGTAAAAACGAGCAAAAAAATCATGTTTGTTGTATGGGAGCCACCTTAAATATTTGTTTTATTCTCGTTATGGTGGCAACAGAAATACATCATCTGTGAAAATTTTATCTAATTATCACGGTTCATTAGATACAACCTGGTGACAGACGGAAGAACAGACAGACGGACTGACGGACGGACGGACGGACAGCGGAGCCTTAGTAATAGGCGGGTTAATAACGGGTTTTTTATTCATGCATCATTTTAGGTGATTTCCCACGAATCTGCTTCGTCAAAATCTCAAAAAAACTGGTTCGAAACCAAAGTTAAAGTAAAAAACCTAGCAAGTACATCATGATGAAAAAACAGGCTCAAGAATCTATTTGTAAACGTAGTATGAGCCATCGACCACTAAACCTAGAAAGGGTCCTTTACTAGGTTTTAAAATGGTCAAAACCAATCTAACGAATTATTTCTACATCGATTTCCTTGAAACTAATTATACCCTACTCTTTGAAAAAAGACAATGATGATCCACATGCGATGTGCTTTGACGGAATGTCAGTGACGATACACGCATGCTGCCTTCCTTCTGATGTCTTACCACAATAAAATAAAGAGTTAGCCAACTACAGGGTGCACTTTAAGTCGATAGCGGAACTTTAAGTAGGCTGTCTACTGATCAAATTGCAAAAGTTGGTAAAAAAATGGAGCGAAAAAAATATCAGCTGTTCCATACAAAAGGTCGACTCGGTACTACGCCAAATGTATTTGTTTGTTTGTTACACACACCTGAAATATTTTTTGCCACCTACTGAATACAAGGTGTTTTATTTGTATTGATCAGTAGACAGCCTAGTTAAATTTCTGCTATCGAATTAAGGCGCGATTACATTATGAAACTTTCATGCATTCTCGAATACAATGCCGATTGAACAAGACGGTCCGATATGAAATAGTTTTTTGTGACATCAATGAATTCGAAAATGCATGAAAGTAGTTTCGTAGTGTAATCGCGCCATTAGAGTGCACCCTGTAGGGAGCACTAAAACGGTAGCCCTGATTTGCCCAGCCTCTTCTTGCTTATATCTTTTCGATATAGTAACAAATGTATTGTTTGTTCACGCAGGAGGCTCGCTTCGTTTGCACATCGTCGTGGTATCTGTTCCTGCGACTGCACGGGATACTGTGTCAGCGGCTGACCGGGGCGCGGCATGCAGGTGAGATTGAATAGAATAGAATAGAAATACATTTATTAAAACACCACAAACTAACGCCTTTGCATCTACGTAATGAGATGATTTATACACCGTCCAGTGGCACCAGTAAAAGTGAAAAGTGAAAGTGAATAGTGCTTTATTGCCAAAAATAAATAATCTAGATGGTTTTAAAATATGAATATCTAGATGGGTGAAGAGACCACTCGGCGCTGCAGTGCCTGGGACATTGTTTTTAGTTGGAGTAGGCTTGCCCAGCACCTATACCATCCTGACAGCTTAGTCGGCCTAGCCCACAGGAAAGACAAACACCACAACACACATACAACGTGTTACAAAAGATACTAACTCTTTTTACAGGGTGTAACCTGCTGGTCAACATAATGACAAAACTGCAAAAAAAAGTTGAAAAACACAACTTATTTTTTATAACCTCAAAATTGTAAAATTTTCAAAACTTTTTTGTTTTTGGATTTAGCTCCAATTAAAAAATATGGTTGTTTGCTCAGCTGTATTTTCATAGCTTCAGGCTGTTAAAACATAGTGAAAGTCTATGGAAACAGTATTTAAAAAATACATTTCTCCCGTCACTGCACTTACATTTTTATTTTTTTTAAATCAACGGAACGTCATAGAGCTAAAAAAATATTTTGGTTGTGATCCCTATCATCAGGTACCATGACCCTGTAAAAAGAGTTAGCATCTTTTGTAACACCTTGTATAAAATTATAATAGATTATTTGTGACGATATGAATGTATGTTATGTTTTTTGTCAACAGCGCTAGCGCTTCAGCAGCAAGCGACCCGGGACCGGACGCGGAACGTTTCCGTCGCGACCGCGCTGCGGCTCAAACCTAACAGTAAGTTTAACTTATTTGTAACTACAGGGCACAATCCGATAGTGGAACTTTAAGTAGGCTGTTTCAATACAAACAACTTGTACTAGGTGGCAAAATAAATAGAGCGAAAAAAATATCAGCTGTTCGATACATTTGGTGCAGTACTGAGTCTACCTTTTTCGCTTCATATTTTTTGTCACCTAGTACAAGTTGTTTCTAGTAATCAGTAAGTTCCGCTATCGAATTCGATTGCACCCTGTAGTTATTCGCAGCAAACGACAAATCTTTCTTAATTTCACTACGTGAAACATGATTGCGCTACTCACTTTGAGATCATAGATTTTAGACGCTAACTTATTTAGTGTTTTGACAATGATGATCCACATGCGATGTGCTTTGACGGAATGTCAGTGACGATACACGCATGCTGCCTTCCTTCTGATGTCTTCAAATACACAAATAGTTTACCCAAATACTTACGCCGCATTTTCATGGTCAAGGTTATACAGTTTGACTTTGACCAAGTGCGTCGTCAAAGTTAGCTAATGATTCTGATGAGTCGTTTTCGTCTAGGTGCACTTTGAAGGGATTAAACGTCATCTAAGACCGTGCCCAACCCATCAAAGTTGACTTTGACTAGGCGCGCACTTTGATTATGAAAACGCGGCTGTAAATACAGGGTGTTGTTTTTATACAGGGTGTGACACCCGACTCAGGGAAGACAGTTTCAGTAACGCTTGAAACTAAGAGAAAGTTTTTTTTTTCTAAAAATGAATTTTATCCACAAATTACCTTGTTTAATTTGTTTTATAATAACCGCGACGTGCGGCTACCTCCGGCCTTCTCAAAGCCCGCGCATAGTAAGGGAAGCCACAATTGAATAATTTTTTGGGTATTTTTACCGTTTTTTTTAAATATATTTCTTTGCTTAAGAATAGTGTAATGTAAATAATCAACCCTGAGGCGGGTGTAACTTTACAAACAACACCTTGTTTGTAAAATAAAACCGTTATGCTCACGATTTTTCTGCAAAGACGTTTATATTCTACCTTCTCTAAACTGAACCCCCTCCCCACAGACTTGCCAGCGGACGCGTCTTCGCCGGCTGAGTACTACAACGCGCTTCTGGAGCTGGTCCGAGGCGTCTTAGATGGCAACACCGAGGCGAGCGCCTTTGAGGATGCGACGAGGGAAATGCTCGGCGTTAAAGCCTACCCAGCCTATACGCTCGACAAGATTGTCACCTATGCCGTTAGACAGGTGAATATCATCTATAGTAAAGAAGAAAAGAAAGAAAATACATTTATTTAGATACCACAACACACAGCCACTATTACATAAATTACAGTCGCCCGTCACGGTGTAATTCACGTAAAAGGTTACCGGCTGCCCTTTTTATGTTATAAAGTACGTGATTCTGCATACAAAAACCTAATTCTTGCAGTTCCAACCCGCCGCAAACTTGAAAAAATATACACAAATATGTATGGGTTTTTTTTCTAATTTAGTCTAAAATAAAACTTATGAGAGCTACTCTGCCAACAAACTATTTTATAGTTTGGCAGAAAATGTATGTTGTATACCTGTAAGTTGATATGAATAAACATTTTTATTATTATTATTATGTATGTCTATCGTAAAGATTCACGGGACTACAGAGTCCCGGTCCTTTAGCCGGCGTGCGTGGGGACGTATCCAACACGTAGAGGCCCGTTTGACGGCTTTGATCTTATGTAACGTGGTGCACCTGTTGGGTCCCCCAGAGTGCAATAAACACACAAAAATACACTTGAGGGTTCCCATCAGGTGCACCACCTACATTGACCTGGTGCGACGTGACCATGCGCATCCTCAAGGTCCATGCTGCGAGAGTACCATACACCAAAATACACTCGCAGTACTTTCCCGTCAAAAGCACAGGTCACGCCGACCTGATGCAATGTGGGTACACTAATTGGGTCCACCCCCAGAGCACACATTATTATTGAACGAGCGAGCGAAGCGAGCGAAGTTCTCCGAGTCTACTGGAACAATCCAGCGTTTGTATGTATGTATGTATGTATGTATGTATGTATGTATGTATGTATGTATGTATGTATGTATGTATGTATGTATGTATGTATGTATGTATGTATGAATGTTCGTTCGACGATAACTTGAGTAAATTTGGTCGGATCGTTATGAAATTTGGTAGGCGGGTAAATTAAATTAAAAGAATTTTTAAGTTCGAACATGAGCCAAATCGGTCGAGGGGTTGCCGAGATATGGGGTTGTTAAGTTTATATGGGGTCGCGAGTTCACAGTTCGGGGCGAACCACTAGTTATTAACGTGAAATGTCCGTTCTCCAGCTTCAACACTGCGTCTCGGAGCCGTGGTCGATGGCTGCGGCGGAGCTAGCCGCGCGCGGCGGCATGCGATCCGGGCCCAGCTACGTGCGACGAGCCGCGAGAACCTTGCGGCAGCACACGGCCTTCCTCGTGCGAGCGGTGAGTCTATCTGCACCAAAAGACCTACCACATTGGTCCTGGCACTCGGTTTCGATCGTTTGCTGGATTTACTGCGCCCTTTTCATGACCTAAGCTGTCCGTAAAAGGGCCACTACAAGGTGTTACAAAAGTACCTAACTCTTTTTACAGGGTAATAGCACCCGGTGATAGGGATCACAACCTAAATTTTTTTTTTGCTCTATGGCGTTCCGTTGATTTTTAAATGAATAAAATGTGAACGCTGTGGCGGGAGAAAAGTATTTTTTAAATATTGTTTTCATTGACTTTCACAATGTTTTAACAACTCAAAGCTATGTAAATGCACCTACACACACAAACGTATTTTAAAATTTGAGCTAATACCAAAAACAAAAAAGTTATGATTTTTTTTCAATTTTGAGGTTATAAAATAAAAATTGTTTTTTTCAACTTTTTTTTACAGATTTGACATCCTGTTGACCACTAGGTTACACCCTGTAAAAAGAGTTAGGATGTTTTGTAACACGTTGTATATCCAGCCCATAAATAAGGCCCACTGCTGGGCATAGGCCTCTCCCTTTTTACGCCAACCCCCTCGGTCTAATGCCAATCTCGTCCATTGTCCTCCCGCTGTTTTGACGATATCATCGACCTATCGAGCTATCGGTCTACCCATCGGCCGTTCTAGGCCACCATTCCGTGACTGCCCTAGTGCACCGTCCGTCCTCCCGTCTAGCCAGATGCCCTATCTGTACCACTGTTTTACTGGGGACACTCCGTTTTGACATTGGTCTATTAGCGTTATACTCCAATCATGAATTAGAAACGAAATTTTGATCGAGTTATTGTCCGTTGTGCGTCACAGATTAAAATTTAAAATACCTGTAAAAAAAATATCTCTAATTCCTTCTTGCAGTACATGCCAGAAAAAGTTCAGCTACAGTGCACAAGGACACCCGGGTAGCCTTTTTTAAGCATTATGTAACACAGACAATGATGATCCACATGCGATGTGCTTTGACGGAATGTCAGTGACGATACACGCATGCTGCCTTCCTTCTGATGTCTAATTCCCGATAAATAAACCGAGATCCGTAACTAAAAATCGCTATTATCGACCTACAGGGCAATTTTGAAATAGCTTTATTCCTGAAGCACGTCGACTTAAATTTTTGTCCTACGACTTTTCTCATAGCTCGATACTTTTTAATTACTGAACGTTTCTCACGCGTAAGAAAAGTTGGGATTTGGGATACCATTTCATCGCTGCCTGCCGCGCTTTCGTGACCCTCCACTCTCTACCACCTTTCCAGCCTCTCATGCTCCTATTTGTTACTCGCTTCTCTCTCTGCTCTAAAATTGCGCTGTCACCAAAGTCGTAGAACAAAAGTTGTTGGAAATCACATTTAGAAGTTTGGGTGTTTGAGGAAAAAAGCTATTTAAAAATTGCGGACCAGAGTTGCCCCACTGGTAGGGTAAAATGGAATAATTGTATGTGTGATTTCATTTTTCTCTACTAGGGGAGCAACTCTGGTGGGGGAAACTGGAATGGTCCTAAATTGCTTTATATGATCTACGCGTTTTTCTTTTGATGTTTTACGTTTTAGATTAGGCGCAGGGCCCTAATTTAAATCTTCCAATGTCGAAGATCTATGATCTGTTGTCAACACCGTCCATTTTGTTCACAGTACGGCGGCGACGAGTGCAAGATGTCGTTTGAGTTGCTAGAGGGCGCGGGCGAGGGACGCGCCTCGCCCACACTCAACAACGACGGTAGACTGTCGCCCACCAACCAGGTAAACACTGGAACCTATACATATAACTCATTACACCTGATATTTTGGTCAAAACTTAAAAAAAAAGCAAATTTTGGGAACCCTATATCTTGGGAGCTATAAGACATAGAAAACTGATTTACGGCTCAAACTGTCGGGAGTTTTGTCTACTTTACAAAAAGTCATCGTGACCTTTCTCGTCAGAGCCTTTCTATGCGGTTTTTTTTTATTCATAAAAATAAAAAAATTAGCGGTTATTAGCAATAACTCAACACGCGTACATTTTAGAGTGCTGCAAATCTGGACAAATACTGTATAACGACCCGAACAACATGTAAAAAAAGCAAGTTTACCGCAATTATGGTATTTTCAGAGATTGTATGTGTACGATAAGACTGGCCTATAACACCCATTCCCAGCTTCACCATACCTCTCGTTTCGCTCTAACGCACCGTTCACCCACCAGCGTCCCTCGACCAACGGTCCGGCGGCGTGGTCGCCGTACGCGGCGCGGTTCCCGGCGCGCAGCGAGCCGGTGTTCCTGGCGCGGAACGCGCGGCGACGTGGCGGCGGCGGCGAGAACCGCGCGCCCACCGTCTGCGAGCCCAGCGCGCCGCGGCGACGCAAACCCGACGCGCAGCCGCTCAACAACAGACTGAGGTGAGGTGACCCATTCACAGCGGCTGCTCTTGACTGCGCGGGACCGTTTGCGATTCGAGTGCGCCGCGGCGACGCAAACCGGACGCGCAGCCGCTCAACAACAGACTGAGGTGAGGTGACCACTCACAGCGGCTGGTCTTGACTGCGCGGGACCGTTTGCGATTCGAGTGCGCCGCGCCGACGCAAACCGGACGCGCAGCCGCTCAACAACAGACTGAGGTGAGGTGACCCATTCACAGCGGCTGGTCTTGACTGCGCGGGACCGTTTGCGATTCGAGTGCGCCGCGACGACGCAAGCCGGACGCGCAGCCGCTCAACAACAGACTGAGGTGAGGTGACCACTCACAGCGGCTGGTCTTGACTGCGCGGGACCATTTGCGATTCGAGTGCGCCGCGCCGACGCAAACCGGACGCGCAGCCACTCAACAACAGAGGTGAGGTGACCCACTCACAGCGGCAGGTCTTGACTGCGCGGGACCATTTGCGATTCGAGTGCGCCGCGCCGACGCAAACCGGACGCGCAGCCACTCAACAACAGAGGTGAGGTGACCCACTCACAGCGGCCGGTCTTGACTGCGCGGGACCGTTTGAGATTCGAGTGCGCCGTGCCGACGCAAACCGGACGCGCAGCCGCTCAAAAACAGACTGAGGTGAGGTGACCCATTCACAGCGGCCGGTCTTGACTGCGCGGGACCATTTGCGATTCGAGTGCGCCGCGACGATGCAAACCGGACGCGCAGCCGCTCAAAAACAGACTGAGGTGAGGTGACCCATTCACAGCGGCCGGTCTTGACTGCGCCGGACGCGCAGCCGCTCAACAACAGACTGAGGTGAGGTGACCCACTCACAGCGGCTGGTCTTGACTGCGCGGGACCGTTTGCGATTCGAGTGCGCCGCGACGACGCAAGCCGGACGCGCAACCGCTCAACAACAGACTGAGGTGAGGTGATCCACTCACAGCGGCTGGTCTTGACTGCGCGGGACCGTTTGCGATTCGAGTGCGCCGCGACGACGCAAGCCGGACGCGCAGCCGCTCAAAAACAGACTAAGGTGAGGTGACCCACTCACAGTGACCGGTCTTGACTGCGCGGGACCATTTGCGATTCGAGTGCGCCGCGCCGACAAAACCGGACGCGCAGCCGCTCAACAACAGACTGAGGTGAGGTGACCCATTCACAGCGGCAGGTCTTGACTGCGCCGGACGCGCAGCCGCTCAACAACAGACTGAGGTGAGGTGATCCACTCACAGCGGCAGGTCTTGAGTGCGCGGGACCGTTTGCGATTCGAGTGCGCCGCGCCGACGCAGACCGGACGCGCAGCCGCTCAACAACAGACTGAGGTGAGGTGACCCATTCACAGCGGCTGGTCTTGAGTGCGCGGGACCGTTTGCGATTCGAGTGCGCCGCGCCGACGCAGACCGGACGCGCAGCCGCTCAACAACAGACTGAGGTGAGGTGACCCACTCACAGCGGCCGGTTTTGACTGCGCCGGACCAGTGGCGAGAACCGCGCGCCGAACGTCTGCGAGCCCAGTGCGCCGCGGCGACGCAAACCGGACGCGCAGCCGCTCAACAACAGACTAAGGTGAGGTACAGACAGTCTTTCACCCACCAGCGTCCCTCAACCAACGAGTTTTATCTACGCTTACCCGCGAGATAATCCTGTCTACGGATAGTCATACTAGTGTCATATCTTCTCGCGAAACGTGACTCAAAGTCTACAGTAGTTAGTCGCTTATAGCGGCTCAACAACAGACTAAGATGGGGTGACCCACTCGCAGCGGCAGGTCTTGACTGTTCGGGACCGGCGGAGAGAACCGCGCGCCGGTTCAAAACGGGTCGAATCGCGGTTAGTTTAGTAGATAAATTACCTTCATTATCCCGACGTTTCGGCTGCGTTGCATCGCGGACTGGAGCGGCGGGTGTTTTTATTGTTGTGGTGATGGTTGGCAAACTACCCTCACATCACCGTTTTGAACCAAATTTATGTGTGAACTAGCTGACCCGGTGAACTTCGTATCACCTGAAATCGTTTTACTCTCCGCGTCAAAAATTCGATTCCAATACAAAATGACCAATTTTTATTTCTTCCGTTTTTCAGCTAATCCTTTAACTTTTCCCATATTTCTTTGTTTTTAAACCTACCCTGAACTATGGTGAACTAAACAAAACAGTAAATATGGAAATCGGTCAAGCCGTTTCTTAGTTTTAGCGAGACTAATGCACGGCGATTCATTTTTATAATATAGATATCGCGAATCATTAAAAGTTACAATACGTACTTGAATTCCACGGAATCTACTTTAGGAGTCTCCGTTCTAAACCATCTCTTTCCTTCTTCACAGATTCTTAGCAGCGCGGCCGCACCACCTGTACCGCCGCGGGTGTCTCAAGTCTGCGCGGGAGTCGCACGACCGTCTGGAGGCGGCCCGCCGCGCGCGCTTCCGGGCCTGGCTCCGGGGACACACTGCGGAGCCCTAGGCCTTCGCACCGGGGGCTGAAACGACGCTACAAGTGACGCCCGTTGGATGAGGGTACTTTTGACACCGCGATACTGTCTGAAGCTGGCTCCTCATATGTTATCTTGTCCGTTCACTCTGCGGAGCGCTTCGGGGATACACTGCGGAGCCCTAGGCCTTCGCCCGGGGCTGAAACGACGCTACAAGTGACGCCCGTTGGATGAGGGTACTTTTGACAACGCGATACTGTCTAAAGCTGGCTCCTCATATGTTATCTTGTCCGTTCACTCTGCGGAGCGCTTCGGGGATACACTGCGGAGCCCTAGGCCTTCGCCCGGGGCTGAAACGACGCTACAAGTGACGCCCGTTGGATGAGGGTACTTTTGACAACGCGATACTGTCTAAAGCTGGCTCCTCATATGTTATCTTGTCCGTTCACTCTGCGGAGCGCTTCGGGGATACACTGCGGAGCCCTAGGCCTTCGCACCGGGGGCTGAAACGACGCTACAAGTGACGCACGTTGGATGAGGGTACTTTTGACACCGCGATACTGTCTGAAGCTGGCTCCTCATATGTTATCTTGTCCGTTCACTCTGCGGAGCGCTTCGGGGATACACTGCGGAGCCCTAGGCCTTCGCACCGGGGGCTGAAACGACGCTACAAGTGACGCCCGTTGGATGAGGGTACTTTTGACACCGCAATACTGTCTAAAGCTGGCTCCTCATATGTTATCTTGTCCGTTCCGAAAAACTGGACGCACAGAGTTTGGAGTCCGGGGGAAAAACGGACAGGCGAGGGATCGGGACCTTACTACCTCGACTAGCGTCCTTGGACGACGTCCAAACTAGCGTCCTTGGATCGCGACACGGCTACGGAACGTTACGGATAAAAGAACATTATTTGGACGCAGCTTAAATCTGTAGTGAGTGTTGTCGTGACATCCCTAATGTTGGGTTAGTTCGGCGTTCGGCCCTTGTGGGAACCGTGCTATAAGTGATGCCCGTTGGATGAGGGTACTTTGAGGGCTCAGACCATCTGCGTTGATGCTAAAGTGAGGGTGAGCCATGGAAAGCCTTCGCAGGTGCTCAGCTTGCCGGGATATGGACTATGTTACTGGGACGTCGGTTGGATGAGGGTAGTTTGAAAGGGGTGCTTTTAGAGGGAACCCTGAATCAGGGGCTTATGCCCGTTTTCACCAACCACCCCTAATTTTAAAAGGCCTTTTAACGAAAGTTATCTGCACCTCTGCAAGTCTATGGGTCATGGATGAAGGATCATACACACTCAACTCGTAACGCTTGTGAGTGGAATTCGTATGGTCCTTCATCCATGACCCCTAGACTTGCAGAGGCGCGGATAATTTTCGTTAAAAGGTCTTTTAAAATTAGGGGTGGTTGGTGATAACGGGCATTAATCGTCTAACTTTTGAATCTAAAGCGATCCCTTTCGATGACATCGGGATCATGATCGTGATTGCGAATTTAGAATGGAATGGGCATCGTCAAATCCTATTTTTTATTCTATAAATCGAAAATAAAGACAAATATAAGAAACTAATTTGAATATTTTCTTAATTTTTTATGTAAATATTTTTTATTAATTATTTAAAATTTCTAAAAGTTTTGTGTACGACGTCACCACTGGCATTATGTACAGTCGGCCACAGTCTCAGATACCCCTTTTTGTTCGATTGGCGCCCTTATGCCACGCGCGGTAAGAGCTGCCATGGGGTATCTGAGATTGTGGCCGACCGTACTAAGTTCATTGCATTCATTCATGCTTTTAAAAAATAAAAATATGTTGAGGTTTGACAAAAAATGTCAGTGTCAAGTCAACAAGAAGGTTATTTTCTGTTAATTGACACTTTTGACAGTTGTTGTTGACGAATGTATTTTTTTCAATATTTGTAGGCAATGGAACTACCGCATTAGAGGCTATGATGACATCATCGAAAGAAAAATGAAGTAATCATTTTTGGCTATAAATATTTTAATTTTACTTATTTAAGGCCCCGTATAAGGCTAACTAGCGCCACCAATGTTGAAAAAATCATATCTTCCTTTAGAAGAAGTTTCTGAAAAAATCCTAAGATGAGCCTATGCGCCATGCTTTTCTAGATTTTTAAGTGTAGATACCCTCTTCGAAATTTACTTTTAAGCTAAAAAAAATTCGATAACCGCCAAAAGCGGCCGTTTTTGGCGGTTATCGGAAAATTTTTAGCTTAAGACTAGAAATTGAGTTGGGTACCTACACTTAAAAATCTAGAAAAGCATGGCGCATGAGCTCATCTTAGGATTTTGTCAGAAACTTCTTCTAAAGGAAGATATGATTTTTTCAACATTGGTGGCGCTAGTTAGCCTTATACGGGGCCTTAAACCCCTAATAGTAATCAGTATCCCTATTCCTCGAAATGTTTTTCAATTTACGACAATCGATGCCTCACAGATCAATGCCCAGAATGATATTGAGTGAACGATTTTGCTATTTCCTTCAGTCAATATCCTTCAAAATCCAAGCCCTATCTCAATCGTTTTCAATGACAGTTTGTGTCAAATAAATGCACTGTGATGTTCGTCGGCACCCTTCAAACGTCAAATTGAAAGGGATCGCGATAGATTCAAAAGTTAGAAAGACATAAGATGTTGATTTATGCACAGCGAGCGAGCGTAAAAGGAATTGTGCCGGGGAAAGTAGTTTAGAAGGGGTAGTCAGAAACGCCTAAGGAAATGGTTGTATTGAAGATATTGATATGTGATATAAACAACTGCATTTACATCGTAAATGTCTGTTCGGATTTGCATAAATGTAAATATACCAGTTTAACTACTTAGTAATTACCATAGCTCTTTATCAATAGTTTCTGTAGATAAACTCACGCCTAGATCCTCAGAGGGTAAGGCAGAGTCTGTACCAAAACTATCCATAGTTTTTTAAGAAAATTACCCTCATCCAAATTGACACATATTGGGTGCAAACTTGACTTTTTTACAATGCGATATTTTAACCCTAAAATAAATATTTTTATTCAAGGAATACAGGGTATCGTGTTATAATAATAAATTAATATTAAATGACAAACAATCTCGAATGTACGAAGCACCCAGTATGAAAGCAAACATGCATTGTTGAAATGTAAATCTCAATCTCATATAATAATTATTTCGCCCCGGCTACGTTTTAGTGGTCCAGGCTGGCCTGTTTTTAGGGTTCTGTAGTTGTTACACTTTCCTTGGACCGCGATTTTATAGATTCTACAAGGTGTTACAAAGAGTTAGGATCTTTTGTAACACGTTGTATAAAGCAACTAAGAAATTGAGCCAAACGATTATAAGATCGCGCTCCAAGACCAATAGCGAGTATTACGTCCATATCCCCAGTTAAAAAGGGGACTGAAAAGATCTCGTTTTTTAATTAATAATTCTTCTAATTGTTTGAAAGTACAGTGTGAGTAAATAATTCGTTGTGTAAAATGTAAATATTGTCTCTCAGTGGAGGAGTTGTGTGAAAGTGATTCTTAGCGTTGTAATTATAAAGGATAAAAATGAAAAACACTGTTGAGGAACCAATTTTGTTAAATTGTAAAGAAAAAACATGACTTGTGGAGAAGAATAAAATAAATATTATTATATTTATAATACGTTCTGCTGTTTTCTTTCAATAACCTCGACAATCTAATCAACCCTTATGGCTTTAATAAGGGTAACTAGCGCCACCAATGATAAAAAAATCATGGCTTTTTTATAAGCCCCTTTTTGAAAAAGTTAAACAACAGAGTTGCTCCTTGAAGATTTGTTCCGTATTCGTCGGATTCCTTACTCGTCGTATTCCAGATCTGTAGTACTCCAGATTCGCCGTAATACGTACAGTTGAGCAGGCACTTAGTAGGTAATTATCAATTATCTGTAAGAAATAGTTCTTATCAATAATCTCATCACACATACCGGGGATACACTGACTCGTTGTCTGGCAGAAATCGTTCTTATCAATAAGCTCGCACTAACTCGTTATCTGAAAGAAATAGTTCTTATCAATAAGCTCGCACTAACTCGTTATCTGAAAGAAATAGTTCTTATCAATAAGCCCGGACCTCTTGTACCACTACCCAGTCAGTACCATTAGGTAAAATTGATTCAGTGTACTATATTGTTTTATTTATTTATTTTATAGCGAGTATGCTTTTATGGTGGACTGTATTACGGCTAATCTAGAGTACGACAGATCTGGAATACGACGAATTCGGAACAAATCGCCTTGAAGAAGTAATTATTTAGTTGGTCCAGTTTGGTATTTTTTATGAACTGCGAATGGTTGTATTGAATACCTAGCAAGCGAAAGTTTTTAAGATCTAACACATGTAGGAGTTAGTATATAACCAGAAGGCGAAGACAGGTGCTGGGCGGTGCCCACCAGAGACGTTGCCAATGGCATGGTGACGACAATGAGCCGTTTTCAGCACATATTCACAAATCATTTCATAGATGGCGGTTATAGGCGTGGCCTTATAAGAACCGGAATACGGCTGTCAAAATTAATCTGTGCTAAGCGAAATTTGACAGCGGTATTCCGGTTCTTCTATGGCCACGCCTGTAAGCGCCATCTATGAAATGATTTGTGCTGAAAACAGCTTATTAACTGCTGGGTGAGATGGCGCTGTATCTATTTACAGAATCAGATGATGACATTGTGACAGGCGGGAAGCATTTTCCCTTTTTTTTGCCATCTATCAATGTCATTGCATCTATCAAATAATTTGAAATAATTCCCCGAGCTAGCGTGCGATTTTGAATAGCTTTTAGCCGTTGCAATCTTTTACAGAAAGGTCTAGGGTAAGAGTCTACTGCAATGAAAAAAATATATTAACCATTGCACAGCTATTGTACGGACCAGCTGTTGGTTTACATACTGTATAACATCACGTAGTAGGTACGACAATGAGGTGGGGATGAAACAAAGAAAAAAAGGCATTTCTCAAACTTGATTTATTAACAGTATCACATTTCATTATAAAATAACTTCTAAAAATAATTATTATTCAGACATCGTCATATATTTAAAAATATCAATATAAAAATTATAATAATTAGAAACAACTAGTTATGAGTTTTAAGATTAGTGTATATTAAGGAATGTGTTTTTAAAAGTGTCAAAACTAAACCTTCCTTTTACGTAACAATATTGAGCAGTTTGAATATGTACAAAATTGGATGTAAAAAGTTAAAACAGCATTATGGAATACATTTTTACAGTGGCAAGTACGATTATTGAGCAGTTTTATTTTATTATGTACAAAATAACGAAACTGGTGCTAATTGACCCTGTTTCTTTACCAACAGATAAAGCTAAATTCGAAAAAAATGCACTTATTAAAAAAAATACACACAAACTTACATGTTTTTCGATAAGCAAAGGCAATTTTCATAAATCTATTATTTTAGGCAAATTCTTAAGGTGTCTATGATGTCGGGAATCGGCATACATACCTAGGTACTTAAAAAATACAGTTGTTTTATCTCACGAAGGCGGGTGAGCCATACTTGTAGTTGTAATGCGTATAGACTACGCTCTTGTGTGCGTAACTCAAAAATTCGAAATTCAAAGGCCCGGTTTCTGAATTGAGAAGTTTACTAAGCAAATACTTAACTATCGCTCTGACATGCTCTATTGTGAGAAATCTACAGAGACAGAACGATACTTTTCCATTTGCTTAGTGAATTTCTCAAAGACACATACGCAAGAGAATGTGCATGTACATTTACACACACAAATATTTAGTATCAAATAGTCGAAAACGAAAGTCGTCCTAGTAGCAGCTCGTCAGAAAATATTTTTTTAACCCCACCAAAAAAGAGTGTATAGCGGTTACCGTCAAACTTATAACACCCAAGTTGGACCGTTAAACACCGACAGCGTGTAGGTAAGTATGGCGACCGCTATGCACTCTTTTTTGGTGGGGATGAAAAAATATTTTCTGACGAGATGCTACTAGGACGACTTGCGTTTTCGACTATTTGATACTAACCCGTGAGATCTGTAGCAAGTAATGTCTTCGACGAGCCTAGCGACATCTATTGGCGAAGAAACACGACCTTAAATTTATGTAAAAAACTTAGCTAAAGAATTAAATCTAGCCCGTCGTCAATTAGCTGAAATAATTATTTTATATTATCCACGGGTCTCAGAGACTCAAAACAGCAGCATACAACATCTTTCACTATCTGTATTGTATAACATCTGGGGCTAAGTCTGTAACGCAATGTCGATGGCGTCCCAGCAGAAAGACAACAGGGTTTTTCCCCTACAACCAGAGAACTAATCCTTTAGAATTGGAATCAGAATATTCTTTGCTGTACTGCAAAAAAAAAGGACAGACAGCATTAATAAATCGTAATTGAAGCCGTCAACTGGGAGCCCATTTTGGCACCATTGCGTTACAGACTCAGGCCTGTGGGGCCTTAGCCCTAGTCGGTCTTTTTAATGTTTTTGTAGTACCACAAAGAATATTCTGATTGTAATTCTAGAGGATTAGTTCTCTCGTTGTAAGAGAAAAACGAGGATACCCCGGTTTTGTCATTCCACTGGGACGCCATTGCGTTACAGACTTAAGCCCCTGGTCGAATGGCGGTTAGTTTTGGTGGTAAAAGGGCAATGAACCTTAGGTACTGGTTTACTTAGCCGCCAATTTTAAAATAAAGCTAATTTTGAATTCCTGCTCAAATATGAGTCATTGTCCAATGTTGAAACATGCCTTAATCGACAATTAATTATATACTTCGGTTCGCTGGGCCAAAGCGGAGTAATTTATTATTATGTTTTATTTATGTACAGTCACTGACACACTAGGATACCACGTTTGGTTCGATTTAGGCACTTATGTCCCTCGCGTAGTATGGAGCTATCACCACAATGGGGGCCACCAAAACAGCCGCGATTCGACCAGTTTCGATTAACTTTACAATGAGTCGCTTTCAAAGCAAGTTCATAGATGGGTGGCCATAGAAGAACCGGAAAGCGGCTGTCAAATTTCGCTTAGCACAGATTAATTTTGACAGCCGTAGTCTGTCCTTCTATGGCCGGTTCTTCTATGGCCACCCATCTATGAACTTGCTTTGAATACGACTCATTACTATCACAATGTCGCTAGCAGCACATGCTTTTCTGCATTTCTCCGTGCGCGATGCTGTCGATGCTCCACGCTGGCAGCTCGATCTTGCCTGTGTGTGTCGCCTCCTCCTCCGTTGGTGTTCCTGTTCATATAACATGACGTGTAATCCGCGCGCGATGAGAATGGGATGGGGTAGGTACTCGTATGAAGCAGTGGCCACTGGCCACCCCTGGTGTCACAGTTTTTAGGCCGCCCAAAGGCCTCTGACATGGCTTAAGGCGCGGTGCATAGTGAATAGCCCGCGCGCCAAGAAAAATGCACAAAATCGAGTCCTGTATCAAATACACTAAACAAATCGAAAATATTCACATATCAAACCCTAGAATCAGGTGAGACCTATCTAACACAGCCAGTTTTGTGTTGAGATTCTTAAACGTTTTGAAGATATTTTAAATGAAAAAAAAAAATAGGCGGCGCACTTTTTTTCAAACAAAATATCTTGCAATCTGTTAGGGATATCAACACAAAACTGGCTGTTTTAGATAGCTCTCACCTAATTCTAGGGTTTGATATTTGAACATTTTCGTTTTGTTTAGTGTATTTGATACAGGAATCGATTTTATGCATTTATCTTTGCGCGCGGGCTAATTCACTATGCCCAGCGCCTTAACAATTGTTATTAAAATATGTAAAAGTGTATATAAAATCTACATAAGATATAAAGTAGTACTATTCATGAAATATAGAAGTCATGCAATACTTTGAAAGCCAATTATGAAACAACCAATAGATCCAGTTTTGGGTTAAATTTTGTTAATTTTGAAAAGGAAAACCAAGATGCCAATGGAACAATGTGATGTCCGTAGAATATACCAAATAGTAAACATATAACACACAAAGAAATTCTAGCTAATGAATAACTTCTTGAAAGTTAATTTTGATGGTGTTTGAAAGACTGATATTTTTTATAGTATCATAGAAAGTTTAGGACAGCTGAAAGAAACTTACAAATATTTTAACTTTTCTTTACATATTATGAAGTTATGGATATAATTTTTTGTAACACGTCGTATGTCTAGTCATATAATAATATATCTTGTCTTTCAAAAACCTTCGGCCAACCTAACACGGCTAAAATGTCTTTGAATTTGGTAACTAATAGAACAAAACATCTACGCCACTATTTTCTAAAAAAAAAAAAACCACTCGACCGTCGAGCGTCAAAACACTCGAAAACAGCCCTTATTGAAATGAACAATTTTTTTTTGACATTTACAAACGGTTATTTTTACGGTGAATACTTTAGAAAATACAGGGGCTGTATAATAAAATAAATAAAGGCCTACAGGGCTTTCACAAGCGTCACCAATAAAAAGATAAATAATATCTTATTTTAGATTTTGGTCGTATATTATTTATTTATGTCGTGATGGCAGTTAACAAATACAATGTGCACAGCTTGCGAAAGTTTAAGTTAAAAAATACAAGGTGATATTTTTGTTAGTGACACCCCACTTAGGGACGATAGTTTTATTAACGCTTGAAACTAAAAATACCTTCCTTCTCAAAGCGCGCGCGCGATGTGGCGCCCGATATTGCGAGTGTGGCCGCAAGCGATAGTACTCCGTGCAATTTTAGTGGTTTTAAAGCCGAAGGTATTTTGTTGCTCTGGTGATTCTGAGCCAAATTGCAAAATTTCATTCCAAAACGCGCGAAAAAAAAATTCACTTCTCCATACAAATGGTGTCGATTGGCGGTAGCCGTTTGTGTTGGGAAGAGTTTTTTTTTTCGATCTTTTTGAAGTAAAATTTTGGAATTTGGCTCTGAATCACGAGTGCAACTAAATACCTTCGGCTTTAAAACCACTAAAATTCCACGGTGTATAATAGTAAGGGAGGCCAAAACTGAATGATTTTGGGTATTTTGCACTTGAAATTTTTATTTTGTTTGTTACAATTTATTGCGCAAAAAAATATACAAATACCTAATAGAGATGTGAGACATTATACATATACAAGGGCGGACTTATTTCTATAGATTTTTTGGCTTCACTATCTGGTAAATAATCACCACTGCATAACAACACCTTGTATTTCTAATTTAATTGTTTTTTTTTAATTCGGCGACATTTCAGCCGTGTAAGGTCAGCCGGCGCAGTGGTGTGTGTGTGTTAGTGAGTTAGTACCGACCGGAAGGCAAGCAATCGTCAGAGTCATACGAACGGAGGGATCCGCTGAGCGACTGCGAGGAGAGGTGGAGCAGGGCGGTCGCCGTACTCAGGAACACGTGGTCGATTCCCTGCTGAGGACAATACGTTACATCATCAGCTGGCCTATTTGCAAAATATTCACTGAATGTAGTAGGATAGGTTAGTCGCTATGAACAAAGTCAACGTTGCCCAAAGAGCCATGGAGCGAGCAATGCTCGGTATTACGCTCTTGGACCGCATACCGAACGTCGTAATAATAAGCCGCACAAAAGAGGCAGACGTCGTCGGAAAGCGCATAACGTCTTTAAGGCTTTAATAAGGGCTAACTACACCAATAATAAAAAAATCATGGCTTTTTTTATAACCCCCTTTCTGAAAAAGTTAAACAACAGAGTTTTCTATATTACTAATAGCAATTTTTAGAACCATCAGCCCAGAGCCGAGACCCAGGAATCTAGGCTACAATAAATTAACTTTTGGCAGAAACGGCCGTTTTTGGCATAAACGAAATTGTAGCCTAGGTTGTTGTTCCTAGATTGCAGGTTGTAGATTCTAAAAATTGCTATTAGTAATATAGAAAACTCTGTTGTTTAACTTTTTCAAAAAGGGGGTTATAAAAGAAGCCATGTTTTTTTTTATCATTGGTGGCGCTAGTTAGCCCTTATTAAATCCTTAAGGCTGGAAGATAGCAGCGTGGCGGGAAACTCAAAATTGTCACAGTTTTTTACATTTTGTAGCTAAACTGAGCTATTTTTGTTCAGCGATTTTTCGTTCGCGGCAATAACATAGTATTCTTTTCATTATTGTAAACAACAGAACAACAATAATTTAGGCGATTATGTGTTCTGATTATGTGTCTACGACAAGTTTTTTGGGCAGTGCCACTGCTTCGTAGACCAGAACACATAATCGGCTAAATTATTTTGTTCTGTTGTTTACAATAATAAAAATAATACTGTTTTATTGGCGCGAACGAAAAATCACTGAACAAAAATAAATCAGTTTAGCTACAAAATGTAGCTAAACTATGTAATGGCCACCTCGAGAGGGAAAGAGATCGGTTGGGAGACCACCAGCCAGATGGTCTGGTGAAATAACCCAAGTAGCCTGAAAACAGTGGTTGCGCCTGGCGCAGGATCGTGAGAGGTGTCGTGAGCATGAAGAGGCCTTCACTCAGCAGTGGGTGTCAACAGGCTGATAAAGATGACGAGTAGGATAGGTTAAAAAAATCGCTCGGGACAGGACTTGAACCCGCATCCATGGAGTCGTCTACATTTTCATACATTATTACAAGAATATTCTATCTATCTATCCACATTATATCTCTACCTATAGTAAGAGGAGACAAAAGACAAGTCTATGGGTGTCATGTTATGGCGTCTGGATCTAATATGGATGAAAATACTATAGTAGTTTGAACAAACAAGCGGATTTTCATTAGCGGACTGTTGCCTGTCACATTGCAACACTGTCATACCTGATCATGCAATGCAGAGGTCTCACAGTAGCTGGCTTGTATGCTGGTAGCGAACTGCTGCGCCTCAGCCGCCGTCACTTGCCGACAGTCTTCCAAGTCGCACTTGTTGCCAACCAACGCCAGCACCATTGGCTCTGGGACGTTGCTGGAAGAGAAGTATGAGGGAGAAGTCAATGGCCCGTTTTCAACTGAACACTCAATCCACGAATTTGCAAATCCGATACGCAGCGGGCATCTATAAGCCGAACTTATACCAACTAGCTGAATTGAAATACCTTGGTAGATGGCGCTCATAGGCTTGGTGGCCATACAAGAACCAGGATGTGGCTGTCAAATTTAGCTTACACAGATTAATAATGTCTTCAGAAAAAGCGAAATTTGACCGCTATGAAAACGGCTCATAACAAAATAACAAGACATATTGATATCAGAACAAAAAAAAAAGTTTTTAGAATATCCTACACACTCTTAGGAAGGTTAAAATAAAATAATCAGCTACTACGCCATATACAGTTTGCCAAGCTTTGCTGTGAAGTAAGCTGAGTCTATAATGGTGCCGTATTGTCCTTATGAGCACCCTAAACAGTCTATTATGTAAAAAAAAAACCACCCAACCGTCGAGCGGCAAAACACTCGAAAATAGCCCTTACTGAAATGAACAATCTTTTTTTTTTGACATTTAAAAACCGTATTTTTACGGTGGATATTTGAGAGAATACAGGGGCAGAACTAATTATCAAATCATCCCACATGATGGGCACTGGCGCCGCGGCAGACTGAGACGGAGTTGGCAGGACGACATCCTAACCATTTTACCGGAGTGGACTATGGCGGCCCAATATTTATGAAGGATAAAATGGGAGGCGTTTGCCAAGCACTGGGACAATTTAAAGGCTACGCAAAGATGAAAAAAAAACTGTTAAGGCTCCGTATAAGGCTAACTAGCGCCACCAATGTTAAAAAAAATCATATCTTCCTTTAGAAGAAGTTTCTGAAAAAATCCTAAGATGAGCCTATGCGCCATGCTTTTCTAGATTTTTAAGTGTAGATACCCTCTTCGAAATTTACTTTTAAGCTAAAAAATTTTCGATAACCGCCAAAAGCGGCCGTTTTTGGCGGTTATCGAATTTTTTTTAGCTTAAGACTAGAAATTGAGTTGGGTACCTACACTTAAAAATCTAGAAAAGCATGGCGCATGAGCTCATCTTAGGATTTTTTCAGAAACTTCTTCTGAAGGAAGATATGATTTTTTCAACATTGGTGGCGCTAGTTAGCCTTATACGGAGCCTTAAATAAGAAAATAAAAAACACAATCATAGCAAGGACCATATTTTGCTGTTTGAACGGGTCTGATTTGGATTGGTCCCGCATGCTTAAACTGTGATGCAGTCGGCGCCATATTGCTTTTTTAGTGACGTCATATATCCTATGACACTCGCAGCGGCAAGACCAATACAATGACACCTCATTTGTTCAAATCTGTTCAGGCGTTTAAGCTGTAGGTGGCAACATAGGAATGGACATACATACATATAAACAGAAATACTGAGATAGATACATACATACATACAAGACGGTGAAAAACATAACCCTCTTTTGGACAGCCGGGTGCAGTCGGGTAAAAAGATACCTTTGCAGCTCCTTCACCCAACTCTTGATGGCATTAAAGCTGAGCCGGCTGCTGATGTCGAAAACGAGCAATGCAGCGTTCGCGTTACGGTAGTACATGGGGGCCATGGATCGAAACCGCTCCTGTCCAGCCGTATCCCACACCTGGAAATACGAGAAGACAAACTTAGGCTACAATACAATACAATAGAAGATAGTCGATCAATGACACGGTAGGATACTATGATAGCTCTAATCGGGCGCGGTATAGAAAGCAATCGATGCCACCTAGTTCAATCTAGTTGCAATCGAAGTTGTTTGTAGTGATCAGTAGACAGCCTACTTATGGTTTCGCTATGGAATTCGATTGCACCCTGTAATATAACCGAACAAAAAGGAGTATCTTAGCATGTTGCTGTGCCTACTGTCCCAGAGTTCGCCACTCCGACTAGAAACTATTTGATGAACATACTAGACTTACATAAAGATCACCACAATGCACACATCATTATGGGGTTGGTGAGCCTGAAGTAAGCAGGCATGCAAAAGTTTAAAAATGTTAAGGCTGGAAGATAGCAGCGTAGCGGGAAATTCAAAATTTTTACAGTTTTATGTCTACGACAAGTTTTTTGGGCAGTGCCACTGCTTCGTAGACCAGAACACATAATCGGCTGAATTATTGTTGTTCCGTTGATTACAATAATGAAAAGAATACTGTTTTATTGCCGCGAACGAAAAATCGCTGAACAAAAATAGCTCAGTTTAGCTACAAAATGTAAAAAACTGTGAAAATTTTGAATTTCCCGCCACGTTGCTATCGTCCACCCTTAAGCCCACGTAATGAGCACTGAGGTACTGAGTCAGTAAATTCTGTCGGTAAACAGTAAATCCCTATGTCTTGATGTAATTGGGAGGAGGCGCAGGACAGAGAGAGATGGCTTCTTTTGGTTGCGGAGGCCAAGTTCCACTTCGGGTCGCTAAGCCAGCGTAGTAAGTAAGTAAGTTATGTAAGCCTAGTGCTTTTTCTTCTAATATCTTGAAGTCTGGAAAGAAAAATAGTTGATCAGGTGGCGAGCTCGAAGGGGACAGTTGCGTATAAAGGGAACATACCTGTAGTTTGACGGTAGCATCTTCCAGATTGATCTTACAGGTAAAGAAGGAGGCGCCGATGGTCGGCGATATGTCCTTGGACATCTTGCCTACTGTCCCAGAGTTCGCCACCCCGACTACAAAACATTTGACGAAAAAGTACTAGGCTTACATAAAGTCGTAGGATCGCCACCTCCTCAGATCATTACGGGGTTGGTAAGCCTAAAGTACCTAGGCATCCAAAAGATTTTATGCAAGCATAGTACTTTTTCTTAAAAATTAAGTTCACGTTATTATGTGAACACTGGGGTAGTGAGCCTACAGTAGGTTCCTACGACTTTATGTGAGCCTAGTACTTATTCATAAAATATCTTGAAGTCGGGAAAGAAAATTTGTTGATCAGGTGGCAAGCTCGGAGGGGACAACGCCTTTATTATTTAAAAAATCCACTCAACTTCCGAGCGTCAAAACACTCGAAAATATTGAATGGAACAATAGTTTATTGACGTTTAAAAACGGTTATTTTTACGGTGGATATTTTAGATAATACAAGGGCTGTTGGGTATAAAGTGTTCTTACCTGTAGTTTGACAGTAGCATCTTCAAGGTTGATCTTGCAGGTGAAGAATGAGGCGCCGATGGTCGGCGATATGTGCTTCGAGAACATCTTGCCGATGTACCGGACCACCATGCTGGTCTTGCCTACGCCTGGAACGTGAGACAAAAAAACTTTTTGGATTGGTTTGTATTTATTTTTATTTATATTTTCTAGGAAATAAACCGGTTTTGAGGACTAGGAACTTTGCGGTTTTTTTTAACAGAATTAGCACACTGGTCTTGACTATTTTTAAATATGAATAAACCATGCACAACGAAAAAACGGCCGCTTTTGTCTTGTGCAGGTTTTATTAATATATCTATTAATGACGTAAATGTATGTATCTATCGATTATCGTATGTACTATAGATAAGAACATATTAATTTAATCCCTTCTTAAGCACAGATTTCCAAACTAATATTCTTGATATCTTTGATAGCTTTCCCATCCAACAACGCCATTGTTCAATCCAGATAATAAACAGCAAATGGAAATTGTTGTGTCATCTCCCAGGCTCGGAAAGTATGCTGTCACAAGTTTCATACGATAAGGCAAACAAAAGCCTATTTTAAACTATCTGCATTTATGTACGCTTCGAAATTTGAACGCGACGCCCTATGGTGTATAAAAATCAATGAAGGAACTCCTTTGACTCACCTGTCAAAGCAAAGAAGAAGGAAACTCATTTCAGTACCTAGTCTATTGTTTTTCTTGCATCTAACAGAATCATTTCCTCGCTCTGTGAGATGAAAAGTTCTGAGTTTCGCTCGGATGCAATATTATTTGTGTCTTGTGCTTCTGAATACTCGCTACGCTCGTGGCTCTATTTTAGAAACCTTCCCTAGCTCGGTATTCAATACAAGCACTCCCTGCAAACAATAGTTTTGCATCCATGCATAACAAATAACTATTGTTGAACAATTTGATGTATTATCGCTTTTTTAATTTCTCAAAAAATAGAAGGTAAACAGACTACTGTTCGGTGTAATTTAGGTATCATAATACAAAAGGGATTAGTATCGATACGCCCAATAAAAAATGTCAGACATCTATGATACTGAGCTTATCATATCTTTACAAATGGAAAGTCTTGTAAAGACTATCTAGATTTCAAGGGCCTTAGCCTGTAACGCGATGGCCTGTCGATGGCGTCCCACCAGAAGGACAAAACCGGGGTTTCCTCGTTTTTCTCCTACAACCAGAGAACTAATCCTCAGAATTAGAATCAGAATATTCTTTGCTGTACTACAAAAACATTAAAAAGACCGACAGCATTAATAAATCGTAATTGAAGCCGTCAACTGGGAGCCCATTTTGGCACCATTGTGTTACAGACTAAGGCCCCTGATCTCACCGTCTCTGCTACATTGCGTGAGGAAACCCGCGGCTTAGTTGGCTCCGCACTTTACGTAACACCGTGTATATTTTTTAAGAATTTTGAGTAGCTCCATGAATTTATGATAAGTTTTCGTGGGGAAAATGCTCGAATTGATTAAATTATGACTACTGAGCTCTAAAATTGCATTAGCTACAGGCAAGAAATGTAAACAGACCTATCTCTTTGTTTATTCAATCGGACGGCTTCCGCAGATAAAACATTATGTTATTGAAATTATTATTGCATTTAGGTACCAGCAACGTAATAATGCGATGCTATTACATTCCTTACGTCATATTGTATTTATTTAAACGAGCGAGCGAAGTTCTCCGAGTCTACTGGAACAATCCGGCGTTTGTATGTATGTTTGTGTGTTTGTATGTTTGTATGTATGAATGATCGTTCGACGATAACTTGAGTAATTTTGGTCCGATCGTTATGAAATTTGGTAGGCGGGTAAATGAAATTAAAGAATTTTTAAGTTCGAACATGAGCCAAATCGGTCGAGGGATTGCCGAGATATCGGGTTGTTAAGTTTATATGGGGTCGCGAGTTCACAGTTCGGGGCGAACCACTAGTTATCTTTTTGTGAGTGTAAGTATAAAGTAATCGTATCGTATGGTATGGGCACCTCCTCAAGAGTATTTTAGCTGGCTATCTTATGGCTTTCTGTACAATAAAAAAAATAGAAGTTAAAAACTAAAACCCGACTACTAAAAGGCTTAAAACAAGACCTGCTTATCCTTAAAATAGACTCATAGATAAATTAATCGTAGTCGGAGGCCATCGGTTTATCAAATGCGAATGTGGTGTCCTCCGACTACGATTAATTTATCTATGAGTCTATTTTAAGGATAAGCAGGTCTTGTTTTAAGCCTTTTAGTAGTCGGGTTTTAGTTTTTAACTTCTATTTTTTTTTGAGCTTTTTAGTAAGTCAGTTTGGATGATCACCTAGAATAGAACCAAGATGAGCAAAAAAAAAACACATTTTGGAATTTTTGTTCTATTTGTTATGTTGACGCTGCATGTGTTATACATTTTTGAAAATGTTTTTTAAAGCCCTTTCATTTGATACGCATGACGATGGTATATGATAATTTTTATTTTTAGGTCCACCACTTTAGGGCGCAGCACAGCCGCCATGTTGGTTTTTTTCAAAATAAAACTATTCTATGTTACCTGGGTGATTAAGACGAATCAAACGACACCTCATTTATTGAAATCGGCCGAGTAGTTTAGGCTCTGCGAGGGAACAGATGAACACACAAACATACATACATACATACATACATACATACATACATACATACATACATACATACATACATACATACATACATACATACATACATACGCTGCTAAAATCATAACCCTCCTTTTTGCTTCGCGTAGTCGGGTAAAAACTAAGGCCTTTGCATCTACGTAATGACATGTTTTATACAGCGTCCAGTGGCACCTTCACTCACACTAGATGGGTGAAGAGACCACTCGGCGCTGCAGTGCCTGGGACATTGTTTTAGATGGAGTAGGCTTGCCCAGCACCTATACCATCCTGACAGCTTAGTCGACCTAGCCCACAGGAAAGACAGGTCAATACGTGTGGAGCCAACTGAGCCGCGGGTTTCCTCACGATGTTTTCCTTCACGGTTAGGGAGTGCAATATCGGGGGTTGTATCTACCGATTCCGGGATCGGATGGATGTATCCACGGATCCCGCCGAGTTGTCTTCGACCCATCGAGTTTTTGGTCTACAAACCGATACGATGTCAATGTCAATGTAGCCATACCACTGCTATGTTTGGAGGAAAATATCGTGAGGAAACCTGAGCAGCTCAAGCGTCGTTCAGCTCGTAAAATAGCAACTCTCTCTCACCATGTATAAATAGAGGACTGTTCCCAACTAGTTAGAATTTATACAGGGTGTTCAGAATGGTCCTGTGACACTGAAGGGGGTCGCTTTACTCATTAATACAAGCAATATTTACTATGGGACCAAGTTACAAATCTCGACAAACATATCAGCGTTATAAAGATTTTTATAAGGTTAAAAAATATCAGCGTTTCCATACAAAAATTGTATGCCTACTGTACCAAATGTATGGAGCAGGTGATATTTTTTCAAGAGATTACATACTTGGCCCCTAAAAATTGCTTGAATTGATGGGTTAAACGTACCCTTTCAGTGTCAAAGGAATTTTTTGTAACAGAATCAAGAATCAATTTGTTTTATTCAATATTCCATAAATAAATTATTTACATTGAACGTCAAAATATTATCTAAAGTAAAAAAAAAGGTATATAAATCAGATACTTATTACTATCTAATACTAAGTATCTAGCTACTTTTTTTTCTCCATCCTGTATAGGCTTATCCATTTCATAGTAACCTATTTGCTGATAAGATTGGAGCAGTCAAGTGAATTGAATTGAGTAATTTGATTAAGCAGGGACGGATTTGGAAACCATTCTGGGGGAGCTCAATGGGTCTTCGCAAGAATCTGTGCTAAGCAAAAGTTCTTATATGGCCACGCTTGTAAACGCTATCTACTCCGAAAACGGCTCATTGAAAAGCTTGGGCTTTTAGACTAAAAAGCCTACTCCTTGCGCCAAAACGACAAAAGAAAAGTTAATGATTAATTGAACGAGCGAGCGAAGCGAGCGAAGTTCTCCGAGTCTACTGGAACAATCCGGCGTTTGTATGTATGTATGTATGTATGTATGAATGTTCGTTCGACGATAACTTGAGTAAATTTAGTCGGATCGTAATGAAATTTGGTAGGCAGGTAAATAAGGCAAAGATAATTTTTAAGTTCGAACATGAGCCAAATCGGTCGAGGGGTTGCTGAGATATGGGGTCGCGAGTTCATAGTTCGGGGCGAACCACTATCGAAGGCGTAATAAATCGAACATTTGATTGTTAGACTTTATTGCACACAAAAATAAAAATAAACTTAAATGACATGATAGTAAGAGAACGTGTACAAGGGCGGACTTATTTCTAAAGAAATTTCTTCCAGCCAACATTAATTGGATCGAAAGTTTCAAACAAAACATTCGATCTAGATAGAATACTTTTTATTGTAAAATCAGGTAAATCTTATGGATGTTCTATTGGAGATAGGAAGATCAACCCCTATCAGCACTTGCTTAGTGAAATGAAGCAGTTTTTTAATTTATTGTTTCCCCCTAAATCCATCTCTGTCGCCGAGTCAAGGACGTTGGTGTAACCTGACACCACACCACAGGGCGCGACCTGTGACTTATTTACTGTGCGCTATGCACTTGTTTTTCACTTGTTAACAGTAAAATGTCGTGAGGAAACCTTGTTTTTCCTAGAGTGGCTGAAAGGATGGATAGGGGCTGGGCTATCTTATGCCAAGAATCAAACGTACTTATGCCGCGTGAGGCTACGAAGGAGTATTTAGGTGTGTCTTGTTTATACATGCCTTGTTTTTTTTGACAACCAGTTTCAGTATTGGGTCAATGAGTTTTTTTCTGTCATGGTGGGGTATCCTTAAGGCGCCGTGCATAGTGAATTGCCCGCGCGCAAAAATGCACAAAATCGATTCCTGAATCAAATACACTAAACAAATCAAAAATTTTCACATATCAAACCCTAGAATTAGTTGAGACCTATCTAAAACAGCCAGTTTTGTGTTGACATTCATAAACGTTTTGAAGATATTTTGCGTGACAAAAAATAGGCGGCGCACTTTTTTTCAAGCAAAATATCTTGCAATCTGTTATGGATATCAACACAAAACTGGCTTGGTTAGATAGGTCTCACCTAATTCTAGGGTTTGATATGTGAACATTTTCGATTTTTTTAGTGTATTTGATACAGGAATCGATTTTGTGCATTTTTCTTTGCGGGCTAATTTACTATGCCCAGTGCCTTAACACACTTTGATTCATACATTACATTCGTTTCTAGTGTATTACAAGTAACTCTACCTAAAATTTATATAAACACTAATTTAAGCAGTTACGTAATAAACCCAAATGGGCCTATGCTTCTGAATTCCAATAAGATTAGCCATCTATAAATGGGTGCTTAGGAAACAAGTTTCTTCAGAACCTGTTTTTATTTATAAACTAGCTGTGCCCGCGACTTTGTATGCGTTTTTACACATGTGACATTTAATTTAAATTCGACTGTGGAGGAAAACTCAAAAGGAAGGTTTTTTTTAACCCCCGACCAACAAAGAGGGGTGTCATAAGTTTGATAGCTTTGTGTGTGTCTGTTTATGTGTTTATGAGGGTGTGCCTGCCTGTGTGTCTGTCTGTGTGTGTGTGTGCCATAATCTAAACAATAAATTTATGATAAAATATGTTTTGTTTAGATTAGGTATCGCCCGTGTAAGATACCAGGAAGCTTAGCATAAGAATTGCCTGGGAAGTATGGGGGTTTATTTTGTATCTCCATCGACGTAGAGTGGGATAGATAAAGTTATAAGCCCATAGATAAGGTCTTACCCATTCTCATGCTAAGCCAGCAAGCAAAGTATAAGGTTGGGTTAGAGCGTATCTACCGCAAATAACTCTGTCTATCCCGCTCTACGGCAAACAAAATATATTTTTTTAATATCAAGTTGGGCTCAGTAGAGTAAATATTTAAAAAAAGGCACAAAAAAATTTCAACCTCGCGTGGGTTCAAATCCAGAACATTTCGACCGCGACGCAACAGTTAAGTACTACATTTCTAACATCGATAAACTTTGTCCGACCTCCACCGAAAACCACTCACAATTCCCTCCAGCAAGCATCATAAGGCTGGGTTAGAGCGTATCTATGGCTCTGTCCATCCCGCTCTCCGTCAAACAAAAGAGTGAGATACCTATTATTTTAGAACAGTGGGTAGAACAGTGGACTCTGAAGTGAAAGGTCCTAGGTTCGATTCCCGGTGCGGGCATGTATCTATGACTTTGTTTAATTTCAAAGTTACGTACATTGTGAATTTGTAGTAGCAATACCACTCGTTGACGGTGAAGGAAAACATCGTGAGGAAACCCGAGTGTGAGGCATTATACCCTCAACGCAAAAATCGCCAACCCGCATTGAGCACGCGTGGTGATTAAGCTCGAACTCTCTCTCTGAGAGAAGGCCTTTGCCCAGCTAGTGGGACATGTACAATTGTACAGGCTACATCTTACTTACTTTTTTTACCTATTATTTTAAACCCATAGATACGCTCTAACCCGGCCTTATGCTACGCTTGTAGAACTAACATTTTCCGCCAAAATAAAATAAAAACAAATGCCGATTTTTCATTTACAATATGCGCCCCAAATGCCAAAAGTCGTAGCGTGCTATTATACAGAGTGTTAAAATAAATAAATAAAAGACCGCCAACAAAGCGGGAGACCACGTATACGTACGTATACGTCGTATAGTCCTCATCATAACGAACATTTTTGCCCAAGGAACTATGCCTGGGAAATCAACGATTTCCGAGATAATAAAGTCGGACTTATTTTTTTTATTTTTTTTTCAGAAATATGTTCAGTATCACGTTCTTAACATACCTTCTCAAGAAGCCGTATCAAAATTATGAACATTTCTTACAAAAAATCAAGTTAAAATTGCAACCCGCAATGTAGGTTTTCGAGAGAATGTGGTTCAAAGTCGGACTTTTAATTTTTTTTTTGCAGAAATATGTTCAGTATCACGTTCTTAACATACCTTCTCAAGAAGCCATATCCAAATTATGAATATTTCTTACAAAAAACGAAGTTAAAATTGCAACCCGCAATGTATTCTAAACATCGGATAGCCTAAGTTACTCCCAGAAACGTAAGTTACGACCATGTTAAGTTTGGTTGAAAACTATTCAGCGGTGTTCGCGTTTATCGTGTTCATACAGACAGACAGACAGACAGACAGACAGACAGACAGACAGACAGACAGACAGACATAAACCGTTTTTTTTGCATTTTTGGATTCAGTATAGTTTACTTAGTAACCCCTGCTAGTTTTTTTCTAAAAATATTCAATGTACAGAATTGACTTCGCTAGAGTTTTATTATAAGTATAGATGTTAGCTTTGACCTGTAGCTTTGCTTGTTTGGTTCATATATTTCTGTACAGGGATGAATAACCGTAGTGGTTGTATTTCTCTTAGGGAATTCGGAACCCAAAGTTTTTTGTTCGAAAGTCCGTTATTGGCTTAATCTTATCTTTAGACAATATTGAGAAACTAATTTTATTTTGGTCCAGTAGTTTTGTTTATATAAAATGCTAAAATGTTTTGTTCCTATGACCGCCAACAGTATGCAGACCGTCGCGTGACGTCATAAAACTGTATCTTTGAAACGTTGTAAAATCCAAACTACTGAACCAAAATAAAAAATATTGAAATTAGTTTCTTATAATAGCCAAAAGTTTTGAATAAGCCAATAACGGACTTTCGAACAAAAAACTTTGGGTTCCGAATTAATTTAAATTGTTTCTAGATACTATAAAAATTCATGTAAAAATCTATTCATTTATTTATTCAAAGCATACTGTATAACTAATCTGTTTATGACCCAAATATAAAAAAAAAAATTCACCATGTCTACCTAACTTCAATTAAATTTTTTTTTACGGAAATGTCGCAGATAGCGCCCCTATGCGTATACCCCAACACCTACAACCCGCCCCCAACTTGACCCACCAACCAATTTCTATCGTCCCATTTTACTCCGTAGTTTGTTTTTACAGAGAAATTGCTGCTACCCGTGTGCCTGTTGATTTTAGGACCCATCCACTCACACTCCTAGCCAGTTTTCTCAAAAATTACAACCGATCTTTCGTGATTACATTCTGGACCTATGACCTATCCCACGTTAGACCAACTAAGTAGGTAGTTTGTTAGTGAAAGTGGTGCAATTTTTACGAAGTACTTATCTTTGAATTAAATCAACAATTGCTGATAAGATACGCTACAGGCTCCGAGCAGTCTCAATTCCAGATTGGGCTCCTACCGACCAAATCTTGTCCGAATCAGTGTAAAATTTGAGTGTAATAAAAAACTTAATTCAAGCAACAACCACGTGCAAATAGAACGCAAAACTGGTTGGCTATTACCGCCCACTGGGTTTCATAACAACGCTAGTTCAATCACAGCTATTAGAGCATAAAAACCTGTTTATATTAGTTTAACAAAAAATCGCTTACCTTGCGAACCTAAAACTACGATTTTAGCTTCTACCACTTTCATTTTGGCAACTGAAACAGTTTGGAACACATAGATACCTACACTTTTCAGGCACTTTGCACAAAACTTTTACATTGTCTAATGGATTAAAATAAATAAAAAACGCAAAATAAACTAAAATAAAAACAAAATTCACATCACATCACATTCCTCCGCGCTGACATTTGAATTGAATGAATGGAAATATTTTATTTTGACGTTTGACGTTAAACGTTCATTCAAAAATATTCGTTCACTCAGACGAAAACTGAGCATGAGCGACATCTATGATAATTTTTAAGCAAATATATCTCCGCTACTCAACGCTAGATGGCACTACCATTTATTGGAATGCTATTAGACGATAGATGGCGCTAGCGTCAAAAAATTTGTAAACATTGGAACGGAAATGCCGGGCAACTCTGAAAACGTTTTCATTTGTTCTCGATCGTGAGTCGTGACGCAATATTGAAGAACTGCGAAAGCACTGCACAATTTTGACCGCTAAGAAGCTTATAAGTATGATAAGATTATTTCTAGTACCTACAATAAAGAATAGAAGTGGTGTGTGGTGACTGCCCTAAGAATAGCAAAGTACCACCCTCTATCCAACCGAGGTGTCTTAGAAGCCGACTAAGGCAATTTTAGAGGTTGAACTCCTCACCTCTATAGGGTATACGGACCTCAACAGCATTGATCTGCAATCCGTATAGGAGAAGGAAAACTCCGAATCTAAAACCGGAACTGGCGAATTCCGTTAGGCACGAGTAAGATCCAATCTGAACAGCGGCCAACTGCCTGCAGCCAACCTTAGCCAAGGCCCCTGGCCAACCAAGGCCCCTGGTTCCACACGTAACGTAGATACGTCCAGTGGATGTCATTGAAAAGCGACCATTTTCAAGGTCTTCCACCAACCCCCTAGCTCCGGCCCTGCACCAAACACAACAAGTCAGACATAGGTTGATTAACAAACGTGCTACTCTCTCCTTCTTCCTCGCTCCCGTTTGCTTTCTCTCGCCCTCTCTCTCCGTCGGGTGCAATGCCTAGTTCAGTCATCTTTAATTTGTCCGTACGCATTTTGTCGGTTGGCGTTGTAGGCCGGGAGGAGGCAACAAATAACAAGGGAGGATGGCAAACCCTCACCTGGGGGGTTACCCTTGACACTATTGCGATCAAATTGAAAAAGTTAAAAAAAATATTTCTGTTTAAATTCGAATAGTAATGCTTTAATGTTTATTCAAAGGTAAGGCTGTTTTATTCAATAAAAACACAAAATGCGTCTTAATTTGTAAAATATTAAAATTTGTAAATTGCGCCATATTGGAAAAATGCGTCAAGGGTAGAGGGCCCGAAGGCTCACAACAACTGAATAGGAATCACAACTCACAAGGGCGATAAACACGAAAGATGCTAGTGTCACCGACAGTCCTCTATGAAGAGAATCTACAAGAGAAACAATAGCCTACCTAACGGGCTACGACAGATTGACCTTTGAGCAATTTTTAAGACCTAGAGATACAACCTGCATCCATAAAATCAGAAACGAGTACGTCCGAGGAAGCCTAGGAGTGCGCGACATCGCCGATAAAGTGCAATAAAGTAGGCTGAGATGGTTTGGGCACGTAAAGAGGAAGCCACCTGACTACATCGGAAATGAGGCGTACCCTGGCGGAGATCCAGAGAAAGACTGAAAACTAGGTGGATGGATGGACGTGGTCCACCTGGTTTTTATTCGCAGTAGGTACAGACAAATCTGTTGAAAAATATTTTGCTGTCTCGCGTGCGCAAACTGACAAGGGCGTCGCCAAGGGGGGGCAGCTGCCCCCCCCCTAGAGATTCTAAAAAAGTTGCCAAATATAATGTAACCAAAGTCCTAAGTCTTTGAGTTAATTTGCTTGAAGTTCAAGCCTTGAACAATCATTCCCGTACGTCGAAACTCGAATGAATTCACCAATTCCACTCCTAATATTCCGTACGCTCAACTACGCTCTGGATGTAGATGTAAGGCTCGTAGTACAAGTGAAAAGCTTCATGTGCTGTCGACTTTACCTACAATTCATACCTACTTTTCTCATTCATAGAGAATGAGAAAAGTATGAATTGTAGTAGGTAAAGTCAACTTGCCCCCCCCTGCGCCATCGGCTGGCGACGCCCTTGCAAACTGAGCAACCTGAAGAAAATTCGAAACCTGAAATACGAAAACTGAAGAAAATTCGAGGTTTCGTATTTCCTCTCGCGGAAATTGGGGACTAAGTTTGTATGGAGAAAACACTAATGTGAAAGCTATGTCTGTTATTATAGCGTAGCGACGATTTATAGAGTAGTTTAGTTGAGATTGTGTTCTATCAATAGTGGCATAAGGCCTTCATACTGCGTAAATCATAGGTATATGTTATCTGTTGGTGTGCCTAAATAAAAATATTCTAGCTTGACCTCATCCCGGCCTACCGTCTCTCTTCCACCCGCCCCCGACGCTCGCGAGGTACTAATTTGAAGTGATTAGCGAAAATGGCCACTTTGAGCTCGAAACGTGCACTCATTTGGACGAAGTAAGAGAAGATTTTATAACGTAAGTATCACAGGGAGTTGGGGGAGGTGGGAAAAGAAACGACGTGTCTGGGCGAGGTCTGAAATATTATACGGGGTGGGCCTAACGTTGACACAAAGAACAATAAAATATTTAAAAAAAATCTGTTAAAATACCCAAATATTATTAAATTGTGGCCTCCCTCACTATTTTTTTAATAATGCTTAGTCCGCTCTCGCAATATCGGACGCCATATCGCGCGCGCGTTTTGAGAAGCTCGGGAGTGTCCGCACGTCGCGGTTATTATACTTATTATAGAACAAATTGAACAAGGTAATTTGTGCAAATTAACCCGAATGCATCACAGTCTAAGCAGCCCCTCTACCCTTGCTTGACGCGTTCTTTTCAATAAGGCGGAATTTACAAAATTCAATATTTCACGAATTAAGACTCATTTTATATTGGTATTGTACAAAATAATTACCTTTGAATAAACATTACGAAGTATATAAAATCAAAGGATGACTCTATGCGATATAGGTACCTAAGAGAATAAATTTTTAAACTTTGTAAATATGAACGCAATGGCGTCAAGGGTAACCAACCTAGTGGGACAATTTGCTGTTTGAACGGGTCAGGGGGGTTACCCTTGACGCTATTGCGATCAAATTGATAAAGTTTTAAAATTAATTTCTCTTTGAATTCGCATAGTAATGCTTTTATTTTAAATACTTTGTAGTGTTTATGTGTGTAAGGCTTATTTATTCAATAAAAATACAGAATGCGTCTTAATTTGTGAAATCTTAAATTTTGTAAATTGCGCCGTATTGCGGCCGTATTGGAAAAATGCGTCAAGGGTAGAGGGGCTGATTTGGATTGGTCCCGCGGTCCCGCCTGCTTACACTGTGATGCAGTCGGTTTTTTTTTTGTTATTTATCAGTTTTTTTTATTAAATCTGTATTACCCATTTTTACCGCCCCTTAGTCCGGCCCTGTCGGGTATCCAATTAGCGAACAGATTAAAGATATACCTCGGGGGCCATTACCCGGCACATTACCGCCCCCACCACCCCACCGCCCCACCGATCCCCCTCGGCGCAAGGGACAAGCTTTTCGATTCCGCGATTTTCATTAATGCAATCGATTCTCGCCAAAAGTAGCCACTTTTGGTTCAAGGATCTAGAATCCGAACCTTAGGTCCTAAAAATAGATAAAACCCGTGTTGAAAAATCGCAGAGAATTTTTAGCAAAAAACGCATCTAAAAAGAAATTTTTTTTTTTTCATTGGCAGCGCTAGTTGTTTTCAGCACAAATTCATAACGCATTTCATTTCATTGCATGCCTACAGGCGTGGCTATAGAAAAACCGGAATATAGCTGTCAAATTTCGCTTAGCACAGATTAATAATAATTTTGATTCTTCTATGGCCACGCCTAGTAGGCGCCATCTAAGAAATGCTTTGTGAATTTGTGCTGAAAACGGCACCTTTATTTAAAAAAAAAACATGGTGAGATTTATTATTTAGCCAAAAGCCAAGGGATCCTTTTGGTCATCTGCCATCACCGTAGCAAAAATAAATTGAATTAATTAATTATAATTATCCTTAAAGTTTGGCTAACAAATTAAAAGTTGATGCAGATAGATTAAGAGAAGAGAACCCCGCCAACTAGCGCCGCCAATAAAAAAAAACAGTCCATAGATGCATTTTTTCACAAGTCGTCGTTTTTTTCTTGTGAAGGATTTAATGATTTTATAAGAGCTACGGTGGCACAGACAGACACACAGCCAGACACACACACTAACAGCGGTTAAACTTATAAATAACACCCCTCTTTTAGGCTCGGGGGTTAAAAATACGTCGGAAAAGTGAAGTAAAGAAGAAAGTTTTATGGGAAGAAGAAGTGTGACAATAGCAAATAGTGTCGACGACGAAGAAGATCCTACGTGTGGGCGGGCGGGCGCGCCACCGCGTCCGCCCGCGCCCCTACCACCCCCCGCACCGCAGCTCTCGGCGCGCGCGCAACGGCTACTTAAACGCAGTTCGAGACTAGCCACGGTGTCGCGAGGGCCGTCTCGTTCTCCATGAAGAAGGTCTCCGAATGAGAACCGAAACTAGTCGGCTACACCGACAAATTACTAGTGAGTAAAACCTTGATTTAATAGAAAAATGTAAAGAAGAAACCCATAAAATCGCCTTACCCCGCTGCCTTGCACCATCCTACTTGTTTCAGTCGTGAGTAATTGTTTAATCGCAGTTAGTTAGCCCGGCGTTATGTCTAGCTATTTATTTCATTGTTCTATACCTATAAGTGTCTATCTACCTACAGCTAACGCGCTACTAACTGGCCCCACCTTCGGTAGAGTCCAGTAACATTGAGCCGTTTTCACGGCTGTAAAATTTCGCTTTTTCTGAAGATCTTTTAAACGAGCGAGCGAAGCGAGCGAAGTTCTCCGAGTCTACTTGAACAATCCGGCGTTTGTATGTATGTATGTTTGTATGTATGAATGTTCGTTCGACGATAAATTGAGTAAATGAAGTCGGATCGCCATGAAATTTGGTAGGTGGGTAAATGAGGCAAAGAGATTTTTTAAGTTCGTGAGCCAAATCGGTCGAGGGGTTACTGAGATATGGGGTCGCGAGTTCGTAGTTCGGGGCGAACCACTAGTTAATCTGTAGGTAAGCGAAATTTTACAGTCACATTCCGGTTCTTGTACGGCCAAGCCTATGAGCGCCATCTACCAAGGGCTTTGAATTCAGCTTTTAACTTTCAGTTGAAAACGGGCCATATTGATATCATAATTACTGTGTATCTTCTAGCTCTTCGTATAAATTTTGAATGTGAATTTGAGTATTCAGGGATTCCACGAACCACCTTTAAAGAGACCTGCCGAATACTTCCGCGCAAGCTATAGGTAGGTACCTCCGAGTAGGAGGGTAGATGGAAATATGTGGTTTCTTTAGCCGAAGCTGGATATTGTTTAATGGCAGTACGCTTTCACAATCAACGGGAATTTTCAGCGTAAACATTAGTTAGACAACGTGGGGTTGAGAAATGCGCGCATCATTAAAGCAGCTGGAAATAAACGCTATTTTATATCGACAGTTCTGATAGTTGTAGATAAAGGACTATAACATTCAATAAACAAAGTTAAAACCTCACAAGACGGGCAAATGCACCTATCCGATCTAGTGTAGTAAAAAACATAAGACTCTACATTTTCAAGTTTTTCATCTTTACTTCTAAAATACCCAACCGATTTTCACGAACTTTGGCAGGCAGTTAATTTGAAACACGGGGAAGGCCATAAGCACCGGAAATCCCGAGAAAAACAAGGAAAGGCGAATTAAATCACCACTCAAGAGCTATAAACGGAGGTCAATTCATGAATACAACATGTTACCGCCACCCACATGTAGATGGCGCTGTTCGGAATTTATCGTCACTTTTATTGTTACGGCCACTTTTCGCGGGCTTTTATCCTGATGAGAAAATCTGTAATTTCTCTCTTGATCCGGACCTTTAACATATTTTCGC
Source organism: Zelleria hepariella (assembly GCA_949319315.1). Lineage (NCBI taxonomy): Eukaryota > Metazoa > Arthropoda > Insecta > Lepidoptera > Yponomeutidae > Zelleria > Zelleria hepariella. The sequence goes on from OX439385.1 coordinate 1,216,320, forward strand.
TCCGATCGGCGCAATTTGGATAATGTATTGCAAGTTTGCTTGTAATTTGTTTTTGTTATCGGCGCGGATCGGCTGTATGGTTGATGTTCTAGCTTAGTCGAGCGAATGAAAAGGATATTGATATCGTTTTCGGGGAGGAGACTGGGTTTTGGGTTTAGATTAGATAGTCTTTTGTTTTGGGTTTGTGGGCAAGAAAGAGATTAAACTAAAAGGTTTCTTCAAAACTACGAGAAATATGAGTGTATGTCCTAGTTATTGTATAGCCGGGCTACAATATCATGTGTAAATAGATACATCCTCTGAGGCACCAACTTACTAACTACAAAATAAAGAAACTTTTTTTCAAGAAAGTTCAAAAATGTCAAACTTGTAAGTTACGTTTCCTTCTACCCTTGACGCATTATTTTCAATATGGCAGAATTTACACAATTCAATATTTCACGAATTAAGACTAATTTTATATTGGTATTGTACAAAATGTATTGTACCTTTGAATAAACATTACGAAGTATATAAAATCAAAGGATGACTATATAAAAGAAAAATAAACTTTGTAAATATGAACGCAATGGCGTCAAGGGTAACCCCCACAAAATTACACGTGAAACTGTTGGTATAACTAGTATCACGAATTTAATTTCATGCCACTAGTTTACTAATGTAATTCCAGCTTTAAGTAAACGTTGTTAAAATGTATCAAATCCAGCAAATTAGCCACAAATGTCTTCGATCCACTTTAGATACAAAGAAAACGAAACACAAAAGTGGGCGGGAAAATCCAAGATGGCCGATTTGCGCTCGTTTGGCGCCAGTTTCCGGACGCCATTACAAAAGTGGATTATACAAATTGCGAAAAGACTTACGGCGCCGATTTAGGCTTTATAGTCGAGAAATTAGGGACTCAAATCCTCTGTGCGGGGTTTGAAATGGCTCTTGCCACAAGTAAAGTTGGAAAATCGAAAACATTACACAAATTAGGTGCAAAGGAAGTAATATAGAGTTGTAAATACACCGTTGCAATATTTCGGTCAGTGTGCTCATTCTGTAAAAAAAAATCGCACAGTTGCTAGTACTTCAAATCTGTTAATCGGCGGGAAAATATAAATAAAAGTAGTGAGATATCACGTGTATAAATTTTTACAATTCATAGTCACAAATGTACGTAATTTTGAAAAGAAACAAAGTCATGGGTACTATTTTTAATCCCGACCCAAAAAGGGGGGTGTTATAAGTTTGACCGCTATGCATGTGTATCTGTCCGTGTGTCTCTGACTGTGGCACCGTAGCTCTTAAACGGGTGAATTATTTAAATGGGGTTTTTTTATTTGAAAGCAGATTTTGTTGCGAGTGCTTTTAAATATCTTTTACCAAAATATGTTCAGTATTTTATGAGATATGCTTATTTTAAGCTAAAATGTCGGGGGTATTGAAAAAATAATTGAACGAGCGAGCGAAGCGAGCGAAGTTCTCCGAGTCTACTGGAACAATCCGGCGTTTGTATGTATGTATGTATGAATGTTCGTTCGACGATAACTTGAGTAAATTTATCGGTGTCGGATCGTCACGAAATTTGGTAGGCAGGTAAATAAGGTAAAGAGAACTTTTTATTTTGAACATGAGCCAAATCGGGTTGCTGAGATATGGGGTCGCGAGTTCAAAGTTCGGGGCGAACCACTAGTTTAGTCGTTTCTATGAGAGGGTAGTATCAGCTCCCTATGATATACTTGGGCCGCTACCCTCCCTTGTACTCCGTCGACCCTCCTATATCACGAACGTCTACATACATAAAGATGGTAGTTTACATAAAAATACCATTGCCTCTAACATATTGGTGACAGTTTCGTGCGTTTGTTCGTCTTGTTTATTGGTTTAAAATCTCGGATTCATTTGGTTAGTTATCGTCGCTCTAGAATGATAACCTCGTATGTCCAGAGATCCAAACTTTACAGGAAACGAAAAAAATGATTCATTTCGTCAATGTTTAAAATATTAATAAATGTTTAAAATATTAATAGATGGCATAAGTAGTCATAAAATTGTATTCAGAAGTTCGTTACATTATGAAATACGTGGTTTTCATTCGATTTCTAAAAAGAAAAAAAAAATTTTTTTTTACTTACCAGGTTATTATTCTACACTTCTACAGCGACGTTATGCTCACAGTTAAAGCTCTCTGAGACGAGTGTCAGTCATCGATAGCTGATTGCTAATGGCAATCTCATACTGAGAGATTCCGTGCTTCAGAATTTTTGATGTTAGAGGCCCTTTGGGCGGTCTAAATACTTTGACCTTAGTGGTGGCACAGGTGGTGGCCACTACCTCACATACGATTACTACGGTTGAAAAAGCAAACAAAATCGACATTTGATAGCCTCTACCGCACTGTTGCACTCTACTGCATCTAAACATGTTACAGGCACAGCATTTGAATTATCGCTGCACTCATCTATGAGTGGAGATTTACAGGGCGGCCCAAACATAGACGTCAAGCGAGAAAATCTACAGGGTGCACTCGAATTCAATAGCGAAACTTTAAGGGGACATTCCAATCATGATTATGAAAACCACAGTAGTGGTCTTAAAGCATCCCGGTGAGATGACTTTTTATTTTTTTCTGATACCAAAAACTACCTTAGTCAATCATAAAGAAACGATATCAGTACTAAAAGCTACAAAAATCATATCAAAAAATATTCAAAATTAATCGATTAAATTTAAATAAATCACTTTTCAACGCAACGACACACTTTCGATCATATGTTCACCTTTCCGGTCGACAAGTTGGAAATGCAATAATCGACCAAAAGAGAAACCACTCCTAAAGGCATCAACATAAGATCCAAAATTATAAAATACGCACTGTCTGTAGGCCCCTGTAGGTAACTTCCGAGCAAAAATTCGCAAGAGAGTAATGCAATGCTTTTTAAAAATCACCCCTATTACAAAGACCGAAGGACGATCCATCCCTCCCTACGTATTCAAAGCTAAAAGCGCGAGCGCCGAAAGGTAAGAGAAGGACCAAGGACCTCCAGTGTTGCCACAAATATGGGTTTTTCCGTATTTGTACGGATTTGGGTAGTCTTTAATGTAAATGTAAAATTAGCTTATTAAGTAAGTATTTTTATACGGACTTGCAGTCTTTTTTAAGATACCTACCTAATTTAAACCCGTATTTTCGTAGATGTAACTTCGATCGTTATCGTAGGTAGTCCAGTACTGAGGACTTAAGTATGTGTTCGATTTTAGCCAAAAGCGTAGAATATAGGTACAGTCGGCCACAGTCTCAGATACCCCTTTTTTTCGATTGGCGCCCTTATGCCGCGCGCGGTAAGAGCTGCCATAGGGTATCTGAGATTGTGGCCGACCGTACCTACCTATGTAATAATGTAAGGCATGCCGATAGGCCCGGATAAGCCCCAGATAAGCCTGAAAATATGGACGAAGAACAAAACACACCCTGGCTCCGTTGAGGCGTTTCAAAGACGATTTAATTCACTTTTATATGGAATTTATAATTCACTTTAAATAACAATACATTACATACCTACATACGGATTTTAAAATGTAATAACGGCGCCACATGGCAACACTGGGGAATTTTGATTTAAGTGCCTACAGTGCGTTTCACGATATAATTCCCTTGGATGAACAAAAATAGTCCCTATTACATTGTAATAAGAGTTTCGTTAAGGGAACTCTCTTGCGTGAAACGCACACTACTACGTAAAAATATTGAGCGGCGGCGCGTGCGCGCCTCTCGCTCGCCCGTGATTATAGGTCATTTTGTAGGCGGGTCACCGCAGGTCAAAGCGCGCGGTGATAAGAGCTATACGCGTAGTACAGTCGCGTTCATAATGGGGTTAGTTAATAATCGTTTTATTTTAAATATTTTTTGTAGCTTTTAGTACTGATATTGTTTCTTTATGATTGACTAAGGTAGTTTTTGGTATCAGAAAAAAATAAAAAGTCATCTCACCGGGATGCTTCAAGACCACTACTGTGGTTTTCATAATCATGATTGGAATGTCCCCTTAAAGTTTCGCTATCGAATTCGAGTGCACCCTGTAGATAGCTGACACCGAGGGCTACCCGAATCACCCCCATGTATGTTCAGCCATTTTTTGTCGTTTAGAAGTTATGAGGCTTTTAAGGTTTTTTTGAAAAAAAAAAACCTAGCATTCAATTTTATTTTGTATTTTTTTTTCTTTTGACTTCTCAAAGATATTTTTTTTTTAGGGTCTCAGATAATTTATCTGTCGCCAAAAAAATAATGATCAGCTATGGACTTCTAACCTCCTGAGTCCCAAAGTATCTTTTTGTGATGTATTTTCTTGAAATTTTGGGTATTGGATATTTGAATCATACAAGAGTCAGAAAAAATCGTAAAAAAAAAATTGCCTGTGAAAAACTGGTTTTTCTCGATGTCCTAAATATAGGACATGTGTTTTGTAGTACAAATGATTTATCTTTTTAATGTACTTAATTTAGGATGTTTGTTCTCAAAGAAAAATAAAATAATCAATTCATAATCACATATTTATTGAAATTATCTGTTTTTATTTCTTATTTTTTACATAATCTTTATGAAATTAACAAAAACAAAATTGCAACTTTGGCTATTTATACGAAAACAAACGACAAAATGTAATTAGAATCTGAAAAAAATCAACTTTTCTTAATGAAATAATCAAATACTATTCTTATTCAAACACTAATTCTTAATTTAAGTCAGTCTCGCAGTCATATTAGAGATCATAAAATAAAATTATTCTGACTCTGAGTCAGCATTGTGCCCATGAAATTGAGCATAACAATTTCTAGAACTATTTAAACATAAAAAAACCTTGCAGGAGTGGCACTTTGCTGTCGTTTTTTTGTCACAGCCTTCTTTTCGGCATCTCTGTTGCTTCTTTGCTAGTCAAGCACAAAACGGCTGATTCTCTTAAATTGAAACCATCATCCTGTGGAAAGGTTGTGCTCCCTTCGTAAACTTTCATATCGCAGATTTGGCCATTTGGATTCGCCAAAACGAACACTTTTAGTCCCACGGGATTTGGTTTATTCGGGCAGTACTGTCTGATAATACATTGACCTGAAAATGGTAGTGAGAGATGTTCTGATTTATACTGAGCTTGGCACCCTGTACAGACACGATCAAATAAAGGACGAACTTTCCAAATTTTATCAGTGGCACGCAGACTTTCTGGTATATCATTGTTAAAAACGACTTTTAGCCGGGTACTCAGACAAAAAAATCTTTCCCGAGTCATGTTATCTGCTACTATCGAAAGTCGCCATGCTTTTTCCCAAAACATTTTGATTTTTGGGTAACCAATGCTAGCCATAATCAGATTAATGCCGATGAATGTCTTTAACTCCTTAATTGTAAGTCCAAGGTTTTTATGACTCTTCATTGTTTCCGTCTGATTTGTTGCTGTAACCATTTTTTCCAAAATACCGTCATCTATGTAGTCTTCAAAATAATCAAACATTTCAAAACTACTGAAGCCTCTCTTCGCACATAGCTAGGTGAGTGAAGGTTATGCATGACTGGAATAAATGTTCCCGTCCAAGTGTTACTCGTAGGAAGTGTGCGATTGTCTGGTGCAGCACCTCTTCCTCTACCGCGCACTCTTGCTGACCGTCCCCTGCTCCTTGTGGCTCTGCGAGTAGGTTGTCCACGTTGCCTGGTTCTTCCACGAATCACCGAAGATGACGACAGTACTGGTGACGATCGTGAGGGTGACCCTGATGCTGCTGATAAAGAATGCGGTGGTGATGATGATGGTAAATCATGGTTCCCATCAGATGCCAAGAATGATTCCTCTGAATCAGAAGTATTGGGCCGATCTGTATCTGAGTTGTCGCGTTGTTGGGGCGGCACGTATGGCTCATCATCGTCAGATCCACTGAAATCACCCTCACTGTCATTTAACTCATGAAAAATTGCATCATCATTCAAAACTGAAAAAATAAATATATCATAGTTAGAAACGCACGACCTAAAATAAGCACATCAAAAAAGCAAATGTTACTGTACGGGGAACTATTGTACTAAATTAAGGACAACAAATAAATCATGCAAATAATGTTAGGTTATTGATTTCGAGCAATGAAATTATTGTCGGTAATTACTGTCCCTATATCAATTATTGTATTACAAACATAAAAATTTGAAATGTCGTATAATAAACAATGATTACAACGGATTAACTTACCTCGCTGCGCCGGAGCATCGTGTCGTCGTTGTTGTGACGCCATTTTTGGTTTGACAGAAGTGACGTATTACCTGACACCTTTTTTTTTCACTCACTTAACTTGGGTACGTTCCGTTTCAAACAAAAAAACTATGATGTGATCACACAGTTTGACCAAATTTTTTTTTCTTCTCGATGTTCTAAATTTAGTACAAAAAGACTCAGGAAAGTTACCGCAATTTTGATCCAAAGTCCAAAAATTTTTGTTTTCGAGAAATCATCACTGAAATAGTTAGTATGGAGAAAAAAATTAGTAGAGGTCTGAAGGACTTTTTTTTTAAATTTCTAAAACTTGCTTAAAGCCTTAATGCTCAGAATAGTACAAAAAACTTGTCAGTTTATGGGACTTTTATTCAAGTAATTCGCGATCAAAGTCGAAAAACTGGAGTTGGAAGAAATTTTATTTCGATAGATTTTAATTTATTTTAGTTTTTTTGGTCGAAAATCATTGCAGGTAGGCTAATATCGCCTGTCAGCATGGCCTGCATTCGAAATTCACGGAAAAATAAAAATAAATCCTCATTAAATTTTCGGACTTTTTTTTCTAATTTTTATTTTATTATGTTTTGTAAGTGAATTCGGTAATAAAATAACTTGAAATTCAACTAATGAAAAAAAAAACACAAAAAAAAAAAAATATTTTGTCTTTTTTTTTTTTCGTGAATTTTTAATGCAGGCCATGCTGGCCGGCGATATTAAGCCTACCTGCAATGATTTTTGTCCGAAAAAACTAAAATAAATTAAAATCTATTGAAATAAATTTTCTTCCAATTCCAGTTTTTCGACTTTGATCGCTAATTACTTGAATAAAAGCCCCATAAAGTGGCAAGTTTTTGTACTATTCTGAGCACTAAGGCTTTAGGAAAGTTTTTGAAATAAAAAGAAAGTCCTTCAGACCTCTACTTATTTTTTTCTCCATACTAACTATTTCAGTGATGATTTCTCGAAAACAATTTTTTTTGACTTTGGATCAAAATTGCGGTAAGTTATAAAAGTCCATAGCAGGTCATTATTTTTTTGGTAATAGATAAATTATCTGAGACCCTAAAGAGTAAAAAATATCTCTGAAAAATCAAGAGAAAAAAAAGTTACAAAATAAAATCCAACGCTAGGTATATTTTTTCAAAAAAATCTTAAAAGCCTCATAACTTCTAAACGACAAAAAATGGCTGAACATACATGGGGGTGATTCGGGTAGCCCTCAGTGTCAGCTATCTAGATTTTTTCGCTTGACGTCTATGTTTGGGCCACCCTGTATATGACCCTTTGTAAATCATCGATCGGTCCTAGGCCTATTATGAGTTGGTGATGGTCGAGGCACACTGGCTCTAGTCAAAAGCACTAGTCAAAATGACAGTTTTTTCTTATGCGGAATTTATTCGTCGGTTCTAGGATATGGAATCTAGCCTAAAGATTCTCATTTGACATTTCGTTTTTAGCAAAAAACGCATCCATAAAGAAGATTATGTTTTTTTTTCATTGGCAGCGCTTGCGTAACGCCCGCCGCTTTAAATACCTACACAGATGTAGCAGCATCATTAGAATACTACTTGGTAAGTGACAGGACAAGAATGAAAGAGAAAAACACAAGACTGAAGGAAAAGAGTACCTCCTCACTCATACCTAAGTTACCAAAGCCCATGGGGGGTTATATTTACGCTATCAAATCTCGTTTATGCCCTGGATGATCAAAAAGTAATCACTATAACGCGTCGCCATAAACTAAAGAGCGATTTTCCCATAAAATGGTTATTAAATTCACCATGGCGTAGCCATTTTTATGCGATGATAAAATATAATGAGTCATTAATTTACAAAGCCTCGATTGGTAGAGCTTATTTAGTTCTTTGCGTTCCTTTTAACCTACTAAAAAAAACCGGCCAAGTGCAAGTTGGACTCGCGCACCGAGTAGGTAGGTAATCGTATGAGGTAGTGGCCACTCCTGGTGTCAGAGTTTTTAGGCCACCCAAAGGGTGGGAAATGGTATCTATTTTTACATTTTTCGTCATAACTAGAAAATTAAAGTAAAAAATATATTTTAATTAATTAAAAACACTTGTCCTAATAGAGCCCTTTCATACACTTTTAAATACGCATTTTTTTGTATTTTTGGAAGGTCCTAATTCCTGTTAACAATACTTTTTTTGAAAAAATCTAAACCGTCCAGGGGGGTTACCCTTGACGCTATTGCGATTCTATTGAAAAACGTTTTAAAATTAATTTCTATTTGAATTCACATAGTAATGCTTTGATTTTAAATACTTTGTGATGTTTATTCAAAGGTAAGGCTGTTTTATTCAATAAAATCACAAAATGCGTCTTAATTTGAAAAATATTAAATTTTGTAAATTGCGCCATATTGCGGCCGTATTGGAAAAACGCGTCAAGGGTAGAGGGGCAGGGTGGTTACCCTTGACGCTATTGCGATCAATATGAAAAGGTTTTAAAATAAATTTCTCTTTGAATTCGCGTACTAATGCTTTGATTTTAAATACCTTGTAATGTTTATTCAAAGGTAAGGCTGTTTTATTAAATAAAAGCACAAAATGCTTCTTAATTTGTAAAATATTAAATTTTGAAAATTGCGCCATATTGCGGCCGTATTGAAAAAATCCGTCAAGGGTAGAGGGGCAGTACGCCAGGAGTGTACATGTCCCAGCGTAGGTACTACCAAAAATGTAAGCTCTACTTACTAATATAATCAACCATGTTCTGATACAATAACATTTCATTTCACTTCATCATCCAGCGGCAAAACTCAAAATAGCCATCTCATACGAGCAGGATCGCGGGCAAAACCAAGTGTTTATATAAGTGTCAGATAATGATGCGAGCTTTTTTAATTGACTCAACGATCCAGGGAGGAAATCGGGGACTACGTTTGTATGGCGAAAACGAAAAAAAAGTCCACGGCATGACATTTGCTACAAAGGCTTTATCTGACAGTTGCATACTAGCAACTGTCATTCCGTGGACTCGAATTAAAAATGAGAGTTTACTGTGATATCCTCTTAATGAGTATTGAAAAGTAAGGCCTTACGTAAGGATTTAGATATACAACGTCCAGTATTACCTTTCACTCACACTACAGGGTGCATTCTAAGTCGATAGCGGAACTTTAAGTAGGTTGTCTATTGATCATTACAAACAACTTGTACTGGGTGGCGAAAAAAATGGAGCGAATAAAATATCACCTGTTCCATACAAAAGGTCGACTCAGTACTGCGCCAAATGCGGTGAAGAGACCACTCGGCGCTGCAGTGCCTGGGACACTGTTGAGTATTGAAACACCCTGTATAATAGGAGCTCAAAGTGAACTAGAGTCTAGCTAGAGACTCAGAGCGGCATGTACACACCACCGGACGAACAAACAGTAACAACAATCGCGCTCGTTTCACACTACTTTGAACTGACGGCTTAGGGTGGACATGGCCTGATGATCAAAGATGGCCTGCCCCTCTACCCTTGACGCATTTTGCAATACGGCCGCAATATGGCGCAATTTACAAAATTTAATATTTTACTAATTAAGACGCATTTTGTGTTTTTATTGAATAAAACAGCCTTACCTTTGAATAAACATTACAAAGTATTTAAAATCAAAGCATTACTATGCGAATTCAAAGAGAAATTAATTTCAAAACTTTTTCAATTTGATCGCAATAGCGTCAAGGGTTACCCCCCTGGGAGGTTACCCTTGACGTCAAGGCTACCCTACCCTAGGGTCACAAATCTCAAAACATTCCAAAATATATATTTTTTTCATGGAAAAAAATTGCGCTTTTACCAAAAGTTGTTGGAAAGCGCATTGAAAAGTTGACGTGTTTCACGAAAAAAACCTATTCAAAATTGCCCAAAATAGCTGTCCTCAGTCTACTAATCTGTGATTTCCATATAAACCATAGATTAATAGACAGATTTTGACAGAAAATCCCCATTGATCTACAATTAAATCGTAGACCTATGCTACGGAAATACGTAGCAACATGCTACGGCGTAGCAAATTGGCGTAGCAGATATCTAATTTGCTACGCGTGTTTTGTAACATTAGTTTCATGGTGAAACTGAAGTGAAATTGGGAACGTTGCGCTTGCCGTATAAGTACGTTGGATTTAGGTAAAACACCACTGACAGGGCCTAAAGTATGTAGCGCAATGGTGTTCCGAATCGTTCACAGTTTTTAGGATAAAACCGGGGTTTCTTCGTCTTTCTCCTACAACCACCGATATAATTCATTAGAATATGAATACAAGTAGTATTCATATTCTAATGAATTATATCGGTGGTATTAAATTAAACATCATAAACTCCCGACATTTTAATTTCAAATAAGCATATCTCAAAAAAGGCGGTACAGTGAACCAAATCTAAGAATCATCGATAGAAAACCAGCTTTCAAACGGTGCCACAGATACACAGACCCTCTCACATAGCGGTAAAAATAAAATTGTACCACCCCCTTTTTGCGTTGGGGTGGAACTAAACCGATCATTTCCAAAAGGGCACGAGTCCAACAAGTGAAACTATTCACGATCAACAAAAATGTATTTCTTGGTACTCGTGCCATTTTCAAAAACTCTCTGATTTTCGCAGTTTTCACAGGGAATAGGTATGTAAAACGATTCAATAAATAAAGTGGCGGCAAAAGTGGTTTTGACGAAAAGTGTGACTCGTGCCCTTTTCGAAATGATATGTTCAACTAAAGAACAATGCGTGTCTTATCCACAGTGCCTCATCGCACCACAAACGAGGCAATCAGCGAGCGATCGCCAACACGACAATGCCCCCCTCCCCCCGGCTCCTTGATTCCAAATTCAATTTGCACCAATCAGCGCGCGCCGTCTTCCCGCCTTCCGGCTCGTTGGGCCGCCGCCGGACGTGACGTCAGGACCGCCCGCCATGTTGGAATATTGGAACGTTTTCAAAAATACCCGCAGAATGCTGGTTTTTTCCCCTTTCGCAGGTTTTCAAGTTTAGTCTCCGGGGAACGTTGTTTGGCTATGTCCTTTTTGATTGGGGTTGGTGTGTGCTTTGTGTGCCTTTAGGCTAGCGAAGTGTGGTGTGGTAATAATCCTGTAAAAATAAATTACTAGTTTTTTCCCGTGCCTCCGTTTACGTTTGGTCTGGTAAAAAAAAAGCTTCATTTAAAACAACCGGAGACAAAAATAAAACAATTTAGACTGCCAATCCTGTAATTATGTTTTTTTAATGTTGGGGTATTATTGTTTTAAACTTTTGGAAACCTTATTGCTGGATTGAAGTCAGAGCTACCGCCGTATTCTCGTACAGTAAATACGTGTTTGCACGACTGACTGTTACCTTTTTTTAATAGGAAAGTCACAACCGACGACCGTTAACAGCTTTTACTGTAGGTATTTTTTATTGTAGCTATGCCATCATCAATCCAGCTCGAAGGACCAAATATTAGTAACTGCAACTGAAAAAGGCTGCTTTTTGGAAAAGATGTTTCTTCAATGACATAATAAAGAGGCGAACTAGCAAATCAGTCAAATAAAATGTATATATTTAGCGATTATGTATATTCTAAAAAGGCATGTTATTAAATAGTGAAGGGTAAACGTCAAAAAGCGCGCGTTTTCCCAAAATCAACATGGCGGCCCTCGGGAAAACAGTTTTCGTTACAAAATCTAATATCAAATATTGATATTCGCGTCTCCGCGCCTGATTTCGTATTCTGTTTGACGAGAGAGTCGCTCGGTGGATACTAGATACTGTTTGCGGTACGCAATGATGACATCGCCTTCATTTTACTTACTCTATGTGTTTGGAAGTCAATCGGAGACATCTTGAATTTTGATTTTGGGAACACGTTACTCTTTCTTGTTTATTTTACGTAAGAAGTCTATTCACAGGCACTATAGAAAGGTTATAAGAAATAGTGTATCCTATAAATATAATATATAATTCGGTATAAATAAGAAAATAACAATTTAAAATATTATTAGGGTGCACGTCCTCTAGCGCTTCGTCCGGATTTACAGAAGGCCGGAAAATGGCGGTCTTTGGGTTTTTAATAATTTACAGATTAATTTTTATTTTATTTTATTATTGACTGGTTTTTAAAATTGCACAAGAAGGTTGACACCAATGTGGTCCTCGGAATATACAAAGACTATAAATAAATCTTAGATGAATCAGCTAATGTTTATGACAATGAAAATTAGATGAATCAGATAATGACAACTAGATGCTGCCTCCTTCAAATCTAAAGTAGCCTTTCAATTAAATAAAGAGTTACGTTGATGATATACCTTTTCAAGACTATGACAGGAGTGTTCTGTAATGCTTTGTATGTATGAACCGTGTATAGACCTATCTAGCACCTAGGTACGGCCAGAAACAGACTAGGATACCCCATGAAAGCTCCTAGCGCTCGCGGCATAAGAGCGTCAATCGAACAAAAAGGGGTATTTTAGCGTGTCGCCGACTGTACCTAGTTTGTGCGGATCGTCATGTCTCGAGTCGTCGGTTCGCGCCCTGGGGCGGGCAATTAGCAATCAAGGGCACGGCGGAGCCATTGTTGGACAGGGACGGACTTAGGTGGCGACTCGGCGCGAGTGGATTACTGAGAATATACTATGTAGGTACAGTTGCAGATGTTTTTAGGGGCCTTGTTTTATTTTATAGTTACGTTTGTGATACTCGACTTAAATCATATAAAAACAATATTCTTCGTGTTAATGATTGAAATAAAAATTGCAAAAAAAAACAGGTGCATTAATTAAAAAACAATTAGGGCGCGGCAGTCGGTTTCGGCAGCCCGGTCGCGACTGCCAAGAACCGAATGCTGAACTTTTATCACCATCTATACATTTATAAATTCTAATAATTCTTCTCAAACAATCCCGCAGCGCACTACACACTACAAACTACACACACTCAGGCTGATTGGCACAAAATCTGTCGGCCTATCAACACGGAGCGGAATGCGTTGTTTAAACAACCGGCATCAATCACACCGGCGGGGAGGCGTATTCATAGGCCTAAAGCTCTGCTGCACGTCTATAAAAAAAAAACCACTCGAGCGTCAAACGTCTAGAATGGTCGTCGTTCAAGAGATTTAGTGGTCGTGAAAGCACTGGCTGCATAAAAAAGAAAAATAATAAGTAATGAGAATGAGATATAAATTCCTATGGAGGAAGAAAAAATACTGGGTGGCATAGCTCATGACTTTAATAGAAATAATGTGAAAAAAAATCGATCTTATTTTGTTGTTTTTAATAGAAAAACCGGTTTTATTGGTAAACAAGACAGCAAGTCAGAGCGGACACTTTTATTCTAAAGTCGGCCATAACGTAACCGAGTATGGTGCTAGCTTGTTAGGGTCGACGTGCTGTCTCGTGTATACGACTGTGCGCATTTTTTTAACATAATGAGCCCTCAGACAGAACAGAACGCATAAAATAGAACGCAGAACGCAGTCGAACTTCTTCAGACTATAGATAAGTCCCCTCTCAACAACCCTCTCAGTAACAGAAGACGCAAAGAGTGAGACGGCAGCACTCCCCCCTCCCCCTCTAACGGACGAGTTTCGAATATGGAATGAGTGCAGTTTTTCCGCACAATTTATACGGGTTCCTCCTCTGTGCTTGGAGGCGGATGTGGTAGGGCAGCCAAGGGATTTTGTTAAAGTGGGAAAGAAACTAAAACAGGCCTTTGCATCTACCTCCAACACTATTTGATTTATTATAGTGTCCCCTTTATCGACAGCTTGGAAGCGGCAAAACCTACCGCACATATGTCCTGGCACTAAGTTTCCATCGTTTACTGGATTTAGTGAGCCCTTTTTATGATCCAAGCTGTCGATAAAAGGGACACTTTAATAATGAAAGTATAACCAGAGTGCTATGATGTGCCACTCACTATCTTCCGGTAACATCGCCTTCCGGCAATATTGCCCATAAGACCTTTTTGCATTTATGTAATGAGTTGATTTATGCAGTTTCACTCACATGGAATTTTTACGCCGTACGTACAATTTTCCTTCATACAAGCGTATTTTCAGCAATATGTCCCTAAAAATATCCCTTGCCGATTGTCAGCCTACAAGCCAGCGAAGTTGCGAAGTAGGGGGGTTGGGGGGCCGCCCCACCACTACATCAGTTTAATTTACTGTTGTAAGCGATCTGTTACCGACAAGTTTCAGGCTGTACGCCCGTTAGTTAGCGGCGGATGTTGTGTTGATGGAAGTATAGCTCGAGTGCAGTGGTGGGCCTCTCACTGCTGGTAATATTGCTAATTTTCCGTAACGGAAAAATGAACGGGGATTCCAAACGCAGTAACTGGATAAAAATCTATAAAACTTTACCATCAGTGTGCTAATTCTGTAAAAAAAACTCCACAGTCGCTAGTCCTCAAAAGCTGTTTATTTGCGGGAAAATATAAATAACAAGATTGTATAATACGTATTATTTGTCTGAAAATTGTGTTTTTTCTAAAGCACTGCCCCGTGCTAGGGAATCATTTTAAACATTCATTTTGGGTTCAAGTCCTGTCACGAGTGATTTTTTTCAACTTATTATAAATGTGAAAATTGTGTATTTCGATTAGTGCTATTTTCCCGCCAATAAACCAGTTTTGAGCACTAGAAACTGTGTGGTTTTTTTTAACAGAATAAGCACCTAGTTCGTCCATCGGATGGGCATAGTGGTTATGCCGCTGCCCCTTATATTAGCTAAATAATCCACGGTAGGTGTTCGCTCTATCAGGTTGGACGATTACCTATAACCTTGTATATAGCGTCCTGTGGCACCTGCACTCACATTATATGGGTTAAGTGACCACTCGGACATTGCAGTGAATAGGACTTAGTTTTTAGAAAGAAGGAAGAAGGGGTCAGCAATATACGTCTCTAAATCGGTGTTTTAATATAATCTGGGGCAATGGAATGAAAGAATCAGTTATCTTTTACGTATTATAATAACTATATTTCCGTGTTATTTTCTGTTAAGTTACATATTTTATATAACTACAATATTTTATTTTACGTAGAACTTAGGTAAGTACTTACTTTGATTGTATGTGTACTTAATAGTAAACATCACTTATACACTAGGTATTTGACTTAGAAAGTTCGATATTTACATTCTTATTGGCACATATCTCATACTATAAGTACGTATAACTATTAAACATTAATATTACATCAGGTTTACCTACTTACAATTTAAAAACTATAAGTAACATACGTTTTTAACTAATATGAAAGGCAAGTTTTGCCAATGTTCTTTTTTAATTTCCTCTGAGTAACTTTATTATTTTGTTTTCATTCAACATTGTCATTAAAAAAAAGTCACTTCGTGGGAATAATATTAAGACTGATCTAATAAATTAATACTGTTGTAAAGATGTATCGCTCCTACTTAACTATTTACACAATAAAAATAAATTGCTATTTGCTATTTTTGGCCTGCATCAGTTCTTATTGTTATTTTTATTTTATACACATTTATTCTTATAGTTACTTCTTACATAATAAATACAACAATATTTATTTTAATCATAATGTGATCTATATTGCAAATTATAAATAGACTTCTATTAAAACTGTACTTATTTCCGAATATCCGGAAACCGGACATTTGATTGATACTAGTCTAAGATTACCTTTACATTACAACAAAATTATAAGCAGTGTCATTGAAGAATGGACATGAAAACTAGCGTTGTCTCTATTGTATTAATTAGAGCGAGAGGGTGAGTGTTTTGAAGTTCATCCTAAATGTTTTCTTTAATGACACGGGTTATACTTATTTTAATTTTGTTCAATATACAAACAGTTTTAGATATTTTATTTTCTGGCTAAACCCCACTACAGCCTTTGTAAGAACTGAAAAAGGAACTTATTTTCATACCACATACGGCCTAAACATATCCATGCCGGGACGGCCGCCATCTTGGGTGACGCCAACCAATCCGCGCCTCCCATTGTTTTCCAAATTCGAATTAAAATTCGCCGCAGCCATAGCTCTTTCTCTTTCCAACGCCATAATTCTTTCCCTATCTAACAATGGCGGGGGTGGTTTGACAGCTGTCAAATCTGCCGCCGAATTTGGCGTTTGTTTTTCGACTTCTGCGGTTGGTACGTCGGGTTTTGGTTTGGACTTTTCCTCGTTTTGGTGGGAGGAGTGGTCTTTGCTCGACTTGGACTCTTGCTGGGCCTTTTTCGAACGCTTCCACTTCATCCGTCGATTCTGAAACCAGATCTTCACCTGTGGGCAAGGAAAATGTCGTAAGAAAAGGAAAAACGTCAAGAAATCACATTAATTTATCTCCTCTTCTATATGTCGCACGTTTATGTTTTTTTTAATCAAAAACCGAGGCATTAGATCAAGATCGGGTTGATTATAAAAATTTGAATGTATTTTATCATAAACCTGAACAAATCTAGTGGTTTGATTGATCAAAAACCTGAACTAGTTGATGTTGATAGGTTGGCATGCATGTTTTATTTAAAAGTCCGCGCGAAGCCTCTATTTTAAACGCGAAAGTTTATGGTTGGATGTTTGTACTCTTTCAGGCCAAAACGGCTGGACGTATTTGGATGAAATTTGGAACAGAGATAGCTTTGAATCTAAATCTGCGCGGACGAAGTCGCGGGCATAGTAGCCTTTTTAAATAAATTGATCACAGATGTAATGGTCATCTTGGCAAGTGTGGATAGATATTATTAAAGGTGTAGTTCTTCCTCTTATGCCACAAAATATATAATATTCTAAATACCAACGGTACAAACAGTACCCCTTTGAAAAGAGGACCCCTCAAAAACCGTAAAAAAAATATCTCAAACATAGAGACAATTTGCGAAATGGCTCACATACGCACATAAATGTTACAGCCAAATCTCTGCGGTTTGGAGGTTTCGGAGATTAATCTTTACTCGCGCGCACCCCTTGAAACCAGAAAGGTAGAGTCGACAGAAAAAGTAGTTATGTTGTATTTAAAAAAGCTAGAGGTTGATAAAAAGTGGCCTTAAAAAAATGTATACACGAAAAAAAAAATACACGAACTTACTCACAAACTTTTGCATTTATAATAATATTTGTGTATACCACCATTTCTTAAAACTACATTTTATAGTTTATTATTTTGTTTAAAACGGGTTTAAACAAATTCAGTTGTTGTAAAATTTCTAATGCCCTAACACTCTCCGCTCCAGTCTACCCGCGACCACGGCAGCTGTAACGCGGCCGAAACGTCGGGATAAATAAGGTAATTAATTTGCCTAAAAACCAATCGCGATTCGACCCGTTTCGAATACAATAATTTCTAATGTCTATTTAAAGGGCACCTCATAGTAAATTATCATTGTGAGTTTTATGAAATTGCCCACAGAGGTTTTATATGCCAACCGTACCCAAACCCTCACTTGAAAGGGCCATGCAATAACATTTACGGCTAGGCCCGCACCCCGCACGCGTAAAACGTATAATCTTCGTCCCAACACCATTTGTTGGCAAATCTGTGCCATCAGTCAGCTGTCCTTTGGCAGTTAGGTTGTCACGTCATCTTTCAGTTTTAGACGGACAGACTGGACTGATTTTAGATCTAACTAAAACCGTTGGTAGCCACTGCGTATTTGGTTTTATAATTGTACATTGAGTAGGTATAAGCAAAGATATTCAATATCTGTGAGTATAAGCGACGAGTTGGACTAAGTACATTCTGAAAGGTCTCAGACTGAGATCTGATATGCTTCAAATTAAAAGTCAGATTGGCAATTAAATAATTTTCCAACACAACCATGACGGTTTACCGATCTAAGTATAACGAAGCCGAAGGCGGAGTCCTGAGAAGAGCGTAGCATAGAGAGTGTCACATTCGCCGCACAAGCCTAAGGCCAAGTCCGAGCTCGAGGCATCGAGTCGAGGCTGAACTATTATGTATTCTGTGGCTGAAGGCAGAGTTCTGAGGCGCGCGTTAGCCCCACGGGACTCGGCCTTCGGCCCTCGCAATTGCCACCTCGGACCGCTTGGGCCGTGAGAGGTACTTGTTCATGCGTTACTGTTTCTCTAGTTCCAAGAGCTGCTGGGAGTCCTAAGTAGACCAATTAATTAATATACCAAAGCTTAGAGCTTACCACGACTGCGCCGAACTTCCGAAGCCGAAGGCCGAGTCCCGAGGCGAGCGAAGCATGGAGTGAGCTACAATCCTCGCACAAAACTCAAAATGTCCCAAAGCCGAATGCCGAGTCCCGTGGCGCGCGGTGTGCTGACGGGACTCGACTTCGGCCTCCTACATCCTTCGCAGTTAATTAATTTAAAGTATTTTACCTGTGTCTCCGTGAGCATGAGACTGGTGGCCACCTCGAACCGCTTGGGTCGAGAGAGGTACTTGTTCATGCGGAACTGTTTCTCCAGCTCTAACAGCTGCTGGGAGGTGAAGGCGGTGCGCGGGCGACGCGTCTTGCCGAGCAGCGCGTGCGGAGCGCCTGTTGGGAGAAGAAGGGATGGATTTAGTTATTTTAGCTATAAATATTTACTAGTGGTTCACCCCGAACTATGAACTCGCGACCCCATACTACATACAAACGCCGGATTGTTCCGTAGACTCGAAGAACTTCGCTCGCTTCGCTCGGTCGTTCAATTATAAGTTGAAACAATTCACTCGAGACAAGACTTGAACCCGTAACAATTGGTAGAGTCTGAGATTTTAAGAGGGGCTAACTCTCGGTTTCTCGTACATTTTTCAAACAAGTGTACAAAAAACAACTAACTCTATGGCAATGGATCACTCATATTGAATTTTTTACACTCAAATCACATTCATCACATTCACATCAAATAACAACCTTTATTTGCGGTAAATTAGGTATAACAATTTGCCTGAAAATAGTAAGCAATTAACCTACATGTTTTATTTTTTGCAAATATGATTATGTTATTGACCGTCAACAATTCAATTTGGAAATCATACCGCCTAAAGTTAGACGCTCCAATTCAGTATCTAGGTACGTATAAAAACAAAACAAGAAAACGACATTAAAATTAACATGTTCTCGGCCCTCAAGTCGGCGAGGTACCGACAGCACAACGTCACGTACGGTCAACAGAACAATCGATGAGGTTTTATTATTGATTTTTGATTTCGATCCTTGAGCACGGAGCGCTGTTTGCTCAGAGCGCATTTCTTTTAATGTCTTTTTAAATATTTCTCGAATGTTTACTTTAGTTCAGAGCGCGGCGGTAGACGGTGTATGTACTCGTACAGTCGGCCACACGCTAGGATACCCCTTTTTGTCCGATTGGCGCGCTTATGCCGCGCGCGGTAAGAGCTACGTTGAGGTATCCTAGATTTTGGCCAACAATACCTTCAATAGTTGCAAAGCGCCCGTAACACAACTGAATAGTACACGCGTGTAAGGGTCTACGTGCTGTCGACTGTACTAAATGCTCCCATTACCCCCCCCCCCCCCTCCCCCCCCAGTAAGCGTTGCATAAGGTTGGGTTAGAGCGTATCCATGGGTTTGTAGCTCTGTCCATCCCACTCTACGTCGTTTTAAAAAAAGAGTGAGATAAATAAGATAAATAATAGTTCTATACCTATAGCTACGCTCTAACCCAGCCTTATGCTACGCTTGCTGCAAACCACCGAAAGCTGCCCTAAAAAAAAAACATTGACAGCTTAGTTCCCGCCAAAATTTGACAGATGCGTTCAGAAAGCGGCGCGTTTATCGTTCAACAAACACACGCCAAATGTCACCATTTAGGGCGATCATCTATAACGTTACACTACAACAGAAGTACTTATCGCCTCTATAAAACTCTTACGCCTTTACTTTATAAAAAGGAAAGGTTTATTGATTTCGCGATAACCGACTAGTTTCATTTCTCATTCGGAGGTCACATCAACGGAACGTCATAGAGAAAAAATAATTTAGGTTGTGATCCCTATCACCAGGTGCTACGAGTATAACTTGTTGATCTTTTGTAACGAGAAAAGAGTTACGTCCTTTTGTAACGATATTAATGATATTTTTTTTGTTTTTTACTTATTTTTATAACCGGCCAAACTAACTAAGGCTTTTACATCTACGTAATGAGATGATTTATACAGCGTCCAGTGGCACCTTCACTCACACTAGATGGGTGAAGAGACCACTCGGCGCTGCAGTGCCTGGGACATTGTTTTTTTAGATGGAGCAGGCTTGTCCAGCGCCTATACCAAACCCGGCCAAGTGAAGTCAGTATTTTTTATTGATGAATTTTGTAGTTATTATTTTCTGTCATCATATCTGATGATACCCACTATAACTTCTGAATTTTTATATTCTGTACACGTTTTAGTTAGTTTGTGACTGAAATCCTGTTAACCTAATTGACAATTATCATTTTTATAGGCTTATCAACAAATATGGCCGTGGTTTTTGTAATGAATTTGGACAATCAATAGGAATTATGGAACTAATTTGGTTTGTGGATACTTTCGTGGCTGTTACAGAGTTTGATTAAATAGATAATGGAAATTGGAAAGTGGAATTGCATCAATCGAGCATTCGTATCTACAATATTTTATTCGTACTGTAACTGCAAAAATCACCAATCCACATTGAGCACGCGTGGTGAATAAGCTATATAGAACTCTCTCTGAGAGAACATTTTTTTTTACTTATTGTAACTCCTCCCAAACTTTTTTTTTCAGCTTGCGTGGAGTAAAAAAAATAGTTATTTGTTATGCAAGAATGCAAAATTATTGTTTGCGGCGAGTGCTTGTATTGAAAACCGAGGTTCAAAAAAAGAAACCTGAGCGTAGCGAGGTATTCAGAAGCACGAGACGCAAATAATATTGCATTCGTGCGAAACACAAAACTTTTCATCTCACAGAAGCGAGGAAATCACTTTGTTAGCCAAGCGGGACAAACAAAGTAGTCAACTACTTACAGTCAAAACAGGTGAGTAAAATAAGTTCCTTTTAAAAGAATAATTTACTGTAGTTACGGCTGCCGCACTAAAGTTTTCAGCTTCGTTGGTATTAAAACCATTCGTTTTATTAATAATTTCCTGAAGTTTATTTATCCAGACACAAAAATAATGAAAATTAAAAGAATGTTTTTTTTTCCGGGTGCATTCTGAACTTTTACCATAAAAATTTAAAATTTCTAGAGTTAAAAAGTAAATTCAATTATATCGGTTGAAAAAATGTATTTAACAAACCAACCCATAATTATCTAATTGATAAAACAGAAGCGGAGCATTTTTTTAATGTACTGTAACTAAAAATAAATATAGTGTACAAAATATTAACCTTCAAGCGGTCGCGCGGTTATTTGTAACACAAGCGGTCGCGCGTAAACTAAAAGACCTATGGTAGACTTTAAAAACAGAAATTAATTAAATAATCATATGTTTCTTTAATAACATTAAATAAGCTTTAGATACAAAAAAATTACCTAGTTTTAATGACCCAAATCGCAGTTAATTGCAATTAAATCATAATCTAAAAAATAACACCGTTTCTTTTGATTACTTCAACAAATAACAGTATACACATTACCGAACATAGTTTTTTATGGTTTATGTTGTATTTAAATAATTATTTAATAAAAATAATACAAAAATCCCAATAAAACCAAAGAAAAAAAATATTTCATTAAATAATGCAACTAAAAATTACAACAATAAATGCAAAAAGATTGGTAAGCTCAGATTATTATTATTTTAATTATTTTTTTATATATTTTATTCCAAAATCTTCAAATGTCAAAATAAATTAGTGTAGTTCCAAAGGATATTATTTTTCACTGATTATTACTAATTGACCAATTTAATTTTTACACTGTATTTGTACAATTATCTTGGATTATGTAAATAAAAGATGGAGAAACAATTTTCCCACAAAAAATACTATTTATGTCTTATCCCATGCAAAGTCCCTTCGATTATTTTCGCTAACAGAGTCGCGCGTAACCTTTTCGATGACGGGCGCGTGTAGTCTTTTCGACGCCTGCGCCGCGATCGAATTAAAAATCATTATTAAATCACGGGATGCACGGGGAAGGTAGACCTATGGTTTATTTTAATTGTAGTGAACTAAGAAGAGGCTACCTGGGATAAGAAATCATTGTGACTAATGTAAACCGAATTATGACCAAAAACGTGTACAGCGCGGTCGATTCGACCGCACGCGACCGCTTGAAGGTTAAAAAGAATGTAAGAAGAAACCGCGTTTCTGAATGTTCTATTCCATGACTTTAGATCTCTATGCCTCATTTGTATTCACAGTTTTGTATAGAAAATGGGCACTGTCGTGGAGAGTCGCGTCTAAACGAGGCTCTTCTTTCTGATGCTTTTATGAAATTATATGGCATCTAGTGAAACGGCCAGTGTTTTTTCTTTTTTTACATCATGGGGCGTACAGAACAAGGGCGTTTAAATTTCGAAGCGCACAAAAATGCAGATTGGTTAAATTCGGGTTTTACACGGTCGTAAGTTGCTATAGTCTATAAAATATAGCTTGAGCTCTGTGACAGATGTCAAAGTGGTAACTCATCGTACGACAATAATTCTGCACCAATGAAGTATGAGATTATCGTAGGGTAAATTAACCGTTAAAAAATTCGGAACTTCATGGTTATGATTTCGATGACAGCTGTCACAGAGCTCAAGCTATATTTTACAGACTATAGTAACAGCAAACTTTCCGAGCATGGGAGATGAAAAAACACATTTTTTTGTGGTATATTTTTTAATGCGCCATAAATCCACCCATTATAATCTGCGAAAAGTTTCGTTCAATAAAAGCTATACTTAGATTCTTTTTTTTTAAACTGGTTTGACGGTTGCGTGAGTGGATTTCAGAGAACATGCACCTAGATCTTAGCTATTTTTAGGACCTAGGTCCTAGGATCTAGACCTACAGACCTTCGAATAAAACCCGACAAACGAAAAAACGGCAAAGGGTTCCATACGATCGCCACATACTTAAGTCGCAGACAAGACCACAGATGGGGTAAAAAAGTATTGGAATGGAAACCCAGACCCGTGCGTAGCAATGTGGACAGGCAACCATGAGATGGACTGACGACTTGGTTAAAGTGGCAGGAAAATACTGGGTGAGAAAATCCCAAGACCGAAAAGAATGGAGTGCAATGGAAGAGGCCTACACTCTGCATTGGGTGGCGACAGGCTGAAGAAGAATAAGAAGATGCAAAGGCCTAAGCTTTATTTAGAACTCCTTCATACGAATTTTGTCAGCGCTCTGACCCAAAAACCGGAAGGCTGCAGGTCCTCCCACGGAGGAAAACCTTAATTTCCCGGCAGCAGAAATCAGTTACCCACGGGAGGGACGATAACTGTCGGCGCGTTATTTATTGTACCGCTCACGACGATTGGCTGCCAACTACAGCGGTGCGGCGCGAAGGATGCTCTACTTCAGATAAATAGCACAATGGGGAAGAAAACTTTTTTTATTGAAGGAGCGAGCGAAGCGAGCGAAGTTCTCCGAGTCTACTGGAACAATCCGTCGTTTGTTTGTATGTATGTATGAATGTTCGTTCGACGATAACTTGAGTAAATTTAGTCGGATCGTCATGAAATTTGGTAGGCAGGTAAATAAAGCAAAGAGAATTTTTAAATTTGAACATGAGCCAAATCGGTCGAGGGGTTGCTGAGATATGGGGTCGCGAGTTTATAGTTCGGGGCGAACCACTAGTTTTTTTTTATTTTTTATTAAATTAATCTTATTTATAAGAAACAATCTCTATCAAATTATTTTCGGGCAGAGGGCGCTAAATATTTGTCAGAAATAAAATTTCAATATCCTTAAAAATATTGTCTCCTTCCCGCGGCAGTCAGTCACTCGTCCCAATACACTAGGACTGCCAAAGAAAAAAAAATCATATCTTATATTTGGATGCGTTTTTTGCAAAAAACGGGCCGCCAAATTCCTAGGCTTAACTATTTTTAAGAAAGTCAAAAGTGGCCTTTTTTTCGTTTGCGAATAATCGCAGGTTCTATTCGTATTCTAGGATCTGAAAACTAGGCCTTAGGTCCTAAAAATAGTTACGCCTAGGGAATCTTATTTGACGGCCCTTAAATTCCCTAGCAACGCAATTTTTTAAAAGATAAATTATTGATTGAGACGAGTCATCATTACTTAAAATCCAGTGATTTTTCCTAGTTATATGCTAATGTCGCCGGTCAAACGCATTCGTTTTGATCATTAGGATCCCGAAGCGGTGAATAGACCTACATCTACATTTTTTTTCTTGGCAAGGGAGGCAAGTTATAGCTTGTGCTTGACATTGACATTAGCCAAGGTCTCAAGTCAGTGATTTTGTTTTCTGAGATCACCTACTTGAGCTCGAGCTTGAGCTGACGACTATTAATGCCACCCTAAATGTTCTAAGTAGAGCATCTTCCCCGTCAATTCCAGCGCAAAGAAGCCCACCCTGAAAAGATTTATGTATCCGCCGTTTGGCATACAAGCGACCGATTACTTTGGCCTAATCTTTGCGGAGGAAATCGGCCGGGGGGAAATAACCTATCGATCCGGCGCGAAATGAAACTGTCTGTGATTTGGGGGTAATTTTTCAGCCAGGCCTAGTAGATAAGTGTAAGATGTAGCCTGTACGTACAAGTGTTCATGTCCCACTAAGGCCTTCTATCCCCTATGATACAGGTTTCTTATTCCCTATGATACAGGTTTCTACCTAGTTAGAATTTCGACCCTGTAATTTACCTAACTACTTATCATAGAAATGTTATTGTCATTATAAAATTGTTTTTGTAACACTTTGCATGAAAAGTAAACAAATTTTCATTTATAAAGATTTTTATAAGGTTAAAAAATTCGCTCGGGACAGGATATGAACCCGCAACCTTCTTGCATTCCGTGCAGGCGCTCTACCAATTCAATCTCTAAAAACTTTATAAAGTTTCCTAGCACGGGTTAGTGCTTTAGAAAATACAAAAAAAAAATCATTTTTTTCTTAGAGAGAGAGAGAGAGAGATAGTTCGGGCATGCCCACTGCGCCCGAACTAGGTATCTCTGGCAGTTTTCGCGTTGAGCGTGTATTTGACCTCAGACCCTTAACGTAATGGTGTTTCGACATGTTCACATTGGTTAGGAAAAAACCGTGTCTTCCTCGTTTTTCTCCTACAACCAGCGAAATAAGTAATTCTTTAGAATTAGAATATTTTTTATTGCACTTAAACATTATAATGACAGACTCATTTATTCGAGACAAAACTGTGCAACATACTTGGGCCCAGATTTCTTTAAGTTGTTTTCCTTCACGGAAGCAAATTCTAAAGAATTGTTAATGCAAATTCACGAATGTACATGATTAAACAATGTCCCAGGCACTGCAGCGCCCGAGTGGTCACTTCACGTATAAGTGAACGTTCTACTAAAAACGAAGGCCTTTGCATCTACGTAATGAGATGATTTATACAGCGTCCAGTGGCACCTTCACTCGCACTAGATGGGTGAAGAGACCACTCGGCGCTGCAGTGCCTGGGACATTGTTTTAGATGGAGTAGGCTTCTACTAGACCGAACGTGAACCTTCTACTAGACGCTGTATAATCATCTCACTAAGCTTCGTTTCGTCCACAGCCACAACACAATCTGAAATTATCAAAATACCTACCCCGCCCCAAAATGCCGCTTTCTATATTTTATTATACGCTGTATACCCTCACGCTGAATCGTGAGGGGGTGACCCAGCAATCGAATTAGTCTGATTGGCGTCTTGCGCTCGATATAATAGTATTGTGCAGACTCAGTTGTCCGTCTATTTGTTTGTTTGTACGGAGGCGAACTGGGGCGTTTGTTAGCAGATATCTGGGTTTTGATTGGCTCGTTTTGGAATTAAGTTAGTGAGATAGTATTTCGTGTCACTGTATACTCTAATCACAAGTTATTGAGGTGTTGACGTTATCTTAAAGTTATCTGTGGAATTTGTGAAATACCTACGATGCGCTACAGATGAAAAATGCTGTTAATGTATAAAGTAAAACTAACACTACATCGGAAGGACAGAATTAAATTCAATTCAAACGGCGAGCAGAAATTTCCAGTTCGCTGAATTCAAAATATTTATTTCAGGTTACCTTTGCATCCACATGAACATACATTAAATATAAATCATAAAATAATATCACATCACATTTAAAAATATTTAAATAGAATAAAGTAAAATGGACGTTGGTGTTACAATGATAAAATTCGGAACCAAAAGTTTTTCGTTCGAAAGTCCGTTATTGGCTTAATCTTATCTTGAGACAATATTGAGAAACTAATTTCAATATTTTTTATTTTGGATTTTACAACGTTTCAAAGATACGGTTTATGACGTCACGCGACGGTCTGCATACTGTTGGCGGTCATAGGAACAAAATATTTTAGCGCATAAAACAAAACTACTGGACCAAAATAAAAAATATTTAAATTAGTTTCTCAATATTGTCTAAAGATAAGATTAAGCCAATAACGGACTTTCGAACAAAAAACTTTGCCTTCCAATTGAAATGACAAAAATCATGGCCCAAAACTTTAAAATGGCCCATCCCAAGAACGAATCCCTTTTCAGACCCCTCTAATTGGGTCGGTGTAGCGCTAATGACCCCAATAAATATTAAATAAAGCCAACCCCCCGGCGGCCGCGCTAAATGACGACAAGTGATCCTTATGTTGGGCATGAGGGACCCCTTGCACTTGCTTAACCACTAGTTTGGCAGTTACTGTGAAGTTTAGGGTTGTTTTGGCATGGTTTTGAATTGATAGAATAGAAAAGTCTTTATTTATAAAGATTTTTATAAGGTTAAAAAATTCGCTCGGGACAGGATTTGAACCCGCAACCTTCTTGCATTTCGTGCAGGCGCTCTACCAATTGAGCTACCGAGTCAAGTACTGCGAATTTTCTAACCTTATTGAAACTCGTCTTACGGACGATGGGGCGCCATCTAGTGTAATAGTTTGCACTTATCTACACTACAAGGTTAGAAAATTCGCAAAGACAGTACTTGACTCGGTAGCTCAATTGGTAGAGCGCCTGCACGGAATGCAAGAAGGTTGCGGGTTCAAGTCCTGTCCCGAGCGAATTTTTTAACCTTATAAAAATCTTTATAAAGTTCCCTAGCACGGGTTAGTGCTTTAGAAAATACAAAAAGTCTTTATTTGCTACAGCATGATCATAAAGTTGGCATTTGCATTTGTGTTAGATAGTTTCTACAGCGTCTAGTGGCACTTCTACTCACTTCTACTGTAACCCATGATAGTCATTATCTACAAGACCATTACGTATTCCAGGTTAAAGTCCAATGATAGCAGCGTGGCAAAAAATTCAATATTTTCACAGTTTTTTTAATTTTGTATCTAAACTGAGCTACTTTTGTTCAGCGATTTTTTAAATTCCCGTGGACGAAAAATCGCTGAACAAAAATAGCTCAATTTAGCTAAAAAATTCAAAAAACTGAAAAAAAAACCCGCCACGCTTCTATCGTTGGACCTTAAGAAACTGTTGACAGCAACTTTTAGAAGCATAAGTTTAGGCCCGGTTTCTGAATTGAGAAATTCGCTAAGCAAATGGGTAAGTATCCTTCTGTCTCTGCAGATTTCTCACAAAAGAGCGTGACAGAACGATAGTTAAGTATTTACTTAGCACAATTCTCAATTCAGAAACCGGGCCTTAGTCATTTTTACCGGTCCCTTTTAGGCAAACTCCTGCGAGGGTAAATGTCCCCCATTTGTGTTTCTTCCTGCCCCTCGATTGCTATGGATTTGCGCCACTTTTTGGCGGCAAATGTCCGCAAATAGGTGACAGGTGGTTTCGATGCTTTTTTTGGGCAATTGTCACTGGTAATGCGTGCTAAGTGTTACATTTTTATCAGATGGTCGATTATTTTATGGATATACAGGGTGTTGTTTTGGTCAGTGACCTCCGACACAGGGACGATATTTTAGTAACGATTGAACTAAAAATAATTTTATAAATTGCTATTTTTTTTTATTCACAAGTTACCTTGTTCAATTTGTTTTACAATAACCGTGTCATGCTGATAAAGCGAAGTAAGTAAGTAAAAAGTCACGCGCAAATACTACTACTACTATTTGCTATGTGGCGCCCGATACTGCGAGTGCTGCCGCAAGCGATGGTAAGGAAGGCCGCAATTGAATGATTTTTGGTTATTTTTCACTAATGATTAAACAATTTTAAATATTTGTTTTGCTACAGTGCATATTGTGTAAATAATCACCCCTGAGTCGAGTGTCACTTTACAAAACAACACCTTGTATAAAGAGAGAGGTTTTTATTTTTGCAACGACATGACGTTAAGGAATTTTCTGACAGCTAAAAAAAATAAAAAAATTGTTCTAAAAGCTGTGACAGATGGCGTTGATGCGACATGTTTTCTATCACAAAGTAAATTTAGTGCTTATCACAGCGAAGATACTTCTTCACTTCATTGCTCTGTGACTTCATCTTTCATCTTCGTAGACGTCATTCCATTTTACAGTACATGAAAAAGTGCACGACTTTGTTAATGTTCTTGTATGAGTGAATGGTAAATCCGGAAACACTTCATTTTGCTCCACAACCAATACCTAAACGTGTTTAGACGTATTTACGAAGGCCAACGAGCGCAAACAGGTATAAAAAAAACATGTCTCGTCAGCGACATCTAGTTACAAATTTGGAACTACAACTTATGAGCTGTCAGAAAATCCCTTAATTCTGCTACTATCGTTCATCTTGTAGGTATAAAGAGTCGTGTCAATAGATCAACGACATTCAAATAGATAGATGAAAAGGTACTACAAAAGATGAAAAGGACATCCCGAAAAAAAAAATCATTTTGATTTTGATCGAGAACTTTGAAAAACGCGCGTAGCGACCTGCTACGCCGTAGCATGTTTGCTACGCGTTTCCGTAGCATGGAACGATTGGTCAATTAGAAGGATTGTTTGAATTATTTATTTGTTGTTATTATTTATTTGCTAAATGTTCAACTATTTAGCTCAATTGGCAGGAAACTAAACAAGTGCTAGTGAAAATAATAACAAGAATAGGGACTAATTTCGCACCGACGGAGTACTATAGCTTGCCAAAGCTCTCAACAACTAAGCTATAGTACCCACTATAGCTTAGCTGTTTAGCATGATTAAGGTTGGCATTAATAGTCGTCAAGATCGAACTCAAGTAAGTGATCTCAGAAAAGTCTAATGCTTATGTCAAGCCTTGGCTAATGTCAATGTCGATCTCAAGATGGTGTCTATTAATATGCTGACAGCTACTCAAGTTTGACATTAGCCAAGGCTTGACATTAGCATTTGACTTGTCTGAGTTAACCTACTTGAGATCGATCTCAAGTAGGTGAGCTCAGACGACTATTAATACCACCCTAAACAATTGCAAGGGAAACATACAATGATGCATAAGAATAATAACAAGAATACGGACAAATTTCGCACCGACGGGTACTATTTATAGCTTGGTTGTTAAGGCTCCGTATAAGGCTAACTAGCGCCACCAATGTTGAAAAAATCATATGTCCCTTCAGAAGAAATGTCTGCAAAAATCCTAAGATGAGCCCATGCGCCATGCTTTTCTAGATTTTTAAGTATAGGTCCCTCTTCGATATTTACTTTTAAGCTAAAAAATTCTCGATTACCGCCAAAAAACGGCCGTTTTTGGCGGTTATCGATATTTTTTTAGCTTAAGACTAGAAATTGAGTTGGGTACCGTCACTCAAAAATCTAGAAAAGCATGGCGCATGGGCTCATATTAGGATTTTTCAGAAATTTCTTCTGAAGGAAGATATGATTTTTTCAACATTGATGGCGCTAGTTAGCCTTATACGGAGCCTTAAGAGCTTTGGCAAGATTGACTAGAAGTCACGGACCCTAATTTTAATCTTTTTTAGCCTCTAAACAATTTTTGGTATGAAACTGTGTAGACGATTCAAAACAATCGCTAAACTTGTCCAGCATAAAAAGAACATACTTTCCATTGTAAGACCTAATTGCACCTAAAAGTGGGACACATGTAAAATAATAGTTCCAAGCACATGTGATCACAACGCATGCGTACTCAAGCCCCGCCTACATCACTACATTGTTCACCCCACTCTACACTCACTCACTTTAGGATTTTACCACTTTTCTTTCAGGCCTTCGATTCTAAGGCAGACGAAAAAATCAGCCAAGAGCGAGTTGGACTCGCGCACTGAGGGTTCCGTACCGCTAATGTTAAAAATAAAGTCATGCCAGGTTTCAAACTTAGGACCTCTTTGAAGGTACGCCGCATGACAAATCAACAATCATAGAGAATCCTGCTTCACAGGTTGCAAACTCCACAGTAATTTAATAAATGATTTATCTATCTGTTTTTATTTGTCTGAACAACAGCCAGTGACACTATAAATTATCTTGAAGGCTAATGCCCTCTAAGGCAAGGTGGCTTTTGGCATCACAAGCAAACTTCACTGTCAGCCAAAATACGAAAAAAAAAGCCTCCAAGTCCACGGAGGGCCTAGCCCTGTAAGCCAATTACGCGCCGTCGCAATTTGCCGTTAGCAAATAGCCGGCTGTCGGCCCTTAACAAATTAAATCCACGTGTAGGGGGGCTCTAGAGCCTAGGGCTGGGACGACCATTTTAGGGATTCTATCGAGAATTATTTTAAAAACCGGCCAGGGTGTCTACCGGCTAAAACGAAGCCGATTACCATTGGCAAAAATCGAAGTTCGATTTATGAAAAATTAACTGGGTGTCAGTAAAATGAACTGGGTGGCAGTAAATTTTTCAAAAATCGATCTTCGATTTTCGCTAATGGTAATCGGCTTTGTCTTAGCCGGTAGACCCCCAGGTGCGACCTACGTGCATGTAAGGTTCCGTATCATTATCTGTAAAAACAGCAAAAAAGTAATGTTTGTTGTATGGGAATATCTGGGGGCACGGCAGTGCCCCCGCCAGGTCGAGCGCGAAGCAAACACTGCCGTACCATCCTTTACTGGAACCATTTCGCCGCATTTTCAGCCCCCTATTTGAGAACCTCTGGATAAGACGAGAACGCAGAAATTTTCGTCATCTAGTAAGTTATATTCACATACTCAAAATCCAAAATTTCAAGTCTGTAGGTCATTTAGTTCCGAAGTTAAGCGAAAGCAAAGTTTCGCATTTATGACACACACTCACTCATGATCATCAAAATAGAACTAGTACTTCCCATAAACACAGAGAGCTGAAATTTGGTACAGAGTTAGGGTTTAATGGCCACATAAAGGGAAAACTATACTAGTGGTTCGCCCCGAACTGTGAACTCGCGACCCCATATAAACCCCATATCTCGGTAACCCCTCGACCGATTTGGCTCATGTTCGAACTTAAAAATTATTTTAATTTCATTTACCCGCTTGCCAAATTTCATAACGATCTGACTAAATTTACTCAAGTTATCGTCGAACGAACATTCATAATGTTCATAAAAATTTTCAGGGGCGAACCACTAGTTGAACGAGCGAGCGAAGTTCTCCGAGTCTACTGGAACGATCCGGCGTTTGTATGTTTGTATGTATGTATGGTTGTATGTATGGAAGTTCGACGATAACTTTAGTAAATTTGGTCGGATCGTTATGAAATTTGGTAGGCGGGTAAAAAAATTTAAAAGAATTTTTAAGTTCAAACATGAGCCAAATCGGTCGAGGGGTTGCCGAGATATGGGGTTGTTAAGTTTATATGGGGTCACGAGTTCACAGTTCGGGGCGAACCACTAGTACTTACAAGTTAACAAGAAGAAATAGTCGAACGATTAACTGTATTCTACTCGAACATTACACAAATTAAAAAACTGTGTCAAATCAGAAATAAATCAATATGCCCACCACGTTTCTACAAAAAGAAGTGAAATCCCATCAAAAACATTCTGTAAAAAACTAACCAGGTCTCGATGGAGCTACTTGTTTATCTCTAAAAAGTAATGAAATCTAGACAAAGTCGTGCCAAGTCTAAGGTTCCTTACTGCGATTTATTTATTATTATAGTTAATGTTGTGAGACTTGGCAGTTGAAGGGTACCCAAGGGTACAAAACCGCACCATGACGCAGGTGCTACATGACACCATTGCACCAATCTGTCGCCAGAACCGCTTGTGTACCCTTCAACGGCCAAGTCTCACAACATTAACTATAATAATAAATAAATCGCAGTAAGGAACCTTAGACTTGGCACGACTTTGTCTAGATTTCATTACTTTTTAGAGATAAACAAGTAGCTCCATCGAGACCTGGTTAGTTTTTTACAGAATGTTTTTGATGGGATACATTTTACTTCAATTGAATTATTAATTTTTAAAGTGATAATATAACTCAATATTCTGTGAATACCTATGTGCGTCTACCTATTGCCGTTATGAATATCGAGCAAAACGAGCAAAAACAAATCACGTTTGTTGTATGGGAGTCCCTCAAATATTTATTTTATTATGTTTTTTTGTATTTGTTGTTATAGCGGCATCTGTGAAAAAATCAACTGTCTTACTATCACGGTTCATGAGATGCAGCCTGGTGACAGACGGACAGATGGACAGACGGACAGACGGACGGACGAACAGACAGACGGACGGACAGCGGAGTCTTAGTAATTGTGTCCCGTTTGGCACCCTTCGGGTACGGAACCCTTAAAATATTTTTATTTTATTTTTGTTTTTAGTTTTATTTTAGAAACAAACAGTCAAAAACAAACGCGCTGCCGCTTGTATAGACTTGTACTTGTGCTTCCTTCGCAATCACTAATCCACTAAGTATAACTGGCCACCCGCCCCGGCTTCGCAAAGGTGCTTTATCATTCTCCATCTTGAATTGGTGAAATTTCGGGCGTTTGACCTATCTATTAGATGACGAATACAGAAGATGACAATGATGTGATGGGGTGGCCCTGAAACGTTCAGGGCCACCCCATCCCTACGCACAAAATGCGCGCAGCTACCCGTGAAGAGGCAATTTTCAGTGGATAAAGTGAGTATCTGTTTACGGAGAACCGGTCGCCCCGCAAACACTGCGGCCGTGTGTTGACCAGCGCAGGAGTTTTTACTGGCTAATTACTTCATGGAGAGTGGGTATAATGATGGACTCGGAAGCGAGAGAGCCAGGTTCGATTCCCGGTGCGAACATGACCGATCCTATGACTTTTTTTTATTTATAATACAACTAAGCCGCGGGTTTTCTAACGATGTTTTCACCTTCACCGTTTAGCGAGTGGTTTTTTTGCTCCTTCAAATTCACAAATGTTCGTAACTTTGAAAAGAAACAAAGTCAACACTGCACTGCAAAGGTAAGGTAAGATAATATTTATTTAGCTTTCTTGTTGTACATACATTAGGTGTTACGTTAAGGAATCAAACAAGAACCCTGCTAGGGCGTTGCTATTTTAGTTCAAAAACTACAATAACTTATGATGACTAATCTACCTGCACAGGCACTGCAGCGCCCAGTGGTCTCTTCAACAATCTAGTGTGAGTGAAGGTGCCACTGGACGCTGTATCATCTCATTACGTAGATGCAAAGGCATTAGTAGTAGCTAGTAGCAATTATTTTTTAAGAGTTTTTACTGGCTAATTGCTTTATGGAGCGGCGGTGGCCTATTTCGTAGAAAAATGGACTCGGAGAGAAGCGAGAGAGCCCGGTTCGATTCCCGGTGCGGACATGTTCTTCGTTTATTTTCAAAGTTACGCAGGTTTTGTGAATTTGTAGTAGCAATATCATACCACTCCCTAACACTGAAGGAAAACATCGTGGGGAAACCCGCGGATTAGTTGGCTCCCACTCCGCGCGTATTGATTTGTTGTTCCTGTGGGCGACTAAGCTCTCAGGATGGTATAGGATAGGTGCTGGGCAAGGCTACTCCTTCTAAAACGATGTCCCAGTCACTGCAGCGCCGAGTGGTCCCTTCACACATCTACAGGGTGCACTCTAAGTCGATAGCGGAACTCTAAGTAGGCTGTCTAATGATCACTACAAACAACTTGGTAAAGGAACCAGTAGTCGGCCACTTAGTGAAATGTGCAACTTCAAAGTCCATTATTTCTGTTGTTGGAGGTTCTAGAAGGACGTAACCAATATTAATTGAAGCTCCGGTTACTTAGGTTTCAGTAAATAAAACGATTATTCTTCTAATTCATACTGCGATGGAGAAAATTAGCGTTAAACAAAAAAACACCCATTTCTCTAGTACTCGGCCGCCTATCACCTAAAGTCGGCCTTGAGGTAGCCAGTGGTCGGCCGCACCATATAAGGTATGAAAAAGCAATTGCTTGTGGCCGACTTCTGGGTTGACAAAATTTCTTCAAGACTAAGTCCAAAAGTCGGCCACCTAATAGGCATTTTTTTTGGTGGCCGAGTATTGGGTTGTTGCCAAAATAATATTCTCAATGCTTTGTGAACTCTATACAGAAGAAAAAGATATGTGCAACCGGTCAATTTGGGCTGCTTAAGTGAAATTTACAGAAATTCCATAAGTCGGCCGGGGGGCCGAGTACTGGCATTTGTATGAAATTACTGATCCCAATAGTCGGCCCTCTGTTTTTTTAATTGATATCACAAATTAGGGTTTATTTAAGTTATCAAGAGGTCAACAATTAAGTAAAGAATGAGAATAAAATAAAACATGGCATACCACAGTACAAAACACAGCGAATATCTTAAAAATTTGAGACTCCCTTCAACTAGCAAAAAAAGATGGCGGACCGTGATTCTGAATCGCAAGTTATTAAAACGTGTTTTTTAAATAAACACAAATAAGTAAAAATATAACAAAATATTACAGGTATCGTTAATTAATCAATGAACCATAGAAAAATACAGATAAAGCTATATGTTAAAAACTACACTAGTTATTGAACTTTAAACCCGCAAAGGCCGACTACTGGGGGGTGGCTGACTTTAGGCGCCTCTACCCTACCAGATGGCCAAAAAATAGAGGGAAAAAAAATCTGCTGTTCGATACAAAAGGTCGACTCAGTACTGCGCCAAATGTATGAAACAGCAGATTTTTTTTTCGCTCCATTTTTTTCGCCTCCTAGTACAAGTTGTTTGTATTGATCAGTAGACAGCCTACTTAAAGTTCTGCTATCAACTTAGAGTGCACCCTGTAGTGTGAGGGAAGGTGCCACTGGACGCGCTGTATAATTCATCTCATTACGTAGATGTACTTAAAGCCAAAGATTAGTCTCTATCATTAATAGTTACTATGATTGGTGATTGATATTAATCATAGTAAAGTAGGTTACAAATGGCAGACGCACATATGCGTCAGCAATAAACTGGCCTCGGTAATTGGCGGCAATAAAATAAAACTATTAGCAATTTGGGTGTTTTGTGCTTCGCGAGTGCAAACAGGGGGATTGTGCCGTTTAGGGTAGGATGGTGAGTGTGGAGTAGAGTTATTTAGAAACTAGCTTTGTCCTGCGATCTCGTTGCCGTTATAATTTCTCATACAAACTGAACACCTGGCTATGCTCAGGTATTCAATAATACCGAGCTAGCGAAGGTTTCTAAAACTGAGTTACGAGCGTAGCGAGTGGTTCAAGAAAATATTGTATTGACAAGCACTCGCTGCAAAGAATAATTTTGCATTCTTGCATAAAAAATAACTACCTATTATTTAAAATTTTATCGGCAGACCAAATAAAAGGATTGCCCTAAAAAGTCCGTCGCCTCACTTGCCTGCCCGTCGCAATCAAATCGCATGAAGGGGAGTGTGAAAAGTCCCGGCAACTTTACGCTAATTAGTTTAAATATGCACCTACTCTAGGCATTTAGAAGGTTTATACTTTGTTGCTGGCTGTGAAGGAAAACATCGTGAGGAAACCTGACGGTATGAGGCATTATATCCGCAACGCAAAAATCGCCAATCCGCATTGAGCACGTCTCTCTCTGAGAGAAGGCCTTTGCCCAGCTAGTGGGACATGTACAGGCTACATCTTACATCTTATTTCTGCTTTGTTACGAGTATGGCTGTTAAATAAAAACAATTTAGTTATGTATAATTCTCTACATCTATTGAATTTGAAATAACAAAATGACTCATTCTGAAGGAAAACATCATAAGGAAACCCGCCGCTTATTTGTCTTAGGATGGTATAGGTGCTGGGCAAGACTCTCTGAGGCACTTGAGTGTCAATCTTTACAGCTGCCATTAAAATTATATAATAAAAAAGTTAATAAGAATTTTCTTATTCAAAATAAATAAATTATGATTAATTATTATTGTAAAAAATAGCTATTCGTCTTGAGTGTCCGTTCTTTTCTGTTAAGGTTGTATTCGACTGTTAAGGCTTTCTTTGGACTGTTTTGGTACCTCTGCTTACTCTTTTAAGGATGCGGGAGTGAAGTTATATCTAAACAAGTTGACACCAAGCCAATTAGTCTAAAACAGAGGAGACATCAGTAATTTCTTGGAGCACCAGTCAAAAACGTCGCCCCAACTATTTATTTAATATTATTCATTTTATTAGAGGGTGTCCCTAATGCGCACTAATCACATTGGCGCACATGTTACTTGCATCACCCTCTGTTGGCCTTTACCCCTATAGAAATAGGGTCGAGATTGGCCACTCTTTTTTGCGCATAGCTCTGTTTGGGGTCAATTTGGCCCGGTATTTTTCTCGTGTTTGTAATTATGATCACGATTATTTGCAGTTAAACGGTTGAGCAGTTTTAGTGTCGGGGTTTTGTCGTTGGCAAATTAGGCGATTGGCAACATTCGGAATATTATTTACATCAAGCTTTAAAAAGGCAAGGTCTCGATTTGATTTTGTTAAGCAACCTCTAAAAGTTTTTTTTTATAATACATATGTTGAGCACCTTTTCCAGTTTACATTTTACATAGGTATTTGACAAAGAAAATCATAATATTAAATAAAAAAAAATGTAATATTAAATAAAAAATACTTTTTTTCATGCTGGTTGGAAAAATTAAAACTTTCGCCAACAGTAATCAACAAAATCAGG
This sequence comes from Zelleria hepariella, assembly GCA_949319315.1. Classification (NCBI taxonomy): domain Eukaryota; kingdom Metazoa; phylum Arthropoda; class Insecta; order Lepidoptera; family Yponomeutidae; genus Zelleria; species Zelleria hepariella. The sequence goes on from OX439385.1 coordinate 1,253,545, forward strand.
GCTCATAGCCTGGACTAGCCATTCTTAATCGATTGGCGAAGTTAAGCAACATCGGGCGCGGTCAGTCTATGGATGGGTGACCGCTAGTGGCAATAAGTAATATCTGAGCGCTTCCGTGCTTCGGAAGGCACGTGAAACCGTTGGTCCCGGTTGTTGTTTATTAATAACAATCGTTAAGTCATGTCAGAGGCGCTTTGGGCGGCCTAATACTCTGAAACCAGGGGTACCTAACCTTCAAGGAGTCTAGTTTTACGTTCTCAGTAGAAAATTCGAAAAATCTACGAAATCTAAAGTCTACTCCAATGACATGAAACACACAAGTGACGGACAGGGGTCTGTCACTTGTCACCGTATTTGTCAACACATGTCACCTGTTACCGTCGACACCCCATCGTGTTGTGAGGCACCTTCCCCACCCTTGTGTGGAGATTAAATGTTAGTGCCGCGGCGAGGGGCCTGTGGCTGTGTCGGTTTTTTGGATTATTTTATTTTGTGCGAGATTTTGTATTGTCTAGTGAGGACAAAGGAGTAGTGTGGACACTTTTTTTCTTTTTCTACGGCGTTTTATCTCTGGTGGCCACTTAAAAGTTTACCTAATTATGTGGCTAATTCATAAAATAGCATTCCAACGCAAGTTTTCAGTAAATGCGCCTCTACCCCGAAAATATCATCAAATACTTAAGGCCCAACGATAGCAGCGTGGCGGAGTTATTTTTTTCAAGTTTTTATAATTTTTAATCCTTTTTCACGGCAATAAAAAAAGTATTATTTTAAGGGTATGATTTAAGCTATCATCAATTTATTATGTTTTGAATGTTTTAAATAATAAGGTTTGTCCGCAAAATAATAGATCTGTCATCAAAGTGTAGACGCCAAACAATATAAAAACAATTTTATAATAAATCACATATAATCATCGGGTTATTTTATCAAGTATCAAATAAATAGGTTTGTACTTATTTTAATAGGTTTGTCCTAATAACTGTATAATCAAATTAAGGAAAAACGGTCATCAACAAAATGAAATATGTAACTTAAAAAAATCATAAAGATCCAGAAAAATAATGTTTTTGTATCTATGAATTTAACTACTATCTTACATTAGGTACTTGTATACTGGTTGTACACACGACAGCACGTCAGACAGTACATTTTTGTTGCAAAGTCACCAAAGTAAGTGAATAGAGTGCACGCGTGTAAGGGTCGACGTGCTGTCGTGTGTACCTATTGTTGTACCGGCACTTTCTCCACTAGTGATTTCTCAACGAGCTATGATAACATTATTGGAGGAGTTTCATCATCTTCACCACAACTTGATGCCATGATAATATAAAGAAACTATTGGGAAATCAATTAAAACCAAAAACCCTAACGCAACCGAGTAGAGTGCTAGCGTGTAAAGGTCGACGTGCTGTCGTGTGTACGACCCATCGCTGCGCATGATTGGTAAATTTTCATAGCGCGCCAATTTGGCTCCGCCCCTTTGATCATTTTTTAATAAAATTTATGAACTGAACTATTAAATTGGTAACGAATAGTATTATTTGGAGAATTGAACGAAATAATTTGTATCTACTGTACTGATGACAAAATGACAAATAAAAACAAGTCGCAATCTGCGGACGATAATCAATTTATTTGATGACAGATCTACTATTCTGAATACGGAGCTGTTATTTTGGGAATAAACCTATTATTCTGAGAACAAAGTTTTTATTCAATGGATGCACTACAATTATATAGATAATCCATCTCTTTTTCTGCGAACAAATTGACATTTATTTGGTAATTTATACCTGGCGACACTTTTTATTTTTCTGAGAATGAAAATATTTCGTGGTGATAGATCTATTAATTTGATGATACAAGTTGATGACAAATATAAACTTTGATGACACAAAATATAGTTCCCTTATTTTAATTATGTTAACAACAGAACAACAATAATTCAGGCGATTAAGTATGTGTTCTGGTCATAAACTAGTTTTTTGGGCAGTGCCATGTTTTGTGGTCGACAAAGCAGTGCACTGCTTTGTCGACCACAAAACAAAATCAGCTTAACTAGTGGTTCGCCCCGAACTATGAACTCGCGACCCGATATAAACTTAATAATAACGTCGTCTTTGTACAAGAGTGGATTGGAAACCAAGAGAACCGGGACCCTCACCTCTGGCTTGCCTTTACCGGCCGTCCAGAGTGGAGCGCAAGAGCTATATGCTCGCAGGATGGGTGTGAAAGATGCATAAGACGCGAGTTGGCACTGTGACTGTGGCTATCACTACAGTCACTGGGTAGAAAGCGGCGCACACCTCTCGACACCCTGAGCTGTTCACAACGATGTTGCCACCTTGCTGTCCAGGGTTAGACCCATAAGCGGCGGCTTATTTAGGTGGCCCATTTAGTGAACAGCAAGTCACCGTCTGCCAATTTAATTACTTGAGACATTTTAGTGGCAGACGACCGTTGTCTCAAAGCCCAGTTACCCAGTCCATCCATATGCATCCCCATAACCCAATTCTTTGCTCCCATCCAACTCTACAATAGCCTGTGTTCATTGCGGGAAAGCCACCAGAGTGCATTTTGTGTTGTGGTGTGCTAAGGTGGTAGACCCAATTTGTGAACCCACATTGCATCAGGTCGGCGTGACCTGTCCACTTGACGGGAAAGTACTGCGAGTGTATTTTGGTGTATGGTGTCCTCGCAGAATGGACCTTGAGGATACGCATAGTCACGTCGCACCAGGTCAATGTAGGTGATGCACCTGATGGGGATTCTCAGATGTATTTTTGTGTGTTTGGTTGCACTCTGGGGTACCCAACAGGTGCACCACCTTACATCAGATCAAAGTTGTCAAACGGGCCTCTACGTGTTGGATACGTCCCCACGCACGCCGTAGTACTACAATCCAATGAATGTGATATTACATTATTTTTTCATTTTGTTTCATTTCACATGCAGAATGTTCAATCATTACAAATAAAAATACTCAAACTACGATTTTTCACGTTTCTCGACGGCAAAGAAAACCATTTTTTTCTGTCTTGCATTTTTTTCTAGATAGCAGTCTTTGCTCTTGATTTTCCACTCGTTTTTCAAGATTTTCTGATTTTTCTTCTAGCATGTTTAGTTTTTCGCCAAACATTCTTTGAATGTTTTCTGTAACTTGTTCGCCGCTTTTTCTTATTTCAAGTTTTTGTGCCTCTAGATAATTTTGGATTTTTTGTAGTTTATCTAGTATTTCTTCCATTTTAAGTTTTGTATAGGACTCTCTTGTAGTTTTGAAGTAAAGCGACCTCTATTGTTGAGCATAAGGACTTTTTGGTTTATAATTTTGCACTCTAGATGGCTCTGATAAAAAAAATTGTCACGCCCTCTGTTAGGAAGTAGAATAACATTTTTTTTTTAAAATAGATGGCGCTGTTTTGTATTTTCTAATTTGGTGTACTTTAGCTTTTTGGTTATTTTTGGATTTATTGGATTAAAATAGAGTTCTTGTTACGGATTATTTCGCGACCCGTAAAAGTTTATTTTTATTGTTTCCACTGAGTTTTACGTCCGATATCCACAATATTGTTTGCAAACAGAATTTGTATTTATAGTTCACTTTTGTTAGTTTTTATCACTGGTTTAACTGTTTACTGATTAGATTTACGTTTTTATCACTTTTAAAATCACTTTTTAGCACTATTTTAATGTTACTGAGAGGCAGCAGTGGCGCCCTCTATCATCCCATATAAACTTAACAACCCCATATCTCGGCAATCCCTCGACCGATTTGGCTCATGTTCGAACTTAAAAATTCTTTTAATTTCATTTACCTGCCTACCAAATTTCATGACGATCCGACAAAAATTACTCAAGTTATCGTCGAACGAACATTCATACATACAAACATACAAACATACAAACATACAAACATACAAACATACAAACATACATACATACATACATACATACAAACGCCGGATTGTTCCAGTAGACTCGGAGAACTTCGCTCGCTTCGCTCGCTCGTTCAATTATTATTGTAAAAAATAGCTATTCGTCTTGAGTGTCCGTTCTTTTCTGTTAAGGTTGTATTCGACTGTTAAGGCTTTCTTTGGACTGTTTTGGTACCTCTGCTTACTCTTTTAAGGATGCGGGAGTGAAGTTATATCTAAACAAGTTGACACCAAGCCAATTAGTCTAAAACAGAGGAGACATCAGTAATTTCTTGGAGCACCAGTCAAAAACGTCGCCCCAACTATTTATTTAATATTATTCATTTTATTAGAGGGTGTCCCTAATGCGCACTAATCACATTGGCGCACATGTTACTTGCATCACCCTCTGTTGGCCTTTACCCCTATAGAAATAGGGTCGAGATTGGCCACTCTTTTTTGCGCATAGCTCTGTTTGGGGTCAATTTGGCCCGGTATTTTTCTCGTGTTTGTAATTATGATCACGATTATTTGCAGTTAAACGGTTGAGCAGTTTTAGTGTCGGGGTTTTGTCGTTGGCAAATTAGGCGATTGGCAACATTCGGAATATTATTTACATCAAGCTTTAAAAAGGCAAGGTCTCGATTTGATTTTGTTAAGCAACCTCTAAAAGTTTTTTTTTATAATACATATGTTGAGCACCTTTTCCAGTTTACATTTTACATAGGTATTTGACAAAGAAAATCATAATATTAAATAAAAAAAAATGTAATATTAAATAAAAAATACTTTTTTTCATGCTGGTTGGAAAAATTAAAACTTTCGCCAACAGTAATCAACAAAATCAGGGCTCATAGCCTGGACTAGCCATTCTTAATCGATTGGCGAAGTTAAGCAACATCGGGCGCGGTCAGTCTATGGATGGGTGACCGCTAGTGGCAATAAGTAATATCTGAGCGCTTCCGTGCTTCGGAAGGCACGTGAAACCGTTGGTCCCGGTTGTTGTTTATTAATAACAATCGTTAAGTCATGTCAGAGGCGCTTTGGGCGGCCTAATACTCTGAAACCAGGGGTACCTAACCTTCAAGGAGTCTAGTTTTACGTTCTCAGTAGAAAATTCGAAAAATCTACGAAATCTAAAGTCTACTCCAATGACATGAAACACACAAGTGACGGACAGGGGTCTGTCACTTGTCACCGTATTTGTCAACACATGTCACCTGTTACCGTCGACACCCCATCGTGTTGTGAGGCACCTTCCCCACCCTTGTGTGGAGATTAAATGTTAGTGCCGCGGCGAGGGGCCTGTGGCTGTGTCGGTTTTTTGGATTATTTTATTTTGTGCGAGATTTTGTATTGTCTAGTGAGGACAAAGGAGTAGTGTGGACACTTTTTTTCTTTTTCTACGGCGTTTTATCTCTGGTGGCCACTTAAAAGTTTACCTAATTATGTGGCTAATTCATAAAATAGCATTCCAACGCAAGTTTTCAGTAAATGCGCCTCTACCCCGAAAATATCATCAAATACTTAAGGCCCAACGATAGCAGCGTGGCGGAGTTATTTTTTTCAAGTTTTTATAATTTTTAATCCTTTTTCACGGCAATAAAAAAAGTATTATTTTAAGGGTATGATTTAAGCTATCATCAATTTATTATGTTTTGAATGTTTTAAATAATAAGGTTTGTCCGCAAAATAATAGATCTGTCATCAAAGTGTAGACGCCAAACAATATAAAAACAATTTTATAATAAATCACATATAATCATCGGGTTATTTTATCAAGTATCAAATAAATAGGTTTGTACTTATTTTAATAGGTTTGTCCTAATAACTGTATAATCAAATTAAGGAAAAACGGTCATCAACAAAATGAAATATGTAACTTAAAAAAATCATAAAGATCCAGAAAAATAATGTTTTTGTATCTATGAATTTAACTACTATCTTACATTAGGTACTTGTATACTGGTTGTACACACGACAGCACGTCAGACAGTACATTTTTGTTGCAAAGTCACCAAAGTAAGTGAATAGAGTGCACGCGTGTAAGGGTCGACGTGCTGTCGTGTGTACCTATTGTTGTACCGGCACTTTCTCCACTAGTGATTTCTCAACGAGCTATGATAACATTATTGGAGGAGTTTCATCATCTTCACCACAACTTGATGCCATGATAATATAAAGAAACTATTGGGAAATCAATTAAAACCAAAAACCCTAACGCAACCGAGTAGAGTGCTAGCGTGTAAAGGTCGACGTGCTGTCGTGTGTACGACCCATCGCTGCGCATGATTGGTAAATTTTCATAGCGCGCCAATTTGGCTCCGCCCCTTTGATCATTTTTTAATAAAATTTATGAACTGAACTATTAAATTGGTAACGAATAGTATTATTTGGAGAATTGAACGAAATAATTTGTATCTACTGTACTGATGACAAAATGACAAATAAAAACAAGTCGCAATCTGCGGACGATAATCAATTTATTTGATGACAGATCTACTATTCTGAATACGGAGCTGTTATTTTGGGAATAAACCTATTATTCTGAGAACAAAGTTTTTATTCAATGGATGCACTACAATTATATAGATAATCCATCTCTTTTTCTGCGAACAAATTGACATTTATTTGGTAATTTATACCTGGCGACACTTTTTATTTTTCTGAGAATGAAAATATTTCGTGGTGATAGATCTATTAATTTGATGATACAAGTTGATGACAAATATAAACTTTGATGACACAAAATATAGTTCCCTTATTTTAATTATGTTAACAACAGAACAACAATAATTCAGGCGATTAAGTATGTGTTCTGGTCATAAACTAGTTTTTTGGGCAGTGCCATGTTTTGTGGTCGACAAAGCAGTGCACTGCTTTGTCGACCACAAAACAAAATCAGCTTAACTAGTGGTTCGCCCCGAACTATGAACTCGCGACCCGATATAAACTTAATAATAACGTCGTCTTTGTACAAGAGTGGATTGGAAACCAAGAGAACCGGGACCCTCACCTCTGGCTTGCCTTTACCGGCCGTCCAGAGTGGAGCGCAAGAGCTATATGCTCGCAGGATGGATGTGAAAGATGCATAAGACGCGAGTTGGCACTGTGACTGTGGCTATCACTACAGTCACTGGGTAGAAAGCGGCGCACACCTCTCGACACCCTGAGCTGTTCACAACGATGTTGCCACCTTGCTGTCCAGGGTTAGACCCATAAGCGGCGGCTTATTTAGGTGGCCCATTTAGTGAACAGCAAGTCACCGTCTGCCAATTTAATTACTTGAGACATTTTAGTGGCAGACGACCGTTGTCTCAAAGCCCAGTTACCCAGTCCATCCATATGCATCCCCATAACCCAATTCTTTGCTCCCATCCAACTCTACAATAGCCTGTGTTCATTGCGGGAAAGCCACCAGAGTGCATTTTGTGTTGTGGTGTGCTAAGGTGGTAGACCCAATTTGTGAACCCACATTGCATCAGGTCGGCGTGACCTGTCCACTTGACGGGAAAGTACTGCGAGTGTATTTTGGTGTATGGTGTCCTCGCAGAATGGACCTTGAGGATACGCATAGTCACGTCGCACCAGGTCAATGTAGGTGATGCACCTGATGGGGATTCTCAGATGTATTTTTGTGTGTTTGGTTGCACTCTGGGGTACCCAACAGGTGCACCACCTTACATCAGATCAAAGTTGTCAAACGGGCCTCTACGTGTTGGATACGTCCCCACGCACGCCGTAGTACTACAATCCAATGAATGTGATATTACATTATTTTTTCATTTTGTTTCATTTCACATGCAGAATGTTCAATCATTACAAATAAAAATACTCAAACTACGATTTTTCACGTTTCTCGACGGCAAAGAAAACCATTTTTTTCTGTCTTGCATTTTTTTCTAGATAGCAGTCTTTGCTCTTGATTTTCCACTCGTTTTTCAAGATTTTCTGATTTTTCTTCTAGCATGTTTAGTTTTTCGCCAAACATTCTTTGAATGTTTTCTGTAACTTGTTCGCCGCTTTTTCTTATTTCAAGTTTTTGTGCCTCTAGATAATTTTGGATTTTTTGTAGTTTATCTAGTATTTCTTCCATTTTAAGTTTTGTATAGGACTCTCTTGTAGTTTTGAAGTAAAGCGACCTCTATTGTTGAGCATAAGGACTTTTTGGTTTATAATTTTGCACTCTAGATGGCTCTGATAAAAAAAATTGTCACGCCCTCTGTTAGGAAGTAGAATAACATTTTTTTTTTAAAATAGATGGCGCTGTTTTGTATTTTCTAATTTGGTGTACTTTAGCTTTTTGGTTATTTTTGGATTTATTGGATTAAAATAGAGTTCTTGTTACGGATTATTTCGCGACCCGTAAAAGTTTATTTTTATTGTTTCCACTGAGTTTTACGTCCGATATCCACAATATTGTTTGCAAACAGAATTTGTATTTATAGTTCACTTTTGTTAGTTTTTATCACTGGTTTAACTGTTTACTGATTAGATTTACGTTTTTATCACTTTTAAAATCACTTTTTAGCACTATTTTAATGTTACTGAGAGGCAGCAGTGGCGCCCTCTATCATCCCATATAAACTTAACAACCCCATATCTCGGCAATCCCTCGACCGATTTGGCTCATGTTCGAACTTAAAAATTCTTTTAATTTCATTTACCTGCCTACCAAATTTCATGACGATCCGACAAAAATTACTCAAGTTATCGTCGAACGAACATTCATACATACAAACATACAAACATACAAACATACAAACATACAAACATACAAACATACATACATACATACATACATACAAACGCCGGATTGTTCCAGTAGACTCGGAGAACTTCGCTCGCTTCGCTCGCTCGTTCAATAAGTAGGTAATTATTGTTGTTCTGTTGTTCACAATAATGAACGATGTTTATTGTTGTTACTATTTTATTACCATTAAACTGTGAAATTTTTTAACGCTTCTATTGTTGGACCCCTGAAATAACTTTGATTATGCCTATAAAATAAAACAGCCAACAAGTCAACTCACTCCACTCACCTCCCAGCTCAGGGATCCTGTGGTACAGCATTCCGGTCCTGGCCAGCCACTCGAGCTGCATGTGATGCAGGGCGGCGCGGTCGCCGGGGTGGTGGAAGGCGGAGGGCAGAGGGCCGCCCTGGGCCATGGGCGGGCCGCCCAACTGGTGCGGGTAGTTGAACAGCGCGGCTGACTGGGCGGCGACGAGCGCCGGGTTCTGCGGCAGCAGACCTGGCTTCGGGATTATGCCTGGGGACGAAGGTTTGGTCTGGTTATAAACTGTTAGTCATACTTCGATACGGGCGTTTTACAAAAAGATACGCAGTGAAATCTTCTTATAAAGATGGCTTTACTCGTATAACCTTCCTGTAACACATGGCCGATTTCTGCAAGAGGCACACTATTCCCGACACCCTGCCGAAACAGGGTGCCTCGGACCAATTAACGGTAGGTCATGCCGCCTACGCTTGCGCATATGTACCTACTCTCAAAGAAAAGAATGGAATGGACCCACTCAGCATTGGTTGGCGATAGGCTGAAGAAAAAGAGAAAGTAGGTAGTAAGTATAAGGTTCCCACTGGAAGTTGGATAAATTATCTAGAACTGTAGATGCAAAGGCCAATGTTTTTTTTAAATCTCATAGACTCACCAGGTCTATAGCTCTCGTACTCCTCCTGTCCACCTTCAACCCCTGGCGAGATCGGAGGGCTGTAGCTCCCAGCTGATCTGTTCCCATCCTCTGAACCTCCAGGACTTGCGCTCCTCGGACTGCTGGCTCCCGACCTTGGACTGCTTCCAGGTCTCTGCTCCTCTGGGAACCTTTCAAATCAAAACAAATCAAATAATGTATTTCCGAAAAACTGGTCCAAAAACACAGGTTCAATGAAATTAGCATGACGGTAAAGTCCAAATTTTCACAGTTTTTTCAATGTTGTAGCGAAACTGAGGCCAACTTGCACCACTTTCTTAAATGTGGTTTAAACAGCATTGAACTAAAATCTTCATACAAAAGTCGATTTAAATGATAGATAGATAGATAGATAGAGAACACTTTATTGTACACAAGAAATTAATTATTTACAAGAATTTTCTTAACCTAATAGTACAGACGGCGGTCTTATCGCTAAGAGCGATCTCTTCCAGACAACCTTCGGATGGACTGGAAAAGTAAAAATAGAGAAGGTAGTAGATGTACATAAACAACAATAATTAAATTACATAAACACAGGACATAAAATAATGTAATACTTATTTGTGCATACAACTTATGAATAAGTAAAATAAAATAAACAAGTACCTAGGTAGTTTAAATAAATATAATTTTATCAATAAATAAATACAAATACCATACATACTATACCAAAATAGTTATATATATGTTACCGGCCAAACCCGATTTAAGGATAAACTAGTTTCGCCTAGGCCAAACCAGTTTATCCGAACGTCGTATGGATAAACCGGTATAGCCTAGGCCAAACTAGTTTATCCGAACGTCGTATGGATAAACCAGTTTAGCCTAGGCCAATCTAGTCTGGCCTAGCAAGAATATACAAGCTTCAGGATAAACTAGTACGGCCTAGCCCGAAGTGATATTGGTGAATGATTAGGTATGAATGTTACCATATCTCGTAAACTAAGAGGTTTAGCGCAAAAATAACGAAATTTTCGAACCCCTTAATAACTCCGGAACCAAGCCTCTAACTTCTATACGTGTTCTAAAAACCGACATACAGGGTGTTAAACATACAGGGTATTCCTGAAAGTGTGACAGACAGTCGAAAAATTTTTAAAACAAAGGTTAGGTCAGTAGGTTTGGTTGGCGACACACTGACATACCTCTTTTTGTTTACGAATGGTCCTTTAAACCGGACATACCGTAGACTTTTTGACTGTAGACTTTTTCAAATTCGGCCTCTAAATGCGTTCAGATAATTACGTTGGGTTTGTTAATTTTAAGAAAAAGTACTAGGCTAGCATAAATAAGTAGAATCTGTATTACCCCTACTTAAATAGGGCTAGACTAGTTCGGCCTAGGCTAAACTAGTCTAGCCCTATGCTCGTATGGAGAAACCAGTTTAGCCAAACTAGTCTAGTCTATACTATATGAGTAGGAGTAATACAGATTCTACTTATTTATGCTAGCCTAGTACTTTTTCTTAAAATTAACAAAGCCAACGTAATTATCTGAACAGTAGGGGACACACTTAGAGGCCGAATTTGAAAAAGTCTACATTCAAAGGTCTACGGTATGTCCGGTTTAAAGGACCATTCGTAAACAAAAAGAGGTATGTCAGTGTGTCGCCAACCAAACCTACTGACCTAACCTTTGTTTTAAATGTTTTTCGACTGTCTTTCACACTTTCAGGAATACCCTGTATGTTTAACACCCTGTATGTCGGTTTTTAGAACACGTATAGTAGTAAAAGGCTTGGTTCAGGGGATATTAAGGGGTTCGAAAATTTCGTTATTTTTGCGCTAAACCTCTTAGTTTACGAGATATTGTAACATTCATACCTAATCATTCGTCAATATCAGCTCGGACTAGGCCATACTAGTTTATCCTGAAGCTTACATATTCTTGCTAGGCCAGACTAGATTGGTCTAGGCTAAACTGGTTTATCCATACGACGTTCGGATAAACTAGTTTGGCCTAGGCTATACCGGTTTATCCATACGACGTTCGGATAAACTAGTTTGGCCTAGGCGAAACTAGTTTATCCTTAAATCGGGTTTGGCCGGTAACATATATATAACTAAAATAGATACATACTATACTATTTTTATAAATGCAACCACTTTACACTTCACCAGTAAGGTAGAATTTTTTAACCAGAGCCTTAAAAATCGGTAGTGACTTGGCCTTCCGCACTTGTTCTGGTAGAGCATTCCAGAGATGGACTGCTTGAAAGGTGAAGGAGGATTTATAGAAACCAGTGCTGTAGGTAGGGGTATGGAGACGAAGATTGAAGGATGAGCGAAGATTAAGGCTGTTGGCTGTATGTAAAAACTTAAACCGCTCTCTAAGGTAGGAAGGACTTGCTGGATTGAACAGTATTGTATAGAGAAGAGAAAGAATGTGGGTATTCCGACGGAGGCGAATAGGGAGCCACTTGAGCTGAGAGCGAAATTGAGAAACGTGGTCATATTTGCGTAAACCAAATATGAACCGGATGCAGTAGTTTTGAAGACGCTCAAGTTTATTAAGTTGCTCCTCGGTGAGATCAAGATAGCAGGTGTCAGCGTAGTCGAGAATCGGTAGGAGGAGTGATTGAGCTAAAGCAACTTTAGTAGCAGTAGGAAGAAAATTACGAAGGCGTCTAAGAGAGCCACCAGATGAAAAAACCTTCCGGCTTACCATTTCAAGTTGCGGTGCCCAGGATAACGTGCTATCCATCATGATGCCAAGGTTTTTTACCACTGGACTAAACGGGATTGATACTCCATCAAACATCACCGAAGGAAGTAAGTCCATGTCAACCCTAGAAATGTAATACGGGCTACCAATTAATATTATTTGAGTTTTGTTCGGGTTAACTTTAAGTCCATAAGACACGCTCCAGTCCGATATCGTAGTTAGGTCACTATTAATCGTTGATAAAGCAGGAATGAGATTATCCATAGTGGCTTGCGTGTAGATTTGGAGATCGTCTGCATATAAGTGGTAGGAAGAAGATAGCTGATGAGAAATACTGTTAATAAAAATGGCAAAGAGAAGAGGAGACAACACACCACCTTGCGGGACACCGGCAGATATTCCACACCACCCAGAGAAAGAATCTTCAATACGAATACGTTGCCGGCGCCCATGTAGATAACTACGAAACCAGTCAATAACTGTTGGAGATATGTTAAGAGAACGAAGTAATGCCAGCAATATGTCGAAGTCAACAGCATTGAAGGCATTACTAAAATCGAGCAGCGATAAAACAGTCAACTGGCCGCTGTCCATACCTAGGCGCATGTCGTCAGTGATTTTGATAAGAGCCGTAACAGTGCTATGGCCAGGACGGAAACCGGACTGGAGAGGGTTGAGGAGATTGTGCTTAGTGAGGAAATGGCTAAGTTGATGGTGCACTAATCGTTCCAAAACTTTGGACAGGAATGGTAGGATGGATATGGGACGATATTCGGAATAGGAGGCGGGATTGGCTTTTTTAGGGAGAGGAGTAACCTGAGCTTCCTTCCATGCTGTCGGGAAGAGCCCGGAAATTACAGAGGCGTTAAGGATTTGGGTAATGACGGGAGTGATGATGTCAAGGATAGGCAATAACATGTTACGACTGATACCGTCACTGCCGACAGCACCTGAGGTGATAGCGATGATGTTCTTCTTAACATCACAATCAGTAAATTGACTAAGACTAAAAACAGAAATATCAGGAGTTGGAAGTGATGAAAGATAATTTAGCGTTTCAGATTTTTTAGAACCATCAAAGGTAGGCGCCGAGGAAAAGTGTTGATTAAGTAACTCAACATTTAAATCTTTAGGGATCGGATCTTGACGAGATTTTCCAACTAGTGATCGAAGAAATTTCCAAACTTTAGCTGGATCACCGTTTTCAACGGAGTCATGAATGTGGCGTCGTTGTCCATCCCTACACATCTTATTGCAGCGATTCCGTAAAAGAGTATATTTTTCTCTATTGTACTCAGTTGGGCGACACTTAAATTTGGATAAATGACGACTTAAGTGGCATTTAAGAAGTGGTGCGAGACGGCCTAAATTTTTGTTCAGCAATGTTGGTTTTACGACAGTAAACTTGTACTTTGATTATTCTAAACAACAGAATAACAATAATTTAACTAATTATGATTTTTTTTTTCGGTAGTACGTTTTTTCGACAAGAAAACAAAATCAGCTCAATAAAATTAGTGTGGTTCTGTTGTTTACAATAAGGAAAATAATAGCTCAGTTTAGCCTAAAAATTTTAAAACCTGTGAAAAATTGAGCTTTTCCGCCACGCTCCTTTAGTAAAAGTAAGATGTAGCCTGTACAAATTGTACATGTCCCACTAGCTGGGCAAAGGCCTTCTCTCAGAGAGAGAGAGAGAGTTCCAGCTTAATCACCACGCGTGCTCAATGCGGGTTGGCGATTTTTGCGTTGAGAGGGTATAATGCCTCATACGCTCAGGTTTCCTCACGATGTTCTCACAAATATACGTAACTTTGAAATAAATTAAAGTCATAGGTATGAGCCCGCACCGGGATTCGAACTTGGGTCTCTCGCTTCCGAGTCCATTGTTCTACCCACTAGACCACCACCGCTCCTTTAGTAGCACCTTAATATTATAAATACCTTTGCTCTTCAGGCGGCAAGTTGTGGTATTTGTTGATGGTTGAGTGTTCTATTTGGTGCTCGAAATTGTCGCTTTCCTGACCCTGATATCGGTGTATGAAGTTCTTCTGCTGGATGAAGGCTAAATACTTCTGCTGCGTCATTTTCTCCTGCAAAGTTGGGGTGTCCGAGTCGATCTGTTTGGAGAGTAAGGCATCGATGCAGAAGGACTTCTTCGTGTTGAGGACGGTCTCTTCCTGCCGGTTGGTGAAGTATTTGAGGTTGGTTGGGTTATCTTGGGGGCTGCTGGAGCGGCTCAGGTTCTGTTCCCGGTCGAGGGTTGTCTCTTGGAGTTCGTTGGAATCTCGCCGGTACATGTTAGGGTGGGTCAGGATTTGAGACGACATTTTTGGCGTGGGAGCGTTGCTTTGTGATGCTGGAGTGAGGTGGCGGTGCTACGCGGTGGCTTCCATTGGAGGTTTTTTGGTTTCTGAAAAATTTGGTTTTGTTTTTATCTGAAATATAAGTAAGTACAGTTGGCCACACGCTGGGATACCCCTTTTTGTTCGATTAGCGCCCTTATGCCGCTCGGTAAGAACTGCCATCTGTGACTGTGGCCAACCGTACGACATTGTAGCTTGGGCTATAGGTACGTTCGGCCACAGTCACAGATGCCCCGTGGCGGCTCTTACCGCGCGCGGCTTAAGGGCGCTAATCGAAGAAAAAGGGGTATCCTAGCGTGTGGCCGACTGTACCTACAATTTTATTATAGCCTCATGTCAAGCTATGTTGTAAGGTTATTTGAGTATTTGAGTACCTAATCAGTGCCATCAAACATTTCTCAGAATAAAAAAAATACATTTTTTTTATAGAAAAAAATACAGTTTTCATTACACAGCGGCATTTATATGAGCCTGCATATTTTTGTACAGCTTCCTTCATGAATATTGACAAACTAAACACAACCATGATTTTAAATAAATTAGCTCAATAGATTTGAAAGCCGTGTTAGAAACCCAATTAATAACTCGAGAACGGGTGGACCGATTTTTATGATTTTTGATTTGTTGGATTTCTCTCCGCTCCGAATAGCAGAATAACCATTAAAACAACGGAAAAACTCACGAGAAAAAGTCTGCTCGGACGAAGTCGCGGGCAAAAGCCAGCTACTAAAATAAAAATACTTCCGACATTTTAACTTCAAATTAGCATATCTCGTAAACGGCTAAACAGATTTTGATAAAACATATTTAGGAACACTCGCTAGGAAATCTGCTTTCAAATAATAATAAAAAAAACGTACCAAGTCGGTTCACCCGTTTAAGAGCTACGGTGCCACAGAGACACACACAGACACACACACATAGCGGTCAAACTAATAACACCTCTCTTTTTGGGTCGGGGGTTAAAAAAAGAGACTCTTATTTAGCCACAAAAAATCACAGACCGTAAAATATCGTCCAATTTGCGGAGTCAATACAGCCGATACCGACAGGGCTCCGTTCCGATAAATATTTGTACTCAAATATTCGACGCATTTTTTATGACAAAAATATTTATAAAACCCAGTGGCCCAATGGTAATATTTATCACAGTTTTTGCGGAAGGACTCTACGATTTATAGGTATGGTCGGCCACAGTAACAGATATGGCAGCTCGTACCACGCGCGGCATAAGGGCTCCAATCTAACAAAAAGGGGTATCCTAGCTTGTGGCCGACTGTTGCAACCGTCGACAGCACGTTAGACTGTACAGTTTTGTTGTAAAGTCGCCCGTATCGTAACCGAGTAAAGTGCAAGCGTGAAAAGGTCAACGCGCTGTCGGCTGTACCACTAGTTATGGTCATACTCTGAAATAAATGATTTGATTTGATTTTTGAGAGTTCCTTACCCAACGGGACCTTATTTATTACTAATAATCGCTGTCCGTCCGTCCGTCCGTACGTCTATGCTAGGGACATACATTTAAAGGGCTTTAAAATCTTTAGTATTAAGTGTAAACTTAATATTACGAAGCATATACTTTCTAACAAACAATAAAATTAAACATTTTGTTTTGTTTTTGCTCTATCGCACTTGCTGCCGGTTTCTGCCCCTCTACCCTTGACGCATGTTTCCAATGCGGCCGCAATATGGCGCAATTTACAAAATTTAATATTTTACAAATTAAGACGCATTTTGTGTTTTTATTGAATAAAACCGCCTTACCTTTGAATAAACATTACAAAATATTTAAAATCAAAGCCTTACTATGCGAATTCAAAGAGAAATTAATTTTTAAACTTTTTCAATTGGATCGCAATAGCGTCAAGGGTAGAGGGGCTGATTTGAGAAATTCGCTAAGCAAGTACTTAAATATCGTTCTGCCTCTGCGGATTTCTCACAAAAGAACGTGACAGAACGATAGTTAAGTATTTACTTAGTAAAATTATCAATTCAGAAACCGGGCCTTGGTCAGTTTTTATACCTTTGGACAGGTAAAGTAACTATCTACGGATCATATTATTAATATTATTTATCACGTCCACAGTCTATAAATCCAGAGTGGTACTAGGTATACAATTTTCATTGCTTTGTTCCGTTTAATGTGGGATCTATACCTACTTCCACTGGTGATTAAGGATTAATAAAATTAAACAACGCAAAGGACTCCATGTCATCCGACAAGGAACGTGTTAAGTGCCCACCAAATTGAACGATAATGGAGATCAATTTAGGGCAAAACTGTACTTAATCAAATAGCTATTAATATCGTACCTATCTCCTAATATGAAAATATTTGTCAGTTTGTCATTCTATCAATTAGTATCAATTCTTTAGTTGATGGACAGATAGTCATAGAACAATACTATTATTGTATAGAATTAGGATAAATCAAATTGGGCTTGAATTTTTGGACTTCAGTTCTTCGATCAACACTATGATGGGTCATAAGAAATAATAGCGATTGTCCGTTCGAGTCCCCCTCTACCCTTGACGCGTTTTTCCAATACGGCCGCAATATGGCGCAATTTACAAAATTTAATATTTTACAAATTAAGACGAATTTTGTGTTTTTATTGAATAAAACAGCCTTAAACCAGCCAGCCAAACAGACAAAGTATTTAAAATCAAAGCTTACTATGCGAATTCAAAGAGAAATTATTTTTTAAACTTTTTCAATTTGATCGAAATAGCGTCAAGGGTAACCCCCCTGAGTTCCTGACTGAATTTTACAGATTATTTTTATAGACAAAATAGCACCGATGTCGATAAAAAGCCTAATGAGCTTTTTTTAAAATTGTAGAATAAGCAGTTGATTCACAAAATGTTTCGTAATCAAAGCCTACTTAATGGAACGCCCGATAAGAGCAAACTACCATGGGGTATCCTAGTGTGTGTCTGACCGTAGTCTTAGATTGAGGTTTGAAAAGTGATTGCAAGATGAAATCATCCAGCGGCATAACTCGAAATTGCCATCTCATACGGGCGTGATCGCGGGCAAAACCAAGTGTTGATATAAGTGCCAGATAATGATGCGAGCTTTTTTAATTGACTCAACGATAATAATAATGATGTTATCGCAAAATTAATAAACTTTTATCGGCGACGGCCGTGCGACTGACACGTGTCGATAAATAGGTAATGTTTTTTTTTTCGTATTTTCGCCTGTTGGCAGGCGAGAAACTAATAACGGACGGAATTTTTCCGTAACGGAAAAACGAATGGGGATTCCGAACGCAGTTCATAGTATACACGGTGCTTCTTTAGTGGTTTAAAAACAGAAGGTATTTTGTTGCACTGGTGATACTGAGCCACATTACAATTTTTTTTCCAAAACGCGCGAAAAACCACTAAAATAGCACGGTGCATTTTTAACCCCCTACCCAAAAAAAGGGGTGTTATAAATTTGAGCGCTATGTGTGTGAGGGTGTCTGTATGTGTGTCTGTCTGTGGCATCGTTCGTAGCTCTTAAACGGGTGAACCGATTTTGATGCGATTTTTTTTAAAGTCGGTTTTCTAGCGAGTGTTCTTAGATATGTTTTATCAAATTCGTTCAGCCAGTTCAATAAGAGATATGCCAATTTGATGCTATAGTCGATAAAAAAAAAAATTACATAGTTATTATTAATTATGCATCGGAACGTCAAGCTAGGTTTAGAGAATCCATAGGTATGAGGTCATACGGTTACCTAATTCATACGGTGCATAAAATTCATCCAACAAAAAAATAAATGTTTGACAACATTTATTGTGAAAAGTGTGAGGAGTTATTGGAGCTTTCCGCGCGAGTTTCTTGATTCGTACTGTATCTTTGACCGACTTGCTGATTTGATTTTAAAAGGTCATGGTTTGATGCCTCTGCCTACCCAATCCTATTGCTAAGATTACAGTGATATAACTACCGTAAAATAAATTAACAACTTACGTGGGTATTTTGTTACAAATATGTAAACTTGGCACTTTTACAACAAATTATGTTATTCACAAAAAACACGTAAACTTTTTCAACCTAATTGAAACTCATTTCTAAACACTCAACTAAGTCGACAGTCAACTCGCACAAATTAAAAAAAAACACGTCACCGCAAAAGCTCTTTGCGACGAAAAAAGGAAAAGAAAAATTCGAAAAAAGAACGCGACGCTCGTCCAGGCGATAGGGTAAACAGGTGCGTTTTGGCCCACCCCCGAACAGTAGTTATGGACAACTGAATTATATTATAACGCGCGCAGTATCACCCATTATCAACCCATATTGTGCCGTGTGTGGACAAAACGATTGGGCGGTAACGTCCCATTTTACGCTGACCCGTCGCTTACTATCGAAAATCCCCTTTTGCTCTGCAGTTTCAACGCGAAAAGCGACCGCGGTAGCTCAATATATTTTTGTCGGAGTTCGCGCTCCGCCCCATTTGTTCTTTTCTCTCTTTCTAACGGTTGCTGCCTCTGTCTGCCACACAAGTAATTTACGCATGAGTTGGTGCACTCGAGCGTCGGTGATACTGAGTGAATCCGCGTACTGTTTGGTTTGGGGAAGCTCACAGCTGAAGAGTTTTAAGTAATGAATGTCGTTAGCGTTTTCAATTGTACTTTCTAGGTAGGTAGAGGTAGTTAGATGGGGTTTGATTTGTTGGCCTTTTTTTACTTATGGGTAAAAGCCGTAGCTGACGATGAAGGTAAACATTGTGGGGATTTTAAGGAAGAATAAAAATATGAAAGGTCTTCCGCGGGAAATGAAATTACCATTACAAAAATAAAAAATAAATCTTTGATTACCGATGGTATCTGCGGATTGCACCTTTATGAAAAATGGCTGTAAGCGGAATTATCTACGCATCGTAGGATTCATAGATAGGATAAATTAATAGATACCTAATCTACCACCTAATCTAAGTAACAGTTAAAGTTACTTCTAGACGCTAAATAGGTTACAAAAAATATCTGCATGCAACGACAGCACGTCACAGTGTATACTTTTGTTGTAAAGTTGCCCGTAATGAGTGGAGAGCTAGCGTGTAAGGGTCGACGTCGAGTTACGGAAAACAGCCCGTTTTACCATTACCCAGGGTCGACGTGCTGTCGTGTGTACTACATCGACTCGGTAAAAAATACTCTAAGATGAGGAAATATAAGTTAACGATGATCCTAACTATTTCCTTTTTTCTATTGTAACTCTACCTAAGCAATAACATGTTTTTTTTAACAATCCTTTGTTAAAATATTTAATAATAAAAACACCGAAACAAAACCCGGCCCGATTAGCAAAACAAATCACAATCAAAAAGTAATAAGATCAAAAGGACCCGGCAAGCGAGATGGAACGGGGAGAATTTCAAACAAATCCAATTTCACACAGGCGGGCCGGCCCGAATCAGTTAATTTCATTAAGCGAAGAAAATTCCTACTTAAAGCGACGTTTGCTCGCCATTTTCTAAGCGGCACTCTGCCAGACAGAGAGGGGGTTATGGTCCTCTTTTTTCCTCTCGCCGCTTACTTTTCATCTGCCGTGTTCAACTCCAGTTTAAGTCTAAAGCGCTGCGCGGTGTTTGTAGAGAGCAAATCAGGGATGCTTTCGAAATGCACCACTTGATAGATTTTCATATCATTGCCTACCATGAACCTTACAATTTGAAAAAAAAAAACTGTTGTCACGTTACCTACCATAATAATATGATGTGTCTGACTAGCTGACTCGCTGAATATGAAAGAACACATCATGAAGAAATCTGCTACTTATTTTTTCTTTATTTCCTACAGATAAGACTTAGTAAGTGTAATACAACAAAACATGTTCCAAAACTGCAACGTCCGAGTAGGTATCCACTTCTGATGCTGTAGGTAGGTACTTACAAATAATCTTCAATAGATGTAGGTAATACCTAAATGTTTTAAATTAGACCGTTGATTATCCCAACTAATCATGGGTTTAAGGGATATGGGTGTTCGGATAAAGTAAAGACAGATTTTAAATGAAATAATGTACAGTCAGCCACACGCTAGGGTACCCCTTTTTGTTCGATTGGCGCCCTTATGCCGCGCGTGGTAAGAGCTGCCTTGGGGTATCTGTGACTGAGGGCGACCGTACAACCAGCGCTTTAAATTTTCTAATATTCATCTGATGAAGTAATCCACAACCGATGTTCGGATATTCGTATATACGTTCATATACGTTCTAAATACCTCATAAAAGCAGCAGCTGGACCAAGTAATGGAATCTAGTACGACATGGTCGCGATCCTCATCTATGCAAAAGTATTGTTTGCAGTGAGTGCTTCTATTAAATACCGAGCTAGCGAAGGTTTCTCGAAGGTTTCTAAAATTGAGCCACGAGCATAGCGAGTGGTAAAAAAAAGATACCTGCGCGTAGCGAGGTGTACGAAACACGAGACGCAAATACTTAATATTGCATCCGTGGACAACTTTTCATCTAACAGAGCGAGGAAATGATTATGTTCAATGTTAGAAAAACAATAGACAACTAGGTACATAGAGGTAGGTAAGTGAAATGAGTTTCCTTCTTTGCAAGTGACAGATGAGTCAAGTGATAGGCGTTCAAATTTGGAAGCGGGCAAAAATGCATTTTTCTCCATCGTATGATACTACAGGGTGCACTCTCAGTCAATAGCGGAACTTTAAGTAGGCAATCTACTGATCAATACAAACAACTTGTACTAGGTGGCGACAAAAATGGAGCGAATAAAATATCAGCTGTTTCATACATTTGGCGCAGTACTGAGGCGACCTTTTGTATGGAACAGCTGATATTTTTTTCACTCCATTTTTGTCGCCACCTAATACAAGTTGTTTGTATTGATCAGTAGACATCCTACTTAAAGTTTCGCTATCGACTTAGAGTGCACCCTGTAGTAACAGCATACTTTCCGAGCTTGGGTAATGAGAAAACCATCCAAACCGCGTCCCTATTTCGCTACGCCACCAGAAGCTTAAGAAAAATCTGCGTTCGAGCGCTCCTTTTCCCGACGAGGTCAACAACCGGCATTGTTTCCCTAATGAGGGGCGGGGCTAAAAGTTTTTCGACCAATGGGAGAACTTTGCGTAGAAAAAGACAAACGAAAAGAGCGAGAGGGATGTTAAAATAATTTTCGAGCGATATTTTTTCGTGACGATGACGAAATTGACAAAGTTTTGAATTGAATGCACTTGTGATTAAAAAGTTTTTTTTTTGTTTCATGGGGAGGGATTTTGGGGGTCCGTAGTAGGGTTTTTTTTATATTCATGAAAACACTGTTGACATAACAAAAAGAATACTGTTCTATCCACATACTTTGTTATTTATGCACCGATATTCAGAGAAATACAACTTTTATTTTTTAACCGTTCGAAGCAGTTAAAAAGAGTGAGATAGAGAACATTTTATCGCTCTCTTCTGATCGGTAAAAATATTGTTCATCAGGACTTATGACTAATATTGAATAGCTATTATATTGGACCAGTCCGCAAGTGTATTTTTCCAATTTTTATAACATAATCATATTTTTGTAACATTTCTTTATCGGCGCCGATAAGAAGACATCTCAAATATCGATCTTTCCGAATCAGACACAAGTAATTTCTCAATCATCTCTACATTTTACAAAATAAAACATAAAAATACACATCTAGCAGAAAAGTAAGTAAAGGATTTCCACTCTTATCTCAAAGGAAATAGGTGTCAATTAGAATAACATGTTCCTGCCATATATATGTTGGTACAGGAATCATGGTGACATGTGTCAAATTGTAGCCTCATTTGACTGTGACACCTGTCAGATAGCGTCAAGTGAATTGACAGCTATGACTACTTCGAAATGAATTATTTGCTTCTTAAAACGTTGTTTTTTATCTGAAATCGTGTTTTGAGATCGTTCTCGTTGAGTGTGAGTAGGTTTACGCCGTGGCTTTGGTTGACAACCCCTCTCAATGATACTCTATGAATTTGCAAAAATCTTGCAAAAATCAATGTTTATTGTTTAAAAGGCTTGTACCTACGGTCGGCCACAGCAAAGTAGGTAATAGCAAATAATAAGGATTTTCAATAAGGGGACAAATCTCAACCAATACTATGGGTATCACACTTAGGTAGGGGGCGAAAGCGGAAAGGGGGCAAGAACCGAACAGATCGTCTAGGATAACCCATACCAGCTCTCAGTACGCGCGGAATAAGGACGCTAGTCGAACAAAAAGGAGTACCATAGCGTGTGGCTTACTCTACAATAAAAACATACAATGCATCTAAATTCCTCAAATATTTATTGCGGAATACTGAAAAATCGCACCCGATCACTAAGTAAGACCGGATGACATAGGTAAGGGTATCATTTAAAAAAAGCACTGATTCAAATGCTGACAACAATTGAGTACTTACCTATCTGCTAACGCACTTTTTGGTTGGTTTATAAAAAAACAACTTTTTATAAAAAAATATGAATGGCGCAAACTTCCCGGGCTGCGCGTTTTAATCATCAAATGATCGACAAATTACGCTTCCCACAGTCCGACCGCTTATCGCCGCAAATGTGTTTGTCTGTCTGTTTGTGTTTGTCCAAATTTCGCGCGTTCACACGCTTCGGCAAACATTTGCGCGAGATAATTTTAGGTTTTCGATTTGGAGTTATTATCTATTTATATGCGGTTTTTTTGCTGTTTGTTAAAATATAGTCTAACTTAATTATTATCCTTCATTCATTTTGAAATGTTATGCTAGAATATCCCGGAATATCTAGAATCTAGAATATCAATTGAAAAAAATTGGGAAAAGATAAATTTTCCTTTTCGGCGTGAATGAATAACTCACTCTCACAAAAGATTTCGGCTAAACGCATGACAGCACGTCATCAGAGCGCATAATTTTGTTGTAAAGTAGCCCGTAACGTAACCGAGTTTACCGAGTAGAGTGCTAGCTCGCTCGTGTACTTACATAAACAGCGCGTATAAAAATAGCTTCTTTTGAGCCTCTATGCCACGCGAGCAGCGAGCAAAGCCGCGGGAAAAAAGGTAGTTGTCTCTCTTTAGCGGTATGAGGTCTGAGCGCGGGGAGGGACCGGGTGTCATCGGGGCAGCGGAAAGAGGTACGGGAGACGCGGTCAAGTCTCCTGTTTCGTGGCACGTTTTGTACAGTCGGCCACACGTTAGGATACCCCTTTTTGTTCGATTGGCGCCCTTATGCCGCGCGCGTATCTGTGTCTGTGGCCGACCGTACACTCATGAACCTACCTAACAAACAAACCTGTGCTGGGAACTGTACCCCGCACTCTCCCGTCAACAAGCGCCAGATAAGATAGCGTCAAGGCGTGTGTTTATCCGTTTATAATAGATTATAATCGATCACCTGTCAATAATGACCTGAGGGCCAGATTAGGCGTTCTCACCCTAGTTTTAGCATAAAGAGATCGAAGGCGGATGAATCGATGATTCATGGTTTACAAAACACTTTTCATCTGACTCCTTACAGCGAGACATATTATTAAATTAGGTCCTATTATAGCTCGAGAGCTGGTGACCAATCGACTTATTTTGTCGTACAGGGCTGGGAGTTGGTAGGCTGATAGAGTCTTCGATCAAGGATAAAACTAGATACAACATAGAACTCTGAAATGTGTCTGGAAAAATAGATGCCCAAATTGCCTTTGGGAGCTTATTTGCTTGTAGTCCATGCAATTATAGTAAAACTGTCAACTAATGCAATAAGGTTGACATTCGACTATCAGACGTATGGTCGAAAGGATGTTTCGTATTGTTCTATTGCTGATATCTTTTGTTTCTGTGGGGACAAGTTTTTATTGTGATTTTATACGTAATCCGCTCGCTGCGTAATGCGGATTCTATGGGATTTAGTTCGGTGGATAGAGTAGACTTCGCCGAGTTTGGGAAAACAATTTTTTTGGCCGGTCACGGTTGAAAGTTCGATTTTTTTTACTTTGAAAGAGTAAATACTTAGGTTGAGTATTTTTTTTATTGGGAGCTTTTAGGCTGGTTGTTAAGACTCGGCTGATCACGAAAATACATTTGTTAGGTAGAGCCTTGAATACAAAGAAAAGTAACCTACACGTAACAATTTTCTATTTTTACCAAGGTTTAGATGTCGAACTTGAAATAAAGCCTTTTTGAGCCGAGTTACTTAGATATTAAACACGTTATCAAAGTGCTATTCAATTATCTATCCGCTTTCAGGACCCTAAGCCGGTCTACCTACACCTATGTCTATATGTATAAGTTAGCTTTTGCCCGCGACTTCGAGTGACCACTCACTACAGGTAGAGTTATAAACCCATAGATACGCTCTAACCCATTCTCATGCTACACTTGCTGGTGTGTAAGTTATAACTATACCAAACATCCAAATCTGTCCAACCGTTTCAGCATGAAAGAGTAGCAAACATCCATCCATTCATCCAAACATCCAAACCTACAAACTTTCGCGTTTAAACTTAAGCTGAAGGTCGAGGCAAACTAGGGCGGCCAATAAAAAAAAGCATAAAATCTTATAACCTACGATTTGGAATCTAGGCCTTGTCCTAAAAATAATTAAGGCTTGCGTAATATATTTTACTCAAAAAAGCTCGTAATGTGGTCATTAATTCGACAATCTTCTTTGAGCAAAGGAGGACTTGCGGGCTACTTTGATTAGGCGCCAGAAAAGTTGTATGGAATTTCATTAATGTCGTGTTTTGCGGCCAGAAAAACTGTATGAAAATCCATTAATGTCGAGTTTTGTTTCAAAAATAGAACTCAAAAGTCAGGCACAAAAAGTATTTATTCAGAATTTGGCTGTTTGGGTGCTGGCAGTCTACAAATTGCATAGAAAAAAAAAAGCGCGGCCATATTGTTTTCGCCGCTTCGCGCGTTGTTCGAAGTGATTTTTTCTGTGCGTGCTGTTTTTGTTGTAAATAAAAGTGAACTCTTCAAGCAACGAATCCTCCGATTCAATGTGTTTAACAACGCCGAACATAAAAAGGAAGCGAAATAAGATATTTAAAGGTACCTATTGCCACCGAAGTCAAAGGAAAAATACAAGTTTATCTACGAAAAGTTTGCGGAATGAAAAATCAACAGAAAGTAAACTAAGACAAAAGGTAAGCTGGTTCTATTTAAATTACTCGCATTGTTTGAGTAAAGCACTATACAAGCCTTGCTCTGCAATGAGTGCGCTTCTGGCCTCGCTATGATGGCCTCGAGCTTAGCTTAGCTACGCTCTCGGCCGTCAAGCTTGGTCATCATTGCAGCCCTTGCTGTCCGCGCTATAAAAGCCTCGACCTTCGGTCTCGGCCTTCATTCCAGCTTGTCCATCAAGGGCTGCAATGCTGACCACGCTGTGAAGGCCTTGAGCTGGGCTACGCTGCGATCTGTCGGCCATCAAAAGCGTGCCAGAAACGCACCCATTAAAGACCGCGGCAGTAATGTACTATTGCGAAGCAGCTTTTTTGAAGATGAACTTCATTAAAAATAAACGATCCACTAGCTTGCACCAATGTTATTCCAAACTTCAGACAGATTAGTCCGCAACAAAAAATGACATTTTTGTCATTGATAGTAATTATAAAAATAAGATAATTTGTTATTTCCGTAATTAAGTAGGTAAGTAACGTAACGTAAGTGAATAGAGTGCACGCTAACGTAAGTGAATAGAGTGCACGCTTGTAAAAACACAAAATGCGTCTTAATTTGTAAAATATTAAATTTTGTAAATTGCGCCATATTGCGGCCGTATTGGAAAAATGCGCCAAGGGTAGAGGGGCTGCAGAGGGACCGACAAACGCGGGAAGCGACTTTGTTTCATACTATGTAGAGATATTAGTGGCAAAGTGGGATGAATTGGTGTTACCTAATCACTTCCACTAACCTACCACTTTATTCAGTGTTTATTCGCTATCATTCTGTGGAAGCTTTTTACTTTATGTTAGCTTTATCATTCGCCTATCGGCCCTGTCACTAATGGACAGTAAGTGCTACCGTATCGTTATAAAGGACTTTGTTTGCTTTATTGGCGTCTGTTTTACACACTGTTGAAGCTCGTTTTGTCCTTTTTATAGGCTCGGTATAAGGCTAACTAGCGCCACCAATGTTAAAAAAATCATATCTTCCTTTAGAAGAAGTTTCTGTAAAAATCCTAAGATGAGCCTATGCGCCATGCTTTTCTAGATTTTTAAGTGTAGATACCCTCTTCAAAATTTACTTTTAAGCTAAAAAATTTTCGATAACCGCCAAAAGCGGCCGTTTTTGGCGGTCATCGAAATTTTTTTATCTTAAGACTAGAAATTGAGTTGGGTACCTACACTTAAATCTAGAAAAGCATGGCGCATGAGCTCATCTTAGGATTTTTTCAGAAACTTCTTCTGAAGGAAGATATGATTTTTTCAACATTGGTGGCGCTAGTTAGCCTTATACGGAGCCTTAAGGTGAAATACGTCTCACTCTCACATCTAGCGCCGCCAATGGAAAAAAAATCATATATATTTTTTTTTGATGCGTTTTTAACAAAAAACGCTCCTGCGATTCCTCAACGCGAGGCTTAACTATTTTTAGGACCTAAGGTTTGGATTCCAGATCCTAGAACTTAAGAATGCAATCGATTCTCGCCAAAAGTGGCCACTTTTGGCGAGAATCGATTGCATTCGTAGGAAATCCAATCCTGGAATCCAAACCGTAGGTCCTAAAAATAGTTAAGCCTCGCGTTGAGGAATCGCAGGAGCGTTTTATGCTAAAACGCATCAAAAAAAAGATATGATTTTTTTTCCATTGGCGGCGCTAGTTGTGAGACGTATGGCGTCTTAACACGCTTTTATAAGTTTGGCCTGTATGTATGTATGAGTGTATGTATGTAACGGAATCTTTGAGCATGATTTTCACCAACTTCCAGAAGTCTGATTAATTTGAAACTTTGCATACGTATCAAGGACCAATGACAATGCAATAATTTGATAACAGTTTCGCATTATACAGTGCCATTATACAGGGTGGATGCGCCCCACGCTTTTTTTAACTCTGAATTATATTATTCTGTTGAAAACTTGAATATTATTATAATTTTAAACTCTTTGTAATAAAAAAAATATTTTCAACTTTTTAGTTCGGTTAGCTATAAAAGCGTGTTTTTTTATTTTTTTTCAACTGTTATTTTTCTTTGTGCGAGAATCAATACTACAACGTTTATTAAAGATACCGATACCTAAAGATATGGTGCCTCTGGACGCTGTATCATCTCATTACGTAGATGCAAAGGTTTTCTGTATCAATGTAGGTGTTACACCTCCTTATTATAACTAGTTGTTCACCCCGAACTGTGAACTCGCGACTCCATATCTCAGCAACCCCTCGACCGATTTGGCTCATGTTCGAACTTAAAAATTATCTTTGCCTCATTAAAAGACGATCCGACAAAATTTACTCAAGATAACGTCGAACGAACATTTATACATACATACAAACATACATGCATACAAACGCCGGATTGTTCAAGAACTTCTCTCGCTTCGCCCGCTCCTTCAATTAGCTATAAAGCTTTTGTCGTGTGTCCGAGCGGTCATTCAGTGGAAAATCTATGGAAGATAAGTAGGTGTAGCTACGATTCTAGAGTTTTAACGCTAAAATAGAAGAAGGCGAAGAAGAAAGTCTGCTTATTGTAGAGTATGAATGAAATTACTAACTTGTGAATTTAGTGCCGTAAGATCAATCTCAGTTTAAACTCAAACCTTGGATTAAACCTCGCATTTTGTATGAAAATTAATCGACAGATAGGGTTAAAACTAGCCTTTTTGGTTTAAACTGTGATTGATCTTACGGGCCGTAACCTAGTAACTGTGGTTAGCCCCGAACTATGAACTCGCAACCCCTCGACCGATTTGGCTCATGTTTGAACTTATAAATTATCTTTGCCTCATTTACCTGCCTACCAAATTAATTTCATGACGATCCGACCAAATTTACTCAAGTTGTCGTCGACCGAACATTCATACATACATACATACAAAGATACATACATCCATACATACATACAAACGCCGGATTGTTCCAGTAGACTCTGAGAACTTCGCTCGCTTCGCTCGCTCCTTCAACAAACCACGCTAACTGTGAATGATATCTACTAGGTACGGTCGGCCAGACTAGACTAGACTAGACTGGCCGACTGTACATTAAAAAATTAAAATACCCCCAACATTTTAGCTTCAACAAGATTTTTTATTTTGCTAAGTATTTTCCCGCAAATTTATACCTGTTTTGACGACTAGCCACTGTGCGGTTTTTTTTTAAAGAATAAGCACACATTGAGAATAAAGATCAGCCTTCAATAAGAGTTCGGACCTTTTGTAACACGTTGTATGGCAGAGCTCGTAGCTCTTCTGTTTATCCTGCGTAGAAGCTTACCCTTGCCGTTTTATGTTAATGGCGCGCGGATGTGCGTAAATCGGACTGCTTTGCGCAATAAAAGTCGACTCTGTAATGTAGGTCCAGTCAGCCACACGCTAGGATACCCCTTTTTGTTTGATTTGTGCCCTTAAGACGCCATACGTCTCACAACTAGCGCCGCCAATGGAAAAAAAATCATATCTTTTTTTGGATGCGTTTTTAGCAAAAAACGCTCCTGCGATTTCTCGAAGCGAGAATTAAGTATTTTTAGGACCTAAGGTTTTGATTCCAGGATTGGAGTTCCTACGAATGCAATCGATTCTCGCCAAAAGCGGCCACTTTTGGCGAGAATCGATTGCATTCTTAAGTTCTAGGATCTGGAATCCAAACCTTAGATCCTAAAAATAGTAAAGCCTCGCGTTGAGAAATCGCAGGAGCGTTTTTTGCTAAAAACGCATCCAAAAAAAAAATATGATTTTTTTTTTCATTGGCGGCGCTAGTTGTAAGACGTATTTCATCTTAAGTATGCTGCGCACTGTAAGTGCTGCCTTTGAGTAGATATCTGGAACTGTGGCCGACCGTACTTGGGACAATGAATATTGTATGAAGGCTTGTCGCCGGAGCGTGATTTTGTCCAGGGGCCTTAGCTTGTAACGCAATGGCGTGTCGATGGCGTCCCAGCAGAAGGACAAAACCAGGGTTTCCTCGTTTTTCTCCAACAACCAGTGAACTAATCCTCTAGAGTTAGAATCAGAATATTATTTGCAGAACTACTAAAACATTAAAAGGACTGACAGCATTAATAAATCGTAATTGAAGCTGTCAACTGCTGTTGAAGCTGCCCATTTTGGTACCGTTGCGTTACAGGCTAAGGCCCCAGTTTAGATCTTGTGCTAAAGGACGTCAGCCTTGGACACGCTAGCCCTCGAGTCCATTCTCCTCCAACACCACATCTCGAAAGCTTCTAGCCTTTGCCATGCCCTCTGTGTCATCGCCCATGTTTCGCACCCATAAAGTGCCATGGGCCATACACAGAGGCCCGGTTTCTGAATTGATTTGATTTGATTTGATATGATTTTATTACAATTACATTTTTTATGATCTCTACTAATATTAGTATTAAGTATTCTTTTTGTACTACTAACACTTAAGGACTTCGTCTGAAATAAATGTATGAATTGAATTGAATTGAATTGAGAATTTCACTAACCAAATGCTTAAGTATCGTCCTGTCTCTGCAGATTCCACACAAGAGAATGTGACAGAACGATACTTAAGCATTTGGTTAGTGAAATTCTTAATCCAGAAACCGGGCTAGAGTCTCTTTCTGACTCTATATTGCACCCAAAAAGTATTTTAAGGTCAGAATCTTAAAAATTAAATTACAAATGGGGGTCTAATAGCTAGAAGCTACTTATACAGGTGGAGTAAACGGTTTACTGCCGATTTCTGAATTGGGAAATTCGCTAAGCAAGCACTTAAGTAGGTATCGTTCTGTCTTTGCTGATTTCTCACAAAAGAACGTGACAAAACGATACATAAGTATTTACTTAGTAAAATTCTCAATTCCGAAACTGGGCCTCAACTAGTATATTACATTACCAGCAAGCGTAGAGTAAGAATGGGTTAGAGCGTAGGTATATAGGGGTTCATAACTCTACCTACCTATCACCTCTCAAAATATACCAATGATGTCTCCTTCGCTTCACGCCATCTATTGTTAATGTTTTGAAACATCAAGTTGTGCTAATCGCAGCTAGATGTGTCTGTATAGAAAAGTTATGCTAGTCGTAACTAGATGGCGCTAAATTAAACCATCCATAAAAATCAAGTTTTTTACTCTAATAAAAATAGTTGATGATGGATTATTTTGATTTTATGCTTTGCTATTTTGTTATTCTCATATCTGCGAAGGATAATGTTATAAAATAATGGTTTTTGGAACCACATCTATAGGTCTTTAGATAGGTATATCTTTTTTACAAGGAATAAAAGACCGTGTTATAGGCTAAAATCTTTAATATTAACAATTATATACTCTACAATGTTACAATAAACTTCCATATAAATACCGTTCTACACGACACCTCTTATTCTGTTTGCCACTTTAACATTTTGACAAACTGTCAAATAATGCGCTTTTTCCAAGAGGCTATAATATGAAATATAATAATTTAACTTTGGGATGTTTGAAAAGGTTCAACTAGCGCCGTAAAAGAAAAAAAATATCCCCGTCCGTTTTTTGCTAAAAACAAATGAGTCAAATGAGAATCCTTAGTGTTAACTATTTTTAGGACCTAAGGCCTAATTTGACCTTGACAAAAAGTAGCGAGTGTGCGCGCAAAGTAAACAGTTGTTTTTCTTGCAACATGACTAGCCCTAGATAGCCCAAAGGAAAAAGGGCCTTATTGACAAACCTCCGTTTCGATTGTCAATTTGTCTCTGTTGACAGCGTTTCCATACAAATACTTATCGATTTAGGGCAACAAATGAAATCAACATAAACATGTTTTTAAAAAGAGAAACAAGTACCTTTGTCCCTATCTGTCACATAAAAAAAATCACATCGTGACAGAAAAGGGCAAAAAGTACTTTTTGGAGAATCGGTTAAAACATTTTGTCCAAGAAAAAGGCTTTTGCATTGTTAATGATTATTAAAAAAAACATCTATTTGACGAATATGTTACACTACAACAATGTTCCTACAACGGTTAGAACAATAAATAAACTTTACTATAGAACACTTATTTGTTATGTTTTTCTTGGACAAACCTTTTTTTTCTATTTCTTAAGAGACTATGGACAACTCCCAGAAACATTTTCAAGTATTTTTTTTTACATAATTATAACTCTACCTTTTAGGAAAGTTGTCATAAAAAAATCAACAAAATTAAACTTAAACAAAAGAAAGTAGTGTGCCTAAAATTAATTAACTAATTTTATGTTTTTTTTTTCTTTCCTTTTTAATTAATTGTCAGGGACGAATTTCTTTATTTTATCTATGGTTTGGACTCATGCCAAATGAGTTGGGTTATCGACTAGCCATCTCCTTTAGCATAAAAGATTAAAATAAAAACAATAAATAAAATTGTAAAGTACATATTCACAGCGTAAAACTAACACATTTAGTTTCTGTTTCTTGTCGTATCCATGCATAAAAGAAAGCCTAAACAAAAATACATACAACCTTTTTGGTTTTAGATCAAATTGAGTAGATTCAAACTATTATACAGGGCAATTTTTTAATAGCTTTATTCCTGAAACAAGTCAACTTTAAAATGTGATTCCCAACAACTTTTGTTATTGCACGAACTACTACGTGAACGTATCTTATGCTTATAAAGTTGAAATTTGTGTCATTTCAGCGCTGCCTGCGCGGCGCGCTTTCGTGCCCCTCTACTATCTACCAACTTTCCAGCCTCTCCTACCTTACGCCCTCCTACGCCCTTTTTTTTATTTTATTTATTATTTAAACATTTATAATAAGTTGAAAAAATTCACTCGGGACAGGACTTGAACCCGCAACCTTCCGCATACCGTGCAGGCGCTCTACCAATTGAGCTACCGAGTCAAGTAACTGTCTGTCTGTCTGTCTGTCTGTCTGTTATTTATTATTGTTTTTTTGCGCAGAATAACAAATAGGAGTGTAATTCTGCGCAGAAAAAAAACAATAAAAAATAAAATAAAAAAAGGGCGTAGAACAAAAGTTGTTGGAAATCACATTTAGAAGTTGGGAAGTTTGAAGAATAAAGCTATTTAAAAATTACCCTGTACAGCACGCGTTTTATAGATGATTTACGTAGAATAAATTACTACTCAAGCATTCTTTTCCGTAAAACTAAGTTTTTTTAACGCGTCCGTCGTTGTAAAAACAAACATAAAAAGAAAAATGTCGTCACTACTGTTAAAAAATATGTGTGGCATTAGATTTTTAGAATCTATTCTACCTTTGAAAAATTGGTGTCGAAATTGCCGACTAGTTTCAGACCTTCATCCGGGAGACTTATTTAACGGCGAGTGGGAGGAGGAGAAGAGACGGTCTGCAGTGTAAAGAAAGTCCAAAATACTTTTCCATAATAGTGACGACATGTATCAACAAAACTATACCTAGAACCATCACTTCACTTATGTCTATGACACAAAAGAGAGAAATTATTCTTAACAATAAAATTTTAATTTTATTAAATAAAATGACTAGGTCGGTTACATAGTGAGATCTAGACGCGTTGTTTTAAGGTTGTATGTATGATTTATTTAGGCTTTATGTATTTATTTTTTGGAAAAAATATGTCTGTATTCGTTTAAAAAAATCGACCGTAAATCCACCCATTTATCAACTGTGAAAAAACGATTGATGACTAGATAAGAGCTATTTTTGGGCAAATAAAAAATGTTTTGACGGTTGACGGCTTGTGTGGATGTTTAGTGAGTAGGCTCGTCAACCGTCAATATCGGTTTATTTTCGGGAAAATAGCTCTTAATGAAACGAAAAATCTTTTTTTTACATGGACCGCTAGGTCATTGAAAGTAGCTTAGCGTGAAATGCACCATTTTTTGGTTTTTCCAATTTTGAAGCTATATGCTGAGCAATTTTTGTTTCACGACAGTGGTTTTCATTATTTAATAATTTCAATAATTCAGTTGATTATGAGATTTTCTCGAACTTCTAGTTTTTTGGTCGACAAACAAATCAGCGAAATTATTGTTGTTCTGTTGCGTAGAATAATGAAATAATACAATTTTATTGCCGTGGAACAAAAATCGATAAACAAAAATACCTCAATGCAGCTACAAAATTGAAAAACAAAACTGAAAATTTAGGCTTTTCCGCCAAGCTACTTGACCAACGGGAATATTTACGGAATATTTATTCTTTTCGAGAATACAGGGGCAGTTCTTGTCCATAACGTTTAAAACCCGTGAAACTCAATTGCCGTGAAAATATTTTGTATTGTGATGCTTAAAGTAAGAGATATGTATTAAAACGTGTCTGTGTGTTTGAGTCTACTGGCGCCGCTGGTTTCTGGTGTCGGGTGGTGGCCGCCGCGGCATGTTTGTGGCTAAAAAGAAGATAATAGATTAAATAAAACTAAAACTAAGACACAAGATAACAGATTGCAAGATATTTTCGCGCAGCCAATTTTTTTTTCAGCGTAAATATTATCTTCAAAACGTTTATGAATATCAACACGAAACTGGCTGTGTTAGATAGCTCTCATCTAATTCTAGTGTTCTATATTTTTCTTTTTTGATTCGCTTAGTCATTTAGTGTATCTGATACAAGAATCGATTTTGTACATTTTTCTTTGCGCGCGGGCTATTCACTATGCACGGCGCCTTAATTTTTGACAAGGTTCCAAAGCCGAGGTCACAAAGTTGGATTAATTTGGCTAACATTGTAAACCAGCCAGCAAACAATCAAGTACTTACAAGGCGGTAATGGGGCCGGAGACCGTCGGCACCAAGTTCCCGGTGACATCTGAAAGAAAATAAAATATACGTTGAATGTGCCGCCCTTTACATTCACAGTCTTGTTGGAGCCCTACGTCAGAGCTTGATGTAAATGCGCGGGCGCAGCCAGCGCAAACTTTTTAACTGACGTGTTGTCACACATATTCGGCCATTAATTTGTTATTATACTAATTGAAATCATTTATACAGTCCACTACTCATTTATTCGTTCGCTCCGGGCGATCCGTTCGCTCCGAACGATCTGTTCGCTCCGAACGATCTGTTCGCTCCGGGCGATCCGTTCGCTCCGGGCGATCCGTTCGCCCCGGGCGATCCGTTCGCTCCGGGCGATCCGTTCGCTCCGGACGATCCGTTCGCTCCGGGCGATCCGTTCGCTACGGGCGATCCGTTCGCTCTGGACGATCCGTTCGCTCCGGGCGATCCGTGCGCTCCGGGCGATCTGTTCGCTCCGGGCGATCCGTTCGCTCCGGGTGATCCGTTCGCTCCGGGCGATCCGTGCGCCCCGGGCGATCCGTTCGCTCCGGGCGATCCGTTCGCTCCGGACGATCCGTTCGCTCCGGACGATCCGTTCGCTCCGGGCGATCCGTTCGCTACGGGCGATCCGTTCGCTCTGGACGATCCGTTCGCTCCGGGCGATCCGTGCGCTCCGGGCGATCTGTTCGCTCCGGGCGATCCGTTCGCTCCGGGTGATCCGATCGCTCCGGGCGATCCGTGCGCCCCGGGCGATCCGTTCGCTCCGGGCAATTCGTTCGCTCCGGGCGGTCCGTTCACTCCGGGCGATCTGTGCGCTCCGGGCGATCCGTGCGCTCCGGGCGATCCGTGCGCTCCGGGCGATCCGTTCGCTACGGTCGATCCGCTGCCGACTGGGGATAAAACACTGGGTAGGCTGTAAGTAGTTACCTGTCTCATGAGGTAAGGCTGTCGGGTCGTGAACGGCCCGGCCGAGTGTGCGGGCCGGTGTCTCGGGTCCGGTCGCGGCGGCGGGCGGTCCGTTCGGTCCGTTCGCTCCGGCCGATCCGCTGTCGACTGGGGAGGCTGCCCGCCTGGGGAGCGAAATAATATTTGGTTTACAACTTGGCAATTTCAAAACGGAAACTTGAGTATTTTGGCCATATAATCCGCGTTATAACCAATAATCAAAGGCCATATAATCATTGTTAGTGCTACCTAAAACAGGTATCATTTAAGTTATGATTTAAGTTAGTGTATCATTTAAGTTAGTGTATTATTCAAGTTAGTGTATCTTTTAAGTTAGTGTATCATTCAATGTATCATTTAAGTAAGTGTATAATTTAAGTTAGTGTATTATTCAAGTTAGTGTATCATTTAAGTTAGTGTATCAATTAAGTTAGTGTTTCATTTAGGTTAGTGTATCATTTAAGTTAGTGTATCATTTAAGTTAGTGTATCAATTAAGTTAGTGTATCATTTAGGTTAGTGTATCATTTAAGTTAGTGTATCATTTAAGTTAGTGTAACAATTAAGTTAGTGTATCAATTAAGTTAGTGTTTCATTTAGGTTAGTGTATCATTTAAGTTAGTGTATCAATTAAGTTAGTGTATCATTTAGGTTAGTGTATCATTTAAGTTAGTGTAACAATTAAGTTAGTGTATCAATTAAGTTAGTGTATCAATTAAGTTTGTGTATAATTTAAGTTAGTGTATCATTTAAGTTAGTGTATCATTTAAAGAAACACATACCTTCACATGGTTCGTTTCCCTCCTTCTCTTCATTGTCTTGTCTCTTCTCCGGTACTCTTCCCTGGTACCGGTGTCGTGGTTGGTAGCTGTCGTGTCGCTGATAGTGGTCGTGTTTGTGGTAGGTGGTCTGCGTGTGTTCCCGCGGTTGAGGGTACGAGTCTTGGCCGCGGCGGTGGTCCGTGTGAACTGGGGATAAGAACGGAAGGCGGTCATTTTGCTTCCATAATAAAGGCCTTTGCATCTACGTAATGAGATGATTTATACAGCGTCCAGTAGTATCTTCACTCACACTAGATGGGTGAAGAGACCACTCGGCGCTGCAGTGCCTGGGACGTAGTTTAAGATGGAGTAGGCTTGCCCAGTACCTATACTATCCTGACAGCTTAGTCAGCCTAGCCCACAGGAAAGACGTCTTTGCGTCACTACGTTTTTTGGTTTATAAATCTGAAATTTTACTGTCGTGAACTTTGATAAAGAATAAAACAAGATAAAGAGCTAAGTGCCCAAATTTTCTCTTCGCACTTACTTGATCGTAATCAATGCAATTTAATTAAAACTGTACACTAATGCAATAAGGATGACATTCGAATATTAGACGTATGGTCGAAATGATGTTTCGTATTGTGATTTTATACGTAATGCGGATTCTATGGGAAGTTCGGTGCGTAGATACTAACCGTTGTTTTTCGCCTGCATGTTCCTGATCGAGTTGACGATGGCTCTCGCCGCAGAACTCAACTGGGACTCGTCGTTCGCTGGCCTCCTGACGAAATAAAACAATTTGTTTAGGTTTTATCAAGTTTTATCGTCATTGTTTTATTTACATAGCGCTCACAGCCTGGTTGGACTAGCGGTTTTTAATCAATTGTTAAAGTTAAGCAACATCGGGCGCGGTCAGTCCATGGATGGGTGACCGCTAGTGACAATAATATCTGAGCGCTTCCGTGCTTCGGAAGACACGTTAAACCGTTGGTCCCGGTTGTTGTTGATTAATAACAATCGTTCGGCCTTGTCAGAGACCCTTTGGGTGGCCTAAAAACTCTGAAACCAGGGGTGGCCACTACCTCATACGATTACCTACCTACTCACCCTATAACTCGGTTATTGTTATAACCGTTACTACTCACCCCATAACCCGGTTATTGTTATAACCGTAACTACTCACCCCATAACCCGGTTATTGTTATAACCGATATTACTCACCTCATAACCCGGTTATTGTTATAACCGTAACTACACACCCCATAACCCGGTTATTGTTATAACCGTTATTACTCACCCCATAACCCGGTTATTGTTATAACCGTAACTACTCACCCCATAACCCGGTTATTGTTATAACCGTTATTAATCACCCCATAACCAGGTTATTGTTATAACCGTAACTACTCACCCCATAACCCGGTTATTGTTATAACCGTTACTACTCACCCCATAACCCTGTTATTGTTATAACCGTTACTACTCACCCCATAACCCGGTTATTGTTATAACCGTTATTCCCGGCCGGATAGCTTCCGAGTATCCCGTTGCCATTGTTCCTGCGTCCCTTGTACTCCTCTCTCTTTCCCTCGCGCGAGTGCGCCCTGTCTCTGTCTCGCTCCTGCGTGTTCAATGCCGCCATCTGGTCTTTTATCTGCTGGATCTTCAACGCTAACTCGCTGGAGTTAGAGTTGGAATTCGAGACATCGCTTCTGGAACACAGAAAGACCATATTAAATTTTTTGGTTTGCCCGCGGCTTAGTTGGCTCCACACGTATTGACTTGTCTTTCCTGTGGGCTAGGTGGACTAAGCTGACAGGATGGTATAGGTGCTAATTTATTTATATCTCTCTACTAGGTAATATTTACAGCGTCCGACCAAACAAACCTGAGAAGTAAGTCACTGAGGTAAGTAAGGTAACCTAAGAAGTAAGTCACTGAGGTAAGTGAGGTAACCTAAGAAGTAAGTCACTGAGGTAAGTAAGGTAACCTAAGAAGTAAGTCACTGAGGAAAGTAAGGGAACCTAAGAAGTAATTCACTGAGGTAAGTAAGGTAACCGAAGAAGTAAGTCACTGAGGTAAGGCAACCTAAAAAATAAGTCACTGAGGTAAGTAAGGTAACTGAAGAAGTAAGTCACTAAGGTAAGGCAACCTAATAAGTAAGTCACTGAGGTAATGCAACCTAAGAAGTAAGTCACTGAGGTAAGGCAACCTAAAAAGTAAGTCACTGAGGTAAGGCAACCTAAGGAGTAAGTCACTGAGGTAAGGCAACCTAAGAAGTAAGTCACTGAGGTAAGGCAACCTAAGAAGTAAGACACTGAGGTAAGGCAACCTAAGAAGTAAGTCACTGAGGTAAGGTAATCGAAGAAGTAAGTCACTGAGGTAAGGCAACCTAAGAAGTAAGTCTGAGGTAAGTAAGGTAGTAAGGACAACTCACCTGACCGAATTGCTCCTCACGAACGTCCTCCGCTCGTCGCCATGGCAACGGTCGCCATGGTAACTGCTCTGTCGCGCGAACGCTCTAGCATTATTGTCCATCGAAGAAGGCACTTTGGACTCATGACCCATTTGAGTCGGCGTCGCACTGTTTTTCCTCTCAACCACCGGGTACATGGGCTGGCAGATTTGGTACGGGACCACCTGCGGTACTAAGGGGTAGGAATAAGGGTAGTAGGAGTAGGGGTACGGTAGGGGGAGGTCCGGCGGAGGTAGGTAGAGGTTGGGAGGGGAGGTGGGCTTCTGGACCGGCGTCGCGCAGTTCGATAGGTTGGTCGTTAGGATTGGTTGCAAGTTCTGCCACGGGATTTGTTGGTACTGAAAGAGAAATGTTTGGTTTGTGAGAATAGGTTATTTGTTTTGCGAGACTGCGATGTAGCGTATCGACAATATATCAAAATAATTTAAAGCTGAAATAAAAAAAATAAAAAAACCGTTTCGAAATTAAGGTTCAAGGAATACAAGAAAAATACTCGAAGATTTTTCTGCAGTGTTATTTCAGAGAAAAAACTCTACAACGAGGTACACACGCTAGCACTCTACGCAGTTACGTTAAGGGCGACTTTACAACAAGTGTACACTCTCACGTGCTGCCGTGTGTACGCCTTCATAAGAAAAAAAAAAAGAAATAAAAAAAAAAAATTGTAAAATAACTGTGAACGTCGGACGAGCACAAAAATGTCATAGTGACTAAGGGTAGTTAGTTTAGTTAGACAGTAGGTGGAAACTTACCGGGACGGTGTAGTGTTGCGGCTGTAACATCTGGCAGGTCGGCATAACGCGTTGCGCGTCCAGCTGCCCGTAGCCCATACTATAGCTGTAATTAAGAAAACAAATAGTCAGATGCCTTTATAATTGTACCATTTATATAATTTTATTGTATTTTATACAATTTATATTTTTTGGCGTTCCTTAATAAAACAAACATTAAAAAAATAAAACACAGAGAGAATAGGATAGAAAAAAATATTCACAAGATACATTATGGTCTACAATAATGTGAAGGTGGTATTAAAATATAATAAGCAAAGCATGTTCTACCCGTAAATATATGAGGTGGGTACATACAATATTTTAAAGTAAAAAGTAAAAGTATGCTCTGCATTTTAAATTTAGCTTCAAATAATCATATCTCATAAACGGCTGCACCGATTTTGATAAAACATATGTAAAAACACTCGCTAGAAAAGCTGCTTTTTAATAAATAAAAAACGGCATCCAAATCGTTTCAGCCGTTTAAGAGATGCGGTGCCACAGATAGACACACCCTCGCACAAACGTAGACACCCTCACACACAGACACACACTCAAAGCGGTCAAACTTATAACACCCCTTTTATGGTCGGTGGTTAAAAATAACCTTCCTTTTGAGTTTTCCTCCATAGTGAAATTAAAATTAAATGGCAAATGTGTAAAAAAACGCATACGAAGTCGCGAGCACAGCTACAGGGTGCACTCTAAGTCGATAGTGGAACTTTAAGTAGGCTGATAAAAAATGGATCGAAAAAAATATCAGCTGTTCCATACAAAAGGTCGACTCAGTACTGCGCCAAATGTATGAAACAGCAGATATTTTTTTCGCTCCATTTTTATCGCCACCTGGTACAAGTTGTTTGTAGTGATCAGTAGACAGCCTACTTAAAGTTCCGCTATCGACTTAGAGTGCACCCTGTAGTAAGATAATATTTTCTAGGAATAGGTACCCCGTCGACTGGCAGAGCGACCGTCTCAGTATGCTTAGCATGGTCGTTTCGACACTCTCTCGAACTCGAGTGACAGACGTGCCATGTCTATTGTGCGAGCATGGCAGGCGGGACTCGAGATGGCAATAGATTAGGATCATGTCGAGCAAAAAGTAGTTATTTCCATTTTAATAAAAATGTTGTATTTTTGTCTCCATCGCCATGTTGGCGTAGAGCCAACTCGAGCCCGACCGACAAGTTGACAGTTTTGCATAGAGAAGGGCCTATCTCGGGCTTGCCATGCTGCACGCACAGGGGTCACGCAGTTTGGTCGGTCTACCAACGTAGGGGGATTCACGTATTTTTGTAGAACCCAACTTACCCTACATGCGGCGCGTAGCCGGTGGCAGTTGCGCAGGCGTCAATCGGTTGGTACGGGTAACTCGCGTCTGCAATTAAGACAAGGTGGTTTTTACAGCCAGCTTTACACTAATAAAATTTTGCAGGAGAGTTTTTGGCAAAAAAAGCTCCTGCGATTTCTCAACGCGACGCTTAACTATTTTGCAAGAATGCAATCGATTCTCGCCAAAAGTGGCCACTTTCGATTGCATTCGTAGGGTTCTAGGATCTGGAATCCAAACCTTAGATCCTAAAAATAGTTGTAAAGTGGCCACTTTTGGCGAGAATCAAATCAAATCAAATCAAATATTTTTATTGTGTCAGAAAAAAAATGTATAACAATAGCTAGAGTAAACTCTGAACCCCAAACTAAAATAATTTGTGTCTTGGGGAACAGTGCTTCCGTTTTGTGGGAACTACTACATTTAAAATAATACATAGTGTACTTAAGGAAAAACATACAAAAGGATACTTAATTAAAACGTAATTAAAAAATAACTAACATGGCTCGTTTTAAAATAATAGATAAATATACCTACATAACTTTTTACGCATAAGTACATACGAGAATATAAACTAATAAACATACATAAACTACTTATAATATCGATTGCATTCGTAGGTTCTAGGATCTGGAATCCAAACCTTAGGTCCTAGAAATAGTTAAGCCTCGCGTTGAGAAATCGCAGGAGCGTTTTTGGCAAAAAAACGCATCCGAAAAGAAGATATGATTTTTTTTCATTGGCGGCACTAGTTGTGCGTCCTACTGGGCCTTAAGGCTCGGTATAAGGCTAACTAGCGCCACCAATGTTGAAAAAATCATATGTCCCTTCAGAAGAAGTTTCTGACAAAATCCTAAGATGAGCTCATGCGCCATGCTTTTCTAGATTTTTAAGTGTAGGTACCCAACTCAATTATTTTCGATAACCGCCAAAAACGGCCGCTTTTGGCGGTTATCGAAAATTTTTTAGCTTAAAAGTAAATTTCGAAGAGGGTATCTACACTTAAAAATCTAGAAAAGCATGGCGCATAGGCTCATCTTAGGATTTTTTCAGAAACTTCTTCTAAAAGAAGATATGATTTTTTTAACATTGGTGGCGCTAGTTAGCCTTATACCGAGCCTTAAAGCGTACTGTCACTACGAATGTATGGAGCAGCTGATCAATTCGGAAGGCAAAGTTTTTTGTTCGAAGGTCCGTTATTGGCTTAATCTTATCTTTAGACATTATTGAGAAACTAATTTCAATATTTTTTATGTTGGTTCAGTAGTTTGGATTTTACAACGTTTCAAAGATACGGTTTTATGACGTCACGCGACGGTCTGCATACTGTTGGCGGTCATAGGAACAAAACATTTTAGCGCATAAAAACAAAACTACTGGACCAAAATAAAAAATATTGAAATTAGTTTCTCAATATTGTCTAAAGATAAGATTAAGCCAATAACGGACTTTCGAACAAAAAACTTTGCCTTCCGAATTGTTTCGACCCCATGTTATCGTGCTTGCTTACCTATCCTAAAAGTGGGTTCCTGCGCTTGCGGCGATTGCGGGTGGTGTTGTTTCGGCTCATCGCCGCCAGACGGCGCCACTGGCTGGTACATTGGGGGCGGTAGTGACGTCTCCTGTAACAAGCAAAGTTTTTCAGACTAATGAAGTAAAAAGTGAGTTTTCCTGTACAATAAGTTTTTGGCACAGGGTCCTGAGTCTGTTACGCAACGGTGACAAAATGGGCTCCCAGTTGACGGCTTCAATCTGGAATATTCAGATTCTAATTCTGGAGGATTAGTTCGCTGGTTGTAGGAGAAAAATGGGGAAACTCCGGTTTGGTCCTTCTACTGGGACGCCATCGACACGCCATTGCGTTACAGACTTAAGCTCCAGGGCCCTTAGCCTGTAACGCAATGGCGGGTCAATGGCATCCCGGCAGAAGGACAAAACCGGGCTCTCCTCGTTTTTCTCCTACAACCAGAGAACTAATCCTCTAGAATTAGAATCAAAATATTCTTTGATGTACTACAAAAACATTAAAAGGACAGGCAGCGTTAGCAAATCGTAATTAAAGTCGTCACCTGACAGCCCATTTTGGCACCATTGTGTTACAGGCTAAGGGCCCAGGTATGCGTCTGGTATCAATATGTACGGGGGGTATCAATGAATAATAATATACGTAATTGGTCTAACCATGAGCTCAGTGTTTGATTGATGTCGTCTTTCTGTAATAAGAAACTTTACAGGTTCATATCCTACCGGCTGCGCCATGTAATAGTACATTACTGCCACGATCCTAGGTGCTAGGTCCAACATAGGTCCTAGGTACTAGGTCCTCGGTGCTAGGTCATAGGTCCTAGGTGCTAGGTCATAGGTCCTAGGTGCTAGGTCCTAGTTACTAGGTCCTAGATCCTATGTCCTAGGTCCTAAGTTTGAGCCGCAAGTCGTAAGTCGCAAGCCGCATACTTTTTGCACTGGACTATTTTTTGAAACAAAACTCGACATTAATGGATTTTCATACACTTTTTCTGGCCGCAAAACAACACATTAATGAAATTCCATACAACTTTTCTGGCGCCTAATCATAGTAGCCCGCAAGTCCGTCTTTGCTCAAAGAAGGTTGTCGAATTAATGACCACATTACGAGCTTCTTTGAGTAAAGTTACGATAGAGGACATCAATCAAACACCGAGCTCATGCTTAGACTGATTACGTATACAGGGTGTTAAAAGACCGCCAACAAAACGGAAAACCACGTATTGTCCTCATCATAAGGAACATTTTTGCCCAAGGAACTATGTCTGGGAAATCAACAGTTTCCGAGATAATGAGGTTCAAAGTCGGACTTTTCAAAACTTTTTTTTTGCAGAAATGTATTTAGTATCTAATTCTTAACATACCTTCTCAAGAAGCCATACCAAAATTATGAATATTTCTTAAAAAAACGACGTAAAAATTGCAACCCGCAATGTATTTTAAACATCGGCACTTCAACCTTAAGTAAAATAAACTTATACCTACGCTTGCGCAATATGACTTTTGTGCGTTACACGTCCATTGAGTGATAAAATTTCTCAAAATTTTTTCAAAATTATATCCTAAAAAACCAAAATGATTTCCCAGCAATAATTTATCGAAAAAGTTATTTTTTTGGCGTCTAGTATGCGTGGCTTTCGGGTTTGTTGGCGGTCTTTTAACACCCTGTATTATTATCCATTGATACCCCCCGTACATATTGACATCTGACGCAGGATCGTGAGGTGTCGTGAGCATGAAGAGGCCTT
Organism: Zelleria hepariella; assembly: GCA_949319315.1. Lineage (NCBI taxonomy): Eukaryota > Metazoa > Arthropoda > Insecta > Lepidoptera > Yponomeutidae > Zelleria > Zelleria hepariella. The sequence continues at coordinate 1,297,584 of OX439385.1, forward strand.
TACTCAGCAGTGGGTGTTAACAGGCTGATGATGATAGTATAATGCGGGCGGGATGAGAATGGGATGCGACCTTTTGGAACTGAGACGCGCGCGGTAAGCAAACTCGCGTCGATGGAACCTTGTCAAAGTAAAATTAAGTATGTTTGCGATTGAATTTGACAAGGTTCCATCCCATTCTCATCGCGCGCGGAGTATAACAAGATTGTTTACCATTCTACATTGATTCGTGTAGGTATATCCAGGTGCAAGCTGCGTCGGATACACCATCCCGGAGAGGGACATCTGTCCTGAAAACATGTTTTATCTTACAATCTTGATAAGTAAACAGGGTAATTTTTAAATAGATTTATTCTTGAAACAAAATTTCTTAAAATTTTAAATAAATCATAACTTTTTCGTTTTTGCTATTAGCTCAAATTTCCATAGCTTTGAGTTGTTAAAACATCGTGAAAGTCAATGAAAACAATATTCGAAAAATATTTTTCTCTCGCCAGCATTAATTAAAACTCACACCGAACTTAATCCCATAGAATCCGCATTACGTATAAAATCACGATAAAAACTTGTCCCCACAGAAACAAAATGTTATCAGCAATAGAACAATACAAAACATCATTTCGACCATAAAAACTCTAATTTTTAAATCAAGTCCACGGAATGACAGTTGCTACAAAGGCTTAATCTGACAGTAACATGCTCGCAACTGTCATTCCGTGGACTCGATTTAAAAATTAGAGTTTACGTCTAATATTCGAATGTCAACCTTATTGCATTAGCGTACAGTTTTACTTTAATTGCATAGACTACGAGCAAATAAGCTCCCAAAGGCAATTTCGGCATCTATTTTTCTAGACACATTTCAGAGTTCTATGTATCTAGTTTTATCCTTGATCGAAGAAAAATCAAGGAAACGTGAAAGCAAAAAAACTTAGTTTGTAATCACCGGGTGCTATCACCCTGTAAAAAGACTTAGGATCTTTTATAACACCTTGTATAAATGGAGATTTGTGTTAGTATTATCTACTTACTCATGTTGGGATCGTGCAAATTGACCGGCGTACCGCTCCCGACTGGTTTCACCATCAATGTGGGGTCTTGCATGTATCCTTGGTGCACGATTTGGTGCGGCGATATCGTCTGAAATGGTAAGGATTTTCTTTTTATTTTAAATATTAAATTATATCACTGACTGACTCAGAAAAGGCGCCCAAAGAACTTGTTGATGACCAGAACACATAATCGGCTGAATCATTGTTGTTCTGTTGTTTACAATAATGAATAGAATACAATTTTATTGCCGTAAAACACAAATCGCTACACAAAAATAGCAGTTTAGCTTCAAAATTAAAAAAACTGTAAAAAAAATGAATTTCTCGCCACGCTGCTATAATGTGTTCCTACAAAATCGAATGGGAATCGAACATGTGAATAAATTCAACCAACGAGCGAAGTGAGAGAAGTTCTCAAGTTCTCTGAGTCTACTTGAACAATCCGGCGTTTTTATGTACATATGTATGAATGTTTTTTCGACGATAATTTCAGTTTTTTTTTAATTTCTCGCTACGTTGCTATCGTCTAACCTTAAGTTTTATTTACCTCTTGTTCGCTCCTATACTGCGCGTAGCTCTGTTGCAAGTAGGCTTCTATTTCGTGGCTCTGCTTCATCTCTGCCCGCTGATTGGCTGTCGCATCGTAGGACGGCAGGCGGTGATTGGTGGATTCGTAAGGTGGCGAGCGTTGAATGGTCGCTTCGTAAGGCGGCGAGCGTTGATTGGTAGATTCGTAAGGTGGTGAGCGTTGATTGGTGGATTCGTAAGGCGGCGAGCGTTGATTGGTCGGCGGCTGGTATGGCGGGCGTTGATTGGTTACCTGTTAAAGGAAGCGTTTTTAAATTGAATCTACAGGGCAATTTTTAAATAGCTTTATTCCTCAGACACCGTAACCTCTAAATTAATGTGATTTCCAACAACTTTTTTTTAACAATCAATCAATATATTTTTATTTCTGAAGGATCCAAACAGTTTGTTAGTATAAAACTTAATTTATGATAGTAAATTATTAATTTCTAAAGACTTAATTAATTGAGGTACTTATTGGACCCATATACATATGTATACGGACCCAGTGTCTTCTGTTCAACGATTTTTTTTTTGACCCTTTGTAACAAATAGGAGCAGGCTGGAAAGGCGGTAGAGAGTGGAGGGGCACAAAAGCGCGCCGCGTAAAATTAAGCTTATAAGCAGACGGATAAATGCCGAAGAAGACGAAACGTAAGCTTTATGAAAACGTAAGATTGCATGACGCATTTCAAACATTAATTTTCTCCTTTGGCATAAGTCTGTAACGCAATGGCATGTCGATGGCGTCCCATTAGAAGGAGAACCTCGTTTCTTCGTTTTTCTTCTACAACCAGCGAACTAATCCTCTTGAATTAGAATCAGAATATTCTTTGCTGTACTACAAAAACATTAAAAGGACCGACAGCATTAATAAATCGCAATTGAAGCCGTCAACTGGGACCCATTTTGGCACCATTACGTTACTCAAGCCCCTGGATATAGGAAAACACCGAATCATACTCACTTCATACGGCAACTTCTGATTGGAGACTTCGTACTGCATCGATCTCTCACTGGCTGCCTCTTCCGCCCTCTGATTGGTTGAGCTTTCGTACGCTTGTTTCTGACTGGCCGAGCTCTCATGCGCTTGTCTCTGATTGGCCGGCGCGTCGAACGCTTGCATCTGATTGGCTGCGCCGTCGAACTGTGACGTTTCTATGGCGGCTTCTTGGCTGTGATTGGGCGGCTCTTTTTGGGGGGGTAAGTGGGGGGTTTTTGTGGGGGTTTGTGGGGTTGGGGGTTCGGGTTCGGGTTCCGTTTGTTTTTGGACCTGTGGTGGAAATAAAGGGTTATTAAATTGTGATTTTTAAAATTTCTGCATGAATTCTTCATTGCCAATCGATCAAAACAGGGTTTGCTCGAAATCACCGGGACCGATTTCTTATACTGTTCTTTCATTTAGCATTTGGTATATCCTTGCAGGATCTCAGAGAACCTATGAAATGTCATTTGAAAAGCTCTCATTGATGTGCCCATTGTACCCTTTCATTTGGTATGTACATGATCTTGGACCACATTCGCAACTACCGTTTAATTATAACGTATTTTTTGCTACTACATTTGTATTTTTTAGGTAGGTAATCGTATGAGGTGGTGGCCATCCCTGGTGTCAGAGTTTTTAGGCCGCACAAAGGGCCTCTGACATGGCTTAACGATAGTTATTAATCAACAACAACCGGGACCAACGGTTTAACGTGCCTTCCGAAGCACGGAAGCGCTCATATATTATTGCCACTAGCCACCGCCCGATGTTGCTTAACTTTGCCAATCGATTAAGAATGGCTATTTCAGCCAGGCTCAAAAATTCAAAAATATAGAAGCGGTCACTTCTATATTTTTGTATTTTATTCAAGAATATATACAGGGTGTTAAAAGACCGCCAACAGACCCGAAAGCCACGCATACTAGACACCAAAACAAAGTACTTTTTCGATAAATTATTGCTGGGAATTAATTTTGGTTTTTTAGGTTATAATTTTGAAAAATAATTTATCACGCAATGGACGTGTAACGCACAGAAGTTATATTGCGCAAGCGTAGGTATAAGTTTATGTTACTTAAGCTTGAAGTGCCAATGTTTAGAATACATTGCGGGTTACAATTTTGACGTCGTTTTTTGTAAGAAATATTCATAATTTTGATATGGCTTCTTGAGAAGGTATGTTAAAAACTAGATACTGAATACATTTCTGCAAAAAAAAAGTTTTGATAAGTCCGACTTTGAACCTCATTATCTCGGAAACCGTTGATTTCCCAGGCATAGTTTCTTGGGCAAAAATGTTCCTTATGATGAGGACAATACGAGGTTTCCCGCTTTGTTGGCGGTCTTTTAACACCCTGTATTATTTTCTATTCTCTATTCTCACACCTGGTCAGTGTGACGGGTGTGACAAGTGACATCGGTCCGTCGACAGTCACAGCAGCAAGCTTTGCTGCGGTATTCTTCAGAAGGCTGACATTCGCATTCTGAAACAATTTAAAAACAAAAAGTAAGCTGGACAAAGGCCTTCCCTCAAGGAGAGAGTTCGAGCTGAAACAATTATTCAAACAATTCTAAATCTACTTTTTGCGACCGACTACCCGTCTCTCATCTCTCTAGCAATTTCTCTGTCAGTGGTTGCCTGGAAGAAATTGCTATTAGCAATAAGGTCGCGCATTTGTACCATTAATGTATTTAACACTGTCTGTCCTTAAAATGTTTTCTAGTACAATAAATATATCTACGGGGTGCACTCTAAGTCGATAGCGGAACTTTAAGTAGGCTGTCTACTGATCAATACAAACCACTTGTACTAGGTGGCGACAAAAATAGAGCGAAAAAAATATCAGCTGTTTCATACATTTGGCGCAGTACTGAGTCGACCTTTTGTATGGAACACTTCGCCGATGAGGCCAGGGGGGTTACCCTTGACGCTATTGCGATCAAATTGAAAAAGTTTTAAAATAAATTTCTCTTTGAATTCGCATAGTTATGCTTTGATTTTAAATACTTTGTAATGTTTATTCAAAGGTAAGGCTGTTTTATTCAATACAAACACAAAATGCGTCTTAATTTGTAAAATATAAAATTTTGTAAATTGCGCCATATTGCGGCTGTATTGGAAAAATGCGTCAAGGGTAGAGGGGCTGGGGTTCTTACCGGTGTCAATAAAAGAGTCCTGTTTCTCTAATCGCCCTCTTCGTTTCTCGTTGTTTTGATCCAACTCCAACTATAATATGGACAAAAACATATTTTACATTATAAGATAACTATTCATGAACTAGTAGAGTTGTGCCACTGCTTTGTCGACCAGAATACTTAATCGGCTGAATTATTGTTGTTCTGTTATTTAGAATAATTTAAAATAATACTATTTTGTTGCCGTGAACGAAACACCACTGAACAAAAATAGTTCAGTTTCGTATCAAAATAAAAAAAACTGTGAACATAAAAAAAATCTTCATTTTATTAGGTATTTCAAAAATATTTTTGATTTTCTTTTTTTTTCTGACAAGTACAACACATTATTGATGTTCCCAAGGTAGTTAGACTCCAATAGACAGTGTAATAATGTAAGTAAATAACAGCTGAAAGTAACCCCTTTTTCGGCGCGAAAAACGCATCGCTCTAATTTCTTTCAGGCAATTTTTTTTATTATAAAAACTATTTGCAAACCTCCGTATTGGTCATCTACTGATATAAACCAAGTTTCAGCAAAATCCAGCCTTTAGTTTAGAAATTAAACCGGAACTACGTTTGTATGGGAAAATGGTGCTCTAACGCCCTCTTAAGCTTACTAATCGACCTAACTGGTTCGTCTTCATGTGCCGTCTCCTATCGGTGGTTGGCAATCGGTTTGGAAGAAACAGTTCTCCCTTTGAGGCTAAGAACTAAGAGGTACGAATGTAAAATTCGGTACCTTGTCTTGGTCGGCGGGGTCAGCGTAGACGAGCGGCGGATTCGTCGGGTCGTAGCGGTAGACGCTGCCGTCAGGATTCGTCAGCGGCCGGCCGGTCTGACAAACACAATGGACGAGATTTAAAGGGTCACGGATCGAGAAAGTTTCTTCTAGGATGTGGATGTCCATATCCTAGAAGAAACTTTCTTTTCATGTGATAACTTTTCATGTGAGTGGTCACTAAATGAGAATATACAGGGCGTCCCACGGCTATGCCACATTGAGGGGAAGTACCTTTAATATTGTAGATGGAACATTTTACTGAAAGAAGACATTATTTTAATTTTAAAAACAATTTAAACTGCATTCATAGATATTTAAATAATTACATGGTTGAACCGGGAATCGAACCCGTTATAATGAGAAAAATTATTACCCTGTAGTTTTATCATACCGATCGAAAGGCTTCATCATAAGGATTATTTTTTGCTAAATAACGTAGTATCAGAAATAAAAGGAAGACCATGAATTTTAACATTTTTAATACAACATTAAACAATTTATCAATGAAAATCACAGTAACAAAAAAAATAAAAGTATGAAAATGAAACACATTTTTGAATTATTTCTTTATAATCAGCCAGCCGCATTGCGATGGACAAAATTTTACGCGTCTTTCGGCTCAGGATACGGCTCCATTTGTTGCATACTACCAGGTAAATGTTAAAATTCATGGTCTTCCTTTTATTTCTGACACTATGTTATTTAGCAAAAAATAATCCTTATCATGAAGCCTTTCGATCGGTATGCTAAAACTACAGGGTAATAATTTTTCTCATTATAACGGGTTCGATTCCCGGTTCAACCATGTAATTATTTAAATATCTATGAATGCAGTTTAAATTGTTTTTAAAATTAAAATAATGTCTTCTTGCAGTAAAATGTTCCATCTACAATATTTAAGGTACTTTCCCTCCATGTGGCATAGCCGTGGGACGCCCTGTATTTTTTGTCTATTTTTAGGTGCTGTAGTTTTCGAGAAAATAATTTATTTATTTAATTTCGCTCACTGATACAGGTCATTACGCCTTCACAGATTAAAACAGAGTCAGAAACATCATTCATTCGAATTTGTCAAATTCTGTGAATTACGATTAAGAATAGCGTACAATAACGCTTACCAAAATTATCATACGTGTGTATGGGGTTCTGAATCAAAAGTCCTATCGTGGTGGGACGACTGGTGAGACGTATGTTGAATTGATGGGACAGCTGGTGGAACAGTTGGTGGGACGGCCGGTAGGACAGTTGTTGGGACTGGTTGGGACGGCTGGTGGGTCAATCGTTGGGACAGTTGGTGGGACGGCTGGTGGTACAGCTAGTGTTACGACTGGTGGTGCAGTTGGTGGGACGGCTGGTGGGACAGTTGGTGGGACGACTGATGGTACAGTTGGTGGGACGACTGGTTGGACATTTGGTGGGACAGTTGGTGGGACGACTGGTGGGACAGTTGGTGGGACGACTGGTGGGACAGTTGGTGGGACGACTGGTGGGACAGTTGGTGAGACAGTTGGTGGGACGGCAGGTGGGACACACAATAGTTTACCTGTGGGTGTATAATAAGCGCGCCGGCCGGCACACTGGCCAAGTCCGTGACGGCCCACACCAGAGACGGTGCGGCTGGTGGGACGGACGGTGGGACGCCCGGCTCCGGACTCACGCCTCCTGGTGGGACACATTGAAATATTTTATATTACAGATACAGATGTGTGTGTAAAACATTGTCTTTGCATGTACATGTACACTCATACAAAAACAATGACAAAGTTGTCCACTTTTTCGTGTACCAAAATGGAATGACGTCTACGACGATAAAAGATGAAGTCACAGATCAATGAAGTGAAGTTGTATTGTCTCTATAGAAGGCACTAATTTACTCTGTGATAGACTCCATGTCGGATCAACGCCATCTGTCACAGCTTTTAGAACATTTTTTTTTTAACTGTCAGAAAATCCACCATTACGAATTTCTTTCATTCATGAACAAAATTAAAATAGGTTCTTTTACCGGTGGGCGACGGCGTGACAGAATCAGTGCTTCTCAAACTAAGTGTCTTGTAGCCGGAGCTGGACGGTGACAGCCTCCAACTGCTGGATGCTAGGTCACCTGCAAATACGAGTGAGTAGATGTTCTATAGACCATTGGCGAAGAATCCATGTAAGCCGATTCCCATCAGTTCAGAAATCCGACCTCCAACAAACCCCAATTCGGAAGGCAAAGTTTTTTGTTCGAAAGTCCGTTATTGGCTTAATCTTATCTTTAGACAATATTGAGAAACTAATTTCAATATTTTTTATTTTGGTTCAGTAGTTTGGATTTTACAACGTTTCAAAGATACGGTTTTATGACCTTCACGCGACGCTCTGCATACTGTTGGCGGTCATAGGAACAAAACATTTTAGCGCATAAAAACAAAACTACTGGACCAAAATAAAAAATATTGAAATTAGTTTCTCAATATTGTCTAAATATAAGATTAAGCCAATAACGGACTTTCGAACAAAAAACTTTGCCTTCCGAATTATGGATAGAAACAAGATGTTTTTTTTTTAACAATGACGAATAAAAAATATACATGGAGCAGTTGCAGCTTCCCTTCTTCATAATTGCACCCTTCGCCACTGCTATAGAACATTCTACATTCTATAGACAATGTATTATTGTCAATGTTTATAGTACATCGTGAGGAAACCCGCGATTTTATTGGCTCCACACGTATTGACTTGTCTTTCCTGTGGTCTAGGACGACTAAGCTATCAGGATGGTATAGGTTAATCTAAAACAATGTCCCAGGCACTGCAGCGCCGAGTGGTCTCTTCACCCATCTAGTGTGAGTGAAGGTGCCACTGGAAGCTGTATAAATCTCATTACGTAGATGCAAAGGCCTTTATTTACAGTACACACGACAGCACGCCAGACGGTACAATTTTGTTGTCGCCCGTAACGTAACCGAGTAGAGTGCTATCGTGTAAAGGTCGACGTGCTGTCGTGTGTACATCGTGAGGAAACCCGCGGCTTAGTCGGCTACACACGTATTGACTTGTCTTTCCTGTGGGCTAGGCCGACTAGGATGGTCTGTTCGGGTCTTGCCCCCTTTCTGCCTTTGCCCCCTTGGTATAGGAGCTGGGCAAGTCTATTCCATCTAAAACAAGACAAGACTTTAGCAAGATTGTGACTTGAGGTATTACCTTGTCGACTCAGCAGGCGCGGCGCCGGCCCGTAACCACCGAAACTGTGGCTTTTTGAAACCGGACCTCTGTTGCGACACCCTTGTGTGCCTTGGGGACCCTCCAGGGATTGCACCTGTGAAATATTAATACAGGGTGTCGTAGAAAGGTCCTGTCATACTTTTTATTATTGAATGTGAGCACATTTTATACAAGGTGTTACAAAAGTACCTAACTCTTTTTACAGGGTAATAGCACCCGGTGATAGGGATCACAACCTAAATATATATTTTTTGCTCTATGACGTTCCGTTAATTTTTAAATTAATAAAATGTGAACGATGTGGCGGGAAAAAAGTATTTTTTAAATATTGTTTTCATTGACTTTCACAATGTTTTAACAACTCAAAGCTATGTAAATGCACCTAAACGCACAAAAATATTTTTAAAGGACCATGGGCACATTGGGCCCACTGACAGTTGACACTTGATGAAAAATTTTACATTGTCCGACCTCAATAAAATTCATGTCAAATGAAAGCTCTTGAAGAGTACTTAAATTTATTCTATCGCAGCTTGGTCAAAATCGAGCGCGAATATGGTGTTTTGGGCACATTTGTCTCATTTTATGAAGATTGTCCGACCTCAATAAACTTCATGTCAAATGAAAGCTCTTTAAGGCTGGTATTAATAGTCCTCTGAGATCACCTACTTGAGATCGGTCTCAAGTAGGTGAACTCAGAAAACAAAAATCACCTACTTGAGACATTGGCTTATTAATAAACCTATCTTAGGCGCGAACTTGAGTCCTCGATTTGAGTAAAGAATGAACTATTTGAACGAATGATACCATTTAAAGTTCAAAATGTGGTCAAAAAGCTTAAACCCAACTCAAAAGTACTAGGCGCCCATACATTATAAAGAGACTATTCGAAAGGCACAACATGAGTTTGACCTCCTTTTGGTCCATAAAATTGTCCATGGTCCGGTGTTATTCAGTAGTCAACTTGTCATTTCTATAATAGTCCAGGATTCCACAAACATAAAAGTGATGTTACAAGATATAACACGAACTCTACTCCAAATAGGTACTCGATTATAATAACTAGTGGTTCACCCCGAACTGTGAACTCAGGATAACTAACTTTTTGCTAACCCCATATCCACTCTTCGTCCGATTTGGATTTGGATGTTAGAATTTTAAAAATCTTTTAATTCCATTAAGCCGCCTTTATATTTTTATGACGACACAATCATTCATACATACAAACATACAAACATACTTCGATCGCTCGTTCAATATGACGATACAATTTTGTAGCGGCACCCTGGTCTAGACAAAAAGGAACAGATCTGACTCGCTTCAGCCATTTTTATTCAGCATTGTTATTCGTTACTTTGGCAACAGAGAGCTTGATCTTGAGTGAGTAACTCAGCATATTAATAAAGCAGCGCTTACTTGAGACCGATCTCAAGTCCTCGACTTGAGTCAAGAATGAACTATTTCAACGCTTGAGTAAAGAATGTACTAGGCTACCATACATTAGAAAGAGGCTAGCCACAACCTCAGTTTGACCTTCAAAGAGGTTCGTAAGGTGAACAACTTTTTTCACGGTTTTCAGAACTGTCGAATAAAAGAAAAAACTTTTTCTACTGTCAAAAAACATCAGTCAAACTACGAAAATAATTATTATAAAAATGTCTCGTAAATTCTTGTGATTTTCAGTATATTGAACGTTTTAGTCGGTTATGGATAATAAGTGGCGCCAGAGAGGTTATTTTCAATATTTTGGCCGAAAAATATTATGCCGGAAACTTCCAACAGAGAGCTTCAGTTCATTCGAGCTTCCGTTATTCGAGCTTCCGTTTTTCGAGCTTCAGTACCTAGCGGACCCAGTTGGATGACCTCTACAAACGAGTTGCTGACAAGACAGGTATTTATTCACTATAATTGTATAAAATATACATAGTTCACGATACAAGTTACAGATATCGTCAGTTAGGTCTTTAAAATACCCCATCATCAACGTTTTTTGCGCATTTAGTATAACTTTAGAGGTTATGTTTACGTAGAGAAAGTAGTAATTTGCCAAGCGAATTTATAATAAATTATAGAGCGACTGCAAACCTAACGTTTGATCGCTGCGCACATCATTCTACTACATTAATGTTTTATTTTGATTCCAGGAAAATCAGAAAGTACCTACTGTCCGACGCATAATCGACGAAGTTAGGGCGTTATGATAGGAGGGATAAAAACCAAGGCAATTTTACAACACCAGCGTTGGTCCCGAAACCTGGAATAATGTGTGGAGAATGAACACATAAAATGAGGGGAAGAATACTCGACTCAGCGCAAATTCATGTCAGGTGTAGAAATTTTAGATGATGATTAGGAAACAATATTGTATTAATAAATACTCGTATGTTACAACTCTCCCAGGCTTGTTTATTTTCCAATTAGAAAAAAAATTAGATAATTACGTAACATTAATGAAGGTCTTCCCTATTCAGATTTATCTTCAAGTATCAACTTAATTTACTGAATACCTACTACTCGTATGAATGATACCACACCCTCAAGTTTTCCCTACTATATCCGCTTTATATTTTATGCATGCCTAGTAACCTCTATGGTCCAACTGGGCTTTGAAGGCCGGCAAATTGTCTTAAAAAAACTAGGTACGAGTAAAGAGGTTTGAATTGTATGTTGTGCTGCCATCTATATGATATGTATCATACTACATGAAACTTTCTGTCACCAATCGCCTTAGAAGAGATTCCTGATGTTTATGCACGCCTAATACCTTCAGAACATTGACATGACGTCATTCACGTTACAGCACTCAAATTCTATTGTACACACGACAGCACGTCAAAGTGTACACTTTTGTTGTAAAGTCACCCGTAACGTAACCGAGTAGAGTACTAGCGTGTAAAGGTCGACGTGTTGTCGTGTGTACGTGCGTTTCACGAAATAATTCCCTTGGATTGTACAAAAATAGTCCCTATTACATCGTAAGTAAGGAAAGAGTTGAAATATACTTTCTGCCTTTTTATTAGTGGTGTAGTTTCTTACAAGATTATGGGAGCCTGCAAATAGTAGTATTTCTTTGAAATTAAAACTTAATTTTGACAACACTTCTGTATTTGACCAAGTACAAGCTCGTAGCTTCAGATTCTACCATGCCTTTATAGGTAGTACTAGCTGTGCCCGCGACTTCGTATGCGTTTTTACACATGCATTTAATTTAAATTCGACTGTGGAGGAAAACTCAAAAGGAAGGTTTTTTTTAACCCCCGACCAACAAAGAGGGGTGTCATAAGTTTGATAGCTTTGTGTGTGTGTCTGTTTATGTGTTTATGAGGGTGTGCCTGCCTGTGTGTCTGTCTGTGTGTGTGCCCTAATCTAAACAATAAATTTATGATAAAATATGTTTTGTTTAGATTAGGTATCGCCCGTGTAAGATACCAGGAAGCTTAGCATAAGAATTGCCTGGGAAGTATGGGGGTTTATTATGTATCTCCCTCGACGTAGAGTGGGATAGATAAAGTTATAAGCCCATAGATAAGGTCTTACCCATTCTCATGCTAAGCCAGCAAGCAAAGTATAAGGTTGGGTTAGAGCGTATCTACCGCAAATAACTCTGTCTATCCCGCTCTACGGCAAACAAAATATATTTTTTTAATATCAAGTTGGGCTCAGTAGAGTAAATATTTAAAAAAAGGCACAAAAAAAATTTCAACCTCGCGTGGGTTCAAATCCAGAACATTTCGACCGCGAAGCAACAGTACTACATTTCTAACATCGATACACTTTGTCCGACCTCCACCGAAAACCACTCACTATTCCCTCCAGCAAGCATCATAAGGCTGGTTTAGAGCGTATCTATGGCTCTGTCCATCCCGCTCTACGTCAAACAAAAGAGTGAGATACCTATTATTTTAAACCCATAGATACGCTCTAACCCGGCCTTATGCTACGCTTGTAGAACTAACATTTTCCGCCAAAATAAAATAAAAACAAATGCCGATTTTTCATTTACAATATGCGCCCCAAATGCCAAAAGTCGTAGCGTGCTATTATACAGAGTGTTAAAAGACCGCCAACAAAGCGGGAGACCACGTATACGTACGTATACGTATAGTCCTCATCATAACGAACATTTTTGCCCAAGGAACTATGCCTGGGAAATCAACGGTTTCCGAGATAATAAAGTCGGACAACAATTTTTTTTTTTCAGAAATGTGTTCAGTATCACGTTCTTAACATACCTTCTCAAGAAGCCATATCAAAATTATGGGTATTTCTTATAAAAAATCAAGTTAAAATTGCAACCCGCAATGTAGGTTTTCGAGATAATGTGGTTCAAAGTCGGACTTTTAATTTTTTTTTGCAGAAATATGTTCAGTATCACGTTCTTAACATACCTTCTCAAGAAGCCATATCCAAATTATGAATATTTCTTACAAAAAACGAAGTTAAAATTGCAACCCGCAATGTATTCTAAACATCGGATAGCCTAAGTTACTCCCAGAAACGTGAGTTACGACCATGTTAAGTTTGGTTGAAAACTATTCAGCGGTGTTCGCGTTTATCGTGTTCATACAGACAGACAGACAGACAGACAGACAGAAAGACAGACAGACAGACAGACAGACATAAACCGTTTTTTTTGCATTTTTGGATTCAGTATAGTTTACTTAGTAACCCCTGCTAGTTTTTTTCTAAAAATATTCAATGTACAGAATTGACTTCGCTAGAGTTTTATTATAAGTATAGATTTGAGTTTTAGATGGTGACGCGGTGGTGGCATAATGGGTAGAACAATGGACTCGGAATCGAGGGATCCTGGTTCGAGTCCCGATGAGGGCATGTACCCTACCCATGACATTAATTTATTTCAAAGTCGCATACATAACACTCCCTGACTGTGAAGGAAAACATCGTGAGGAAACCGGAGCGTCTGAGGCTATATACCAAACTAAACTCAAACTTAGTACCAGCTTATTTTTTTAAACCTCAGCTCTTCGGAGTTCTTTCTTGGTAATATGACTGTGGGGCTCTGAACTGCTGGAGTTTTGCAGCTCGAAGAACTCGGGCTGGTAGAAACACTTTTCTGGCTAGTCATAGCGATGTGGTAGAGGTGCCGGTCGAATGACGACGACAAATTATTTCACACCACAAGGTCCCTTTCCACGTAACTTCCGATGTCGACGATGGTCCTAAGTATATTGTTAAGCTGCAACTTCTTGCGGTAGGTTCGCTTGGGATGCGCGCTGACTAGACATCATTTTTGTATATTAATTATCAAAGAAAATAACTCCCCTTATTGCTTTGCGTAGTCGGGTGACGAAAAACACGAACTTGAGTCGGCTATCGCCTGCACTTGGAAATGACAGTCGCAAGTCTGGTCTCAAGTAGGTGAACTCACGTAAGATTGTGTCTATTAATATGCCAGCGACTCCGGTCTCAAGTAAGTGATCTTACAGCTTCTTAACATTTTATGCATGCCTAGTACTCTAAACCACGTTGTATTGAAATTGAGACGTCACGGACTGTCAAAAGATGAATGACTCACTCAATTCAGAGCTCAAGTCGGCTCTATTAATATGGCGTCGACTCAAGTAAGTCGACTCACTCAAGTAAGTCGGCTAATGTCAATGTCAATCTCAAGATCGTGACTATTAATAAGCAGACAGCTACTCAAGTTTGACATTACCCAAGGCTTGACATTTACCTCCTTGAGATCGATCTCAAGTAGGTGAACTCAGACGACTATTAATACCACCCTAAGAGTACTTCAATTTATTCTATGGCAGCTTAGTCAAAATCGAGCGCGAAAATGGTGTTTTGGGCATATTTGTCCCATTTTATGAAGATGGTCCGACCTCAATAAACTTCATGTCAAATGAAAGCTCTTGAAGAGTACTTCAATTTATTCTATGGCAGCTTAGTCGAAATCGAGCGCGAAAGTGGTGTTTTGGGGATGGGCATATTGGGCCCACTGACAGTTGACATTTTACATTGTCCGACCTCAATAAACTTTATGTCAAATGAAAGCTCTTGAAGAGTACTTTAATTTATTCTTTTAGCACATAGTCAAAATCGAGCGCGAAAGTGTTGTTTTGGGCATATTTGTCCCATTTTATGAAGATTGTCCACTTTCGCGCTCGATTTCGACTAAGCTGCCATAGAATAAATTGAAGTACTCTTCAAGAGCTTTCATTTGACATGAGTTTTATTGAGGTCGGATAATCTTCATAAAATGGGACAAATATGCCCAAAACACCATTTTTGCGCTCGATTTTGACTAAGCTGCCAAAGAATAAATTAAAGTACTCTTCAAGAGCTTTCATTTGACACAAAGTTTATTGAGGTCGGACAATGTAAAATGTCAACTGTCAGTGGGCCCAATATGCCCATCCCCAAAACACCACTTTTGCGCTCGATTTCGACTAAGCTGCCATAGAATAAATTGAAGTACTCTTCAAGAGCTTTCATTTGACATGAGTTTTATTGAGGTCGGACAATATTCATAAAATGGGACAAATATGCCCAAAACACCATTTTCGCGCTCGATTTTGACTAAGCTGCCAAAGAATAAATAAAAGTACTCTTCAAGAGCTTTCATTTGACACAAAGTTTATTGAGGTCGGACAATGTAAAATGTCAACTGTCAGTGGGCCCAATATGCCCATCCCCAATACACCACTTTCGCGCTCGATTTCGACTAAGCTGCCATAGAATAAATTGAAGTACTCTTCAAGAGCTTTCATTTGACATGAGTTTTATTGAGGTCAGATAATCTTCATAAAATGGGACAAATATGCCCAAAACACCATTTTCGCGCTCGATTTTGGCTAAGCCGCCAAATAATAAATTAAAGAACTCTTCAAGAGCTTTCATTTGACATAAAGTTTATTGAGGTCGGAGAATGTAAAATGTCAACTGTCAGTGGGCCCAATATGCCCATCCCCAAAACATCACTTTCACGCTTGATTTCGACTAAGCTGCCATAGAATAAATTGAAGTACTCTTCAAGAGCTTTCATTTGACATGAGTTTTATTGAGGTCGGACAATCATCATAAAATGGGACAAATATGCCCAAAACACCATTTTCGCGCTCGATTTTGACTAAGCTACCAAAGAATAAATTAAAGTACTCTTCAAGAGCTTTCATTTGACATAAATTTTATTGAGGTCGGACAATGTAAAATGTCAACTGTCAGTGGGCCCAATATGCCCATCCCCAAAACACCACTTTCGCGCTCGATTTCGACTAAGCTGCCATAGAATAAATTGAAGTACTCTTCAAGAGCTTTCATTTGTCATCAGTTTTATTGAGGTCGGACAATCTTCATAAAATGGGACAAATATGCCCAAAACACCATTTTCGCGCTCGATTTTGACTAAGCTACCAAAGAATAAATTAAAGTACTCTTCAAGAGCTTTCATTTGACATAAAGTTTATTGAGGTCGGACAATGTAAAATGTCAACTGTCAGTGGGCCCAATATGCCCATCCCCAAAACACCACTTTCGCGCTCGATTTCGACTAAGCTGCCATAGAATAAATTGAAGTACTCTTCAAGAGCTTTCATTTGTCATCAGTTTTATTGAGGTCGGACAATCTTCATAAAATGTGACAAATATGCCCAAAACACCATTTTCGCGCTCGATTTTGACTAAGCTACCAATGAATAAATTAAAGTACTCTTCAAGAGCTTTCATTTGACATGAAGTTTATTGAGGTCGGACAATCTTCATAAAATGGGACAAATATGCCCAAAACACCATTTTCGCGCTCGATTTTGACTAAGCTGCCATAGAATAAATGGAAGTACCCTTCAAGAGCTTTCATTTGACATGAAGTTTATTGAGGTCGGCCAATCTTCATAAAATGGGACAAATGTGCCCAAAACACCATTTTCGCGCTAGATTTTGACTAAGCTGCCATAGAATAAATTGAAGTACTCTTCAAGAGCTTTCATTTGACATCAAGTTTATTGAGGTCGGACAATCTTCATAAAATGGGACAAATGTGCCCAAAACACCATTATCGCGCTAGATTTTGACTAAGCTGCCATAGAATAAATTGAAGTACTCTTCAAGAGCTTTCATTTGACATGAAGTTTATTGAGGTCGGACAATGTAAAAAATTTCATCAAGTGTCAACTGTCAGTGGGCCCAGACTTCATACTAATGTGCCCGTGGTCCTTTGAGGTAATAACAAACACAAAAAAGTTATGATTTTTTTTCGATTTTGAAGTTATAAAATAAAATTTGTTTTTTTTCAACTTTTTTTTACAGATTTGACATTCTGTTGACCAGTAGGTTACACCCTGTAAAAAGAGTTAGGTACTTTTGTAACACCTTGTAGTAAAGAAATCGCCAAAAAATCTGCTGAAACAATACCTAGGGAAAAGCTGGACACAAGTCCATATTTATCCGGACATTCAGCCCCAAAAGCTCTACACACTGCTTTTTAACACATTTTTTTTTGTTAGTTTAATTCAGTGTTTCCTAATTTTTTCAGTCGCGTCACCTCTAAAGCCTAACAAAAGCCGGACAGGCCAGACTTGGATACTTTCGGCCGGACACGACTGTAATAAAAAGTAGGACATAGTAAATCTGGTCCACTGTAAATCTAAAATAATATAAAAACTAAAACCCGACTACTAAAAGGCTTAAAACAAGACCTGCTTATATAAATAGACTCATAGATAGATAATTAATCGTAGTCGGAGGCCATCGGTTTATCAAGTAAGAATGTGGTGTCCTCCGACTACGATTATTTATCTATGAGTCTATTTTAAGGATAAGCAGGTCTTGCTTTAAGCCTTTTAGTAGTCGGGTTTTAGTTTTTAACATCTATTTTGTTTGAGCTTTTTCCCAGAATAGAACCAAGAAAGGCAAAAAAAAATACGTTTTGGAATTTTTTGTTCTATTTGTTATGTTGACGCTACATAAGTTATACATTTTTGAAAAGGTCGATTTTGAGCCCTTTCATTTGATACCCATGTCGATGGTATCCGATAATTTTTATTTTCAGGTCCACCACTTTAGGTCGCAGCACAGCCGCCATATTGTTTTTTTTTTTTAATTTAACTATCCTATGTTACCTGGGTGATTAAGACAAATCCAACGACACCTCATTTGTTGAAATCGGTCGAGTAGTTTAGCCTCTGCGAGGGAACAGATGAACACACAAACATACATACCCACATACATACATACATACATACAAACATACATGCACACATACATACGCTGCTAAAATCATAACCCTCCTTTTTGCTTCGCGTAGTCGGGTAAAAAATAAAAATTACCTTCAGTAGTTTATTCCTTCCGGACTCTGGCGCCAGTACTTTGACCGGCCCGGACAACCAGGGCCACTGAGATTCATCCACTGTGCAGTTGTCCTGTCGACAATTTTTTTATTGTATTCAAAGTCAACTAAGATGTTGGGAGCACGGTCCTAGTAGACGGTTTCCTCCCATCAAAGTGCACTTTGATGAAAACTACTCTATTGGCTGATTTTTTCTATTGAGGTCGCGAATATATTTTTAGCTCCCCGTCAAACACTAGATGGCGCCACAGTATACCTACATCGCGGTATGGTTGCGTCTTGACAATAATTACTTAAAGGCCGGGTCTGAGAGAGTGCTTTTCGACAGACAGACGGATATGGGTTCCGTACCATTATCTATACCAAATTTTAATATTTTTGACCGACCTAACTCGAATCGAAGAGGTCTATTAATCGAATGGGTCTACTGAATTATATCCTTCCAATACCAAGAGATGTCAAAACGATGCATGGAGTGGAGAACTTTAATGGAGACCGAAAGTTTACCGAAATAGATGGAACTTTTACAGGTTGTTTTTGGGGGTTCACTATCATCTATCGTCTAACTAAAGTCTAAAGTGGGAAGTCTATCGAGTTTTCGACCTCGACGACCCTGTGCATTTCAATTTAATTACTGCTAAAATAAAAATGTATTTAACGCTGGCGCGATGCAGGATTCCTATGGCCGTCCCTGTCGCACTCACGTTGCTGAATATCCTGCGTCGCACTCGCTCGTAGTCCCTCTCCCGTTGCTCCAGCGATTTGCTCCGCTTTCCACCACTAGCTTTTGCATTCAACTAAGAAACTGTTCTATATTTTATTTTTGTTAGTTACGACTACACTATAGACATGTGTAGGTAATGCTTGTAATATTACAAAAGACATATTACACAACGGTGTCATGAAATATTACACATTACACGAGAGAATAAAGCATGGCACATAGCATTTCATTACACTAGATGACATGAAACATGACACATGGCATTTCAGCACACTGTACGTACTGCAATGTAAGTGTGCTGAAATACCATGATGTCATGTTTCATGTCTGCAATGAAGAAATACCATGATGTCATGTTTCATGTCTGCAATGAAGAAATACCATGATGTCATGTTTCATGTCTGCAATGAAGAAATACCATGATGTCATGTTTCATGTCTGCAATGAAGAAATACCATGATGTCATGTTTCATGTCTGCTATGAAGAAATACCATGATGTCATGTTTCATGTCTGCTATGAAGAAATACCATGATGTCATGTTTCATGTCTGCAATGAAGAAATACCATGATGTCATGTTTCATGTCTGCAATGAAGAAATACCATGATGTCATGTTTCATGTCTGCAATGAAGAAATACCATGATGTCATGTTTCATGTCTGCAATGAAGAAATACCATGATGTCATGTTTCATGTCTGCTATGAAGAAATACCATGATGTCATGTGTCATGTTTGGTGCCATGATATAAGGTAATATCACGCGGTATGAAATGTCATGAAATATATCATGACTTCGAAGTGCACTGTTTCGCGCATGTCTACTACACTAAGCAACTCTGATGACTGGCCGAACCTAACCGAACTCAACTACCCGCTGTATTTAAATCAGCATCGAAAGAAATTTCGCTGGCGCGATGCAGGATTCCTATGGCCTGTCCCTGTCATACTTACGTTGCTGAATATCCTGCGTCGCACTCGCTCGTACCCCTCTTTCGTTGCTCCAGCGATTTGCTCCGCCTTCCACGACTTTATGTTGCATTGGACTAAGAAACTCTGTTCTATATAGGACTACACTAACTAAGCAACTCTGATGATTCTGATAAGCGAACATAGTAGCCCGCTGTATTTAACTCAGCACCGAAAGAAATTTTGCTGGCGCGATTCAGGATTCATATCGCCGTCCCTGTCGCACTTACGTTGCTGAATAATTCTGCGTCGCAATCGCTCGTAAATCCCTCTCTCGTTGTTCCCAGCGATTTGCTCCGCTTTCAACCACTTTCTGTTGCATTGAACTAAGAAACTTCTGTATAATATTATGTCTAAGCAACTGTAATGACTGGCCGAACCTAACCGAACATACCGTTTCCCGCTGTATTATCTCCGCACCGAAAGAAATTTCGCTGGCGCGATGCAGGATTCCTATGGCCGTCCCTGTCGCACTCACGTTGCTGAATATCCTGCGTCGCACTCGCTCGTAGTCCCTCTCTCGTTGTTCCAGCGATTTGCTCCGCTGCGCCGAGCATCCCGCCCCCGCCCCGCCGCCCTCCTCGAGCGATTGGGCGTCGCGTTTTAGTATCGACCTTGCGGAAAGGAGATAAGGATTGGTTTTATTTACAAGTTTGTTCGAGACAGGATTTCTAGTCCTGTCTCGAACAAACTTAGTCTTAGTCGTAATTAGAAAATTTCCTATGACGCATCGTTTTCGAGTTTTAAGCCGCGTTTTCACAGTCAAAGTAAATAAAAACAAATGAGCCATCCAAGAAAATAGACGCTTCTGATTGGTCGATTCCATCCAAGCCATAGACAAGCTCGCTAAAATGGAAAAGCTTGTCTCTGGCTCGGATGGAATCGACCAACCAGAAGCGTCTATTTTCTTGGATGGCTCATTTGGTTATATTTACTTTGACTTTGAATAAACAACAGAACAAACTTCATTGTGCTCAAAAGCTCAGAGGGGTGGAAACTTTTAGTATAAACATTTATATAAGTTGAAAAAATTCACTCGGGACAGGACTTGAACCCGCAACCTCTCGCATACCTTGCGGGCGCTCGAGTCAAGTAACTGTCGATGCTAATTTCTTCAACTAGTCTCCAACTTTTAGTATGTTTGTGCCCTAACTAGTCCAAACTAAGTTACGGAGTCAAACTTTCTGCTTTTGACTTTTCCTTCCCCACAAGGGGGGTGAGTATTCATTGACTAGGCCAGCCATACTCAAAGTGCGATACCCCTGTAGAGGTTCCGCAAGAATTTAGAGGAAAAAAAAAACAAGATAATCGGCTGAATTATTGTGGTTCTGTTGTTTACAATAATGAAAAGAATACTAAGTATGTTATTGCCGCGAACGAAAAATCGATGAACAAAAATAGCTCAGTATAACATCAACATTTAAAAAACAGAAAATTTTCAATATACCGCCACGCTGCTATTGATTGTCCAACCTTACTAAAGAATTGTTTTATTGTAGGGTTCCGTCAAGCATTTGGCTTTCCAAAAGGGTTCCGTCACCAAAAAAAGATTGAGAACCGCTGGACTAGGCTAATAAGCTGTACTAACTTGGCTTGCATGGACTCGTGGTTCGAAACGTGGTGCGGACTCGAAGGGAAGTTGACCGTACACCACTGCTTGAAACTGGTGCAAGGGATGCGGCCTCCACTTGTGCCTGGAAAATACACACAAGTTATGCCGCGTTTTCACAGTCAAAGTAGGTACAGTGGGCCACAAGCTAGGATACCCCTTTTTGTTAGATTGGCGCCCTTATGCCGCGCGCAGTAAGAGCTGCCATGGGGTATCTGTGACTGTGGCCGACTGTACCTACACTGCAACGAAGAGCAACGTACATGTAGGCTGGGGCTCCTGATTGGTCGGCCATTTTGTTTTATTTCCAACCAAGTCAATTTTGACGAGTAGAGCTCCGTCATAGTCGACGTTTTGGTGCCCATAGACAACATAACAGAAGAACCGACCAATGTGAAGCTTTAGCTTGCTTGGACGGTGCTCTTCACAGAGTACATTGTGCTCTTTGTTGTGCTGTACTTTGACTATAAAAAGGCGGCTATAGTGTCTAACCACACTATCTGCCGGACCACTCAATGAACATCGAATTGTTATAATAAACTATGAATTGTACGAGTATTTATATGAAACGGGCACATGGTTACAATGTCAAACATTTGTAACTACAGTTGGCTCAATATTAGTATTCTTCTTCTTCGTCGTTACGCTCTTGTCAGAGCGGTCGTGGTCCACATGTATACTCTATCCGCCGAGATAAGTTAATAGGGAAACGTCAGCGATGACGGTTACTGCAGTGTACAGAGTACGTGTACATTTTAGACTGTTCGTGGTACCCGTACTGTGCAGACGCGCTGTGTGCTGTGCATATTTTATCCGTATCGTTATTGTTCCGTGACCTGACGTGTTCTTTGGACTCATTGTTCATTGTTGATGAAAATTGGCTCTGGCGCGGTTGTTCAAGAAATTATTGAAAGATTCATCGCAGACGATCATTACAATTTACTTTTACGACACTTGTTGTTTTTATTTCTGCATTGATTTATAGAAACAACTGTCACAAAAAAATACAAATTCGTACACAATGTGCTACTTTTTGCGAGAGTATTTATCTCACAAAAAGTAGCGCAGTGTGTACGAATTTGTATTTTTTTGTGACAGTTGTTTCTATAAATAAATGCAGAAATAAAAAATTTTATGGTATAACGTAACAGAGAGAACGCTATATTAACTTGTCTCCGTGGATAGAGATAGTACTTTCACGTCATTTATCTCGGCCAGAGTTGCCCGGGTGCATTCATACAGTGTTTTCCCCACGGTGGACCTGATTTGGTCAGTCCATCGCATCGGTGGCTTTCCCCGAATTCTAGTGCCGTCCATATTAGTATTGGTAACACCAAATTCAAATGTTTTTCAAGTGTTGGTCGAACATTTGCCGGATGTAACTCACCACTCTTGGAGACCAGCACAGCGTTCTTGTTCATGGTGTCCAGATGGTGCGCCAGCTCGAACAGACTGGCCACCCGGTGCACCAGCAACCGACCGTATGAACTCATCACCGGGAAACGGACTACGCAGCGACTGAGGAAAACATACTATACAATAAGGCGGACTTGCGTCAGTCAGGGTTAGCCAACTCTGAGTTAAGGCTCGGTATAAGGCTAACTAGCGCCACCAATGTTGAAAAAATCATATGTCCCTTCAGAAGAAGTTTCTGACAAAATCCTAAGATGAGCTCATGCGCCATGCTTTTCTAGATTTTTAAGTGTAGGTACCCAACTCAATTTCTAGACTTAGGCTAAAAAATTTTCGATTACCGCTAAAAACGGCCGCTTTTGGCGGTTATCGAAATTTTTTTAGCTTACAAGTAAATTTCGAAGAGGGTATCTACACTTAAAAATCTAGAAAAGCATGGCGCATAGGCTCATCTTAGGATTTTTTCAGAAACTTCTTCTAAAGGAATATATGATTTTTTAAACATTGGTGGCGTGGTAGTTAGCCTTATACCGAGCCTTAATTTGACATTTCAACTCAGAGTTAGGGCGAGGCCCCATTGGTGCGTTGCGCTGCGTTGTGTCGTCGTTACGAACACTTTTTTTTTATCTGTCCATTGCAAAGGCTGAACTGAGACGCAGATACGACGGCCTGTATACCCTCTTGCGTCGCGACGTCGTGCGTCGTCGCAACGCAGATGTGGCATACAATGCGTCGATCCGATGCGACGACGCAACGCAACGCACCAATGGGGGCTCGCCCTTAACTAGCTAATCCTAGTTGACGCAAGAGGACCTAAAGTCTAATTCTTCATTCAAGATAGTACACTGACGTTTACGGTGTGACCAGTCTCTGGTGAAAATTAAATAGTGTGGTGACAAAAAGATTGACATGAATCGAATTGCGTAATCGATATAATCGATTTATAGGCCCATTGATGAAAAGCTTATTATATGGAATGAACTAAAAACTTATTAATTAGTAATGAGAAAGTGTGTTTTGGTCCACTTTTTTTGAGGAGTGTTAAATGCGTTAAAAATTGAGTTTTTTAAATGATCTACGGAAATATTGCGTTCCGAACGTTTTTTTTTTCCGTCTGGAATTCCTGACGCATGGGCTACCATGAGGAATTTCGTATTTCACTTTTTTTTTGTGACTGAGCTGAATCGCACAACGAGTGGAATGCATCACTATTACAATAAATATGGCAACATTATTTTGCAAAGTGACAGTTAGCATCTGTCAGTTTACTATCCTGAATAAAGAATTAGACTTTAAGTTTATTTACCAAAATGAAAAATACAATACAAAGTGATCAATATTTTGTATTTCGTAAACGGTTAAACTTACTTGTATCTATAATTATTTACAAATAGAAGAGAAGGGTTCGCGACCGCTTTTTTGCATTTTAGATTGCGTAAATCCTACCCTGGTTTTACATCTTTTGGCTTTACACTCACCTAGTGTCGTTGACTAGATTATGTAGCTCCTTCTCGATCTTCAGTATGGTCATCCGGTCGCGTGAGTTCTTGTTGAGGGTCGCCTTTATAAACCCGACGAGCTCGGCTTCACTGAGCTCTTGTCGGTCGTCTGTGAAAGAAAAGTTTTTTGAGGGGAACCTTCTCTTGTTATTGAACGAGCGAGCGAAGCGAGAGAAGTTCTCCGAGTCTACTGGAACCACCGAACTAAATCCTATAGAATCCGCATTACGTATAAAATCACAATAAAAACTTGTCCCCACAGACACAAATGATATCAGCAATAGAACAATACGAAACATCATTTCGACCATACGTCTAATATTCGAATGTCAACCTTATTGCATTAGTGTACAGTTTTACTTTAATTGCATTGACTACGAGCAAATAAGCTCCCAAAGGCAATTTGGGCATCTATTTTTCTATTTTATCCTTGATCGAAGATTGAAACAATCCGGCGTTTGTGTGTATGAACGTTCGTTCGACGAGAACTTGAGTAAAGTTGGTAGGTGGGCACATGAAATTTAAAGAATTTTTAAGGCAGCCATACACGTAACGATATACTTGCGCAAATTTAGACTTGAACAAGGCTACAGTAAAGTGTGTTGGAAAATTATTGTGCAAGTTTCGAACATTCTGCAAACGTTTTACTTGAGCAAGTCTAAACTTGCGCAAGTGTATCGTTACGTGTATGGTTGCCTTTATGTTCGGAAATGAGCCAAATCGGTCGAGGGGTTTCTGAGATATGAGGTCGCGAGTTCACGGTTCGGGGCGAACCACTTAGTTATTTTAGTCAAGTACGCGTATTCACTTTGAAAACAGTCCAATAAAAAAATATCGGCATTTTTAAAGGGAATTCGGTGTGATAATCGGGTTTCGCCTTGCGACAGTTAATTTGTAAAAAAAAACAATCTGAATAAGGAATATTACGTACCTGAATCAGTTCTACTTAATGATATATTCTTTGGTTTCTCTTTTCGCTCCGAGCATCTGAAATGAGAAGTAATAAGATAAAAAAAACGGGACATAAAATAACAATATCTGATATAATCCGTGCGGGATCAGAATGGGATAATACCTTTTGGAACTGAGAAGCTCGCAGTCCTGTAGCGTCAGCATTTCGGCAAACTCTAGTTGTCTATGACAAACTCGCGTCGAAACTTGCTTGTGTTTTCTGTGCGCGTGGGTGTCTGCTCGAGTTTTATCACGTTTTATTCAATTAATGCAATAACATTAAATACTTTTAGATTTCAACCATTGAACATTTTTGTGTATTTCCAATTTCATAACCTTATGATAGAACGTAGAACTAAAAATTTTTTTACTAACGCTACTCGAGAACTGTCATTTTCGATTCAGTTCCAAAAGGTATTATCCCATTCTGATTCCGCACGGATTATATCCCAGATGATCCAGATGTTGAAGCGTTCACAGCCTAGTTGTACTAGCCGTTCTTAATCGATTGGCAAAGTTAAGCAACATCGGGCGCGGTCAGTCCATGGATGGGTGACCGCTAGTGGCAATAATATCTGAGCGCTTCCGTGCTTCGGAAGGCACGTTAAACCGTTGGTTCCGGTTGTTGTTGATTAATAACTATCGTTAATCCATGTCAGATGGTAATCTAAAAACTCTGACACCAGGGGTGGCCACTACCTTATACGATTACCTACCCGCCATCCCAGCCCCTCTACCCTTGACGCATTTTTCCAATACGGCCGCAATATGGCGCAATTTACAAAATTTAATGTTTTACAAATTAAGACGCATTTTGTGTTTTCATTGAATAAAACAGCCTTACCTTTGAATAAACATTACAAAGTATTTAAAATAAAAGCATTACTATGCGAATTCAAAGAGAAATTAATTTTAAAACTTTTTGAATTTGATCGCAATAGCGTCAAGGGTAACCCCCCAGTCTACGAAGCACTCGAAGCAGTGGCACTGCCCAAAAAACTTGTCGTAGACCAGAACACATAATCGGCTGAATTATTCTTATTCTGTTGTTTACAATAATGAAAATAATACTAGGTATGTTATTGCCGCGAACGAAAAATCGCTGAACAAAAATAGCTAATTTTAGCTACAAAATGTAAAAATCTGTGAAAATTTTGAATTGCCCGCCACGCTGCTATCTTCCAGTCTTAAATACTTTTTGACTTTTTGGGTACCTACAGACTCTGTGTCCCCCAGATGTTCTATCGGTTCCTAAAGATTCTACTGGAGAAGTAATATGGCGTACCTGCAAAAGGTAGAATGCTCAGTTTGTTCCAACTCTACGCTTTCGGATTTCCTTAGACTGTCGCTGTTTGAACCGCCTGCAAAATAACACATATTTAGTTATTTTAGAAGTCAAACTGACCACAGACTTGTAGAGATCCACAGATAAATTGGTTAGTGTCCATAGTGCGAAAAAATATTGTTTTTATTTCTGGTGGCAGTTTGCATAAAACTACAATTCGTAGTTTATTATGACGATTCGATATACAAGGTGTTACAAAAGTACCAAACTCTTTTTACAGGGTAATAGCACCCGGTGATAGGGTTTACAACCTAAATATTTTTTTTTGCTCTACGACGTTCCGTTAATTTTTAAATTAATAAAATGTGAACGATGTGGCAGAAGAAAAGTATTTTTTAAATATTGTTTTCATTGACTTTCACAATGTTTTAACAACTCAAAGCTATGTAAATGCACCTACACGCTCAAGAATATTTTTAAATTTGAGCTAATAACAAAAACAAAAAAGTTATGTCAATTTCTCAATTTTGAGGTTATAAAATAAATAAAAAAAAATTCAACTTTTTTTTACAGATTTGACATCCTGTTGACCAGTCTGTAGGTTACACCCTGTAAAAAGAGTTAGGTACTTTTGTAACACCTTGTATATTGAGTAGTCGGTTAGTAAGCTAACCTTTCTAATGTAGGCAGTCGGCTACTCAATGTAATCGAATTGTCATAATAAACTATGAATACTTTATACTTTATTGCACACATGAAAAAAAAGTATGAATATTAGTTTTGTGAAACTGGCACTGGTTTGACCTTCCCTACGTACAGCAAGATGGCGCTATTCGATAGCGGGATAAAGGTCAAGGGTCAAGGTCTTGCCGCAGCCCCGGATCTAGGATTTATCCGAGGGGGGGCAAAATCTTGACATTGGCGGTCCTCACAATTTGAGATTAATCAATCAAAAATTAAGAAGAATTACAGATTCACCTTAAAATTATGTTTTCCTTCACCGTGAAGGAAAACATCGTGAGGAAACCCGCGGCTCAGTTGGCTCCACACGTATTGACCTGTCTTTCCTGTGGACTTGGTCGACTAAGCTGTCAGGATGGTATAGGTGCTGGGCAAACCTACTCCATCTAAAACAATGTCCCAGGCACTGCAGCGCCGAGTGGTCTCTTCACCTATCTAGTGTGAGTGACGGTGCCACTGGACGCTGTATAAATCATCTCATTACGTAGATGCAAAGGCCTTAGTTTTTTAAAATTATGGCTTGAATTTGCCGCTCTTTGACCCCTCTAGATCAGGGGCTGATTTTGGCGCCCCCTGAAACTGCCGCCCGGGGCTGGTGCCCCAGTTTGCCCCCCCCTAGATCCGGGCCTGTCTTGCCGTAAGGCAGTCCTTACCGGAGTGTCCCAGTGTGTTCACTTACCGGAGTGTTCGGTGTCCGAGCAGTCCGGACAGTCGTCCGAACACGATATGCCGGAGTCCTGCTTCGTCGGACACCGGGTCTGTCGTTTGTTGCCGCTGTAACAAACAACAACAATCATCATCATCATCACCATCGGCCTGTTGACCGCCACTGCTGAGTAAAGGCCTCTTCATGCTCACGCCACCTCTCACGATCCTGTGCCAGACGCAACCACTGTTTTCCGGCTACTTGGGCTATGTCGTCGGACCAGCTGGCTGGTGGTCTGCCAACCGATCTCTTCCCCTCTCGAGGGGAACAACAATAATACGTCGTTACAATACACGCCTCCCGCACTCTTTCCGCCGCCGCGATAACGCCCGGCCATACTACTAAAAAGCTAGACGTCCATTAGCGGCGGATCGGATCGGGCCGGGTCGGGTCGGGGCGGGCCGTAACTTAAAATCCGCCTGCCTGCTTTTATGTGACACAGAGTCCACTAGCGGCGGACTATTGCGCTGCGGCCCGCCCCGCCCCGATCCGCCGCTAGTGGACGCTGTTTCATATAAATGCAGACAGATGCGCCCCGGCCCGATCCGCCGATGGACATCTAGCTAGAGACCTATAAATCGTCACGCGCATGTCAAACCATGTGGAGTCTCAAGTCTTTTCTTTCGTGGAATGCTATACAGAGAAACGATTATAACTAGTAGTTCGCCCTGAACCCAAGACGCAGCGTTACCCGGCACTCCCCAGGCACCCAAACACCATCGAGGGTCACCATTGGATTGATGTTCCGTTCCCGGGAACATTGCCAATCGCTACAAACATTTCCGGCAGTGTTCCCCCAACTGGGAATTTAACGGGAACATTGCTCAAAATTTTGGATATTTCAACATTTGTTTACCGAATTGTAAATGGTTTTGGATTCTTTATACACCAAATAATAAGTTACTAAAAACATAATTCATACGAATTTGATGGGTAGTAGGGATTTAAGATGGATTTTTAATGAAATACCGATTCCCTGCAGTCTTCATGTGGCAACACTGCAAGGACATTACACTTATGCAAATAAGCATGTCACGTGACTAAAGAACGCGATACTATAAGAATTTGCATTCATAAAAAAAAATACTGGGAATTTATGGAAACATTGGGAAACTTTCCGGGAACTTTGCCAGTGGAAATGTTTCCGAGCTTACATCACTAGCCATTGGTGACACTGATGATAAAGGAGAAGGTGGTGCTTACCGACAGTGCGGACAGTGCGGGCCGCAGACGCACGAAACGCGCGGCTCGGTCGGTAGCAGTTCATGACCTAACCACCGGCGCGCGCGCTGCCGCTGCCCGGCGTCGCATGCGCCGCTTGTAATCTGTAAAGGAAAGATAAGTTATTTATTTACTCATTCACACGCTCAGTCAAAAATAACCAGTAGTTCGCCCCGGACTGTGACCACGCGACCAAAGTTACAGATGTGTAACTTTATGCTAACACCATTCGCGCAGGCGCGTGCGCTTCGCTGATACCGGCCAAATCCGATTTCATGACATACTAACTAAGGCCTTTGCATCTACGTAATGAGATGATTTATACAGCGTCCAGTGGCACCTTCACTCACACTAGATGAGTGAAGAGACCACTCGGCGCTGCAGTGCCTGGGACATTGTTTTAGATGGAGTAGGCTTGATGACAAACTAGTTTCGACATTTATAATAAGTTGAAAAAAATCACTCGGGACAGGACTTGAACCCGCAACCTCTTGTATACCGTGCAGACGCTCTACCAATTGAGCTACCGAGTCAAATAACTGTCGATGCGAATCTCTTCAACTAGTCTCCGTCAACTGGACGGGGGGCGCCACCTGGTGTGATTAGTTTGCACTAATCTACACCACCCAATGCGTTCATCTTTGCAGATGAAATGCAAGAAAGATAAGTTATTTATTTACTCATTCACACGCTCAGTCAAAATAACTACATAAATAACTACAGGGTGCATTCTAAGTCGATAGCGGAATTTTTTGTCGGCATTCTACTGATCAAAACAAAAATCTTGTACTAGGTGGCGAAAAAAATGGTGAAAAAAATATCAGCTGTTCCATACAAAAGGTCGACTCAGTGCTGCGCCAAATGTATGAAACAGCAGATTTTTTTTTTGCTCCATTTTTGTCGCCACCTAGTACAAGTTGTTTGTAGTGATCAGTAGACAGCCTATTTAAAGTTTCGCTATCGACTTAGAGTGCACCCTGTAGTAGTTCGCCCCGAACTGTGAACACGAGACCACAGTTACAGATGTGTAACTTTTTGCTAACACCATTCGCGCAGGCGCGTGCGCTCTGCTGATACCGGCCAAATCCGATTTCATGACAAACTAGTTTCGCCTAGGCGAAATCTTTTTCTTCTTCTTCCTTTGGCGCTACAACCCTTTGTGGGTCTTGGCCTCCTCCACAGTAGATCTCCATTTGTCTCTGGCCCTTGCCTCTTTTCGCCAGTTGGTGTATTTGCCCATCTTCCTGAGGTCTTCTTCTATGCAGTCAATCCAACGGCCAAATGAGTCTAGCCTAAGTTTGTATGAATAAACCGGTATAGCCTAGGCCAAACTAGTCTAGCCTAAGCACGTATTGATAAACTGGTATGAGAGCGTTGGTGGCCTCAGTGGTACAGTCGGCCACAGTCTCCGATACCCCTTTTTGTTCGATTGGCGCCCTTATGCCGCGCGCGGTAAGAGCTGCCATGGGGTATCTGAGATTGTGGCCGACCGTACAACATTAGACTCTGAAGCGAGAGACCCAAGTTTCTGCGCCGGCATGTACCTACGACTTTGTTTCTTTTCAAAGTTACGTACATTCGTACGTTTTAGGAAAACATCGTGAGGAAACCCGCGGCTATACTATTCCATACTAGCTTTGGGCAGACTGGTTTGGCCTAGGCGAAACTACTACAGGGTGCACTCTAAGTCGATAGCGGAACTTTAAGTAGGCGGTCTACTGATAAATACAAACAACTTGTACTAGGTGGCGACAAAAATGGAGCGAAAAAAATATCAGCTGTTTCATACATTTGGCGCAGTACTGAGACGACCTTTTGTATGGAACAGCTGATATTTTTTTCACTCCATTTTTTTCGCCACCTAGTACAAGTTGTTTGTATTGATCAGTAGATTGCCTACTTAAAGTTCCGCTATCGACTTAGAGTGCACCCTGT
The DNA here is from genome assembly GCA_949319315.1 of Zelleria hepariella. Lineage (NCBI taxonomy): Eukaryota > Metazoa > Arthropoda > Insecta > Lepidoptera > Yponomeutidae > Zelleria > Zelleria hepariella. The sequence continues at coordinate 1,328,713 of OX439385.1, forward strand.
AGTTTGTCCTGAAATCGGGTTTTGCCGGTAACACATACAATTCCAGTGAAGTAAAATAAACGGCCCACACCCACCTGAATCTCAACCGGCTTAACTTTCTCCTCTTCGGTAACATCGTTGACATTGGTTGCATGACTAGACGTATCACTTGCGTGCTCCTCCGGGACCTCTGTCACCTGGAAAAAAAAAAGTAGTAGTATTTAGTAGTATTTATTTATTTTTTCAAAAAGTATTACATGCAAAAGAAAACACATATAATTCAAAATTTAAAAATAAAATTAAAAACAAAAGAAAACAAGCATTATCTTATTTTAGCATGCACTGATGTGTAGATATAAAAGGGATGCGAACATTTATGCACTCCATACTAGATATAAAAGGGATGCGAACTTTTATGCAAACCATACTAGAATAAATAAAAAAAAAAAATACTATAAAAAAAATATAACAAAAAAACCGGCCAAGTGCGAGTCGCACTCGCGCACAAAGGATTCCGTATTCCGTACCATTATCTATCCCACCAAAAACATTCTGTAAAAAACTAGCCATGTCTCGATGGAGCTGCTTGTTTATCTCTAAAAATAATGATATCTAGACAAAGTCGTGCCAAGTCTAAGGTTCCTTACTGCGATTTCTTTATTATTATAGTTAATGTTGTGTGACTTGGCCGTTGAAATTTTGGATTTTAGGTATGTGATTATAGCTTAATGGATGACGAAAATTTCTGCGTTCTGGTCTTATCCAGAGGTTCTCAAATAGGGGCCTGAAAATGCGGCGAAATGGTTCCAGTAAAGGATGGTACGGCAGTGTTTGCTTCGCGCAGATAAAAACGGCAAAAAAACACGTTTATTGTATGGGAGCCTCCTTAAATGTTTATTATATTCTGTTTTTACCCGACTATGCGAAGCAAAAAGGAGGGTTATGATTTTAGCAGCGTATGTATGTATGTGTGTATGTATGTATGTGTGTATGTTTGTGTGTTCATCTGTTCCCTCGCAGAGCCTAAACTACTCGGCCGATTTCAACAAATGAGGTGTCGTTGGATTTGTCTTAATCACCCAGGTAACATAGGATAGTATAATGTTGAAAAAATGTGGTTCTATTCTGGATGATCGTCCAAAATGACTTACTAAAAAGCTAAAAAAAAATAGACGTTAAAAACTAAAACCCGACTACTAAAAGGCTTAAAACAAGACCTGCTTATCCTTATAATAGACTCATAGATAACATTAATCGTAGTCGGAGGACACCATATTCGCGTTTGATAAACCGATGGCCTCCGACTACGATTAATTTTATCTATGAGTCTATTTTAAGGATAAAAAGGGCTTTTTTTAAGCCTTTTAGTAGTCGAGTTTTAGTTTTTAACTTCTATTTTTTTCAGTATTTGTTGTTATAACTGCAACAGAAATACATCATTTATGAAAATGTCAACTGTCTAACTATCACGGTTCATGAGATACAGCCTGGTGACAGACGGACAGACAGACAGACAGACCGATAGCGGAGCCTAAGTAATAGGGTCCCGTTTGACACCCTTCGGGTACGGAACCCTAAAAATTACCTCGGCCTTCTGATCTTGGTCTACGTTAACCCTCGGCGCGGCCGGCGATGCGGTCCTAGGCGGCGACGTCGACTCGCGGATCGCCCGGCTGCGCACGAGTTGTTTCGTCTTGAAACTCTGCAAGTTGAAAGAGAATTGCACGTTTTTAGGACGAAGAAAAGACTGGACGAGAAAAGCCCGAGACCAAAAGGAATGGAGGGCAATGGAAGAGGCCTACACCCAGCATTGGGTGGCGACAGGGTGAAGAAAAAGAAGCACGAAGAATGGTACAGTTGGGATAGCACGTCGACCCTTAAACGCGTGCACTCTATTCAGTTACGTTACGGGCGACTTTCCGACGAAAATTTGAAGATTTTCGTACTGTTGACTGTATAGTGAGAGTACACCATGCCTAAGATGTGTAATGTGACATGGCATTATGCATCTTATCCACTGACCAATATTTGTAGAATGTACCCTTTTGCGTGTGAAAAAGTATGTATCGCAAAAATTTTAGGATTTTAAAAGATGATTATAGTTTTTTTTTGCATTTTAAGGATTGTGCTACTCTATTTAGAGAAAGGTGTAGAAAACCTGGAGCCTTAGCCTGTAACGCAATGGCGTCCCAGCAGAAGGACAAAACCGGTGTTTCCTCATTTGTCTCCTACAACCAAAGAACTAATACTCTAGAATTAGAATCCGAATATTCTTTGCTGTAGGTACTACAAAAACATTAAAAGGACCGACAGCATTAATCAATCGTAATTAAAGCCGTTAACTAAGAGCCCAGTTTGGCACCATTGCGTTACAGGCTAAGGCCCTTGACGCATGTTTCCAATACGGCCGCAATATGGCGCAATTTACAAAATTTAATATTTTACCAATTAAGACGTATTTTGTGTTTTTATTGAATAAAACAGCCTTACCTTCGAATAAACATTACAAAGTATTTAAAATCAAAGCATGACTATGCGAATTCAAAGAGAAAATAATTTTAAAACTTTTTCAATTTGATCGCAATAGCGTCAAGGGTAACCCCCCAGCTCTAAGAAAGGCTTGTGCATAGGCTGACCATACTAAGCCCACCGCTGCTCAAATATGCATTCAATTACGTAGTCTGTGGTGCAGTGCATATAAATATCATTGAACCAGGAAAACATGGTCGGCAAATATTTTTTCATATTATTACAACCCAACATGATTCATGCATGGCGAGTGAAAACAATGGCACATACATATAAGCATGTGATGTTTGTATTACATACACATGTGTTCAAATAATACGTCGTCAAAAATAGTGAAAACCATAAAGTTATCATATCAAAGGTTTGTTTAACGGCCTTTGCATCTACTTAGGTAATAAGATGGTTTATACAGTGTTCAGTGGCACCTTCACTCACACTAGATGGGTGAAGAGACCATTCGGCGCTGCAGTGCCTGGGACATAGTTTTAGTTGGAGTAGGCTTGCCCAGCTCCTACTATACTATACCATCCTGACAGATTCGTCGGCCTAACCGACAGGAAAGTGGAAAGTGAAAGGACCTTTTGTAACACCTTGTATAGCATAAGTACAATTTTAAGGATACAACCAGCGAGAGTTCGCTGGATACAACTTACCCTATTTCTATTTAGTTGACTGCCCTCCTCGGTGCTCGAAAAACTCTTCTCCGTTTCGGCAGTCTCCATTTTTACTGAAAATAAAAAAGTAAAAAAATTAAGCATTTACAATAAGTTGAAAAAAATTTACTCGGGACAGGACTTGAACCCGCAACCTCTCGCATACCGTGCAGGCGCTCTACCAATTGAGCTACCGAGTCAAGTAACTGTAGATTAGTGCTTTAGAAAAAAAAAGTACCGTGGCGGATAGTGCACAATTTTCACGGGTTTTTAAATTTTGTAGCTAAACTGAGCTATTTTTGTTCAGTGATTTTTGTTTCACTGCCGTGAACAAAACCGCATTATTTTTACTATTCTAAACAACAATACCACAATAATTCAGCTGATTATGAGATTTGCTCAAACTTCTAGTTTTTAGGCAATACCACTGGTTTGTCGACCAGAAAAACAAATAAGCTTAATTAATGTTGTTTTGTTGTTTGAATAATGAAAAGAATACCATTTTATTGTCGCGAAACCAAAATCCCTGAACAAAAATATTATCTCAATTTAGCTACAAAATTGAAAAAAGTGAAATTTTGGGCTTTTCCACCACGCTACTTTCGTTGAACCTTACTTAAGGCGTCGTGCGTAGTGAAATGTCCGCGCGCAAAGATAAAAAATACAAAATAAATATAATTATCAGATAATAATTATGACATAGTACTCTTTTCATTATTGTACACAACAGAACAATAATAATTCAGCCGATTATGTGTTCTGGTCAACAACAAGTTTTTTGGGCAGTGCCACAGCTTCGTAGACCAGAACACATAATCGGCTGAATTATTGTTGTTTTGTTGTTTACAATAATGAAAAGAATGCTGTTTTATTGCCGCGAACAAAAAATCGCTGAACTTAAATAGCTCAGTTTAGCTACAAAATGTAAAAAACTGTGAAAATTTAGAATTTCCCGCCACGTTGCTATCGTCTAGGGTGGACAAAAAACTTGTCGTAGACCAGAACACATAATCGGCTGTATTATTGTTGTTCTGTTGTTTACAATAATGAAAAGAATACTGTTTTATTGCCGCGAACGAAAAATCGCTGAACAAAAATAGCTCAGTTTAGCTACAAAATGTAAAAAACTGTAAAAAAAATGAATTTACCGCCCCGTTGCTATCATCTACCCTTAAATCCACAAATCAGGTGTATCGTTTGACAGACATAACTGTCAAATTCTAGAATAATGTTGCCCTATTTTGGAAATTGACAGATACCCCGGATGTGGATTTAGGTATAGTTAGTGAGCCTGAATTTACATTTTGTATTTTTTTCTTTGCGCATGAGCTTTTCACTACGCGAGGCGCCTTAAGGGTCCGTATAAGGCTAACTAGCGCCACCAATGTTGAAAAAATCATATCTTCCTTTAGAAGAAGTTTCTGGAAAAATCCTAAGATGAGCCTATGCGCCATGCTTTTCTAGATTTTTAAGTGTAGATACCCTCTTCGAAATTTACTTTTAAGCTAAAAAATTTTCGATAACCGCCAAAAACGGCCGTTTTTGGCGGTTATCGAAATTTTTTTAGCTTAAGACTAGAAATTGAGTTGGGTACCCACACTTAAAAATCTAGAAAAGCATGGCGCATGAGCTCATCTTAGGATTTTGTCAGAAACTTCTTCTGAAGCGAGATATGATTTTTTCAACATTGGTGGCGCTAGTTAGCCTTATACGGACCCTTAAGCATGTATTGTGCCTTAAGTAAGCAATCTCAATAAATGAACAGAAGGTTGACCCCTGATTTCGTATCTTGCAACGATCGTGACATCGCCAACATCCGTAAGTTAGTACTCGTAGGATTGCCAAGCGCGAAAGAAAGCGATCGTTGACGCAGTGCGGCGCAATCACTGCAAGATACGTAATCAAGACTTACCTCCAATTTCTGAATTGAGAATTTCACTAATCAAATACTGAAGTATCGTTCTGTCTCTGCAGATATCACATACAAGAACGATACTAATTATGTATTGACTTAGGGCACAGAAACTAAAAAAATAAAAACAAAGTCACAATAAAAACTAAATACAATAAACAAACACACACACCTTAACCAAATAAACCACTCCGGGCCAACTTAGTGAGTTGCTCAATTCAGAAACTGGTTCTTAGTAATACTTAGTACGGACAATGCTCACCTTTCTAAAAACAACGCCCTTAATTAGTTAATCTAAGATCACCGACTATAGCACTAAGTTTTTTTTTTTATATGAACACCAATCACGATTCACGATAGAAAAGAAGTTATGATATTTAAGGTTTTACTTATTGTTTGTTTGTTTTTTTTTTTTATAATAAGAATTGGACCAATCACACTTGAACAACTAACTAATCGCTAGAAGAAGGCAACTAAGTAATTTTTTTTATTATTGTGTTTTAATAAAACTCCTACTAAATCTCTAGTTTTAGAACGTTGAAGAGTCTTCTAAGTGGTATTTTTTTTAATCTAGTGACGCTAAAGTTTTAAAAAAGATCATTTCGAATGTCGAAATTCACAGTTGGCGGAACACAATTTTTTATTTTACTGACTTGTTTAAGCTCTGGTATTTTTTTTATTCTCGTTTGGGTAGTGTGGTTCTTCTGTATTTTATTACTCCTGGACGGTGCACTGACGGACAGCATTGTTTTTTTTTTGCAATCCAAGATGGCGGAAGACTGCGTTATTTGTTTTTCAGCGTTGTTTTCTTTTGAGGAGCGAATTCGTTGCTGGCGCCATCGAATCTGAAACAATGAATGGAGAAAACCTTTAGATTTCTAACATCATACACAGATGCATTTGCTTAATATTTTTTGTGATAATATATTTTATTTTATTGATTAATCTATACAATTTTCTTAATTTTGAATGACCACCATATACATAGTTATTTAGACTTTTAACAGATCACGAGTCCTGGGAATGACACAAAACGTTGGCACAAATGACACAAACATTTAATAAAGAGTAATCAGTTAAAAGTGGAATTAAAGGTGTTGTTTCTCAATAGTATGGGGCTCAGGCTAAGACTGAAATTAAACAAGGACCAGAAAAGATAGACTATTATTTAAATTATAAACCATATTTTAACAACCACTCCTCAATATCTTTATCTGGTTCCATGTATAAAATGTTTTGATTTGATTGCAATGCAACACACACTCCACACTGACAAAATGGCGAACTCTGTGGTGAGCCGTGTGCACAGAATAGTGGAGCTGTAAGTTGTCTAAGTCACAGACTCATCAACACACACCAACATGCACCCCACGCCACGAACGAAACATCACAGATAAAATTCGCAACAGAGGGAAACATTCCAAAACCAGAACTTACAGGTGGAGCTTTAGTTAAAAAATAAACTTCTGTCAATAACTTACGCAAATAAATAATGAGGGTCTATGTCTCGAATGGCAATTTTTACGCTATATTTGAATGATGTTATGTTTGTATTTTGGGTAAAAAATATTGTTTTAAAATCAAAAGCATTAACCTCGCTCGTGTAAAGCAGTATCTGAACGCCTATAATGGAACTTTCATGAAAACAAAAACTGTTCGTACACGAAAATAACACTGAAATAAAATCTTTTAGGCAGCAGATACTGTTCAGGGGATTTTTCTCTTTGATATTGGGGGGTCATAATAAACTTTAATACGATTAGAAAATTAAAAAAAAAAATGGTCCAGAAAGAAACGAAACCTTTAGTTCGAAATATCAAACAAAGATCAAATGCTATTACACCCTGTGAAAAGAGCTAGAGGATATTTTATTTCACTCTGTATTCAGGGCGTCCCACGGCTATGCCACATGGAGGGAAAGTACCTTAAATATTGTAGATGGATCATTTTACTGAAAGAAGACATTATTTTTATTTAAAAACAATTTAAACTGCATTCATAGATATTGAAATAATGACGTGGTTGAACCGGGAATCGAACCCGTTACATGAGAAAAAATATTACCCTGTAGTTTTATCATACCGATCGAAAAGCTTCATGATAAGGATTATTTTTTGCTAAATAACATAGTGTCAGAAATAAAAGGAAGACCATGAATTTTAAAATTTTTAATACAACATTAATCAATTTATCAATGAAAATCACAGTAACAAAAGATTAAAAATATGAAAATGAAACACATTTTTGAATTATTTATTTATAATCAAATCAGCCAGCCGCATTGCAATGGACAAAATTTTACGCGTCTTTCGGCTCAGGATACGGCTCGATTTGTTGCATACTACCAGGTAAATGTTAAAATTCATGGTCTTCCTTTTATTTCTGACACTATGTTATTTAGCAAAAAATAATCCATCATGAAGCCTTTCGATCGGTATGATAAAACTACACGGTAATTATTTTTCTCATGTAACGGGTTCGATTCCCGGTTCAACCATGTAATTATTTCAATATCTATGAATGCAGTTTAAATTGTTTTTTAAATTAAAATAAAAAAATAAAGTCTTCTTTCAGTAAAATGTTCCATTTACAATATTTAACGTACTTTCCCTCCATGTGGCATAGCTGTGGGACGCCCTGTATATCTACGCACAAAACAAAACTATGTCGATAATTCCACGAATACGGGCTACGAGGGAAATCGTCGAATTAAGCTAGGCGTCCATTAGCGGCGGATCGGGCCGGGTCGGGCCGGTCACTTCAAAATCTGCCTGCCTATATTTGTATGAAAGAGCGTCCACTAGCGGCGGAATAATTGCGCTGCGGCCGGCATTAATTGCGAATTGCGATCCGCCGCTAGTGGACGCTGTTTCATATAAATTGTAACACAATGGCGTATCAATGGCGTCCCAGGTAGATGGACAAAACCGGGAGTTTTTCGTTGTTCTCCTACAACCAGCGAACTAATCCTCTAGAATTAGACTCATAATATTCTTTGCTGTTACTACAAAAACATTAAAAGGACCGACACTGAACCGACAGCATTAATAAATCGTAATTGAAACCGTTAACCGGGAGCCCATTTTGGCACCATTGCGTTACAGGCTAAGGCCCCTGGTAGGCGGATTTTTGCGTTGCGATCTTGCAATGCGCCCCGGCCCGATCCGCCTCTAGTGGACGCCAGCCTTAATACTTGTTCGTGAAGAAATCACATCATAGCACACGCGCGGGAGGTTTTCCGAGAAACTTTGACTCATTCGACCTTCACCTTAAGAATTATTATGCTTTGCAGCAGTACAGACATTAGTTGGTTTATGATAGGGTAATAATTCGTAGTTATTTTTTTTCAATAGACGTATAGTCAGCCACACAATAGGATTCCCCTTTTTGTTCGATTGGCGCCCTTATGCCGCGTGCGGTAATAGCTATGGGTAGTGTTGTCAGACCCAAAAAATAGAAGTTAAAAACTAAAACCCGACTACTAAAAGGCTTAAAACAAGACCTGCTTATCCTTAAAATAGACTCATAGATAATTAATCGTAGTCGGAGGCCATCCGTTTATCAAATGCGAATGTGGTGTGCTCCGACTACGATAGAACCAAGAAGGGCAAAAAACACATTTTGGAATGTTTTGTTCTATTTGTTATGTTGACGCTACATGTGTTATACATTTTTGAAAAGGTCTTTTAAAGTCCTTTCATTTGATACCCATGACGATGGAATCCGATAATTTTTATTTTTAGGTCCGGAATTTCGAAAAACTGAACCGGCAACTTTCCCATATTAATAGCTCTTAATGAAATAAACAATATTTTTTCAGACAGTGCTCATTAAAATGCACCAAATAAGTACTTTAGTACAGGGCCCAATATTTTAACCCCCGACCAAAAAAGAGGGGTGTTTTAGGTTTGACCGCTATGTGTGTCTCTGTCTGTCTGTGTCTGTACGTGTCTGTCTATGTGTCTGTCTGTCTGTCTGTCTGTGTATTGGTCTGTGGCACCTTCTTGACTCTTGAAGTAACTCTATCTGTAATATTATTTATGTTGTGCAATAAAGAGTTCTCTATCTATCTATATCTATCTCCCGGAATGAAAGCGCCAAGGGGTGGCAACCCTAGGTGCAACCCGTGGCAAACAAGGCCACGCTAAGTAAGTGTAGTAAGTGAGTAAGTAAGTAGCGGTATCATGTGATAATCGCGTCGGAGGCGATGGAGATTTATTACCTGCAGGGCGTGGCCGCGTTTCCATAAAGCCGCCAATGAAAAAAAAAACATATCTTCTTTTTGGTTGCGTTTTTTTGCTAAAAGCGAGCCGTCAAATGGGAGTCCCTATGCATTTTTTCTATTAAATCACGGTTTTACTCACTTGTATTTTGTCGGTGTAGCCGACTAGTTTTGGCTCTCATTCGGAGACCTTAATCATGGAGAATGCGACGGCCCTCGCGACGCTGGCTATTCTAGAACTCAGTTGGGGTCTAGCCGCAGAAAAATGTGCACTGTGCAGTGGTCACGAAAGTTAAAGTTTAAACATCCCTAATGCTTAACTATTTTAGGACCAACAAAACATCCCAAAACACGTTCGCCTCTTAGTGTTTTTTAATTTTTATCGAGCTATTTAATTATTTTTATTTACGTTAAAGATAAAATACATTTATTCAAAAACTTAAACTTTCGTGAGCACTGCACATTTTTTCTATTAAAACCATTAAAGCCACCGCGTCCCCCCGCGCCCCCACCACCCCCCGCACCGCAGCTCTCGGCGCGCGCGCAGCGGCTACTCAAACGCAGTTCGAGACTAGCCGTGGCGTCGCGAGGGCCGTCTCGTTCTCCATGAAGAAGGTCTCCGAATGAGAACCGAAACTAGTCGGCTACACCGACAAATTACTAGTGAGTAAAACCGTGACTTAATAGAAAAAAATATTCAAAAACCATACATAATTTACAATAAGTAAATAATTTGTTATCTGTTGAGGTTTGTCTTTCAATACTTTGATCTTATTTTCATAAATATTGTTGTTTATTCACAAACCCACTGTAGAACAGTTATTAAACAGTAAAGAAAGCATCGTAAAACAATATTTCGAGATTTCCTCGCCTTGCAACTTTGACGTTCAAATCTTTCAACTAATACCTACACGAGCTCCGAACTTTTTACTCGTAGTTAGATGATGATCGTATCCCATTAGGTCATAGCAAACTTGGCACCAGTTTGTAATACCGGAATTTCGCGGGAGTCATTGCACTGGTATTCCTTGATTCAATGTAGTAGTATATTTCGTGATGTATTTTTATATGAATTTACTTTTTGTTAAAACTACAAAACAGTGTGTATTAATTTTATAATATTTTATTATGAACTCTGCGATAGTTTTTAAGTTAATAAATGTAGAAAAAAAAACTTTATTATTTAAATCAGGGGTTCCCAATCTTTTTTTGTCTACTGCCCACTTTAAGAATAAATTATCGAGTCGAGAGCTCAGTCGGTGTCTAAGAGTCTTCCTAGCTAGGTAGATGAAATTATAAATCGACCCCAAAGCCCTACACAACGCCCCCTTTTTTTTCTGGGTCTCTTACCGCCCCCCTTTAGGCCTGCAGCGCCCACAAGGGGGCGTTATCGCCCACGTTGGGAAAGACTGATTTAAATGAACCTAGTTCTAATTCTGTTTGAAAACAAAATTTTGAGCTGCCACTATGGAAACCACGACAGAAGAGACCAAGAGGCAGGCCCAAAAAGCGTTGGATTGACTGCATAGAAGAAGACCTCAGAAGATGGCGTAAAGAGGCAAGGGCGAGACAAATGGAAATCTACTGTGGAGGAGGCCAAGACCCACATAGGGTTGTAGCGCCAAAGGAAGTAAAGCCAGGTCCAGACGAGTGTAACGTACGTAATCCACCGTATAATGTAACACGAATTCTAGGTGTGGACGGCACTACGCGCATTACCTGTAACGTTCGCGCCGGCGCTCGGGCTGATCCATCGGCTGTCGGTTTTTTGCGCGAACAGAAAGGCACCCGTAGTGCTCATTCACGTTAAGTTCGTGTGCCGTCCACGTTTTTTTTTATTCTATAAATCGAAAATATAGACAAATATAAGAAAGTAATTTAAAATTTTTCTAAATTTTTTATGTAAATATTTTTTTATTAATTATTTAAAATTTCTAAAAGTTTTGTGTATGACGTCACCACTGGCATTATGTACTTATTTCATTGCCTTCATTCATGCTTTTAAAAAATAAAAATATGTTGACGTTTGACAAATGTCAGTGTCAAGTCAACAAGAAGGTTATTTTCTCAGTTATTTGACACTTTTGACAGTTGTTTTTTTAAATATTTGTAGGCAATGGAACTACCGCATTAGAGGCTATGATGACGTCATCGAAAGAAAAATGAAGTAAACATTTTTGGCGATAAATATTAATAATCCGTTTTAATTTTACTTATTTAAACCCCTAATAGTGATTAGTATCCCTATTCCTCGAAATAGTTTTCAATTTACGGCAATCGATGCCTCACTGATCAATGCCCATTACTCGTCTGGACCCGTAATGTAACAGTCCAAAAGAAATAAATCGTAGGCTTCACCGCGGCGCTATGGAAACGTGCGCTAACAATCCCTCGCGAGCGTGACCTCGACCTTCCTAGAGCCTAGACACAAACAAGGAACTACTCGTAGGCTTTAGGCTGAAAAGGATCTTACAGACCGATAAGCTCTAGCCCGCGACTTCGTCCGTGCAGACTTTGATAAAGCGGAAACAAACAAGGCCCGTAATATCAATCACAGTCCATAGATTAAACCTCACATTTTGTATGAAAATTAATCGACAGATAGGGTTTAAACTAGCCTTTTTGGTTTAAACTATGATTGATCTTACGGGCCTAAGGGTTACTAAAGGGGAAAAACGGTTACCAACCCTAATATCAACATTGTCTGAAATAAATATTTTGAATTTGAAACATTTGAATTTGAATTAGTCTAGTGGCAGATGAGCCGCGGGTTTCCTAACTAACGGTGAAGGAAAAAAACAAGGTGAAAATTACTTAAAATTCACCCTGTAGGATGTAGTGCATCCTAGGTTGTAGGCCTGTAGGCCCTTTTAATGTTTTTGTAGTACTTACAGGTTACAGAAAATAATATTCTGATTCTTATTCTAGAGGATTAGTTCGCTGGTTGTAGGAGAAAAACGAGGAAACCCCGGTTTTGTCCTTCTACTGGGACGCCATCGATACACCATTACGGGCTAGGCTATTATTTATTATCACGTAACGTGTAACTTTAGAGGGCTACGGATCGATCGCCACGCACAACGCACCAACATTTCCTAGAAGCCTAGAGGGCAGTCCGTGACCCAAATTAACCGAACTGATTTATACCCCTAAAACTTGGATCATTAACTCTTTTTAACCAACTTCAAAAAAAGAGGAGGCACTCAATTCAACCTGTATTTTTTTAAATGTTTGTTACCCCAAAACTTTTTTTTAATGTAGACCGATTTATATGTTTTTTTTTTAATTTTAAAACTTAAACTTTCGTAAGCACTGCACATTTTTATATCGCTTTAACGGTTTCACTTACTTTTATTTTGTCGGAAAAGCCGACATGTTTCGACTTCGTCCGGAAGTCTTAGTCATGGAGGAGGGATGGACGACGCGTTCGTCTTGGCGTTCATCCGCTCACTGCGGGCTCGTTGACGATGCGCCCGCGCAGACAACTCCGGTGCGGTTTTTTTTCCGGTTTTTTTTTAAATTGTATATTTCCCTTGTGATCTTATAAAAAATGGTAAAGATCTGATGAAGAATTTTGGAGATGGAGAACGCACTCAACGGACGACAGCAGTTAGTCTTGCGTTCACTCAATAAGGTCAGATATCGAACGCCTACTTCGTTTCAGGTGATTCATAGGCCCAAGGTCTCGAAGTCACCTGATTGCAGTAACTTCAGAGGCAAAGGCGACTTTCTGCCGACGTTTTAAGGGTGATTTCGGCTTTTCTATCGTCCGTGAGATGCTAATGGCCTAAAAGGTTAGAGGGAAGTGTATTACGATTGGGGTTAGTCATGATTCGGTCAGCGCTGTATTGATAGTCGGGGTAGTCCGATGGGTTTTAGTGATGTCCCGTTCCCGGGAACATTGCCATTCGCTGGAAAAATTGCCAGAAGCATTGCCGGCAATGTTCCCCCAACTGGAAATTTATCGGGAACTTTGCTCTAAACTTTAGATATTTTAATATTTGTTTACTGAATTGTACATACTTACATAGTTTTGAATTATATACGGGGTGGCCCAAACATAGACGTCAAGCGAGAAAATCTAGATAGCTGACACCGAGGGCTACCCGAATCACCCCCATGTATGTTCAGCCATTTTTTGTCGTTTAGAAGTTATGAGGCTTTCAAGATTTTTTTGAAAAAAAAAACCTAGCATTCGATTTTATTTTGTAACTTTTTTTCCTTTCGTCTTTTCAGCAATTTTTTTTATTCTTCAGAGTCTCAGATAAATTTTCTATCACCAAAAAAATAATGATCAGCTATGGACTTTTAGAAGATACAACAATTTTGATCCAAAGTCCAAAAATGTTGTTTTCGAGAAAACATCACTGAAATAGTTAGTATGGGGAAAAAATAAGTAGAGGTCTGAAGGAATTTTTATTGATTTCAAAAACTTTCCCAAAGCTTCATTCTTCAGAATAATACAAAAAACCTGTCACTTTATGGGACTTTTATTCAAGTAATTTGCTATCAAAGTCGAAAAACTGGAGTTGGAAGAAATTTTATTTCAATCGATTTTCATTTATTTTGGTCGATTCGGACAAAAAACATTGCGGATCGGCTTAAAATCATCTGTCAGTAGGATCTGCATTAGAAATTCACGAAAAAATAAAAAAATAAAGTCATTTAATTTTCAGACTTTTTTTATTTTTTCTTATAGGGCAGTCACGGAATTAGAATGGGTCGACGGTCGGTGGGTAGATCGAAAGCTCGATGGGTCGGTGACATTGTCAAAACAGCGGGAGGACAATGGACGAGATTGGCATTAGACCGAGGGGGTTGGCGTGAAAAGGAAGAGGCCTATGCCCAGCAGTGAGCTTTATTAAAGCGCTAGGTAGGTAGGTACCTACCTACCATTAAGGCGCTGGGCATAGTGAATTAGCCCGCTCGCAAACAAAAAGTTTTGTGGTGATACCCATAACAGATTGCAAGATATTTTGTTTGAAAAAAAGTGCGCCGCCTATTTTTTTTTCATCCAAAATATCTTCAAAACGTTTATGAATCTCAACACAAAACTGGCTGTGTTAGATAGGTCCCACCACCACCTAATTCTAGAGTTTGATATGTGAACATTTTCGATTTGTTTAGTGTATTTGATACTGGAATCGATTTTGTGCATTTTGGTTTGCGCGCGAGCCATTCACTATGCACGGCGCCTTAGGCGGACTTGCGTCACTCAGGGTTAGCAAACTAACTCCGAGTTAACTTGACATTTCCATACAAATTTTGACGTTAACTCAGAGTTAACTCGCTAACTCTGGGTGACGCAAGTGGACCTTAATGTGCTGATTCTTCTTCGCGACCATGTCGTACTCGCTTCCATTGGGAGCGGTCTTCCATCATATGAACTGCCCGGTGAATGCTTCCTCCAGCCGCTGCCCTTATCGCATCAGACCATCTGGTTGGTGCCCTTCCCCTGGCGCATTTGCCATTCACCTGCCCTAAAATTTTGAGCTTCTCTTCTCTAGACTATGCCTGGGCGACCGCATTATGTGGCTGGATAGATAGTAGACATGTGTAGGTAATGCTCGTAATATTACAAAAGACATATTACACCACGGTGACATGAAATATTACCCATTACACGAGAGAATAAAGCATGGTACAAACCATTTCATTACATCAGATGACATCAAACATGACATCATGGTAAATACCATGATACATGACATCATGGTATTCATGTTTCATGTCATCTGGTGCAATGAAATGAATAACTGTACTGCAATGAAAGTGTGCTGAAATGCCATGTTTCATGACGTGTCATATTTCATGACGTGTCATGTTTCATCACCATGTTTCGTCACCACAAAAGCAAAGAAGAGACTTTGATGCGCTGGGCAGAGCATTTTAATACTTTGCTCAATGTCGACCGGTCTGTGAACATGGAACACGTCCGTGCAGTTCCACAACTTTCAACAGCGGTTGAGCTGGATGAGCCGCTGCTACGTAGTGAGGTTGTTCTCGCTATAAAACAGCAACAAAACAAGCGCGCGGTAGGCATCGATCTTATAGCAGGAGAACTAATGAAATGTGGCGGAGAGGAGTTGCAGTCGGCAATATGGGAACTTTTTGTACTTATGTGGGAAAAAGAACAAGTCCCTACTGATTTCACAGTATCGCGCATTAGGGCTCTGTATAAGGGTAAAGGTGACCGTGCCGATTGCAATTCTTACCGCGGCATCTCATTACTGTCAGTTCCTGGAAAAGTCCTTGCCAGAGTTCTTCTAAACCGCCTTATGAGCCTCTCTGAAAAGCTTCTGCCAGAATCCCAGTTTGGCTTCCGTCCTGACCGAGGGACCTGTGAGGCCATATTTTCCGTTCGACAGCTCCAGGAAAAGAGTAGCGAGCAAGGTCGTCACATGTACCTCTGTTTCGTCGACCTTGAAAAGGCTTTTGACAGCGTCCCTCGAGAGGCCCTCTGGGTGGTGATGGGAAAAATCGGGTGCACGGAAAAGTTTGTGAGACTTCTGAGGCTCTTGCATGATGACCTACAGTGTTGTGTCGCTGTCGACAACGAACAATCTAACTTCTTTCCCGTTACCTGTGGGGTGAAGCAAGGTTGCGTGTTGGCGCCTACATTGTTCGCATTGTACTTTGCAGTAGTGGTCAGGGAGGTCTTACAAGCTTCTTCTGAAGGTCTTCGCATCCGTTTTAGAACTGATGGCAAACTTTTCAATCTGGCTAGATTCAAGTCCCGTACAAAAGTCTCCTATGAAGTAGTTACTGAGATTATGTACGCGGATGACCTTTGCTTCATGGCAGAGTCCCCAGCAGGCCTGCAACAGCTAATGTCAGATTTCCACGAGTCCTGCCAAAGATTTGGCTTAAAGATCAGTGTCAAGAAGACGGAAGTTATGTCCTTAGACATACATGGTCATGAGGCACTGACTATTAGACTCGGCGAGGACCAGCTGAAGCAGGTGGAAAAGTTCAGATACCTGGGGAGCACATTATCTTCCAAGTGCGACCTTGACGCTGAGGTGAATAGCAGGATTGCGGCAGCAGCTGCAGCCTTCGGCAAGCTGGATAGCAAGGTCTTCTGCTCACACGACCTGAAGCTTTCAACCAAATTGGCCGTATACATGGCAATTGTGTTGCCAAACATTCTTTATTCGGCCGAAACTTGGACGCCCTACCGCCGCCACATACGCATGCTAGACCGCTTTCACCTGAGATGTCTCAGGAGAATCCTGAAAATCCGATGGTCTGATCGCGTACGGAACACCGAAGTGCTGCGAAGAGCTGATGTGAGCGGCATTGAAGCCTACCTTATGCGTCGCCAGCTCAGGTGGTGCGGCCATGTGTCAAGGATGGCAAAAGAGCGAGTGGCAAAGCACATCTTCTACTCAGAACTTGAGGAAGGCAAGCGTAAGCAAGGCGGTCAACTCCTCAGGTTCAAAGATGTGCTCAAGCGGCACATGAAAAAGTGCAGCATTGATCCCTTGCAATGGGAGCAGGCGGCGGCTGACCGACCAGAATGGAGAAAAACGGTGAATACCAAAGTCTCCGACTTTGAATCGCTTCGGCGATCGGAATTGGACGCGAGAAGGGATGCACTGAACGCCCGTCCACCTGCGGCGATCAACTATCACCATGTGAACGGTGTGCTCGCATGTCCGCTGTGTGGCAGGACTTTTACAAAAAAGATCGGCTATGTAAGCCACATGCGTGCACACGAACGCCGGAGCTGAAGCAGTCGCCGTGGCCGAAACCGGCCGGAAAACATCATCATAAGGTAATATCACGCAGTATGAAATGTCATGAAATATATCATGATTTCGAAGTGCACTGTTTCGCGCATGTCTAATAGATAGAGGTTATTCTAGCACAGCCCTAGTGCAGAACACGGGTAGGCTGATTGGAGACAAGGTCACAGTCCGCGCCTAAGGCCAGGGTCATATGATTCACCCCAACCGTTTTGATTATGTAACTAAGTAAGCTAGGGAAAGCTCGCGTTCGTTGTATGGGGGTTGGTTTGCAGCTGTTGCGGTCTGCGGCCTTAGCCTGTAACGCAATGGAGTGTCGATGGCGTCCCAGCAGAAGGACAAAACTGGGGTTTCCTCGTTTTTCTCCTACAAACTGGGAACTAATCCTCTAGAATTAGAATCAGAATATTCTTTGCTGTACTACAAAAACATTAAAATGACCGACGGCATTAGGCGAAGCCGTCAACTGGGAGCCAATTTAGGCACCAGTGCGTTACAGGCTAAGGCCCCTGTTTATGCAGTGCACAGCATTGGTCAATGAGCCGTTTTCAAAGAACAAATTCAAAGCAGTTCATAGATGGCGTTTTCAGGCCAGGCCATAGTAAAAACCGGAATAGGGCTGTCAAATTTCGCTTAGCACAGATTCATTTTGACAGATTTCTGAATTAGGAAATTCGCTAAGCAAATGGGTAAGTATCGTCCTGTCTCTGCAGATTTCTCGCAAAAGAGTGTGACAGAACGATGGTTAAGTATTTGCTTAGCAAAATTATTAATTCAGAAACCGGGCCTATGGCCCACAGGGCGATACTTACCCATTTGCTTAGCGAATTTCTCAATTCAGAAACCGGGCCTTATTCCGGTTCTTCTATGGCCACGTCTGTAGCCGCCATCTATGAAATGCTTCGTGAATTTGTGCTGAAAACGGCTCATTATAATGATTAATGATTATACCAATATTTAAAAGGAAATCCACTTATAAAAGGTAGGTATTATTCAATAGCACCCGGTGATAAGGATCAAATCCCAAATACAACGTGTTACAAAACATCCTAACCCTTTTTACAGGGTGTAACCTACTGGTAGACAGGATATCAATTCTGTAAAAAAAAAGTTCATAAAAAAACAATTTTTATTTTAAAACCTCAAAATAGTTTTTTTTTTATAACTTTTGTTGTTTTTGGTATTAGCTCAAATTTAAAAATATGTATGAATGTGATGTGCATGTGCATAGGTTTGAGTTTGTTAAAAAAATGTGAAAGTCAATGATAACAAAAAAAAACTTTTCTCCACATTTTCACATATTATTGTTGAACGAGCGAGCGAAGCGAGCGAAGTTCTCCGAGTCTACTGGAACAATCCGGCGTTTGTATGTATGTATGTATGTATGTATGTATGTATGTATGTATGTATGTATGTATGTATGTATGAATGTTCGTTCGACGATAACTTGAGTAAATTTAGTCGGATCGTCATGAAATTTGGTAGGCAGGTAAATGAGGCCAAGAGAATTTTTAAGTTCGAACATGAGCCAAATCGGTCGAGGGGTTGCTGAGATATGGGGTTGTTAATTTTATATGGGGTCGCGAGTTCATAGTTCGGGGCGAACCACTAGTTTTAAAATCAACGTAACGTCATACATCTAAAAAAATATTTCGGTTGTGATCCCTATCACCGAGTGCTACTACCCTGTAAAAAGAGTTAGTATCTTTTGTAACACCTTGTATATGTTTTACTGTGTGACGTACCCACAGTTGATTTTTAAATTAATAAAATGCAGGTAAGCGCTGTGAGTTGTGACGGGAGAAAAGTGTTTTTAAAATATTTCATTGTTTTTCACAATGTTTTATTATCTTAAAACTAGGTATACACATGCACCTGAAAAATATTTCAAATTATAAAGTGACGATTCGGACAGTGTCGCAAACTCCACAAGATCCAACCAATCTATCAAGACCCCAGCCACCATACAGCCGGGACCCAAAACTGGGTCACAAGAGCCCCAGATGCAATCCCGGGCGTGGCTGACCCAGTCACCTACATAGCGGGCGGGAGCGGTGCAACGCCCTGCGTACCAACATTGATTCACTCGGAACAGGAGACAACTTTGGGAATCACAGGAGAAGCGCTCACAGCTTAATTGGACTAGCCAATCTTAATCGATTGGCAAAGTTAAGCAACATCAGCCGCGGTCAGTCCATGGTGACCGCAGCAATAATATCTGAGCGCTTCCGCGCTTCGGATGGCACGTTGGTCCCGGTTGTTGTTGATTAATAACAATAGGCCCCATTTTTCTATTATACAATAGTTCTTTTAGTAACGAAACGGCCAAGCCACATAATTTTGACTAAGGTGTAGAGTTTGTGAAGTTAGGGCTTGTAGTGTTAGAAGCTTAGCTCTACATGAGATGATAGCTTTTTTTGACAGTGTGAGGTGTATGGTCTCGTCTTGGCAACATTTTACATGAAAATGTTTTTGGTGGAATAGAATAATCAATCGAGCGCGCCCCGTAAAAATCAGAAGTGGGATTCTGGGTTTGGATGTTCGTCTTTCAGAGTGCATTAAGCGAATATTTTCCACATACTCAAATTACAGTCTCAAAACGCGTTAACTTTTATTTACACAAACAGCTGCGAGACTCTTCGAGTAAGAAATCGCTCTATGGAATTTAAGTAGTGGCATGTAACCGAGCTATTCAGATAGCATTTTAATGTCTTGAATGCCAGCAAAGGGTGATTTCGGGGGCTTAATTGTCTAACTTTTGAATCTATCGCGATCCCTTTCAATTTGACGTTTGAATGGCGCTGAGGAACTTCACACTGCATTTATTTCACACAACTGTCAGGGGGATAGGGATTGCGACTCGATTTTGAAGGATATGGAGTCAAGAAAACAGCAAAATCGTTCACTCAATATCATTCAATTTGTATGGCGTTTTGACTGATTCGTTCTGTTAGCGATTGGGATTTAAAACTTAGACAATGCCATTCTAAAGTCGCAATCACGATCATGATCCCGATTCAAAAGTTAGACAATTAAGCCCCGGGTTAATTTTATCTCGATCGATCTAAGTTTGGACGTCACAACCCTCACAAGGACATTAGTGCTTGAAGGTTACTGGCTATTCGTGGACGATGCACCTTTTCGGGGGTGATTGTGTTGTGACCAAGCAGGTTTTGTAAAGCACAGCGAGGTACGGTCGGCCACAGTCACAGATACCCCATTGCAGCTCTTACCACGCGGCATAAGGGCGTCGAATGAACAAAAAGGGGTATCCTAGCAGGTTGCCGACTGTACCTTCATTTAATTTGCTAATTCATAGTGTTCAAATGGCACTGTCTCCAAACGAAAATAAATAAAGTGAATGAAGGTGCCAATGGACGCTGCATCAATCATCTAATCACGTAGACCTGAGAAGGCCTCAGTATTATGTCTTGAAGTCCCAGTATCGCGAATCTGCCATGAATTCAAGGCGAAAGCAACTAGGTATCTTCTTTTGACAGTGTACACACGACAGCACGTCGATCTTTACACGCTAGCACTCTACTCGGTTACGTTACGGGCGACTTTACAACAAAAGTGTACACTCTGACGTGCTGTCGTGTGTACAATGGGTGATTAAGGCCCGGTTTCTGAGTTGAGAATTTTGCTAAGCAAATGGGTAAGTATCGTCCTGTCTCTGCAGATTTCTCACAAAAGAGCGTGACAGAGCGATACGTAAGTATGTGCTTAGTAAAATTCTCAACTCAGAAACCGGGCCAGAATCAGTGTTTTTTTTTTTTGTTGCGAATAACGACAAATAGCGTCTGAGAGCTTAATTTCCCGACAGCGGCAAAGGGTCTAGATCCAAGATCATAAAAGCTAAGGAATAAAATTCGCACAAGTAAAAAATGGCCGATTTATTTCTTGTGCAGGATTTATTCGTAGGTTCTTGGATATGTTTTTTTTTTCATTGGCTGCGCTAGTGGACGGTGTACTTTCTCCTTATGATTATTCTATCGTTATGAAACTTCAGACCGGCCCCATTATTCAAGGTTACTTGCTACACCATGTCCTTTACCATGACAAAGAATAAAGATGCATAAAATATTTGTTCCCCACTGCAGTGGCGCCCTCAAGGTTAATTAAAACACCTACCGGACCCTCGGTGGGGTTCCGTTTTGTATTTATAGCACAGCAAGGACATCTAGGTGAACCCCATTGCTTGCTCGTGCCAAGGATGCAGGAAAGCTATTTGCGTGGATTGTTGGATATGGTTGTTTTAAGAACACTTTTCACTTTTAACAATAGTGTATAGGTCGCGTCATGTAAAAAGAACGCGAACGGTCAAGCTGCGCATTAGGCGATTTATCAGTCTATACAGGGTGGCCCAAACATAGACGTCAAGCGAGAAAATCTAGATAGCTGACAACGAGGGCTACCCGAATCACCCCCATGTATGTTCAGCCATTTTTTGTCGTTTAGAAGTTATGAGGCTTTTAAGGTTTTTTTGAAAAAAATTACCTAGCATTCGATTTTATTTTGTAACTTTTTTTCCTTTCGTCTTTTCAGCAAATTTTTTTATTCTTTAGAGTCTCAGATAAATTATCTATCACCAACAAAATAATGATCAGCTGTGGACTTTTATAAGATACCGGAATTTTGATCCGAAGTCCAAAAATTTTGTTTTCAAGAAAACATCACTGAAATAGTTAGTATGGGGAAAAAAATAAGTAGAGGTCTGAAGGACTTTTTATTGATTTCAAAAACTTTCCCAAAGCCTCATTCTTCAGAATAATACAAAAAACCTGTCACTTTATAGGACTTTTATTCAAGTAATTTGCGATCAAAGTCGAAAAACTGGAAATGGAAGAAATTTTATTTCAAACGATTTTCATTTATTTTGGTTGATTCGGACAAAAAACATTGCAGGTAGCCTTAATATTGCCTGTCAGCACGGTCTACATAGGAAATTCACGAAAAAATAAAAAATAAAATACCATAAAATATTTTGTTTTTTTTTGTTCTTTTTTTTCATTATTTGAATTTAAAATTATTTTATTATCGAATTTACTTACAAAACATGAAGAAAAAAAAATTAATGAAAATAAATAAAAAAAAGTCTGATAATTAAATGACTTTATTTTTTTATTTTTTCGTGAATTTCTAATGCAGATCCTACTGACAGATGATTTTAAGCCGATCCGCAATGTTTTTTGTCCGAATCGACCAAAATAAATGAAAATCGATTGAAATAAAATTTCTTCCAACTCCAGTTTTTCGACTTTGATCGCAAATTACTTGAATAAAAGTCCCATAAAGTGACAGGTTTTTTGTATTATTCTGAAGAATGAGGCTTTAGGAAAGTTTTTGAAATCAATAAAAATTCCTTCAGACCTCTCTACTTATTTTTTCCCCCATACTAACTATTTCAGTGATGTTTTCTCGAAAACAACATTTTTGGACTTTGGATCAAAATTGCGGTATCTTCTAAAAGTCCATAGCTGATCATTATTTTTTTGGTGATAGAAAATTTATCTGAGACTCTAAAGAATAAAAAAAATTGCTGAAAAGACGAAAGAAAAAAAAGTTACAAAATAAAATCGAATGCTGGGTATTTTTTTTCAAAAAAACCTTAAAAGCCTCATAACTTCTAAACGACAAAAAATTGCTGAACATACATGGGGGTGATTCGGGTAGCCCTCGGTGTCAGCTATCTAGATTTTCTCGCTTGACGTCTATGTTTGGGCCACCCTGTATGTATATCTAGTAGCTATAGCTAGTACGTGTATACTAGCTAGTATAGATAGCTAGTTAAAAAATAAATCAATAGGCCTAGTGCTTTCGTGCGCGAGTGTACCCATGCGCAAACACAGCCCCTGCGCTTTCTTCTAGCGTTCTTTTTACAAGACGCGACCTAAGCAAGGTTGGTTTCTACAGGGTGCACTCTAAGTCCATAGCGGAACTTTAAGTAGGCTGTCTACTGATCAATACAAACCACTTGTATTAGGTGGCGACAAAAATGGAGCGAAAAAAATATTAGCTGTTTCATACATTTGGCGCAGTACTGAGTCGACCTTTTGTATGGAACAGCTGATATTTTTTTCACTCCATTTTTTTCGCCACCTAGTACAAGTTGTTTGTATTTATCAGTAGATAGCCCACTTAAAGTTCCGCTATCGACTTAGAGTGCACCCTGTAGAAGTTATGGCGACCCTACTTTTAAGCAACAACTTTTGGGCAATTAGTCTATTTTTGGAGCAGAAACTGCGAGAAACATTTTGCTAAACGGAAAAAAAAAACTTATTACATTGACGCAAAGGGAAGTCTTTTTTAATACAGTTGCTCAAAAAGTGGCGTATTGCAGGGACGTATAGCGTTCGGGATGTGGGCTAACACACTCGTGCTTTTTGTTTTACCTTTCCCGCACTCGTGCGTTCTCTTTCCCAACTTTACTGTCAAAACAATGTCTATTAAAAAGAAAAACCAACCATGAAGTTTTTACTAAAAAAGTTTTTATAATTCATGCAAATACGTATAGCTACTAATTTGTTTCAATATCAGATTTAATGATTTGATTGAATGAGTTTGGTTAGGTTTAATTTCAGTAAATTTAATTTTCATTTCATATCAATAAAAAACTTCTACTGAAGACTTGGCTGTATGGGCATAGTTGCCTTTGCCTACCAGAATGGGTGAAGAAAAAAAAACTCTGCTTATATTCTACGGTTGGCGCCGTTTTGATTTTTCAGAAATTTCTTTGCTTTAGTTGTTTGTTGCACAAAATGAGTAATTTCGACCCTAGTTTTTTTTAATTAACACCGACGGAACGCACAAAATGCTTCGGAGAACATTTTACCGGAAAAGTCAAAAATGTTAAGTTAGTTGAGTTTATTGTGTTTTTATTATTTTATTAAATTGCTTCATTTTTTTGCAACTGTATTAAAAATAGTCGTTCAGTACACGTGCGGAACCGTCATTGCAACTTGTTCCGACTGTCAACAGGGTGACCAGATTTTAGCTAACTCGATTCGCCTAATTTTGTCTTCCGAGTAGCCTAAATCGCCTAACTATTTGAGCCTAGAAGCCCAAATTTAGGCTAAAATAATAATAAAAACTAAAAAAAAAGACAGTGTAGAGCAAAAAAAAGTATTTAAAAAATCTAATAATTTTCATTTTTTTATTTTTATTCGGTCTCAAACTAAAATAATAACTTCCCGCAAAAGTTCTCCGTCACCATCAGCCTCCTTTCCACGTGCATATTACGTTTACAAGCATTTTAAGGAATAATCAAGGAATGGTTCAAAAAATTTGCGATAATAGCCTAAATCGCCTAAATAAATGCGAAATAATCCTGAGATAACCTAAATCGCCTGTTCCCATTTTTTAAGGTAGCCTAAATGGCTACTGGTCGCCGATCGCATTTTATGGTCGCCGTTCGACCCCCTGAGGTAGCCTAAATGGCGACAATTCGCCTAATCTGGTCACCCTGACTGTCAACCCTCGCCTTCGGCTGCGCCTCGGCTCGGGTAGCCATTTGTCTTTGCAATGACAGCCTTTCCACACTTGTAATGAAATATACTATTTTGGTCTATTAAACGAGGAAGAAATTAAATGAAAAAGGAAACTCAGAAGAAAATGTTTTCGCAATAACTCTTCCTTAGCTCACAGAAGTCACAGAATTAGTGAATTCTCGGAATAAAATATTCCACGTGTAATCGTATTCGTAGAAGATCTCTGATATGGGTAGGTAGGTATCCGTATTCCCGAGAATGCACTTCCCCTACATATCTCGCCCGGTTTGTCCCGGTGACCTATTAAGCAGGCTTCGAAAGCGCTCGTGTCGACTACGACGAGATTACACGATAGAATCAGGGGGCTAATGCCCGTTTTCACCAACCACCCCTAATTTTAAAAGACCTTTTAACGAAAATTATCTGCGCCTCTGCAAGTCTAGGGGTCATGGATGAAGGACCATACGAATTCCACTCACAAGCGTTATGAGTTGAGTGTGTATGATCCTTCATCCATGCCCCATAGACTTCTTCTTCTTCTTAGGGTGCCTCTCCGACTCAGCGAAGGTTGGCGGTCAGCTCTGCATATCCCTCTTTGTCTCTCGCGAGGCGAAATAGCTGAGCAGCACTCGCGATCCCAGTCCACTCCCGTAGGTTTCTTAGCCAGGATTTTCTCCTTCGGCCGACGCGTCTCTTGCCAGCGACTTTTCCCATCATTATAAGTTGCAGGAGGCTGTATCTATAGTGTCTGAAACTCTGAACACATGTCCTAGACTTGCAGAGGTGCAAATAACTTTTAAAATTAGGGGTCGTTGGTGAAAACGGGCATAATTCTCGGGAATCTCGCATTCGACACATCTCGAAGGAAAAATCTCATTTGGCGGCAGATGTCACATCTCCTATTCTCACGAAGTCATCCTTGACATAAGGCACGAGATTTATGCGAAATGTTTGCCTTTTTCGCTCGATATGACTCGAGTGGTCGGGGGAGCAGTCGAGATCGAAATGACATGAGATTTTTACTTCGAGACGTGTCGAATGCGAGATTCCCGAGAATTTACGCCCTGCCCCTCTACTACCCTTTACGAAATTTATTCAATATGCCGGAATTTACAAAGATCAATAATTCACTAATGAGCCGTTTTCAGCAGAAAATTCACAAAGCATTTCATAGATGGCGCCTACAGGCGTGGCCATAGAAGAACCGGAATACGGCTGTCCAAATTAGGCTATTCTTTGTTGTGATAACGAAAAAAAAAACTAATTCTGCGCCGGACGTAGTCGCGGGCAAAAGCTAGTCTTCAATAATAATATAAAAAGATATTGAAAAAAATAGCGTCAAGGGTAGAGGGTCTGGTGATTGCATCGGCCTGTGACCTAATTTATGCTCTCTGCGACCCTGCCTGGGGTCAATCGAGTCCTGAGTCCTGGTCCGTGACCTGGATACTTCCGGGGCCCTAAGGGTGCCTTTCCACTGAGGCGGAGCTAAGCGGAACGGAAGTGGGTTTATTTCTTTCGCAACGAACGAACGAAAACATCCACCCAGCCAGGTTTCCCCAGACACGGCAAAGCCGTATACATATACTGTGCTATACCAGGTGGACTTGATTGGTGGTGGTTGTGGAGGGGGAACACGTGCTCGCTGGAAGGGTAGGGATGGGGTAGTGAATCAGCCGGTTATGCAACATGTTGGCAACCGACACCGCCTCTTTTCTTTTTGGCTTTAATTTAAATTTGAAATATTGGTAAAATTCTAGTGTTCCAAACAATTGTAAAATAATTCAGTCAGTAAACGAGGATCACCAGAGCTGGGGCTTTTCATTTTTGGTCGTCTTTTTCACAACCTGAAGCCAATTTATTAAGGAGAGTGGGATAATTATGGGAATATGAGCGTAGTAGGCCCCTTTTGTGGAAGTAGTCTATGATTAGGCTACGTCGGTGGTAGGCACTAATCCGTCTTCTTGTATGGGTGCTCTGCAGGATCTTGTGTTTCTTGAGTTCTGGGGTTTCTTCGATGATGTTTATCTATTGAGCAATCCCATTGTTCAGTGTCTGTCTCGTCGTATTCACTGTCTGTTTCAGGGTTTTTGTATATTTCGTTGGCTGTTGCTTTGGCGATTTCTCTGAAGGGTGCTAGGTTAATCCAGTCTTGTTTGCTTTGGAAGTAGTGGCGCATGTCTTGATAAAGGGAGTCTTTCCATGTATAGGGCGCCCATGTTTTTTCGGACCCGCTGTGGGTTTATTTCTTTCGCAAGTGGATTTAATTCTTTCTCTCGCTTCGCTCGCTGATTCAACTATAGATAGCTAGATAGTGTAGTAGGTACCACAACTGCTCAACAACAGCGTTCTTGTTCTGTTCTGGCGCAACGCAAGCACTAACCTGCGTACGCGCGTCTGACGTCACACGTTCCGTTTTTAAATTTAAATATAGAACGCCAAACGGTCGCGTTCCTCATTCAAGTGCCGCGGCGTGTGAGCGCGATATTATGTTTACCTTCGGATGAAAGGGGTGAATGGAGGCAGGTTTCTTTGGGATCCGTGAGAATCTGGGGCCTCAGCCTGTAACGCAATGGTGCCAAAATGGGCCCCCGGTTTGAAGGTTTCAATTACGATTTATGAATGCTGTCGGTCCTTTTAATGTTTTTGTAGTATAGCAAAGAATAGTCTGATTCTTACTCTAGAGGATTAGTTCTCTGGTTGTAGGAGAAATACGAGGAAACCCCGGTTTTGTCCTTCTGCTGCGACGCCATCGACACGCCATTGCGTTACAGGCTAAGGCCCCTGGTGTCGTGACCTGAATAGACACACAAACCTACATTTTACTTGCTCGGACGCTGCAGTGCTTGGGACATGTTTAGATAATCTCGGAACTCGAAGACGGCTTGAGATTGAAGCTGACCAAAATGCAACCAGATATTTCAGAGTTGTGCTAAGAAAAACGTGCACATTGTCACATTAAACATTGGGAACCACTGGTTTAGAGACTCTAGGCTTATCCATGTCCAGCACCTATTAAACCCCAATATTCAATACCCGCGCGGAGCCATCTAATAAGCGAGTTTCTTTTTCGAGTGGTTTTGCTACTGCAAATTTACAAAAGCAGGTCTGATTCCGAGTGCATGATTCGTTCGCCCGCTATCGAAAAATTCAAACAACGTGAGGAAACTCTTTGTATTGACGAAGCGAGAGAAGTTCTCCAAGTGTTCTCCAAGTCTCCACCCGCGTACTAAGCCTTCTGTACACTTGGAGAACTTCTCTCGCTTCATCAATACAAAGAGTTTCCTCACGTTGTTTTAATTTTTCGCTAGCGGGCGAGCGAATCATGCACTCGGAATCAGACGTGCTTTTGTAAATTTGCAGTAGCAATACCACTCGAAAAAGAAACCCGCTTATTAGTTGGCTCAAGATGCTAAAATTGGCTGGCGACGAGCGAGCGGGTTAAAGCGAACCTAACGGTGAAGGAAAACATTGAATCAGTACGGGCAGCATGGTAAGCCCGAGATAGGCCCTTCTCTATGCAAAACTGTCAACTTGTCGGTCGGGCTCGAGTTGGCTCTACGCCAACATGGCGATAGAGACAAAAATACAACATTTTTATGAAAATGGAATTAACTACTTTTTGCTCGACATGACCCTAATCTATTGCCATCTCGAGTCCCGCCTGCCATGCTCGCACAATAGACATGGCACGTCTTTCACTCGAGTTCGAGAGAGTGTCAAAACGACCATGCTAAGCATACAGCAGCAGAAGTAAAGGGCACCAAGTTTGTTTTGGGCAGCAACATTCTTCAATACAACACGGAAGGGATGCGCAACATTTGCTGTGACGTCTGACGCATCTATTTTGGGTGTGAGATGGCGTCGGCTGTGTAAGACTGTCAGCGGGTGAAAGCTGGCGATGCTAGCAGGGCAAGGTTACGTGGACGTCATAGCGTGGGAACTGTGAATGGGATCGAGTAGGGTGACCATAATATGTTAGCTCGATTCGCGTAATGTTTACTTCCTAAATCTAAATCGCCTAAATCGTGTAGCCTAAATCGTCAATTTTGAGAAATGTAAGGAACATAAGGAACACACTTTTTGTTTTTTCTAAAGCATTAACCCGTACTAGGGAATATTTTAAACATTTATAACTAGTGGTTCGCTCCGAACTATGAACTCGCGACCCCATATATCTCAGCAACCCCTCGACCGATTTGGCTCATGTTCGAACTTCAAAATTCTCTTTGCCTCATTTACCCGCCTACCAAATTTTAGGACGATTTTAGAACTTGGCGTGGCCACTTTTGGCGCGAATCGATTACATTTTTAAGTATTAGGATCTATCTGGAATCTAAACCTTAGGTCCTAAAAATAGTTAAGCCTCGCGTTGAGAAATCGCAGGAGCGTTTTTAGCAAAAAACGCATCAAAAAAGAAGATATGATTTTTTTTCATTGGCGGCGCTAATTGTGCGTCCTATTGTGACTTAAAATCTATAAAATAAGGCTTGGTTGGAGTTTATATTAAGATCAATCTTGATTAGTAGGTACTTTTAAATTCTGATGATAATACTGGAAGGAGCATACAAGAAATCCTCAATGGATATGGTCCATTACACTGAATGCGTCCCTAGGTAACAATGCTAAAAATAAAAACGTTTTAATGATTAATGGTTGATAGTTTCAGTCTCAACTTTCAACGTTTAACATTGAGACTGAAAATTAATGCATCATAAAAACTGTTTTGTTTATTCTGCACAACATAGCAAAGTTTCGTTCTTTGTTAAACGTTGTAATAAAAGCGTTTATAGCACACATGTTTTTGATTGTAGATACCTACTATACCTACATAGGTAGATTATGTGGTGTACCTATGCTATGTTAGTGGCACCGTATGATAGCTGAGGTCTTAATTTGGCTGAATAAATGTATTGTTTTAACATCACCGCTATATTGAAGAAAATATCTATAACCTTTTGTAACACGTTGTATAGTAGAAACAGATAAAAGTACTCATTCATTACGTGAGGCGATTTTGCTGATCTCTTGTACTTGGTGAGATATCATGAGATTTAGCTCAACCTCCACCCCGGACCCTAATATTGCGTGAGTTTTTTTTTTTTAATGCTATTTTTTAGTGTAAATATGATAAATATGTAGGTAATTGATTGTGTTGGATTTACATTTTAAAAATAAAACATTTTTATTTCCTATGTATCCATATCTTTAAAATGGCAAAAAAAAACACGTTTGTTTTATGGGAGCCCCCTTGAAAATTTATTTTGTTCTGTTTTTTAGTTTTACAATTGGTTGTTATAGCGGGAACAGAAATGCATCTGTGAAAATTTCAACTGTCTAACCTGTGTGTCCTATCACGGTTCATGAGATACAGCCTGGTGACAGACGGAGAGCGGAGTCTTAGTAATAGGGTCCCTTTTGGCACCCTTCGGGTATGGAACCCTAAAAAGACTGATTCCGTCTGAGATTCTGATTGGATTTATTTTTGTTTACCCCTAAGAGGTTGGTGGGACGAGTTGGGGCTTAGAATAATAAATTCATTATATAGCAAACAAATTATTTTGGCGAAAAGATAAAACATTTGACAGCAGCTTGCTTTGATTGTTTGAAAAGTACTGAACGGAGTCACCAAAAGGAATTTTGAAGCCAGCTTTATTATCGCTATTTGTAGAATATTGTTAGTACCTAATAAAACAATATGTAGGCAATAATAAAACAAGTACTCACCAACTGTAGCGTGTTTCGCCCGAATAAAAACAACTCTTCCAAAAAACCGCGATAATTTTAGAAGTCTCAAAATAGAAAAACTGTGCACTCAATCCTGGTCCAAAGAAACAGTCACATCATGTTGGGAAAGTTAATAAAACACAAGCATAGTCTGAAGTTAAGGAAATATCTGAAAAACCCACCACGAAATCTAGGAAAACTGCAAAAAATCACAGAAAATCTGATTCGCAAAACCCAAACAGTTTTTCAGCGTCCACTACCTACTATTTGACTAAAACCATTGTCACATCGTCCGTAAAACATTGGGACACATCACCGTACACTCCGCATCCGTTTATTTCATCAAATAGACACGATTTTCTCTGAAATATCGCAAAATAAAACTGTGTGAACGACTTCACTGACAAAAACTGACAGGTATTTTTGACATGCGCAATCATCCATTGCGAAAACCGTAGCGACACCTATCGACACCAAATTGGAAACAGTTTTATTCATACCATGCAACTTGTAACATTAAAAAATAGGTTCTGCTATTCATCACTAGATGGCACTAGTAATAAATAAAAACATGCGTAGACGATAATTTTTTGTGGATCTTTTTATTATTATGGTATCTAAAATTATAATTCAACGGTTCTTCAACGAATAAGGGATTTTCTGCCAGCTAAAAAAAATAAAAAAATAGTTCTAAAAGCCGTGACAGATGGCGTTGACCCGACATGTTCGGTCTATCACAGAGAAAATTAGTGCTTACAAAAGAGAAAAGCCTTCTTCACTTCATTGCTCTGTGACTTCATCTTTCATCATCGTAGACGTCATTCCATTTTGATACATGAAAAAGTGCTCGACTTTGTTATGGTTCTTGTATGAGTGGATGGTAAAACCGGAAACACTTCATTTTACTCCACCACTAATACCCAATGTGTTTGGACGTTTCTACGAAGGCCATCGAGCGTGAACTGGCATAAAAAAAGAACACGTCTCGTCAGCGACATCTAGTTACAAATTTGGAACTACAACTTATGAGCTGTCAGAAAATCCCCTATTGCTTGATCATGGTTAGAGCAAAAAAGTGGCGCCTCTGTATTTAACCGTTTTAACAGCGCAGTAAAAAACAACCGTGGGTAGGTATTCGTGGCTTCATTTACGGACCGTGTAGAGTAGAGCTTCGCTCTAGAAATATCAACAGACTGAGATTGACTGAGATAGAGTGAGTTTTGTATCGCGCGCTATCGAGCTTCCTAAACGTAGTTCTTTATTCCGGAGTAGGTATTTTAGGAGTTCTTATGGATCACATGTGTCTGAAATAAATAAATTATTATATTAGAAGGAAAAATGTAGAGAGATTGCCTATACGATATGCCATTTGACTGACATAGCTGGAGAGCTGATGACCATTAAACTTATTTTATTGTACGGTCGGCCACAATCTCAGATACCCCATGGCAGCTCTTATCGCACGCTGTAAGGGCGCCAATCGAATAAAAAGGGGTATCTGAGACTGTGGCTGACTGTACAAGGCTTTGGTAGGCTGATAGAGTATATATTTTAATAATCCAAAAGTGTTTACACTTTCTAGATTATAAAAATCGGACTTTCAACTGCGCTCGGTAAATAATAATAGTGATTTCATGGTCAACGGAGTAGATTTTAGCAAAAAAAAACGCATCCAAAAAGTTTTTTTTTTTTAAATTAGCGGCGGCGCTAGTGTGCTGCCTACACTTGTTTTTATCTCACACGGATGAGCCATACTTGTAGACGCACGCTTTTGTGTCCGTAATAGACATGCGCGAAACAGTGCACTTCGAAGTCATGATATATTTCATGAAATTTCATACCGCGTGATATTACCTTATATCATGGCACCAAACATGACACATGCATGACATCATGGTATTTCTTCATTGCAGACATGAAACATGACATCATGGTATTTCTTCATTGCAGACATGAAACATTACATCATGGTATTTCTTCATTGCAGACATGAAACATGACACCATGGTATTTCTTCATTGCAGACATGAAACATGACACCATGGTATTTCTTCATTGCAGACATGAAACATTACATCATGGTATTTCTTCATTGCAGACATGAAACATGACATCATGGTATTTCAGCACACTTTCATTGCAGTACGTACAGTGTGCTGAAATGCCATGTGCCATGCTTTATTCTCTCGTGTAATGTGTAATATTTCATGACACCGTTGTGTAATATGTCTTTTGTAATATTACAAGCATTACCTACACATGTCTAGTCCGTAACTCAAATATTCGAAATTCAAAGACACACACGCAAAGACAATGTGCATGTACAGTCGGCCACACGCTAGGATACCCTTTTTCGTTCGATTGGCGCCCTTATGCCGCGCGCGGTAAGAGCTGCCATGGGGTATCTGTGACTGTGGCCAACCGTACAATTACACACACAAGTATGGCTCATCCGCTTTGTGAGATAAAGCATTTGTAACCGTCGCCGTTTCTAAGCCGACCGAAGGAACCCCAAATACCCGCTAAAAAGGTCATCAAAATGGACGTCGAGACTCGTCCACCTCGGCCCAGCCAGTCACTCCATGAGATCATCACCGCCAGGATCTGAATATCTAAGACAGGTAGACGCGGTAGAAGGTCGCAGTTGGAAGTTTCGGCCAGTAGGTAAGTAGGTATAACTGGGGGTCTACGAAGCCGATTACCATTGGCGAAAATCGAAGTTCGATTTTTGAAAAATGTTCTGCCAACCAGTCAATTTTACTGTCACCCAGTTCATCTATACTTATAATAAAACTCTAGCGAAGTCAATTCTGTACATTGAATATTTTTAGAAAAAAACTAGCAGGGGTTACTAAGTAAACTATACTGAATCCAAAAATGCAAAAAAAACGGTTCATGTCTGTCTGTCTGTCTGTCTGTCTGTCTGTCTGTATGAACACGATAAACGCGAACACCGCTGAATAGTTTTCAACCAAACTTAACATGGTCGTTACTCACGTTTTTGGGAGTAACTTAGGCTATCCGATGTTTAGAATACATTGCGGGTTGCAATTTTAACTTCGTTTTTTGTAAGAAATATTCATAATTTGGATATGGCTTCTTGAGAAGGTATGTTAAGAACGTGATACTGAACATATTTCTGCAAAAAAAAAATTAAAAGTCCGACTTTGAACGACATTCTCTCGAAAACCTACATTGCGGGTTGCAATTTTAACTTGATTTTTCTGTAAGAAATATCCATAATTTTGATATGGCTTCTTGAGAAGGTATGTTAAGAACGTGATACTGAACACATTTCTGAAAAAAAAAATTTAAATTCCGACTTTATTATCTCGGAAACCGTTGATTTCCCAGGCTTAGTTACTTGGGCAAAAATGTTCGTTATGATGAGGACTATACGTATATGTACGTATACGTGGTCTCCCGCTTTGTTGGCGGTCTTTTAACACTCTGTATAATAGCACGCTACGACTTTTGGCATTTGGGGCGCATATTGTAAATGATGAATCGGCATTTGTTTTTATTTTATTTTGGCGGGAAATGTTAGTTCTACAAGCGTAGCATAAGGCCGGGTTAGAGCGTATCTATGGGTTTAAAACAATAGGTATCT
Source organism: Zelleria hepariella (assembly GCA_949319315.1). Taxonomy (NCBI): domain Eukaryota; kingdom Metazoa; phylum Arthropoda; class Insecta; order Lepidoptera; family Yponomeutidae; genus Zelleria; species Zelleria hepariella. The sequence continues at coordinate 1,362,580 of OX439385.1, forward strand.
CACTCTTTTGTTTGACGTAGAGCGAGATGGACACAGCCATAGATACGCTCTAACCCAGCCTTATGATGCTTGCTGGAGGGAATTGTGAGTGGTTTTCGGTGGAGGTCGGACAAAGTTTATCGATGTTAGAAATGTAGTACTGTTGCGTCGCGGTCGAAATGTTCTGGGTTTGAACCCACGCGAGGTTGAAATTTTTTTTTTGTGCCTTTTTTTAAATATTTACTTTACTGAGCCAAACTTGATATTAAAAAATATATTTTGTTTGCCGTAGAGCGGGATAGACAGAGTTATTTGCGGTAGATACGCTCTAACCCAACCTTATGCTTTGCTTGCTGGCTTACCATGAGAATGGGTAAGACCTTATCTATGGGCTTATAACTTTATCTATCCCACTCTACGTCGAGGGAGATACATAATAAACCCCCATACTTCCCAGGCAATTCTTATGCTAAGCTTCCTGGTATGTTACACGGGCGATACCTAATCTAAACAAAACATATTTTATCATAAATGTATTGTTTAGATTAGGGCACACACACAGACAGACACACAGACAGGCACACCCTCATAAACACATAAACAGACACACACACAAAGCTATCAAACTTATGACACCTCTCTTTGTTGGTCGGGGGTTAAAAAAAACCTTCCTTTTGAGTTTTCCTCCACAGTCGAATTTAAATTAAACGTCAAATGTGTAAAAACGCATACGAAGTCGCGGGCACAACTAGTTTTTTCATAAATCGAACTTCGATTTTCGCCAATGGTTTCGTCTTAGCTCCTCCTATCCTCCACCTCCTCCTATGCACAAAAATATCCCTTGTTACATACAACTACCCCTTTGCTATTAGCAAAAATGCCTTGTTTAGTTAAGTTTTTTATTTTCTGTATTTATGGTTACAATAAAGAATATTTTATCTTTATATTTTACTTTTTATTTTTCTGTATTTAGGTATAGTGTACCTCTACAATAATAAATAACTTTATCTTTATCTCTACTCCCTGTAATCCTGATAACTACTAAATTAAAAATTTCAACTACTTCCGACATTTTAGTTTCAAATGAGCATACATAACATACATAGGTACATATCTCATAAATGGCTGAACCGATTTTGATGAAAAATTATTATAATGTAAACACTCGCTAGAAAACCTGGGGGTTACCCTTGACGCTATTGCGATCAAATTGAAAAAGTTTTAAAATTAATTTCTCTTTTAATCCTTTCCTTTTAAATACTTTGAAATGTTTATTCAAAGGTAAGGCGGTTTTAATCAATGAAAACACAAAATGCGTCTTAATTTGTAAAATATTAAAATTTGTAAATTGCGCCATATTGCGGCCATATTGGAAAAATGCGTCAAGGGTAGAGGGGCTGCTTTCAAATAAAAAAACCGCCGACGAATGGTTTTCGATTCGAGTGAGTGTTCTTAGATAGGTTTTATCAATGTGTTAGATAGGTTTTATTAAAATCGGTTTAGCCGTTTATGAGATATGCTAATTTGAAGCTCTGAAAGAAGGCCTTTGCCCAGTTAGTAGGACATGTAAAATGTAAATAGTACACAGTAAGAACCACTCATAGTCATCTATTAAAAGATCAGCAGACATTAGGTAAGAATTTATAGCTATCAAAGAGTCACTAAAAATAATAATTCACTAGACTAGAGGTCAATATGAGAGCCTTTTTTGTACCAAACCGGTTCGCCCACGGCTTCATTCAACTGACCTTAGAATCAACTTTTATGTCTAAGTCTAGTCTTAAGAATTTTTGTCTAGATTCCTCAATGAGGACTACCGTTTTAATAATCACTAGTTGGCGCCACTGTCGAGTAAGGTCATGAATATAGCTCTTAGTAGATATTACGTAAAAAAAGTTAATTTAGGTACCATTAAAATCTTATTTAATACCTACCTTAAAACTGTACTAATAAAACACAACGAGCAAACCCAGTATTGTTCGAAAAAAAAAGAACACTACTTATTTTCCGAAAGATAAAACTATTTCAAAGCGCAGTTAGTAGCGGGACATTACCTAATCTCAGGTATTGCAAAATATTCATAACATTATTCTAATTAAATGGACTCGAATGACAGTTGCTTGCTAGTATGCAACTGTCAGATAAATACTTTGTAGCAACTGTCATTCCGTGGACTCGAATTAAAAATTAGAGTTAAAACCGCGTAGGCCATAATAGCCATAACAGTGACATTTTTGGACCTCGCGCTACACCAGCGCCCCTAGCGGCTAATCTGCGGAAGCCCTCGATAGGTAGTAGGTACTGAGAAGAAAGTATGTGAAAAAAGATTCGAGAAAAATGCGGAAAAATATGGTGGTGGGTGGTAGTGGTCGCCCAACCGATCAACTCTTCTAGAGGTGCGCGAAACGCTTCAGTGAAAAGAAAAGAATGATATAGTTCATTTCCTTCACTGAACTAGTTCACTCTTTTAGTTCACAGTTCACTTATAGTTCATTCATAGTTCACAGCTCATTTATAGTTCTTTCATAGTTCATTCACAGTTCATTCACAATTCATTCATAGTTCATAGCTCATTCATAGTTCATAGCTCAGTAGTTCGTTCACGTATCTTTTGACTCACGGTAGTCCGCGAATGACAAAGGTGACAAAGGCGAGATGAGTTACAGAATTTTGGTTCTTAGTGTGGTAGATTTAAGAATGTTTCTTGTAGAATGAACTACGTGGACTAGAGTGAATGTGATATGTAAAGATTGGTAGTGAATGAATGAATGAATGGTTCCATATAAAGAATGCATTCAATCGAAGCATTCATTCGCGAACTACACACCTCTAAACTCTTCCCCTCTCGAGGTCGCCATTCCACATTGGACTTCGGACATCTACCATCAGTGCGTCCAGCCTGCAAAACAATGGCGTATCAATGGCGTCCCAGGTAGAAGGACAAAACCGGGATTTTTACGTTGTTCTCCTACAACCAGCGAACTAATCCTCTAGGATTAGACTCATAATATTATTTGCTGTACTACAAAAACATTAAAAGGACCGACACTGGACCGACAGCATTAATAAATCGTAATTGAAAGCGTCAACCGGCAGCCCATTTTGGCACCATTGCGTTACAGGCTAAGGGCAAAGGTGTCCCACCCACTTTTACATCAAAGACATTATGCGTTTTCCGACGTCTGCCACTTTTGTGCGGCTTCTTAGTACGACGACGTTCGGCACACAGTCCAAGAGCATAATACCGAGCATTGCTCGCTCCATGGCTCTCTTTTGGTTACAGTTATGTACCTACCTAGGTAAGGTACACATTATTAGGTATAGGCGTCATACATACCTTAGTTTGACTCGATCTTGTCTTTTTATAATAAGTGGTCCGGCCCAGTCGGTCTCTGGCGAATGACATTTAAACGAGCTTTGGAACAAAATGCCTTGGTATGAGGGTTCTGTCGGAGATGGAAATATTTTGGTATAGTCGACAGCCGTCGACCCTTACCTAAGTGCACCCTATTCAGTTACGTTACGGGCGACTTTGCGACGAAAGTGTAAAGGTTTGCGTGATGTTGAGTGTCTTTATAAAGAAGTGAGTACTTCCCTCTCCAGACTACTTACCTCTTTTTTATTATAGTGGCCCTTTTACCGACAGCCTAGGTCATGAAAAGGGCACACTAAGTCCAAAAAACCATCGAAACCGAGTGCCGGGACCTATGTGCGGTAGGTCTTGCCGCCTTAGCTTGTGCTTCGGTACTCTGCGAGTGGCTCGTGGATACATGTTTCCACTTTCCACTACCATAGTAAGATAGAGATTTTTCGAGCCCTATCTACCCCGATTCGCCGGTCATGCTAAACAAAAGGGCATATTGGCCTCTTCCTTTTCCCGCCAACAACCTCGGTCAAAAGCCAAGACGACCCACTGAGTTATTATTATTTAACAAGGCTTTTCTAAGAAACTCCCCGCGCCGGGGAACCCAAACGTTTCGGCATTCCAACGCGCCGTCGGCATGCGCCTGCGCGCCCATTTGCATCCGGTCCGGCCAAATATTGGCGGTTCGCACAGCAACCAACTTGTTAGAGTTGTTAGACAGGCCTTTTTGTGAATGTGGAGCAGCTGAAGAGGACCAAGATCATGTGCTATGACTGTCCGTTGTTTGAGGAAGAAAAGGCAGCGGATGCTCGACGGTATCTCTCGCGAGGAGGAGAGATGGTACCTGTGTACTTCTATATAAAGGTGTGTAGTTCGCGAATGAATGCTTCGATTGAATGCATTCGTTGTGTGAAACCATTCATTCATTCATTCACTACCAATCTTTACATATCACATTCACTCTAGTTCACGTAGTTCAGTCTTCAAGAAACATTCTTAAATCTACCACACTAAGAACCAAAATTCTGTAACTCATGTGTCTCGCCTTTGTCACCTTTGTCATTCGCGGACTACCGTGAGTGAAAAGATACGTGAAAGAAATACTGAGCTATGAACTATAATGAACTGTGAATGAACTGTGAATGAACTATGAATGAACTATGAATGAGCTGTGAACTATGAATGAACTATAAGTGAATTGTGAACTAAAAGAGTGAACTAGTTCAGTGAAGGAAATGAACTATATCATTCTTTTCTTTTCACTGAAGCGTTTCGCGCACCTCTACTTCTATAGCCCAAGTAGCCGGAAAGCAGTGGTTGCGTCTGGCACAGGATCGTGAGCGGTGGCGTTAGCATAAAGAAGCCTTTACTCAGCATTGGGTGTTAACTGGCTGATAATATGTTGATCTAGCTTAAATAGCAATAAGGGAAAGGGATCTCTAATATGCAATTGGTAGGCATATCAATGTAAATATTGCAATGTACAATGCAATGTATCAATGTAGTCCTAGGCCCGGTTTCGGAGTTGAGAATTTTGCTAAGCAAATGGGTAAGTATCGTTCTATCTCTGCAAATTTCTCACAAAAGAGCGTGACAGAGCGATACGTAAGTATGTGCTTAGTAAAATTCTCAACTCAGAAACCGGGCCTATGTCTTAGTTTTAGTTATAGTTAGTCTTAGTTTTAGTCTTAGTTTTAGTTTTAGTCTTAGTTTTAGTTTTACTTTTAAAATGGGAGAGGTTGTGGCGGAATAACAGCGCTACGGGTAACCGTAGCATTATGCTGAGCCACAACCTTTTTACGGCCATTGCCTTCTGTACCTATGCTAATTTTATTATAACCCGTGTCATTAAAGAAAACATTTAGGATGAACTTCAAAACACTCGCCCTCTTTCTCTAATTAATACAGTCAAAGCGAGACAACGCTAGGTTTTTAACTCCGTCCTAAATGTTTTCTTTAATGACACGGGTTATATCTGTGTGTTGTGTGGCACGTAAATAAAACTTTTTCTATTTTTCTATTTCTAAACATTGCTATACTTGCTAATGGCTTGTTGGGTTATTGGAAGTCCAATTCCTAGCCATACCTCCTTGCGGTCCCTCCTGGTAACTGTGGTAAGCATCAAAACTCACTACAGGCCAACGTGGCAGGAAGACTCACCAAGACGCACTGGCCAGCGTGGTGTTTTATGCCTAATACCTTTCCCCAGGAGTTCCTATCCTCACTCCCATGATAGACGGCCGAGGAGGATGGCGTGAAGGGGAAAGGCCTGTATCCAGCAGCCAGCAGTGGGTAAAAATGAACTGAAAAAAAAATTGCAATAGCAAAACGCTTTCTTCGTTTCCTCAGTTTGTGCGGGAGCGCGCGCGGCAGTGCGATTCTAGTCATCTTAACTCTTGTATTTATTTATTTATTTACTTAACTCGTCTAGTAATTAGCGCTAGCCTTGTAGCCGCAATCAGTGGACGATTTGCCTCACGCCATAGACGAGATCGATAGTTTGAGGCGCCAAAACGTGTTAGAACAGAAATATGCCTTAGGTCTTAAAAGAAACACTACACGCTTAATTTGTTTCAGGAATAAAGAAATTTCTAAATGGCCCGTATATACGAGTACATTGTGTTACAAGAGATCCTTATTCTTTTTGCAGGGTGTCAACAGGGTCAACATGATCACATTTGTATAAAAAAAGGTGTGCATGATGGTGAGCGTAGGAGCATTTTCATAGTTTCAGGTTGATAAAACATTGTGAGAATCAATGAAACCATAATAAAAAATACTTTCCTTCGGTCACAGTCACAGCGCTTAAATTTTATTAATTTAAAAATCAATGGAACGTCATAGAGCAAAAAAATAATATTTGGGCTGTGATCCCTATCACCGGGTGACCTGTGAAAAGAGTTAGTTACTTTTGTAACACATTGTAGAGTTGTGTGCCAGCTAGCCCATCAGGAGCGAATCAACACAGGTCGTTGCGTAGTTCTTTTGCATGAACCTGTGTACTTTTTGCAATAAAATGCAGGTATGTACCTTTGTACCTACTTAGTAGTTCATAACTGTTGCGTCACGAACAAGGCACGAAGTTTTCCTATTTTATACCGACCGTTCTGTAGACTTGACCGAGGATGCTCTGAGTTATAGGTAAGGTCAGCCACACTGAAGGATATCCCATGGCAGCTCTTGTCGTGCGCGACATAGGGCCGTGAATCGAAAAAAAAAAAACCTAGCATGTGGTCGACTATACCTATCGGTCGCCACAAAACATAATAAAGGCACACTGGTTATGGAGCCCCATCAAAATGAGAAAGGTTGCCATACATGTGTTCACTGTTGATACTGACATGAGAGATATAGAGAGAGCCTCCTGCAACCAATGGCGTAGCTAGGTTATCAGGGGCCCTGGGCCAAAAACTAAGTTTCTTGTGTTTGGTATTAGCCCAAATTTAAAAATATGTTTGTAGGCATTACATATATTTGAGTTGTTGAAACATTGTGAAAGTCAATGAAAATTATATTAAAAAAATACTTTTCTCCCGCCACAGCGTTCACATTTTATTAATTTAAAAATCAACGGAGCGTCATAGAGTAAAAAAAAAATTAGGTTGTCATCCCTATCACTTGGTATTATGCTCTTGTATAATATAAGTACTGAGAAGAAAGTTTGTGAAAATAGATTCGAGAAAAATGCGGAAAAATATGGTGTTGGTAGTCCGTGGTAGTGTTCGCCCAACCGATCTCTTCCCCTCACGAGGTCGCCATTCCACATTGGACTTCGTCCATTTACCATCAGTGCGTCTAGCCAGGGGGGTTACCCTTGACGCTATTGCGATCAAAATAAATAATAAAGGCACACTGGTTATGGAGCCCCATCAAAATGAGAAAGGTTGCCATACATGTGTTCACTGTTCTGACATGAGAGATATAGAGAGAGCCTCCTGCAACCAATGGCGTAGCTAGGTTATCAGGGGCCCTGGGTCAAAAAACAAACTAGGGCCTCAAGTAAACTGTTTATCACTTTTTTGTATTTTCTAAAGCACTAACCCGTGCTAGGGAACTTTATAAAGATTTTTTTTATAATTTTTTTTTCTATTAAATCACGGTTTTACTCACTAGTAATTTACAAATTACTAGTGAGTAAAACCGTGATTTAATAGAAAAAAAATGTGCAGTGCTCACGAAAGTTTAAGTTTTTTTTATAAGGTTAAAAATTTCACTCGGGACAGGAATGCAAGAGGTTACGTGTTGAAATCCTGTCGCGAGAGAAATTTTTAACCTTAAATAAAAAAATCTTTATAAGCTGTTTATGTTTTATCACGTTAAAATATAGATAGGTAATTAAATTAGGTACTTATACAGGTTGGTCCAAATAATTAGGTCTAAAATTTTTTTTTATTCCTCGCACTTAGGGTTATCCAGTGTGGGATAATTTTTAGCTAGTTCATTACGGTTTGTTGTCAGGGTCCCCTGAGCTTTTTGATTAATGAAAATCGTTAAACCATGACAGAGGCCCTATAGGCGGTCTAAAAACTCTGTCACCTGGGGTGGCCACTACCTCATAAGAATACCTACCTACATACCATCACCAAATTTGGGATGTGATCCCTATCACCAGGGGTCTACCGGCTAAGACGAAGCCGATTACCATTGGCGAAAATCGAAGTTCGATTTATGAAAAAAATAGGTAAAAAAACTTTTTAAGTTAAACGGTTTTATGTTAAACATACATTGCAATGTTTAAGATAAATGTACTAAAAACCAAAAAATAATAAAATAGATACAGTCGTGGGAATTATAAACATATGCATTGACTAGACTAAAATAAAACCGTGGGGCACGTCAATTGTCTACAATCGTTGATTAAAATGTTTGTTTTGTAATGTTACACTATAATTAGGCAGTTGACGTGCCCCACGGTTTTATTTTAGTCTAGTCAATGCATATGTTTATAATTCCCACGACTGTATCTATTTTATTATTTTTTGGTTTTTAGTACATTTATCTTAAACATTGCAATGTATGTTTAACATAAAACCGTTTAACTTAAAAAGTTTTTTTACCTATTTTTATTTTCTAGTTTTTAGTTTTTATTTCGCATTCTGTTTAATTCATATAGTACATTGTATTATACTGTTTGAGCACTTTCATTTGATACCCATATTGATGGGATCGATAAAACCTACGTTATCCGCCATTTTGTAGCGGCCGCCATCTTGTATTTCAATTTTTTTTATAGTATATTGTATTCTGCTTGTTGAGCCCTTTAATTTGATACCCATATTGATGGTATTGATAAAACCTACGTTATCCGCCATTTTGTAGCGGCCGCCATCTTGGATTTCAATTTTTTATAGTATATTGTATTCTGCTTGTTGAGCCCTTTCTTTTGATACCCATATTGATGGGATTAATAAAACATAAATTATCCGCCATTTTGTAGCGGCGGCCATCTTGAATTTATAATGTTAATGAATAAACATAATTGTATTGTCACCAAAATCCAAAGTGTATACAAAATTTCAGATTAATCGGTTGACAGGAAGAGGGTGAAATTTGAATTACTAAATTTGACCCAAGAAAGAATAAAACAAACGGGGTGAGCTAAATAAAACCGTTTAAAAATAACTGGGTGGCAGTAAAATGAACTGGGTGGCAGTACATTTTTCAAAAATAGAACTTCGATTTTCGCCAATGGTAATCGGCTTCGTCTTAGCCGGTAGACCCCCGGGTGCTATTACCCTGTAAAAAGAGTGGGGACCTTTTGTAACACCTTGTTTTTAGTGTAGTCAGTTAGAATACCTACCTAAGATGCGACATAGTGATACAGAGAAGGCACAAATCGAGTTTGTATGTGACTCGTGCGTGGCACAACACGAGATTGTATTTGGCCAAAAGGTTTTCTTCTGAGATGTTGATTTATAGGGGGCAATTTTTAAATAGCTTTATTCCTGATCCATGAAACACGTTACTTTCTAAAGCCTGGCGTCCACTTGGCGGATCCGCCTGCCTGTATTTATATGAAACAGCGTCCATTAGCGGCGGATCGAGGCGGGGCGGGCCGCAGCGCAATAGTCCGCCGCTAGTAGACGCTCTTTCATATAAATACAGGCAGGCGGATTTTATTTTGCGGCTCGCCCTGGCCCGACCCGGCCCGACCCGACCCGATCCGCCGCTAATGGACGTCTAGCTTAAATGTGATTTCCAACAACTTTTTTTCTACTACTTTTCGAATAGATCGTTACTTTGAATTTTTATGAAAAATAAAATCAATGAATAGGTAGGTACTGGTTGAGTTGAGGTACTTAGATTCTATGAGTACCTAAAAAATAAGGCCGCTCGGCTCGTGGTGAAGAGACCACTCGGCGCTGGCACTGGCCTGGGACATTGTTTTAGATGTAGTAGGCTTGAGTACCTACCTTCTTACATAATAGTGCACGGAAACAATATTTTGCATCTAAATCGAATCTTCTGTCCATAATTCATCCTCGTCCTCATCTTGTATTAGCATATGACATTTGCTCGTTTCGTCTGTGACCTTGAACAATGACTTTAGGCGAAGGGGATTCGGGGTTCCGTCGTGAAATGTGGAAACCTCTTCACTGGGTTGACAATGGCCGGTTTTCCGTTGACAGATAAAAAAAGATGATATTAAAATGCTTGATAGATGGCCAGATAGGAGCCTCGAGATAAAGTGCAGAATTGAACAAGCTCCGAACGCTTACTGAAAAATGGAAAAGATCCTCTGCAACCGTAACCTGAGCATTGCTCTACGCACGAGGATAGCAAGGTGCTACGTCTTCCCGGTACTTCTCTACGGTGCGGAGGCCTGGACACTCACCAAAAACATGGCGCTTAGAAGCCTTTGAGATGTGGGTGTACAGGCGGATGCTTAAAATCTCCTGGACCCAGAAGGTCCGTAACACCACACTGTTGCAGAGAATGAGGAAGAAAGTAGAGATCCTGAAGACCATCCAAAAGAGGAAGCTAGAGTATTTCGGCCACATAATTAGAAATAATACAACAAATACAGCCTCCTTCAACTCATCATACAAGTCAAGATACCAGGCAATAGGAGACCTGGTAGACCCAGGATATCATGGATACAAAATCTGAGCGAATGGTTCGGGCAGAGCACCGGCTCATTGTTTCGTTTGGCGGCTTCGAAGGACGAGATAGCCAAACTGATCGCCAACCTCCGATAGGAGACATCACGCAAAGAAGAAGAAGAAGAAGAAGATAGATGGCCAGGTGGTCCGACGATATAGCCCAAGTAGCGGGAAAGCAGTGGTTGCGTCTGGCACAGGATCGTAAGAGGTGGCGTGAGCATGAAGAGGCATATACTCAGCAGTGGGTGTTAACAGGCTGATGATGATGATGGTGATTAGATGGCGCTGATTGACACGATGAAAAATTTCGCTTTTCCCTCAGATTAGAATAATACACAGAGACGTTTTCACAGCTATGTGCCATCAGCGCCATTTATCAAGTGCCTTAAATTCAGATTGAAAACGGATCCTTGCAAAACTAACTCAAAATGACCCACCAAAAACATTATCGTGTAAAAAAAAATGCCAAGACCAAGACCATACACCTTTATACTTTATACTGCATTGCACACATGAAAAAAATTATAACATAAATTACATAAAAGAAAGTGGTAGTGTACACGGCGAACTTATTTCCGTAGAAATCTCTTCCAGTCAACCCTTGGTGTAGTGTAATGGCATAAGATAGCAGGAAGGGAAACAGGGAAACGCCTCGCACTGTCAAAAAGATAAACTGTGAAAATTGTGCATTAATTCACGCGGCACGCTACTTTCGACCTTCTCAAGGTAAGACAAATGAACCTTTTTGTAACACACTCCACTGCAAGTAATAGTTAGGGAGGCGAGGTAGCTAAATGGCGTAATTCAACGGCGCCGTCGAGACCTATCAAAATCGAAAGATAAAATAATTTCGAAAAGAAAAGCTCGTATGGCAAAAACCATTTTAGCGGTGGGTTTGGCGTGTACGGTTTTTCAAAAATATTTAAAAAAAAACAGTTACTTGGGCATTCTCGAGCGCGTCAGATATTCATACTACGTATGCCCCGAGTGCCTCTGATAACAACGGTATACTAATCTGCCGGTTTGCGTGGTGGGGGTAGGCGTAAAGTAGTCAAAATGCAAAAAAAAAAAAATACTCGAGCGCGTCAGATTTTCGGAAGGGGTGTTAAGTAGGCCCCAAGGAAGCTCCCTTTAAAAAAAATGACGATTTCGGCGTGACGATAAGTTACGATGAATTTTTGAAAATGCAAAAAAAAAAGTTTTTTTGAAATACTCGAGCGCATCAGATTAAGATATTGGGGGTTGATTTTAGACCATTTTTTTTTCAGACTATCCATTTTTTTACTAATCTGATCGTCTATCCTAGGCGCGCGTCACTACATATAGAGCTAAATACTTTACAAGGTTGTTGTATTAGGTCTAAGGTATCTCTCATATCTTAAACTGCCACGCTCGAATATTGCCGAAAATTCCCCTATTCGCCTCCCTAACAGGGTGGCATTAATAGTCGTTAGCTCAAGCTCAAGTGGGTGATCTCAGAAAACAAAATCAATCGAGCTTGAGTACCTAGCTGGCAGCATATTAACTGACACTAGCTTGAGCTTGACATTAAAATTAGCCGACTTGCGACCTTGGCTAATGTCAATGTCAAGCTCAAGCTAGTGTCTATTAATATGCTGACAGCTACTCAAGCGATCACCTACTTTTGATTGAGCTAACGACTATTAATGCCACCCTATTTAAAGTCGATCTGCGGTCGACTGCATTGCAAATAAAATTTGTAACCTACGGACCCCGCTTGTCAAAAAGCGCGGGAACACGCCTCCACACATGACGTTTACTTATTTTTTTCTCAAACGCAAACTTTTTAAATCCGCCAACGGTCTAACGTCTCGGCGGCCAGCGCGCGCGCAGCTTGTTCCATATTCGACCAAGGGATTTTCCTCCAACGAAATTACGTATTTTCCTGTTTCGTCTCCATTCGAAACAGGAAATTACGTATTTCTTATTTCGTATTTCTTCGTATATCTCCGTTGGGTATAAGGCTTTTTCCCCTCGCGCCACCTCTCACGGTCCCTCGTCATCAGCATGCAAAACTGTTATCCGTCTATCCGGCTGCTGGGGCCTTAGCCGGTAACGCAATGGTGCCAAAGTGGGCTCTGGTTGACCGCTTCAATTACGATCTATTAATGCTGTCGGTCCTTTTAATGTATTTGTAGTAGAGCAAAGAATGGTCTGATTTTAATTCTAGAGATTTGTTTGCTGGTTGTATGAGAAAAACGAGTAAATCCCGGTTTTGTCCTTCTACTGGGACGCCATCGACACGCCAACTCGTTACAGGCGGCCGTGGTCTATACTTATTACTAAAATATATTTTCTGTTTGTGCGGTTTGTGCCTAATTTTCTGATAGAATACTTTTTTTAAATGCGGTCTAATGAATGGTAGCAAACGACGCGGTAGGAAGCGGAACAACCCCGCATGCGGTGACCAAAGTGGCGCCATCTAGGAAGGACTCGGACTCGGACCCGGACCGGTTCTCTCGATTTTAATCGTTTCTCCGGATTATGCGAAGGACATCGATACGAATTGATAGCTCCGCTCCGCTAGATTTTCTTTTAATCCGCGCCTGCGGCGATGATTGCCCGCGCATAATGCTTAGTTGCGATTCAGTGATTGTGCCAATAGGACGCGCTGATTTGTTCTTTTTTTAATAATGTAGAGCCGAGGACGCAAAAGTTTTCCTGCCAAGTTTTTTTTCTTTATATTTGGGTGTTGCAAGGATTTCGCTGCCTTTTTGCGTGCAGGTATGAGTTTTTGATTTTCGATTGCAAATCCCTTTTTTCAGGAATATTCGCTGTATTTTCTGCCAACCTACTTTTTAAACTTTTTCTCAAATAAATTTTCCGGTTAATCATGAGACCTCTTTTGAAGGTTGAGGACGATAATAAGGGAGGCACAACGATTAATTGAATCTTGTTTGGTGCAAAATTCTGATTCGATATATTTTTCTCAACTTTTCAACAATTTGTCTATCGTGTATCTATCCTAGAAAACAGGCACTGTGCAATACATATTAACCTAGTTACATCGCGATAAAAATTATAATCTATAGATTAATACCTAATGATTTGATTGCCTATTTTTGGTACATATTTTCACACGACGTCAAACATTTATTTTAAATCGGGGCAAATGGGTACAGTCGGCCACACGCTAGGATACCCCCTTTTGTTCGATTGGCGCCCTTATGCCGCGCGCGGTAAGAGCTGCCATGGTGTATCTGTGGCTGTGGCCGACCGTACAATACATAAGCTCAAAACTCTCCTCATGTTTTTCTTTACCATTATCGAATCGTATTTTTTTTCTCTACAAATTCACAAATGTTCTTGCGTAACTTTGAAATAAACTATAGTCCGCACCGGGATTCAAACCTGGGACCACCTGGGGCCTGAGTCTATAACGCAATGGTGCCAAAATGGGCTCCCAGTTGACGGCTTCAATTACGATTTATTAATGCTGTCGGTCCTTTTAATGTTTATGTAGTACAGCAAAGAATATTCAAATCTTAGAAGGATTAATTCGCTGGTTGTAGGAGAAAAACGAGGATACCCGGTTTTGTCCTTCTGTTGGGACTCCATCGACACGCCATTGCGTTACAGACTAAGCCTCAGGTTTGAACCCGGATTGTCTGCTTTTCTGTCCAACGTTCTACCTTTGGTTCTACCAACCACCGCTCTGTGTTGCGAACTATGAATTCGTAGATTCAGATTCCCTCACGGTGTTATCTGTCGCGATGGCATTACGGACTGGGGCTTAATTGTCTAACTTTTGAAGCTGTCGCGATCCCTTTCAATGGTATCGTGATCATGATCGAGATTGCGGCTTTGGAATACAGGGTGCACTCTAAGTCGAAAGCGGAATTTTAAGTAGGCTGTCTGCTGATCAATACAAACAACTTGTACTAGGTGGCGAAAAAAATAGAGCGAAAAAATTATCAGCTGTTTCATACATTTGGCGCAGTACTGAGTAAACCTTTTTTGTATGGAATGGTAGAAATTTTTTTGCTCCATTTTTTTAGCCACCTAGTACAAGTTGTATGTATTGATCAGTAGACAGTCTACTTAAAGTTCCGCTATCGACTTAGAGTGCACCCTGTAGAATAGGGATTTTTCCAAGTGTCAAATTTGACAGCGATTCGCGATTTATCGCGCGACTAAATCTGTGGTTTGTATGGAAACAACAGATTAATAACTGATGGTTGTTCGTGCTATTTTTGATGCTTGGAAAAATCCCTTTTGTCTAACTTTTAAACGAATGAGTCAAAACGCCATACAAATTTAATGATAATAATATTGTTGAGTGAACGATTTTGCCATTTTCTTCACTCAATATCCTTCAAAATCGAGTCGCAATCCCTATGTCTATCTCACACGCTTTCAATGACTGTTTGTGTCAAATATATGCAGTGTGAAGTTCGTCAGCTCAGCACCCTTCAAACGTCAAATTGAAAATGATCGCGATCCGATCGCGATAGATTGAAAAGTTAGACAATTAAGCCCCTGGATGACAATGGAGTCAGTGTCAAGGATGCTTGCTTCATCTTTCATCATGGTGGGAAAATATATTCAGTAATTTTTCGCGTGACTTTTCCTACTGAGATTGCCATCGGCAGAGTATAATCACGGGGATATTTTACACTGGAATAACAACTGAATTGAATCTTGAATAGCAATTGATCTCGCCTTCATTGTCTGACGAAAGAATCTGTCTCTAGGAGATTAATTTGTGCAATAATACTAATAATAATACAGGGTGTTAAAAGACCGCCAACAGACCCGAAAGCCATGCATACTAGACACCAAAACAAAGTACTTTTCCAATAAATTATTGAATACATTTCTGCAAAAAAAAGGTTTGCAAAGTCCGACTTTGAACCTTATTATCTCGGAAACCGTTGATTTCCCAGGCATAGTTATTTGGACAAAAATGTTCCTTATGATGAGGACAGTACGTGGTTTCCCGCTTTGTTGGCGGTCTTTTAACACCCTGTATACTTAATAGGACAAAATAACAAACATCTAAAAACCGACTCATCCGGTGAAAACTGGGCCCTTAGCCTGTAACACAATGGTGCCAAAATGGGCTGTTAGGTGACGACTTCAATTACGATTTGCTAACGCTGTCTGTCCTTTTAATGTTTTTGTAGTACAGCAAAGAATATTTTGATTCTAATTCTAGAGGATTAGTTCTCTGGTTGTAGGAGAAAAACGAGGAGAGCCCGGTTTTGTCATTCTGCCGGGACGCCATTGACCCGCCATTGCGTTACAGGCTAAGGGCCCTGATCTTAACCTACAATTTTTTATGGGACCACAAGAATACACTTTCAAACAAAAAAAGAATCATGAAAATCGGTCGACACAGGACCATTCTGAAACATCGTGTACGGTCGGCCACAATCTTAGATACCCATGGCAGCTCTTACCGCGCGCGGCATAAGGGCGCCAATCGAACAAAAAGGGGTATCTGAGACTGTGGCCGACTGTACCTATAAATCTGTGCTAATCTTTATGTCGATTGCACTTTGATTATTATTAGTATTATTAGGCCCGGTTTCTGAGTTGAGAAATTCGCTAAGAAAATGGGTAAGTATCCTCCTGTCTCTGCAGATTTCTCACAAAAGAGCGCGACAGAGCGATACGTAAGTATGTGCTTAGTAAAATTATCAACTCAGAAACCGGGCCTTAGTCGTCTGAGATCACTCACTTGAGCTCAATCTCATATAAGTGAACTCGGAAAAGTCAAATGCTAATGTCAAGCCTTGGCTAATGTCAAACTTGAGTAGCTGTCAGCATGTTAATAGACACTATCTTGAGATTGAAATTGACATTAGCCAAGGCTTGACATTAGCATTTGACTTTTTTGAGGTCACCAACTTGAGTTCGATCTTGAGTCGGAGACTATTAATGCCACCCTTAATGTTCTAGCCTAGATATGATGTACTATAAGATATGACAGATTTCTCCCATGATGCTAATAGTGCTACTAGCTGTTTTATAGCGAGTATTCTTAGATATGTTTTATCAAAATTAGTACTTCCGTTTATCTGATATATGTGTCCTTATTTGAAGCTAAAATACCGGGATTATTTAAAAAAAAATGTAATTATGGTTCGGCACGTTTATCGCGGGTGCAGGTTTTGCTTTCAGTTAATTTATTATCCTGAAAAATACTTATATCTAATAATTTATACGTCTGGGTAGTGGGACCTGAATAAACTGACCACCGACCCCTTAACATGTTAAAAGATATAAGTACGTACATTTTTTATTTAATTTTCCTCTACGCTGTTTGAGACAATCGCCAGTGTTTGCGGTTTTTGTTGCTCTAATATATCTCTCTATCTATTCACAATCAAATAAAGCTGCTCAATATTATCGATCTTGTTTACACACCCCTGTAAAAAACGTCTGAAAATCAGGGGGTCTACCGGTTAAGACGAAGCCGATTACCATTGGCGAAAATCGAAGTTCGATTTATGAAAAATGAACTGCCACCCAGTTCATTTTACTGCTATCCAGTTCATTTTTCATAAATCGAACTTCGATTTTCGCCAATGGTAATCGGCTTCGTCTTAGCCGGTAGACCCCGCTGCCCTAATACATAAATACGTCAATGCCTAGGAAGTGGGCAGGAGTAAAAGATTTCAACGGGGGCTCGCGGGCTTGACTAAAGGAAGTTCAATCTGCGATACAATATAACAGCGGGGTTAATCATACTAAATATAAAATTAATTAATGTCACAATAGCCGACTAGTTTCGGATTTTATTTTAATTCTGAAATAATTTTGAAGAGACGGATTAATACGTAATCTGTAGTTATGATGATATTAAAGCAAATGTCCCGTAAACTAAGATGCACTATTTTTATTTTTCACATCAATGGTTGTTTAAACAACCCTTATTTGTTCTAGCCTATTTGCTAATTCTGAAGGAAAACATCGTGAGGAACTTAAGCGTCTTAGGTCCACCTTGCGTCAACCAGGTTTAGCCAATTAACACTGATTTAACGTGAAATGGAAGTGTCAAATTAACCCAGAGTTAGTTTGCTAACCCTGTTTGACGCAAGCCCACCTTAGACATAATGCCCTCAACGCAAGAACGACTTAATTTGATAAGGAATGTTGCATCCACCGACCCCTTCAGAGCAGTGGGCGTGGAAATTTTCCTCAAGCGCGAAACCCTCAAAATATTCCTGTAGGTACCTACATAAGCAAGCAGCAAAAAACGAAGAATTAAAAATCACATCTTAGCAAGAATAATATAAAACGTTACGAAACCTGTGTGTCTGCCTGCAAATGGTTGGAATTAGCATATTTTACACATCAAACTGGCCTATAGAGACCTTTGAGACGCCTTCTAGACCCCCCTTTGACACCCTCGCTTCATACGTCCGCGGGGGGCGGGGAAGTTCTACCAAAAGTGGTCGTTTGAGACTAGACACTAAGAACCAAGGTTACAGAGTTGTTATTCCATTCCAAGCGCGTATTTTCTGTGATTTCTCACTTAAATATCTCTCTTTTTAATATGAATTTTAAATGGTGCCTCCAAAAAGGTTGGCTTAGGATTGACCTTTGCGACGGGCGACCGATGATGTCGTTACGTTAGCAACAAGATTCGAGGTTGGTATTAATAGATTTGAAGGTTTCGTGGATGTCGTTAAGGTTTCGATATTTCGTTGAGGATTTCGATAAGCCTGGCATTAAACTAGTTATCATAGGCCCGGTTTCTGAGTTGAGAATTTTACTAAGCATATGCTTACGTATCGCTCTGTCACGCTCTTTTGTGAGAAATCTGCAGAGACAGGACGATACTTACCCATTTGCTTAGCAAAATTCTCAACTCAGAAACCGGGCCATAGTCGGCCTAGCCCACAGGGAAGACATGACTTGACATGACATGAGAGTTTGGAACTATAGGTACTTATGGAGCGAACTAAGTCGCGGGTTTCGTCACGATGTTTTCCGACTAAGCTGTCAGTAGTGTATAGGTGCTGGGCAAGCATCTAAAAACGATAGAACCCCGAAGAACCCTGAAGATGCCAAGCTCTGAACCTGTGACCTCGACCTCGGGAGCGGGACCCGAGCTGAGCTTCAAGGATCAAAGAAGAAGGACACATGAGAAAATAGAAGAACCCTGAAGAAACCCTGAACTCTGAACCCGTGACCTCGACCCCGTAAACGGGACGTTGACCTAGCCTCTCCTTGGCTTTGTCTGTGTCCCACATGTTCAGACATAGCCTGATAGAGGTTACGTTTAGTCCCTAGACCTGCGCGTACGCATCTGTTGAAGACTTGAAGACTTGAAGATTATGAAGATTTAAGAAGACATGAAGATACGGGTGGTATTCTAGAACGCTACTTAAACTCAGTTCAAACTAGAACGCTACTTAAACTCTGTTTAAACTCAGTTCAAACTAGAAAGCTCCTTGAACCCTGTTTAAACGCAGTTTAAGTAGAGTTTAGTAGTGTCGACTGTCGATAAAACAGTGCATGTTTTGATTTGAATATCCCTCCCTTCATATCAAAACATGCACTGCTACAGTCTGAACTCAGTTTAAGTAGCGTTCTAGCATACCACCCTTAGGGTGGCATTAATAGTCGTCGACTCAAGATCGAATCAAGAAGGTGATCTCAGAAAAGTCAAATGCTAATGTCAAGCCTTGGCTAATGACAATGTCAATCTCAAGTAGTGTCTATTAATATGCTGACAGATACTCAAGTTTGACATTAGCCAAGGCTTGACATTAGCATTTGACTTTTCTGAGTTCATCTGCTTGAGATCAATCTCAAGTAGGTGATCTCAGACGACTAAATACCACCCTAAGACACAAAACTACTTTAAATTGTGCTGGCTTTTATTATCTTATCTAGTCATGTCCAACCAATTTATACAAGGTGTTACAAAAGATGCTAACTCTTTTTACAGGGTCATGGTACCTGATGATAGGGATCACAACCAAAATATTTTTTTAGCTCTATGACGATCCGTTGATTTTTAAATAATTAAAATGTAAGCGCTGTGACAGGAGAAAAGTATTTTTTAAAATACTGTTTCCATAGACTTTCACTATGTTTTAACCGCCTGAAGCTATTAAAATACAGCTAAGCAAACAACCATATTTTTTAATTGGAGCTAAATCAAAAAACAAAAAAGTTTTGAAAATGTTTACAATTTTGGGGTAATAAAAAAAAAGTTGTGTTTTTAAATTTTTTTTTGCTGATTTCTCATTATGTTGACCAGCAGGTTACACCCTGTAAAAAGAGTTAGTATCTTTTGTAACACGTTGTATTTTCGTTATTTGTGATTAGATATACGAGTACAGGGTGTGGATGCGAGCAGCGAAAGACCGAGAGCCCTAGAGGGGTGGCGTGAAGATGATATTTTTTTCGAGATTTCGCACTTATCCCCTAGTAAAAGTTCCTTATATTGGGAAGTTGACCCCTTTCAGTGTCCACGTTAACGTACATTAACGTCAAAACACCCTATATTATTTACATTTTATGTAATTTTACATTTGAGAAAATACGACGCATCTTTTCGGCGTTTATTACTCCAATGCTGGACTTATGCTCAACCTAAGGAAAATGCGGGAAAACCTGAAGGCTTAGCACGCGGGCCATTTTGCCAACTCTCAACTGTCACCTTAGCCACTTAACACTACTGAGGTGACAGTGAACAGTGGCTAAGGTGACAGTTGAGAGTAGGCAAAATGGCCCGCGTGCTAAGCCTACTGGGTAGGCGGTGAACCGGGCCCTTAGCCTGTAACGCAACGGTGCCAAAATGGGCTCCCAGTTGACAGCTTCAATTACGATGTATTAATGTAGTCGGTCCTTTTAACGTTTTTGTAGTACAGCAAAGAATATTCTGATTCTAATTCTAGAGAATTAGTTTAGTTCGGATGAAAGGGGTGAATGGAGGCAGGTTTCTTTGGGACCCGTGAGAATCTGGGGCCTTAGCCTGTAACGTAATGGTGCCAAAATGGGCTCCCAGTTGATAATGCTGTCGGTCCTTTTAATGTTTTTGTAGTACAGCAAAGAATATTCTGATAATTCTAGCTAGAGGATTAGTTCTCTGGTTGTAGGAGAAATACGAGGAAACCCCGGTTTTGTCCTTCTGCTGGGACGCCATCGACACGCCATTGCGTTACAGGCTAAGACCCCTGATCATCATAGGGCTAGTCAAACCGACACGCTGCTCTATTAATTATTATTTATCACTAATAGAAAACTAAATGGTGCCTAATTCTATTGTTTAATTTTTACGACGCTATATCATGAGGATCATTATCCGGCGCTTTTCAGTCTTTTATAGGTGATGAGTGTCGAGCATTGTAAGTTATTGTATTTCCTGAGGTTGTGCACATTACGCTGACAGGATGGTACGGTCAGCGACACTTGACGATACCCCATGACACGGCATCAAACAAAAACGTTCACATGAAAACAACAAGCAAGAATTAGACATTTGACAGGGATTTTGCTTGGCTGGATCTATGGCGCGTCAATCCTAATAAAAATTAAGATGTAGCATGTTCAAGGCCTTCTCTCAGAGAGAGAGAGAGAGAGAGAGAGAGAGAGAGAGAGAGAGAGAGAAAGAGCTTAATCACCACGCGTGCTCAATGAGGATTGGCGATTTTCGCGTTGACGCGTTGATGACCGCACCGAAAATCGCTTCCGAGTCCATTGTTCGATCCACTAGCTAGGCCACCACCGCTACCGCATTTCACAGATTACAAATGTATAAAAAATTTCGTCTCAAATTCTAAATTACGAATTGAGTGGACGTGCCACCGTCCAAACTCGGTTTCTGAATTGAGAATTTTACTAAGTAAATACTTTCAGTCACGTTCTTTTGTGAGAAATCAGAACGATATTTAAGTGCTTGCTGAACGAATTTCTCAAATCAGAAACCGGCAGAGTTCTTATCTAAAATTCCCTTGGATAGATAGGTACGGTGGGCCACAGTCACAGATACCCCATGGCAGCTCTTACCGCGCGCGGCATAAGGGCGCCAATCGAATAAAAAAGGGTATCCTAGCGTGTGGCCGACTGTACCTATAATGCGCAACATTAAGATTTAAATCTAAGCTCTTACTGCGTGTTGATTACCTACTTCCCTACATCATACACAGTAAGAACATCATTTTAGCTAAAAACCACCAAAATTAGGTAATAATTTTTCTGATGAATATGACCCATTTGCTTATTTTTCAATTCAGAAATCCGCAGTTAGTCATATTTTACGCAAAATCCAAACGCCAATTATTATGCGTCGATGTCTAAACTGAGATGTGCTCATAACCGACTTATTACGGAAGAAGACGAAATACTTACTTATAATGCGAAATAGGTTTTTTACAGCGATTTCCACGTCAGAATTAGGTGGAAACCGCTGTCAATACTTCGAATTGCAACATATACATACACGGTGCAATTTTAGTGGTTTAAAGCCGAAGGAAGGCATTTTGTTGCACTGGTGATTCTGAGCCACCTTTAACTCTAGGGGTACAAGCTCTAACTCCACAAACTCTATACCTTAGTCAAAATATGTGGCTTGGCCATTTCGCTATCGTCATATGGGCGTAAGGTAAAAAATATTCACTGTTCGTTACTTTTCTGTTATTATAAGTTCTTTTAGTAACGAAACGGCCAAGCCACATATTTTGACTAAGGTGTAGAGTTTGTGAAGTTAGGGCTTGTAAAGTTAGGGCGTGTGGAGTTAGAAGCTTGGCTCTACATGAGATCTGATCTGTCTTGGCAACATTTTTGAAATAAAAAATTTTGCCCCTTGATAGGTACAGTCGGCCACACGCTAGGATACCCCTTTTTGTTCTATTGGCGCCCTTATGCCGCGCGCGGTAAGAGCTACCATGGGGTATCTGTGACTGTGGCCGACTGTACATGCGGAGCCAACTAAGCCGAGGGTTTGTATAATATTTTACAGAAAATCCAACGTCTACAGATGTTGATGTCGGTGCCTAAGCGGTGGTGATGTGCTCATACTGACGTCATCGTCACCCGACCGGGCGCCCTTGGCACCAGCACCGGCGGCGCTAAATGTCAACTTAGTAGAGGTGTGTAGTTCGCGAATGAATGCTTCGATTGAATGCATTCGTTATATGAAACCATTCATTCATTCATTCACTACCAATCTTTACATATCACATTCACTCTAGTCCACGTAGTTCATTCTTCAAGAAACATTCTTAAATCTACCACACTAAGAACCAAAATGTTGTGAATCTTTATATATCACATTCACTCTAGTCCACGTAGTTCATTCTTCAAGAAACATTCTTAAATCTTCCACACTAAGAACCAAAATTCTGTAACGCATGTGTCTCGCCTTCGTCGCCTTTGTTATTCGCGGACTACCGTGAGTCAAAAGATACGTGAACGAACTACTGAGCTATGAACTATGAATGAACTGTGAATGAACTATGAATGAACTATGAACTATGAATGAGCTGTGAACTATGAATGAACTATAAGTGAACTATGAACTATAAGAGTGAACTAGTTCAGTGAAGGAAATGAACTAATCATTCTTTTCTTTTCACTGAAGCGTTTCGCGCACCTCTACAACTTAGAGACTGCGCGCGAGTCGAACGACGAACGTTGGCGCAAGGCGTGTTCACACTACACTCTTGAGTTCGTGACGCTAAATTACGATAATGAGTCGATTTTAAAGCGACTCTCAAAGTTAAGGCGCCGTGCATAGTGAGTGAATCGCCCGCGCGCAAAGAAAAATGTACAACATCGATTCCTGTATCAAATACCTACCTACACTAAACAAATTGAAAATGATCACATATCAAACCCTAGAATTAGGTGAGACCTATCTAAAACAGACAGTTTCGTGTTGACATTCATAAACGATTCATAAACGAAGGAAAAGATATTTTGCTTGAAAAAAGATAGGCGGCGCACTTTTTTTCAAGCAAAATATCTTGCAATCTGTTATGGATATGAACACAAAACCAGCCCCTCTACCCTTGACGCATGTTTCCAATGCGGCCGCAATATGGCGCAATTTACAAAATTTAATATTTTACAAATTAAGACGCATTTTGTGTTTTTATTGAATAAAACAGCCTTACCTTTGAATAAACATCACAAAGTATTTAAAATCAAAGCAGTACCATGCGAATTCAAAGAGAAATTAATTTTAAAACTTTTTCAATAGAATCGCAATAGCGTCAAGGGTAACCCCCCTGGCTGTTAGATAGGCCTCAACTAATTCTAGGGTTTGATATGTGAACATTATCGTTTTTTTTTTAGTGTATTTGATACAGGAATCGATTTTGTGCATTTTTCTTTGCGTGCGAGCTAATTCACTATGCCCAGACTTGATAAGATGGACACGCCTACAAGCGCCATCACAGCGCCATCTATGAAGTGCTTTGAATTTGTGCTTGGAAAACGGGCCATTAGGATTATTTGGGATGCGTTGAAAGTTTGTATGATGCAACGACGTACAAAGTAGGTATGATAAAAATGACAAAATATATTTGGTAAGTACTAAGTACTTAATAAGAGTGAGGCAGTTACATACCACCTATTGAGACGACGAGATAGTTATAGGTACTCGAAGAAAGCTATTCTGACAGCATCCTAACAATTCTGACGTGACCACAGTTGAAAATATTAATGCCGTAGTGAATAATCTAGTCTCGGCAGTATTGGTTTTAGATTTTAGTACCTTACCTACCTATGACACTTACTTGCTTGACTGACTGTGTGTAGGTGTGATTGTATTGGAATGATTCATAGTTCAATTTAATCCCAAATGGTGGACAGGTGGTGAATATGATTGGTCAGGCAAGGCACACTGCGCCGCCAATGGAAAAAAATCATGTCTTCTTTTTGGATACGTGTTTTGCCAAAAACGAGCCGTTAGGTAAATGAGAATCTCCAGGGGGTCTACCGACTAAGACGAAGCCGATTACTATTAGCGAGAATCGGATTTGATTTATGAAAAATGAACTGGGTGGCAGTACATTTTTCAAAAATCGAACTCCTATTTTCGCCAATGGTAATCGGCTTCGTCTTAGCCGGTAGACCCACCAGGCTCAACTATTTTTAGGACCTAAGGTCTAAATTCCAGATCCTAAAATCTACGAATAAATCCCGCCACCGCCAAAAGTGGCCGTTTTTGGCGCCTCGTTTTTAGCAAAATCACAACCAAAAAGATTTTTGTTTCATTGGGCGCCACTTCCTATGGCAATTAAAGTAAAGCAGAGGAATAAAACGATGATTTAGTTTATATAAGTAAATGTGTCTTCTAATGGTTTTAGTCACAAAATAAATTACTTAAAGTAACCTTAGATAATTAAATACATCGATTTCCATTTATACATAACTATGTAGGTTTAAACCACAGTACCTAACTAGGAAACACAACTCATAGCCTTACCTTTGAATACACATTACAAAGTAGATAAAAAATATGTGAATTAAAAGAGAAATTAATTCAAAATTTCGTCAATATGAACGCATTAGCCTCAAGGGTAACCCCCCTGGTAAGGTTGTATTTATTACTGTGTAAATATAATATCGTGTAAGGATGGACAGATTTTTTAAAGGCAGAGACTTCCCTAGTCTATTAGCACCTTTAAAACAATGCACCAAAGTGCCAAAGTAGCAAGTTTGACTTTACAAATAGGTAAGTACTTATCGAAAATATCGTTCGGCGTGTGGCCGCGTCAACTTCACCCAAAATCAGTGCTGACAAAGGACCGCTTCAGTCTGGACGACCTTAGGCCCGGTTTCTGAGTTGAGAATTTTACTAAGCACATACTTTACGTATCGCTCTGTCACGCTCTTTTGTGAGAAATCTGCAGAGACAGGACGATACTTACCCATTTGCTTAGCAAAATTCTCAACTCAGAAACCTTAGGCTGTATCGATGGCGTCCAAGTAGAAGGATAAAATAATAATCTCCTCAGTGTAGTGACTAGCCGGAGAAGTCCGATTAAGCCTTATAAATTAGTAATATTCGTCAGCTCGAGCTCGAACTCAAGTAGGTGAACTGAGAAAACAAAATCATCGACTTGGCACCTTGGCTAATGTCAATGTCAAGCTCAAGTTTGTAACCCTGCCCCTCTACCCTTGACGCATTTTTTCAATACGGCCGCAATATAGCGCAATTTACAAAATTTTATATTTTACAAATTAAGACGCATTTTGTGTTTTTATTGAATAAAACAGCCTTACCTTTGAATAAATATTAAAAAGTATTTAAAAGCATTATTATGCGAATTCAAAGAGAAATTAATTTTAAAACTTTTTCATATTGATCGCAATAGCGTCAAGGGCTACGAAAAAAAAAAGGTCTTTTTTCTTCGTAGGTCAAGGGTAACCCCCCTGGTTGACGCAAGTGAACCTTATTGGTTGCCTATCCAAATCAAATCTTCTACTACAGATAAATAGGACTAAACTCTACACACTCCGCGCCGCCCGCCGTCTTTTCCTGACTTTGGCCGCCTGCACCCGATCGACCCTCACATAGTTCCCGTACGGAGTGCTTATGGTCTGTGGTCCATAGTGATGCGGGCCACCCGCGTAAGCCTCAACGGAGATCACTTTCTGGGACTCCGCCTGCTGCTGTACTGGTAATAAGGTCCCTTCTCTGTTCCATGGGGCTGTAGAGACAAAAAAAAAACATCATTACCACAGAGAAAAGAAAATTTTACTACCAAAGAGGCTTTTCAGTTTGTTACAAAGGAGGTTGTATTATTTTATTGAGAGCGCCATCTGTTGTCGGGTAGCGGAACTAATTGAGGCGACTCGCATTTACCGCCATCTGGTGAAGTATTGTGGAACTACGTCAAATAATACTGTGCGTACATATGTTTGAAAAAGTTCCGCTACTCGGCATTAGGTGTCACTACAAAGGGAACTGTCAAAATTTGTTCTACGTACAAACTCTAGAGGGCGTTGTTCTAAAATGTAGAGAATTTTATTTTTGACTGTCTGTGTAGTGAAGGGTTTCGTGTTTGGGGTTTCTAAGATTGATTGGGTGATTAAACCTCCGATCATTCAATCCTTCAGCTATAGCTCATAAGCTGTAACTTATACCCTCCGAAATCTACTCAACAAAACAATGAGAAACCAAACTCTACATTTATCCCAAAGAACTCTACAAAACGATTTGTTGGATGATAGCAGCGTGGCGGGAAAATCCATTTTTTGACAGTTTTTTTTTTTTAATTTTGAAGTTAAACTGAGCTATTTTTGCTCAGCGATTTTCACGGCGATAAAATAGTATTCTTTTCATTAACAATAATTCACATGCTATCGTTGGACCTCAAAATGTAGTGTATTCTCACAGTAACTATAGCCCGGCTCATCGTGCACTTCCGGATGGGCGTGTCCGTTGTGGATGTGCAGGTGGATCTCCTTCTGCGGGGTCCACTCCTGGTGCGCCTTGTGATGGTGGCCGTGCTCGGCCTTAGCGCCGAATATAGCGCCGACCTGCAAATTATAAAAAAAAACTAAGATAAGTAATAACTAATAAGATATTAGGCGTCTGGTTCTTCATGAGAGATGGCAGATAGGTACCTACTATTCAAGTACTAAGCAAAGTTTATAGTACACAAGACAAGTTAGCACGTAGGACTGGGAACCTAGCTTGAATGACAAATAAAAAATACAAGATTTCTTAGACTTCTGATTTAGTAACTTTTAATGATACGCGACAATAAGGCCCGGTTTCTGAGTTGAGAATTTTACTAAGCACATAACTTACGTATCGCTCTGTCACGCTCTTTTGTGAGAAATCTGCAGAGACAGGACGATACTTACCCATTTGCTTAGCAAAATTCTCAACTCAGAAACCGGGCCTTTCATACCTAATTCGAAGGACATTCTTTGTACACACGACAGCACATCGACCCTTACACGCTAGCACTCTACTCGGTTACGTTACGGGCGACTTTACATCAAAAGTGTGTAGTCTGACGTGCTGTCGTGTGTACCTACGGCTCGTTCAAACACATGGTAATTTTACTTTCCTTTCGTTTAAAAAATCAGACATACAATCTAAAACCAAACAACAGAATAACAATGCCTTCACAAAGCGGATATTGCCTTAATTCTTATTTCCCTTCGAGTAGAAAGGAAACTACGACTTTCTCTATAGATGCCGAAGTACTAAAAACTACCTTTTGGAGATCTATCTGTCAAAGAAAAATGGTTGAAACCGAAGGTCCCTAGAAACACCAGCCTAAGGAAACGGATGTGTGTTGTTTGATTCTTTCGTTTAATTTGACATAACTATACGTAGGTATGGTCAGCGACAAGCTAAGATACCCCGCAGCTCTTCAACGTTTACAGTTTCATATTTTACAATAATAATAATTTAAAAAAAGAAAAAATAATAATTAAAAAAAAATATATTTAAGTATATTTAAACATATTAGTTAAGTTTAGTTATAACGTAGATTATAAGGTCTTTAGTTATTTAATTGTTTTGGTCCCGTCAGAATACCAGCGTTACGAGAAGTTCCACCTTCTTTGTAACACATGCTGAGCCGGGTCCATTTCACAAGCGCAGTACATTGGCATTATTTTGCTTTTGTTTACGTAGTGACCAACATGCTTACTTGTGTATTTTTAGTTCTTAGTATCATTGTACTGTGTTTTATCTTGTGAATAAATATCTTACTTACTTACTTACTTATCTTAAGTGCGCCAATAGAACAAAAAACAGCCAAGTGCGAGTCGGACTCGCGCACGAAGGGTTTCATACCATTATCTATAAAAACGGCAAAAAAAACACTTTTTTGTGTGGGAGCCCCTTAAATATATATTTTATTCTATTTTTTTACTATTTGTTGTTATAGCGGCAACAGACATACATCATCTGTGAAAATTTCAACTGTCTAACCATCACGCACATACATATACAGCCTGGTGACAGACGGACAGACAGACGGACGGACGGCGGAGTCTTAGTAATAGGGTCCCGTTTGGCAACCTTCGGGTACGGAACCCTAAAAACTGTAAGAATTCGGGCTTTCCCGCCACGCTTTTTTAGTTGCACTTACTTGAACTTTCTACCTACTTTCAAGATCATTGCAACCTTGAAGTAAGAAACCTAGCATTCACCATAAGGAAAAAGTAACGTTTAAAATAATTCGTTCGGTTGGTGGGAATCCCAGAATGGAATGGAAAAGGAATACAGCCCTTCGTGGTATAGAATATAAAGTAGGGTTGGTCGGTCACAGTCTAGGATACCCCATAGTAGCTCTTACCACGCGCGGCATAAGGGCTCCAATCGAACAAAAACGAGTATACTGGCGTGTGGCCCACTGTACCTACGTTCCGAAGGACTGGATTGACAGGTTTATGGGTTAAATGAGTCGTTCGATGTTTCTATTTTGCAAGCCATTGTCAGCTAGCCGCGAAGGAAAACGCAAGATGATGTCAAATAAATCGCCTTCAGCCTGCAGCCTACCAAAGTCCCAAACCATAATATCTGAATATCTCTATCATGTAAGTAAAATACAGCGTCGTACAACGCCAAACAATAGACGTCAAGCAAGCTTATTTGAACGAGCGAGCGAAGCGAGCGAAGTTCTCCGAGTCTACTAGAACAATCTAGCGTTTGTATGTATGTATGTATGTTTGTATGTATGTTTGTATGTATGTTCGTTCGACGATAACTTGAGTAAATTTGGTCGGATCGTTATGAAATTTCAAACATGAGCCAAATCGGTCGAGGGGTTGCCGAAATATGGGGTTGTTAAGTTTATATGGGGTCGCGAGTTCACAGTTCGGGGCGAACCACTAATTATGTTTTAATTTTGGTTATTCTTAAAAAAATTTTGGCCCACCCTGTACACCAGTTCAAGGTAGCTAGAGTTGCCAGCTATCTTGTTTCTTAAAAACAATGTTGAATATCGAAAGGGGCAGCTCGTATGTACAATCTCTACATACATCTGCACCTATACCATCCTGACAGCTTAGTCGGCCCACAGGAAAGACCAGTCAATACGTGTGGAGTCAACTAATACGCGGGTTTCTTCACGATGTTTTCCTTCAGCGTTAGCGAGTGGTTTTGCTTCTTCAAATTCACAAATGTTTCTACGTAACTTTGAAAAGACAGCCTAATCTATGAAGATGTTTATAAGGTTAAAAAATTCGCTCGGGACAGGACTGAACTGGCAACCTCTTGCACACCGTGCAGGCGCTCTACCAATTGAGCAACCGAGTCCAGTAACTGTAGGTAGATGCTAATTTCCCAACCTCATTGACACTCGTCTTACGGACGATGGGGCGCCATCTAGTGTGAATATAATGTTTATAATGTTCCCTAGCATGGATTAGTGCTTCAGAAAATACAAAAAAAACCGGCTAAGTGCGATTCGGACTCGCGCACGAAGTGTTCCGTACTATAAAAACGGCAAAAAAATCATGTTTGTTGTATGGGAGCCCCCCTTAAATATTAATTTTATTTAGTATTTTAGTTATAGCGGCAACAGAAATACATCTGTGAAAAAAATTCATCTGTCTAACTATCTCGGTTCATGAGATACAGCCTGGTGACAGACGGACGGGCGGACAGACAGACAGACGGACAGACAGACGGACGGACAGCGGAGTCTTAGTAATAGGGTCCCGTTTGGCACCCTTCGGGGTGGGTACGGTGCCCTAAAAAAAGGCTTATCTGCCATCTACCCATAATACGTTACCTTAGCAGCTCCAGCAATCAATATGATCTTCAAAATGAACAGCGTCACAGCCAAGGTCTTGACGCCGACCAGCGTCGCGATGACAGCCCACGTGGAGGCGGCTCCCATGGAGAAGATGATGGGCAGCATCCCGGCGATCATCTTCTTGAAGGGCCGGCCGAAGGTCCGACCTGGAAGAGGATATACGACCCTTCAGGACAGTGGGAACTCAGTGACGGCCAAGCGCGTGAAACACTGTTTTCTACAACGTGTTACAAAACATCCTAACTCTTTTTACAGGGTGTAACCTACTGGTCAACAGGATGTCAATTCTGTAAAAAAAAGTTGAAAAAAACAATTTTTATTTTATAACCTCAAAATTGAAATTTTTTCACAACTTTTTTGTTCTTGGTGTTAGCTCAAATTTAAAAATATGTTTGTGGGTGTAGGTGCATTTGCAAAGATTTGAGTTGTTAAAACATTGTGAAAGTCAATAAAAACAATATTTAAAAAATACTTTTCTCCCGCCACACCGTTGACATTTTATTAATTTAAAAATCAACGGAACGTCGTAGAGCAAAAAAAAAATTTTGGTTGTGATCCCTATCACCGGGTGCTATTACCCTGTAAAAAGAGTTAGCATCCTTTGTAACACCTTGTATAGCTGTTTCACCCAGAGCGAGACGGGGCGCAGGAAAAGTGAGAGGCAATGCGCCTGTATGAGTCTACGTGTGTTCGTGTCCTTTCGCGAGTATCTAGTTGTAGTTGTAATGTAATAGATTAATTTTCCCAAAATTTTTCGTATTTTAGCTGCCATTTCTACATTTTATTAGGTATTTCAAAACTCTTTTTTTTTCTGACAAGTACAACACATTATTGATGTTTCCAAGGTAGTTAGACTCCAATAGACAGTGTAATAAACCGGAACTACGTTTGTATGGGAAAATGGTGCTCTAACGCCCTCTTAAGTGGCAATGGGCAGGACACGTGTGTCGCCGAGAAGATGGTAGACGGAGCCGAAAAGTCCTGACATGGAGGCCCCGTACAGGAACGCGAAATTTGGACACACCTGCGAGGGAAGCACAACTTCGAGATAAAAGTTTTATCCCACTATCGGGTAGCGGCGTCTCGCTTCACGCGGTGAAATAAAGCAAGATGGCGATAGCCGATAATGGGATAAAACTTTTATCGTGACATTGTGCTCCCCTAGCAGGGGCTTAAGATTGGAGGATAGCAGCGTGGCGGGAAATTCAAAATTTTCACAGTTTTTTTAATATTTTGAAGGTAAGCTGAGCTACTTTTGTTCAGCTATTTTTCGTTCGCGGCAATAACATAGTATTCTTTTCATTATTGTAAACAACAGAACAACAATAATTTAGCCGATGATTACGAAAAACTAGTTTATGACCAGAACACATAATCGGCTGAATCTTAGGAAACACAACCTTGAGGCCCTCTAAAAGCCCTGACCAAAGATTGTCTGTAGATCGAGGTCAGAAAATTGACCTAAACATAAGTATGTACGGTCGGCCACAATCTCAGATACCCCATGGCAGCTCTTATCACGCGGGGCATAAGGGCGCCAATCGAACAAAAAGGGGTATCTGAGACTGTGGCCGACTGTACACACGACAGCCATCAGCCACGTGCACGAGTGTACACTTTTGTTGTAAAGTCGCCCGTAATGTAACCGAGTAGAGTGCTAGCGTGTAAGGGTCGACGTGCTGTCTTCTGTACTTCGAGTATTTGACGGAACCGGACGTATTTACTTAGACACCTTAACCTTGACCTGCCTTTGCTACGCTGTTTAGTAACAATCGAAGGTCAAACGTGGCTGGTCTTAGCCGAAACAACTTACGGCAATAATACATGGAATTTTAGTGGTTTTATAGCCGAAGGTATTTAGTTGCACTCGTGATTCTGAGCCAAATTCCAAAATATTACTTCAAAACAAGCGAAAAAAAAAACACTTCCCAATACAAACGGCTATCGCCAATCGACACCATTAGTATGGAGAAGTGAATTTTTTTTTCGCGCGATTTGGAATGAAAATTTGTAATTTTGCTCAGAATTACCAGTGCAACAAAATACCTTCGGCTTTAAAACCACTAAAATTGCACGGAGTATAGAAGAGGCGAAAGCTACTTCGTCGTATGAATCGTAAGATCGTCGTAACAAAATAAGATATGGTCACGCAAAACTGGCAGGTGAAAATTATTACGTCTGTTTGTTCAATGTAAAGATCTTTGACATTAGGGAACTTTCTATTTTATTTAAGTACTTCGTTAGGTAGAGATTTAACTATTAATTTAATTATACACACTTAGTAGACAGGTACACCATAAAAAATACAAGTAGGTAATATATCCAACAATTTTCTTATTTTATTTTTCATACTTATGTGCTTAGGAACTTTTTATTTAAAAATGTTCTAGAGGCCTTTTTCTTCTCGCGCCACCTCTCGCCATCCGCATCCATAGACCTACCCTACGCAAGTAACGCAATGGCGTGTCGATGGCGTCCTAGTAGAAGGAGAAAACTGGGGTTTCCTCGTTTTTCTCCTACAACCAGTGAACTAATCCTCTAGAATTAGAATCAGAATATACTTTCTACAAAAACGCTTACAACTATTGCTTGATGAGATCTTCTAGTTTTCATTGCCAAAATTATTATAAGATTATTATTGGAATGAAATGACATTTATTCGTTTTTGTTTTAAAGTAAATTTATTTTAAGGACATTTAATATTATATAATTCGTATTATTTTACCAATTACCTACCTATTAATAATAATTTGATCGTCACATTCATTGCCATTATTTATTATAAATTACATGTTTTTAATTTTTAATTAGATCGCAATTATTTTGGTATAATTAAGATTTAGTTTTGTCTCCTTCACGACTAGGCAATTTCTAATTTAATCAGTTATTTTATTAGTGAATTAGCTAAGTAAAATATAATCTGTCGCATTGGATGCTGTAAGGACAGGGTATTATATGCAATAAATAAATAAAAAAATAAGAAATAAAAAAAATATATTTTGGAACATTTTGTAGGAGCTGAGGAGTTCGGTTAAAAACTAAGGCCTTTGCATCTACGTAATGAGATGATTTATACAGCGTCCAGTGGCACCTTCACTCACACTAGATGGGTGAAGAGACCACTCGGCGCTGCAGTGCCTGGGACATTGTTTTTAGATGGAGTAGGCTTGCCCAGCACCTATACCATCCTGACAGCTTAGTCGACCTAGCCCACAGGAAAGACAGGTCAATACGTGTGGGGCCAACTGGGCCGCGGGTTTCCTCTCGATGTTTTCCTTCAGCGTTAGCGAGTGGTATTGCTACTACAAATTCGGTTAGAATTGTTAGAAATCATCAAAAAAATTCGTTCCTACTCTTAACTATACACACGAAAATCCCAATTCCGTGTCGAATGCATTGAAAATTTCCAAGAAATTAAGAGAGAATGCTTTGTGAATTTTGTGAAGTGATGTAACGGCTTGACCGATGCACGATGTTAGCGTAGGAATGCGAACGCGCGGTCAGATGTTCGATTCCCGGCTAACACAATGGGATGTTAACTTATGCAACGAACAGTTATTAAACACGGTTCTTCCCACAGCTATTTTGTTTTGTTGTTGTAAGTAGTAAATTATTTAAGAAGATAGATACTCGTAACAGTGTTATGTAGGCCCTCGGTAACTCGTCGTAACGGTATGGGAGCCGGTTTTAAACGTGTTATTCACTTGCCCAGTTCCGTTGAAAATCCCTTCAGTTAGGTTGGTAATGGACGTGCCTAGCCACCTAGGTAGACCTATTATTAGTAGTTTACAATTTACATGATTGATGATTTCAGCGATGTACATTCGACCACACGCTAGGATACCCCTTTTTGTTTTTGAAATAAAAACTAAGGCATCTACGTTCTGAGATGGTTTATACAGCGTCCAGTGGCACCTTCACTCACACACACTGGATGGGTGAAGAGAGCACTCGGCGCTACAGTGCCTGGGACATTGTTTTAGATAGAGCCTAAACCCACTAGCGCCGGCAATGAAAACAAAATCATATCTTCTTTTTGTATGCGTTTTTTGCTAAAAACTCTTCAGTGAGTTCTCAACGCGAGGCTTAACTATTTTTAGGTCCGAAGGTTTCGATTCCAGATCCTAGAACCTACGAATGCAATCATTTATCGCCAAAAGTGGCCTGCGATGGCCGCAGGCGTTGAGAGAGTTTTTAGCAAAAAACGCGTCCAAAAAGAAGATATGTTTTTTTTTTCATTTGGCGCTAGTTATGCCTACATACCACCTTAAGTGAGACAATAGGCATGTTCTATTTACCAATTGAAGATATAAGTAACAGGAAGAGAGCTATCACTCTTAGCCCAACACTCGACATTGCTCACCATTCACCCACCAGCCATCAGGCGTCACCCACAAACCGGCCGCAATCTAGACCACGGGGCTTTGACCACTTTCACGATTAGCTCTGCGCTCTGTGACGATACGTAACCTCCTACGGTCCACGGATGACTTAGATTGCGATAGGCTAGCTAGGAGGTAGTCACCCAAGTAACATTTTAGGTTGTAGAAAGGTTTTGAACAGGTTCTAGAACCTTTGTATGGAAATCTGTTCGTAAGTCTTATAACTCTCAATAAAGTTATATTAACCTTGTAATTACCTTCTGAGTGCCAAAAGGGCCCCGGTTTTAGAACCTTTCTGAGAGCTACAGCACAACCTATAGCTCAAATCCAGAACCTTTCGAACTACTTGCATAGAACCTAAATATAACCTTCACAACTTTAATTTAACGTTATTATAACCTTGCAAGACAACTTATAAGTTCTAAATTAGTCTTGGATGTAACTCTATGACAACTTAGAACCTTTTTGATGGATATGAATAAATACCTTTCCAGGACTTACAAGTTTTAAATAGCTTCTGTTTAAGATTTTTTACACAGATTCAAATACTTATTTACAATGGCGTCATTCCTTTTTCGTTAGGCCATCTTTCAAAATGGCTAGATAAGCAAAGTGTTTATAAAAATAATAAGTAGCTTGGTAAAGTCAGGAAATAATCAAAATATAGTGCGATTGGCACTTCATCGTGAAACTTTACGATAATAGTGCTGTATACAAGACGGGCCTTTCATAAATAAAACATTGCGAAGATTTTTTAATAAAATAAAATAAAAAAAATTGGTGATCGGTGGTAAGTCACATCAGAAATCAAACTACTATTCATATGAAAAATATATATTATAAATCGTGTAGCGCATGGTATTTGATTACGCTTTATTTAATTAAAATATTGGTTTTGTTTCGTTTTTTTTTTCATTTTTTAATATTAAATATGGCTGACGTTAGGAAATTACTTGAAAGTATTATGTTTTTCCTTTTCAGAACTGTAACAGCTAAGAGCTCTTAAGGTTTTCCAAAATAAGAGCTGAAGGTAATCTCGCGGAGCTACCTCAAACGACAAAGCTGTTTTCAACGCTTCAAGGTTATTACCAGGAGTTGTCCAAGACTTACCAGTTGCGAAAACCACCACTGAGCTAAATTTGTTGCTTTTAAGTTTTGGTTGTAGGGGGACATGCGTTTGACCTTCGTTCAACAAACAGCTACAGGCTGCTCTAAGGGTGGTCATGAACTGAGATCAAAATTGAACTCTGTTTAAACTTAGTATAAAGTGAGATCAATTTTGAACTTACTTTAAACGGAGTTCAAAATTGATATCTGTTTATATTTAGTTTAGTGAGATCAATTTTGAAGTTACCTTAACCAACTGGTATTACGGAGTTCAAAATTGTTATTATTATTATTCGAATCGAATCGAATCGAATCAAATCGAATCGAATCGAATCGAATCAAAACGAAACGAAACGAAACAAAACGAGTCGAATCGAATCGAATCGAAACGAAACGAATCGAATCGAATCGGCTATTGCTAGATTCATGGTACACACGACAGCACGTCAGTTGTTGTAAAATCGCCCGTAACGTAACCGAGCAAAGTGCTAGCGTGTAAGGGTCGACGTGCTGTCATGTGTACTGATTCAAGTATCAAAACTTTAACTGCCTATATCTCCTAAACGGTTAATGGTAGACCCATGTTTATGGTACTCAAAAAAAGGATTCAACGAGCTCTACCTAATGAAAGCAACAAAAATAATAAAAATATGTATCAAAACTTTAACTGCCCATATCTCCTAAACGGCTAATGCTAGACCCGTGTTCATGGTACTCTAAAAAAGGGGCTCGACGAGCTCTACCTGATGAAAGAAACAAAAATAACTAGTAGTTCGCCCCGAACTGTGAACTCGCGACCCCATATAAACTTAACAACACCATATCTCGGCAACCCCTCGACCGAGTTGGCTCGATGTTCGAACTTAAAAATACTTTTAATTTCATTTACCCGCCTACCAAAGTTCATAATGATCCGACCGAATTTACTCAAGTTATCGTCGAACGAACATACATACAAACATACATACATACATACAAACATGTTTGCACATACATACATACATACATACATACAAACGCCGGATTGTTCCAGTAGACTCGGAGAACTTCGCTCGCTCGTTCAATAAAAAAGAAGTATCAAAACTTTAACTGCCCATATTTGAACGAGCGAGCGAAGTTTTCCGAGTCTACTGGAACAATCCGGCGTTTGTATGTATGTATGTATGTATGAATATTCGTTCGACGATAACTTGAGTAAATGTAGTCGGATCGTCATGAAATTTGGTAGGCGGGTAAATGAGGCAAATCGGTCGAGGGGTTACTGAGATAGAGGGTCGCGAGTTCAAAGTTCGGGGCGAACCACTAGTATCTCCTAAACGGCCAATGCTAGACCCAAATTAGTAATTTAATTTAAATTGATTCGATTCGATTCGAATCGCATCGAATCGAATCAAATCAATATCAAATCAAATCAAATCCAATTCAATCGAATCTAATCGAATCGAATTGAATCGAATAAAATTAAACTAGTTGTTCGCCCCGAACTACGAACTCGCGACCCCATATCTCAGCAACCCTCGACCGATTTGGCTCATGTTCAAACTTAAACATTTTCTTTACCTCATTTACCCACCTACCAAATTTCATGACGATCCGACAAAATTTACTCAAGTTATCGTCGAACAAACATTAATACATACAAACATGGATACAAACGCCGGATTGTTCAAGTAGACTCGGAGAACTTCGCTCGCTTCGCTCGCCCATTCAGTTAAATTACAAATTTGGCATTGGCCGTTTAGGAGATAATATGGGCAGTTAAAGATTTGATACTTCTTTTTTATTATTTTTGTTTCTTTCATCAGGTAGAGCTCGTCGTGCCCTTTTTTCAGAGTACCATAAACATGGGTCTAGCATTAGCCGTTTAGGAGTTATGGGCAGTTAAAGTTTTGATACTTATTTTTTATAAATTTTTAATTTAGCTTTTAGTTTCATCAATTATATTATTATAAATTATTTATTAAATTAACCCATGATCTGACACGTGAAAAAAAAAAAAAAAAAAATTAAATAACTTTTTATTATTTTTGTTGCTTTCATCAGATAAAGCTCGTCAAGTCTTTTTTTTAGAGTACCATAAACATGGGTCTAGCATTAGCCGTTTAGGAGATATGGGCAGTTAAAATTTTGATGCTTGAATCAGTATGAATCTAGCAATAGCTGATTCGATTCGATTCTATTCGTTTCGATTCGATTCGATTCGATTCGATTACATTCGATTCGATTCGATTCGATTAGATTCCATTGGATTAGATTTGATTCGAATAATAATAATATCAATTTAGAACTCAGTTTACAGTAAGTTCAAAATTGATCTCACTAAACTAAGTTTAAACATAGATCAATTTTGAACTCAGTTTAAAGTAAGTTCAAAATTGAGCTCACTTTAAACTAAGTTTAAACTGAGTTCAATTTGGATCTCAGTTTAAGTATCGTTCATGAATACCACCCTAAGACCCGGTTTCTGAATTGAGAATTTCACTAACCAAATGCTTAAGTATCGTTCTGTCACATTCTCTTGTGTGACATCTGCAGTGACAGAACGATACTTAAGCATTTGGTTAGTGAAATTCTCAATTCAGAAACCGGGCCTAAGGGTGGTATTCTAAAAGTATAAAAACACGTTTGTGGTTTAGGGTCCTCCCTTATTTTTCATTATTATTTGTTGTCGTATCCTCCATTATTTTATTACACATACATTCTGTAAAAATTGCTATTTGTATTTTTTTTGTGTGAAAAATGTTTTAATACTTTCCAAAAAAACCTTCACCAAAACATCTATTTCATAAAAAAAAACATATTAATTTAATGTGTACTTATTATCTTGAATACCCAGCATTCCATTAGTGTCACTAAATAAAAAAAAAAATGGCTTCATAGATTTAAAGGAACAGCTGAAAATTACAAAAAAATAAATAGCGAAATCGAACTGATACGAAGTTTACAGAGAACAGAAGTTTACAACTAGTAAATAATAAAAATAATAAAACTTACCGTTGTATTAATCATTCATAACATTTTTACGCACTTTACGCTTAAAATATCCACTCCTTTTTTTGTATCACCCTGTGTCGATTCATTTTTCAAGACGCGTAATGCTTACAATGTATACCTATTCTTTGAAGTCGCGGAGACAACTGTCGGGTTTTGAGGATGCCTCTCAAGCTTTAAAATATTCCTGTAGGACTTGAATCATGCCTTCAGCTCAAAACAACAGCTTATTGGTTTTGTTTTTCACCACACAGTCCTAATTTGTTTGCCTAGACAACTCTGATCTAACCTCAAAGTTGTAGGTAGGTTTTAGAAACTACTTATAAGCAATTCCAACTTTTCAAAACCTTATGGTAATATCAAGGTTAAAAATTTAACCTTTAGATCACACATAAGTTAAATGACAGCCTTTCCAGAACCTTATCAGTAGCTAACGACAACTATAAGATCCTGAGGCTGTAAGCTCTTGAAACACAAGTCATAATAACGTTAACTCTTGTCAGCAACTTCAAGGTTTTAACAATAAACTATTAGTTTTAGGACTTAGTAATCATTCTCAAATACTAAATTTAACCAACTAGCAAATCATTAACCTTTGTACAACCCTTCTAAAACCTAGAGGCAATTTTTACAACCTAGGCCCAAATGAAATGTTACTTAGCATGTCAGAGTGTAGATACACTTTTGTTGTAAAGTCACCCGTAACGTACAGCCGGCCACAGTCTCAGATACCCCTTTTTGTTCGATTGGCGCCCTTATGCCGCGCGCGGTAAGAGCTGCGATGGGGTATCTGAGATTGTGGCCGACCGTACACACGACAGCACGTCAGACCGTACACTTTTGTTGTAAAGTCACCCGTAACGTACACACGTCAGCACGTCAGACTGTACACTTTTGTTGTAAAGTCGCCCGTAACGTAACCGAGTAGAGTGCTAGCGTGTAAGGATCGACATGCTGTCTTGTGTACCTAACCGAGAAGAATGCTAGCGTGAAGGGTCGACGTGCTGTCGATTTTCTGTGAAAAATACTAACCGAAAAATTCTGTGAAAAATACCCAAATACCAATCATTATTCATTTGTGGCCTTCCTTACTTTTCTTTTACACTATCGCTTGCGGCCGCATTCGTAATATCAAGAAATTGAACGTTAGGTAACTTAGGAGTCAACATTATTTTAGAAAAATTATGTAAAACCTATTTTTTGTTTCAATGTCTGTGGTTTCAAGGGTCGTCTATCGTCTCTGAGTCGGGTGTCAGTCACTAACCAAAACAACACCCTGTATTTTTATCCTAAGGTGTCTATCTGCCGGTTTCTGATTTGAGAAATTCGCTAAGCAAGCACTTAAATATCGTTCATCTTCGATGATTTCTCACAAAAGAACGTGACAGAACGATAGTTATGTATTTACTTAGTAAAATTCTCAATTCAGACACCGGGTCTCTATCTCGACCGAGACTCGAACAATACTCTACGCGTGTCACTTCCGGAATAAAACACCGGTTATTTTTACACCAATCTGTCGGAACTCGGATGTTTGCGCACTGTTTGCGCATGATTGGTGGACATCGAATGATGATGATGATGTCGCATTACGTACTGCTGACAAATCGGTGTTGAATTTCCCAGAGAGAGTCCGGTGTTATTGAGGTCTTTTTAAGTTGAGAGCTGGGGCCTTAGCCTGTAACGCAATGGCGTATCAATGGCGTCCCAGGTAGAAGGACAAAACCGGCGTTTCCTCCTTTTTCTCCTACTACCAGAGAACTAATCCTCTAGAGTTAGAATCAGAATATTCTTTGCTGAACTACAAAAACATTAAAAGGACCGACAGCATAATAAATTGTAATTGAAGCCGTTAACTGGGAGCCAATTTTGGCACCATTGCGTTACAGGCTAAGGCCCCTGGTGACCAATCGATACTTTTTCCTACAAGGCTGGGAGTTGGTAGGCTGATAGATTAGACTTCGCAGAGTCTGGGATTTTTTTTTTTCCCGGTCGCGGTTGAAAGTTAGATTTGTTCGATTTTGAAAGTGTAAAATTAAATGTATGGGTTCATTTTTTTTTTTTTCGTACATAGGAACAAGGCTGGGAACTTCTAGGTTAGTTGTTGAGATAATATAATTTCTGCTAAGGCTTTAGGCATATGATCATCCATTACATAAATTGCTTCCTACCCTCACACCACAAGCTCTATGTGGTTGTCATTCATTAGACCCAAGTCCGTGACAGTGACCGTGACAAAGTGACATTGACACTAATCGATGTAAAATTGTGACTCTTCAAGTTTATGTAGTAACAAAAAACCTGACGGCTTGGCTATCTTCTCGCGGGGTCGTTTAGCCTACTTTCTTTTTGTTTATTATTATTCTTACTCTTACTTACATCGGTAAAATGGGGGTAAAATTGTAATAGTAATAGGTATTGTTCAGAGTAATACAAAGTAAATAATGGGAATGCTTCATTCGGCTCTGAAGTCACTGGAGTAAACTGACAGACACTAATAAATAAATAAAAAAATAAACTAAAATAAAAATCATTTTTTTCGGCCCAGATAGGCGACATTTACTACATTTTACATGCCCGGTGCCCAAAGAAATATGCACAAATATGATTCCTGTATCAAATACACTAAACAAATCGAAAATGTTCACATATCAAACACTAGAATTAGGTGAGACCTATCTAAAACAGCCAGTTTCATATTGATATCCATAAACGATTGCAAGATATTTGAACTGAAAAAAAGTGCGCCGCCTAATTTTTAATTTTGAGCGAAAATATTTTCAAAACGTTTATGAATGTCAACACGAAACTGGCTGTGTTAGATAGGTCTCACCTAATTCTAGTGTTTGATGATTTTTTTTTTGTGTATAAATTGATACAGGAATCGATTTTGTGCATTTTTCTTTGCGCGCGCGCGGGGTATTCACTATGCACGGCGCCTTAAGACATTGTTTTATTCTTGCAAGAGAAATAACTAACACACACATCTGGCCGAGTGGGGTTAAGGCGCGGTGCATAGTTAACTACACTAAACCAATCGAAAAAGTAAACAAAAGTAACATACACTCTGACGTGCTGTCGTAGGTAGCTACTTATTATGACCTCACAAATCTGGGGGCACGGCAGTGCCCCCGCCAGGTCGAGCGCGAAGCAAACACTGCCGTAACATCCTTTACTGGAACCATTTCGGCGCATTTTCAGGCCCCTATTTGAGAACCTCTGGATAAGACCAGAACGCAGAAATTTTCGTCATCTAGTAAGCTATAATCACATACTTAAAATCCAAAATTACAAGTCTGTAGGTCATTTAGTTCCGAAGTTAAGCGAAAGCAAAGTTTCGCATTTATGACACACACTCACTCACTCACTCACTCACTCACTCACTCACTCATGATCATCATAATAGAACTAATACTTCCCATAAACTCAGAGAGCTGAAATTTGGTACAGAGTTAGGGTTGAATGGCCACATAAAGGGAAAACTATAAAAACTAGGATTATCGAAGATCTGGAGTACCTGGTGACCCTGATTAGAAAACACAAGAGCCCTAATAGAACTAGTACTTCCCATAAACTCAGAGAGCTGAAATTTGGTACAGAGTTAGGGTTTAATGGGCACATAAAGGGAAAACTATAAAAACTAGGATAATCGAAGATCTGGAGTACCTGGTGACCCTGATTAGAAAACACAAGAGCCCTAATAGAACTAGTACTTCCCATAAACTCAGAGAGCTGAAATTTGGTACAGAGCTAGGGTTTAATGGGCACGTAAAGGGAAAACTATAAAAACTAGGATAATCGAAGATCTGGAGTACCTGGTGACCCTGATTAGAAAACACAAGAGCCCTATTAGAACTAGTACTTCCCATAAACTCAGAGAGCTGAAATTTGTTACAGAGTTAGGGTTTAATGGGCACATAAAGGGAAAACTATAAAAACTAGGATAATCGAAGATCGGGAGTACCTGGTGACCCTGATTAAAAAACACAAGAGCCCTAATAGAACTAGTACTTCCCATAAACTCAGAGAGCTGAAATTTGGTACAGAGTTAGGGTTTAATGGCCACTTAAAGGGAAAACTATAAAAACTAGGATAATCGAAGATCTGGAGTACCTGGTGACCCTGATTAGAAAACACAAGAGCCCAACCAAACTATTATAGATCGACATATACCGTCCTTACAAAAAATATTCAACTTGGTGGGCCGCTTCATTTGATGTCATAATCTAAGGTCTGAAGTATCTGATGAAGAACCCTCAGCTGGTATCAGCTTTATTAGAGATATTATGGTAATGCCCCTTCTACTATTGGTACATAAAAAAATCGACTGTCATTGCAAAAATCAGCGCAGTGGGACACATCTTCATTTAATCTAGCCTATAGCGTCCCAATAGTGGTTCGCTCCGAACTATGAACTCACGACCTCAGTTACAGATGTATAACTTTGCTTACGCCATTCGTGCAGGCGCGCGCGCGCTTTGCATTTAAACTATACAACCCCATATCTCGGCAACCCATTGACCGATTTGGCTCATGTTCGAATTTAAAAATTCTTTTAATTTAGTTTACCCGCCTATCAAATTTCATAACGATCATACATACAAACATACATACATACAAACGCCGGATTGTTCCAGCAGACTCGGAGGACTTCGCTCGCTTCGCTCGCTCGTTCAACAAGAAATAGTCGGACGATTAACTTTATTCTACTCGAACATTACACAAATTTAAAAATTGTGTCAAATAAGAAAATCTAATAAAGTTAATCAATATGCCCTCGTTTCTACAAAAAGAAGTGAAATCCCACCAAAAACATTCTGTAAAAACTAGCCAGGTCTCGATGGATCTGCTTGTTTATCTCTAAAAAAGTAATGAAATCTAGACAAAGTCATGCCAAGTCTAAGGTTCCTTACTGCGATTTCTTTATTATTATAGTTAATGTTGTGAGACTTGGCTGTTGAAGGGTACACAAGGGTACAAAACCAGGTGCTCCATGACACCATTGCACCAATCTGTCGCCAGAACCGCTTGTGTACCCTTCAACGGCCAAGTCTCACAACATTAACTATAATAATAAAGAAATCGCAGTAAGGAACCTTAGACTTGGCATGACTTTGTCTAGATTTCATTACTTTTTTAGAGATAAACAAGCAGATCCATCGAGACCTGGCTAGTTTTTACAGAATTTTGTTTACGCGAAGTGTCAAAAAGTTATTGAAGAGGCGTCCTCACCTCACTCTGCTTGAATAACCTTTCAAGTTAGTCGGCAAACAAATAAAAACCCTTGACCGAAATTTTGAGTGTGTTCAATTAATTATTTTCAGTAAAGTACTTAGGTAAACAGTCATATTATGTATTTTATTTATTAGTAAAAGTATATTTTTTACGATTATAATATTTTCAAAGTGTCCAATCATCCTTAAAAGAAAAAACCGGTCAAGAGCGAGGCGGACTCGCGCACGAAGGGTTCCGTACCAATTTCTATAAAAACGGCAAAAAAATCACGTTTTTTGTATGGGAGCCACCTTAAATATTAATTTTATTCCTGTTTTTAGTATTTGTTGTTATAGCGGCAACAGAAATATCTACATCATCTGTAAACTTTTCAACTGTCTAACTATCACGGATCATGAGATACAGCCGTGACAGACGGACAGACAGACGGACAGCGGAGTCTTAGTAATAGGGTCCCGTTTTACCCTTTGATACTGAACCCTAAAAACCGTTAGTCC
Organism: Zelleria hepariella; assembly: GCA_949319315.1. NCBI lineage: Eukaryota > Metazoa > Arthropoda > Insecta > Lepidoptera > Yponomeutidae > Zelleria > Zelleria hepariella. The sequence goes on from OX439385.1 coordinate 1,406,959, forward strand.
TTCTCGTAAGTAGTCTGGGTCACCCACTCACTACTACCGTAGGAAAGGAACCACAGATTTATAAATCTGTGGTAGGAACTAGGAACCCACCTGTAACCTAGGACCTAGGTTAACGCTATGATGTTGCTTCAGCAGAATGCTGCAATATGATTTTCAAGGTTCAATGCAATTTTGATAACTACCTACTAAAATAAGAATAATGTCAGTCACAATTACTTTTAAGTACATACATAAGTACGAATGTTGATTTGATGATGTCAATAGGTCAATAATTTAATTTAATATGCCTTACTTAACCTACCCAGTATTTTTTGTCATTATAATAAACGACTAAAGTCACCTTTTCAATAAATTAGTACGCAAGTAGACAGTGAGTTACACTGCATTTAGTTAGTTTACATAACGTAAAGTAAAACTAGAAATAATAGAATTGTGAATAATTTACTACGGTAGCTGTACAGTCGACAGCACGTAGACCTTACACGCGTGCACTTTATTCAGTTACGTTATGGGCGACTTTGCAACGAATGTGTATATAAGCGTCTACCTACCTACGTGCTACGTGCAAATGACCACATGCACGAAAACTTACTTTCTATTCAAAGTTTTCTAACTCTCAATTTTTTTAATTACTTACCTAACATAAAAGAAATATTACGTCACTTCTTACCTGTACCAAAACTTTCTTCTAAATTCCATTCTTCATTTCCTACTGTATTATTTAGGTTATCATGTTGAATTCGGCTACTTATATTTAAATTGTCACGTAAAAAAGTACTTTTCACACCACTATCACTGACATCCGCATCGCATGCCGCGAAAGAATTCAAAAGTAAAAACAAACAACAACAAAAAGTCAAGTTCACGTCCATTATTCTCATTTTCTTCATCAGCAATAAGTGGAAGCAGGGGACGAACCATTTTATTATGTCTTTTAAGTCCATCATTTTGTTTTATTCGCTGTTTTTAATTTATTTTTTAATTACTATTTTTTCACACCAATATTTTCGTCAAAAGTGCGTCGGAAAATGGCGGCAGCGGCCGACATTGCGCGGCAAACGCTGCGTCGAAACTGACAGCGAAGAAATGGCGAGTAGCGGTCCCATTTCTTCGGGTTTTGAAAGTATGCCGCACTCGTCACTCGGCACAGTGGAGTAAAGAAAGAAACGAAAAAAAAAACACTTTCGCTTAAAACTCATTGGTATTCATGTCCTTAATTTTCGACGCTCGGTTTAAAATATTCCTTCTTACCCACCAATTTAAATAAAAACTAAACACGAGCACACAAAGTACCTTTGGTTAGAGAAAGAGGAATTTGCATTTGTAAATGTTTGAAATTAGAAAATCTTGGCTAACTGACTGGGTTCGAAATGACATAAATGCATGTAATTTTTGTGAAAGTTACTGTAAGTTACAGTCATTCTGTAAGTACCTAAGTACCTACTACTTTTCTAATGTCACCCCTTTGACGGATGTCCAAAAAGGGTATTTTTTGTATTAAAATAATAAAAAAAAGTATTAAAGTGATGTCAACTTCCGGTTAAACTGAAGACTGTTCTAAAAAAAAAACACCACACATCTTTATTTACGATTTGACGCGTCATCAATCATACAATTCATACATAGTCGGGACGCTTTTTTAAATAAAAAAATACTACGCACCTACCTTGCCTACGTAAGTAATTAATAGGTATAGGTAGGTACCTACTATTTCTATCAATGCACTAATCTCCGCCAGCTAGGAAATCCCCAACTAGGGATAGCTTTTCGCTGACTGTACCATTCCCGTTACATTTGAAGTCGGCATATCTACCACATACCTACTTACATTCAGACTCCGAGACTAACCGACCGCATAACACTATTCAATGCAATGGCTAATGGCTTGCATTCGACGTTCAATGTTGGACGTATGTGTAATAATAAATACCTACCTCGATTATCTAAAAACACTCGCTAGAAAACCTGCTTTCAAATAAAAAAGAAAAGCATCCAAATAGGTTCATCCGTGCCACAGACAGACAGGCAGACAGAAACACACACATAGCGGTAAAACTTATATAAAACACCCTTCATTTTTGGTTAGACGTTTCAGAGCTACGAGTCTTCGACTTACTTCTTCTACCAATATACTCGTACCTTCTACCAATAAATGAGGAACACTGACAAACCGCAATCAATATAAATTTTAAGACATTCTTACGCAATGCCCGGTAACACGCATCACATATTTTGTTGTTGTACCTAGCACAAGGTTGCACAAAGATAACTTATTGAATTTACGACTTACAGATTCTAAATATTACCTACCAGGCTAAAATCATGCTCCATTAGTTTGTCAACGTACGGTCGACCACAGTCGATAAGATACCCCATGGAAGGTCTTACCGCGTGCGGCATAAGGACGCCAATAGAACAAAAAGTCGGAAACGGGTCGAATCGCGAATCGCGCCGAATCTGTGCAAAATGTTTGGATTCCCAGACATAGGTTGGTGTTTCACAGGGATCTATTTTGGAGCCGGTTATTTTTCTTGAACTTATAGAAGCGTTTTTAGCAAAAAAAACGTATCCAAAAAGAAGTTATGATATTTTTTTCATTGGCGGCGCTAGTTATGATGCCTATAAATGGGCCTTGTAAGGCACCCTGCACCATACTTACAACAGTCACCTCTACACAGTGACTCGACCGTGTGTAATGAAAACCCAGAAGACATCCAGCGAGTCAGTGATCTCACGAGTGAAAGGCGAGGCGAGTGACCGCCTCAATTGTTAACTATTTGCAGCCCCGGATCTAGGATTTATCCAAAGGGGGGCAAAATCTTGACATTGGCGCCCCTCCTCAGAATTTGAGTCTAATCAATAAAAAAAGTTAAAAACGTTGTAAAAAATAACCTTTCCTCGCTTCTGTGAGATGAAAAGTTTTGTGTTTCGCACGAATGCAATATTATTTGCATCTCGTGCTTCTGAATACCTCGCTACGCTCAGGTTTCTTTTTTTGAACCACTCGCTACGCTCGTGGCTCAATTTTAGAAACCTTCGCTAGCTTGGTATTCAATACAAGCACTCGCCGCAAACAATAATTTTGCATTCTTGCATAAAAAATAACTATTTTTTTGTTAACTGAATAAATCAACATGGAAATTACTACAAAATTGGGAAGAGGACAAGTGATAGAAAAAAACTGAACTCAGTTTCTCCTAGTTGTCAGACCGGATAAGCGCGCGAAATTAATCAATTTTCTTGTAAGGAAATAAATACTAATTCCTAGTTCGAAACCATACCAGTCCGAGTAAAAAGAGCGCCCGAAAGATTACAGATTCACCCTAGATCATGGCTTGAAATTTGCCCCCTCTAGATCCGGGGCTGATTTTGGCGCCCCTTGAAACAGCCGCCCGGGGCGGGTGCCCCGGTTTGCCCCCCCCTAGATCCGGGGCTGACTATTTGCTATGCACGTGTTGGGTAATTGACCACTGAAAAAAGTAGAAAACGGCTCTTTACGGTATAATACTTTAGTGTGGTGTTGTGAAACGATGACAGGGTCTATTATACTAAGTTGTGTTCATGTTAGCACACCTAACTTAACTTAGGAAAAGTTTCTCCGGGTTTTACATATTACGTATCAGGTACGGTAGGCCATAGTCACAGATACCCCATGGCAGCTCTTTGTAGCGTGGCAGCGTGGCATAAGGGCGCCAATCGAACAAAAAGGGGTATCCTAGCGTGTGGCCGACTGAACCTACTAGGTGGGCTAGGCTGACTAAGCTGTCAGGATGGTACAGGTGCTGGGCAATCTAAAAACAATGTCCCAGGCACTGCAGCGCCAAGTGGTCTCTTCACCCATCAGCGTGAGTAAAGGTACACACGACAGCACGTCAGACTGTACACTTTTGTTATAGTCGCCCGTAACGTAACCGAGCAGTGCTAGCGTGTAAGGGTCGACGTGCTGTCGTGTGTAACACTGGACGCTGTATAAATAATCTCAATAGGTACGTAAATGCAAAGGCCTTTATTGTCAGGCCTACGGTATACCTACCTAAGTACAGGGTGCAACCCAATTCGATAGCGGATCACTGTCTATTGATCACTCTAAACAACTTGTACACACGACAGCACGTCGACCCTTACACGCTAGCACTCTACTCGGTTACGTTACGGAAGACTTTACAACAAAAGTGTACAGTCTGACGTGCTGTCGTGTGTACTACTTAGGTGGCAAAAAAATGGAGCAAAAAAAATTTCTAGCTGTCTTGGCTCAGAAGTTTCCAGTCCAGGCGACGGAGGGCCTTTGACTCTATTACGTTCATATTGACGAAGTTTGTAAATTATTTTCTCCTTGAATTCGCATAGTCATGCTTTGACTTTATATGCTTTGTAATATTTATTTAAAGTTAAGGCTATTTTGTGCGACAAAAATATAAAAAGCGTCTTATTTCGTAAAATACTAAATTCTGTAAATGGCGCCATATTGAAAAAAAAAAATGCATCAAGGCTAGAGGGGCTGCAGCTAAAAAAACACAGATTATTGAATAAATACATCTTTATTGCATGATAAAATCAAATGAACAGGTGTACCTATTTCTTTAGGATTAAAAAGTAATAGAACAACAATAATAATAATAATATTGAGCCAACCCCTGATTGGCGTGCTTTCATAAGACCTTAGATCTATCACTGCATATTTTCAATAATAAAAAACAGTTCTTGCGCAATATTTTTAACTCTAGCCATAAACGTATCAAGAAAGTTGTAATTAAGGCCAGGGGGGTTACTCTTGACGCTATTGCGTTCATATTTACTTAGTTTTAAAATAAAATTCTTTTCGGATTCGCATCGTCTTAGTTAGTAAAATACAGACATTTGTAAATTGCGCCATATTGAAAAAAATGAGTCAAGGGTAGAGGGGCAGAGTTGAATAAATTGCAAACAAAAAACGCAAATAAAGTAATTAATTGATGACAGTGATAGATGTAAAGGATCCTTTGGTTAAAATAACTGGGATCCAGTGATATTTCATTAACTAAAAGTTGGTTGTACATCATGCCATTTTAGTAGCTTTGAGTCTGAAGCAAGTTCTCAGTTTTGTTTGACACAATCATATCTTCTTTTTGAATGCGTTTTTTGCTAAAAACGAAACGTCAAATGATAATCCCTAGGCTTAACTACGAGTATTTTTAGGACCTAAGGTTTAGATTCCAACGTAGAACACCTACGTAGAACACCACAACATAGTATGTTTTTTTTCATTGGCGACGCTAGTTGTGCCTAAGTTTGGGCCTTAAGGCGACGGGTAAGGGTAGATAAGGGTAGCTGCCGATAAAAATAAATATTACTTTTGCTAAATATTTTTATAAGGTTAAAAAATTCGCTCGGGCGATACAGGACTTGAACCCGCAACCTCTCGCATACCGTGCAGGCGCTCTGCCAACTGAGCCACCGCGTCATAACTGTCGAAGTAATGGCAAAATCAAATTCTAATGAGCATTTCGCAGGCGCGGCAAACCGGCGGGTGCCGCGGGCGGCAGTTTCAAGGGGCGCCAAAACCATAAAAAACCGTAGGCATCCGGATGTCTGTGTGTATCAATGTGGCACGATCACGCCCGTAAAACTTTACGTATCGAGAAAAAAAATCACGATAAATTCCAACCATTCACGAAAAATAATTTTTTTTTTTCGTAATTGATCTCAAACGCTGGAGAGACGGGGCGACGCTATAAAGTAGTCTTTCCCAACGTGGGCGATAACGCCCCCTTGTGGGCGCTGCAGGCCTAAAGGGACCCAGAAAAAAAAAGATACTCTGTCCGAATACTATAAAGTTGCGTTTTAATAATCACTTATAAGTACTTAGCGGTTTTTAAGTATGTTTAAAAAGGGGGGCGTTAAAAAATAATTTATTCTTAAAGTGAGCAGTAGACAAAAAAAGGTTGGGAACCCCTGCTATAAAGCCTCAAAAAAATCGTAGATCCGGGGCTGGCATTTCGTCTGCAAAAATAAACTCATTGGGTAGTGTAGCTAAGTGCTCATTTCTGACTTCATTTGGAAGGGGAAATAAATACTTTCGACTCACTGTAAGAAGACACTAAACTGGCATGGTATACCCTCGTAATATTGTATTTATATTAGAGACTACATCTGTTGCGTCGAGTTGCCATTCCAAGTGTTATTATCGTCGTCCGCCGGCCGGTCGTTGTCGCCGGTCAACCTGTCGACAAAAGAGCAAGCACGGGTAAGTGCTTTAAAAAAAACAAAAAGAGCAATTGTTGAAAAAAAGCTTCTGTTTTGGAATCAATTTCAGAATCAGAATCAATTTGTTTTATCCAATATGCCATAAATAAATTATTTACATTGAACGTCAAAATATTATCTAAAGTAAAAAAAAGGTATATAAATCAGATACTTATTACTATCTAATACTAAGTATCTAGCTACTTTTTTTTCTCCAGCTTCACTAGCTCTGATCGTTCTTGGAGAAGAAGCATGGTAAATAAACTCCAAGGATCTCGTGCTTAAAAAATAATACATTTTGTAATGCAGGTAGGTACTTAAAAAATAACACATTGGTAAGTGTGGTGATCGTGCGCTGAACTGGTTGGGGCTCTAACCACCTTTACAAGGTGCCAGGAAATAAGAATAACGTAGTCACTAATTGGCTTGGTTGGCTGAAGTGGCCCCTTCAGGACCGTGAGAACTCGGCGATGGCCAAGCGCGTGAAACACTGTTTTCTATAGCTGTTTCACCCAGAGCGAGACGGGGCGCGGGAAAAGTGAGAGGCAATGCGGCTGTATGAGTCTACGTGTGTTCGTGTCCTTTCGCGAGTAACTAGTTGTAGTTATAACGTAATAGATCGATTTTCCCAAATTTTTTCGTAGTTCCGCTGCCATTTCTACATTTTATTAGCTATTTGATAAATCTTTTTTTTTTTCTGACAAGTACAATACATTATTGATGTTCCCAAGGTAGTAAGGACTCCAATAGACAGTGTGATAATGTAAGTAAATAACAGCTGAAAGTAACCCCTTTTTCGGCGCGAAAACGCATCGCTCTAATTTCTTTCAGGCTATTTTTTTTTTTATTATAAAAACTATTTGCAAACCTCCGTATTGGTCATCTACTGATATAACCCAAGCAAAATCCAGCATGTAGTTTAGAAATTAAACCGGAAGTACGTTTGTATGGGAAAATCGTTAAGGTGACGGTCAAGAGAGTCAAGGCACACTAAAGGTTAAAATTAAATTCGATAGCGGAACTTTAAGTAGGCTGTCTACTGATTACTACAAACAACTTTTACAAAGAGTAAAATGTATATCAGCTGTTCCATACATTTGGTGCAGTACTGAGTCTCTACATTATGTATGGAACAGCTGTTGGTGCAGTACTGAGGCCGACACAGACGTAACGACGTGTTTGGACGGCTTACCTTTCACCGTATAGCATTTCGAGCACAATGCCATTCGCAAAATAAATAAATGTATCGAACAGCTGTTTTTTTTTTTGTTGTTTGTAGTAATCAGTACACAGCCTACTTAAAGTTCCGCCATCGAATTTAATTGCACCCTGTAGTTGGCATGGTTGGCTTAATCGGCTTTCCCGACATGCATTAAAAATGACGATCAAGGCACACTAGTTCCAACACTGAAACAAAAAGTCATATCTTCTTTTTAAAACAAAACAATACCTGTGTATATTAGTCGGCGGGCGGTACCGCAGGCCGGGGGCGCGGGGCGCGGGGGGCGTGGGGCCCACGGGGCCACGGGGGCCCTCCGAGGGCCCCGCGGGGGGAGGGGCGCTCCAGAACCAGCTCCACAGGTTGCCAGGGGCCGCGAATATTGTCGTCACTAGTTGGCTGATTAGTGCTGGAAGAAAAAAAAAAAATTAAATATTTACATCATGGTGGTCCAAATGCGTGGAAATGTTGTATGGAAAACAGCATTTAGGAAACAATGCGGGCTCTGAGGGGAAAAGAGATAGCGTAAGCAAAATCATGCCTTTTAAAGAGTGCGGCCGAAATAGGTAATTGTATAGAAGAGGACAAATAAAAAAAAAGTCGATTAGTCGGCTCACGAGCTTTAAACTACTATAGCTCTTGTGACTGAGACGATAAGGGCTACAGCGTGCCCGATCCTACATCGCGCCAACAAAATTTCTTTCAAAGTTCGTATAAATACTGCGTCCAACTAGCTGGAACTGTACCGATTACTGGATGCTGATGGAAAAAGAGGTTGAGAAAGGACAAGAGCGGCGAAAGGGCAAATGGACCTTTAGTACTTACACAATAAGGTCTGCAGTGCCCCATTCCTGGCGACAGGTGATGATGTGGACCTCCTGGATATCACCAACAAGGCGGCTGAAGGGGCCAGCTCAAGCTCTCGCAGCGAGGAGTCTTGGGCCGTCAGCTCACGCCTCGGGAAGGCCGTCCATAGGGTGAAGGAACTGGGGGTTAACTGGAAAAGGGAAAAAGACGTATACAGGGTGTTCTTCTTCTTCGCCGTTGCACGCTTGTCAGAAGGGTCTTTGTTAAAATTTAAATTCTTATTCAATTAATCTTATTTATAGAAACAATATCGCCAAACTGGAAAGCGGTTTGTTGGCGATGCGCTGATTTTATTACAATTATTATTTTGCTATACATTTAATTATTTAGTTGTAGGTACTTTATACAGGGTGGATTTTTGAGACGGGGCAGTAAGGGCAGGTAACTTAACCGTTACAGCAAAACGTTCCTAGGAGACCGTCCATATAATTTTCAGATATTATGAACTGGATTCACAGATTTTTGGAAAAAATATTCAGTCAGTGAGAAAAATGCTAAAATACCAAAACATGCCAAATAATGCCAATCAATCCTATTTTATGTAGGGATCAAAAGACGCCAAGGAGCTAACTGAGGTTTGTACTGGAAATGACAGAAATCGCAAAAAACTTTCCCCATACATATTGTATGAAAAAAAGCGATGGTAATTATGGATGGTCTCCTAGGAACATTTTCCTGTAACTATAACGGTTAATGTACCTGCCCTGCCCTTACTGCCCAGTCTCAATAATCCACCCTGTATACTGTCGCCACTGGTCGTCTACCGGCTAAGACGAAGCCGATTACCATTGGCGAAAATCGAAGTTCGATTTATGAAAAATTAACTGGGTGGCAGTACATTTTCATAAATCGAACTTCAATTTTCGCCAATGGTAATCGCCTTCGTCTTAGCCGGTAGACCCCCTGGTCTCTTTACTGGAGAAGATTGCGCAGGTCCTTTCGTAGTTCACCGAAATATCAAATTCGTCAAATGGTGCAATCATTTTAACTAATTTATATCCTTTTTTTTTTCAATCCACGAGTTATGCAACAAAATAAACCTTTGTAAGAATCCCGTTTTGTCCATCAATCCCTGTAAACAGAGTTAGGTACTTTTGTAACACCTTGTATATCATCTCATTACGTAGATGCAAGGGCCTTAGGCCTCACCTGTAGATTGTCGGCGACATATCGCTGAACAGTAGACAGGGGTGACTCGGCGTCGAAATGTTGTGTGTGTGAGGTTCCGTCGGGAAGCTTGAACTGTATGCGCGCGCGCCCACCGCCGTCGCCAACCGGCGGCGTTGATGTTGTCGCTGCGGCTGGGAAAAGAAGACAAAATGAATTAATCCTTTTTGTATAAAAAATAAAACTAAGACCTTTGCATAATGTGATAATGTAATGTCAATGTAAATCATATTTGGGATGTTGGGATGTGATCCCATCACCGGGTGCTATTACCCTGTAAAGAGTTAGGTCCTATCGTAACATTGAATTTAAAAAATCTCAAATTCCTTCTCCTTTCAATGGTTAACGGCATTTCGAGAAACTATCTGACACCACGTTTTTTTCGATCCCACTGCAAGCCACACCATGACACCGGGTAAAATCGTGTTCAGCGAAAACCTGTACCCGGTGTCCTGAAAACCTGTTGGCAAATAGTTCCTCGAAATGCCGTTAACTGTCGCTCTACGAAAGAAAACCCTCCGACTAAAAATTTAAACTATTGAAACAATCTTGCGTCAGCCAGGGTGAGCCAACTAACTCTGAATTAATTTTACAGTTCCATAAAATTTTTGAGGTTAACTCAGAGTTAACTGGCTAACCCTGGTTGAAGCAAGTGGACCTAAAGTTCTAACAACAACAGTGCCATGGTATACAGTGTTACCAGATTGGGTATTTTTCTCGCAATTCTGGGTAAAAATTTGGCCCCTGGAGAAATTTTGGAGAAAAGAAATCTTTGGAGAAATCTTTGGAGAAAAAGAAAACACAGTGGAGTGTTTTGGATAATTATTTTGTTTTGTTTTGGATCGCATCCGTACATTGCTCATGCATTTTTACGAACGCGTCCATTAGTTTTCGAACGCTCAGCTGGGCTGCTGCGTTCAGAACTTTGGGAGTTTTAGTTATTTGAATTAACTTTCAGTTTGTTTTATGTCAATACCATAGACAAAAAGTTTAGTTAAACTACAGTGAATGCCATTTGTTTGTAGTTTTACTGGTAGAGCCACTAACAAAAACATTGTCTTTGATACTACCAGGCGAAATATGCCGTAGAATAAGGGAAAAAACGAGTCTGGGCCTTTGGGTAAAACCATGGAAAATAGTATCGTTTTGGAGAAAAAATAATTTTAATTTGGGGAGAAACGGAAAAACGCATCTGGCAACCCTGATGGTATATCTCACAGCTAGCCAGTGCGCGGTAGCTCGTAGCTATATCGAAGGCGCGCGTGCGACGTTCAAGCTTGTCCGTGCGTTGCGTGGGCGTGGATGGCGGGGCTAAAGGATTGAGGCTTACATTAGGGATTAAAGTGTGGACAGGACAGTATTAGGGATTAAGATGTGTACTGGATAGTAATAAACTAATCAAACTGAAGAGAGATCGTCAAAGGAGGATTAAACTCTGCTCATAGTCTACGGACTGATTGCAAAAAAAAAACAAAGCTGTCTGCGCGAGTAGATGCGTGTGCCGATTTAGGGGGGGGGGGGGGAGGGGGGTTAGAAGGCTGAAGCCCAAAAAAGCATCTGAGACAGTGTATAAAACAAAATGTTGTATGCTTTTTTTATCTTGAAAACCTGCGCTCATTGGGTTCAAGGCCCCCCAAACCAAGATCCTGGATCCGCCGCTGGTGATCCAGGATCTTGGTTTGGGTTCTTGTGCGGCAGCGGCGGGTGTGTTGGCTGGCTGTTCCCTCGCTCGTCACTCCGCCCTGTCCTGCGCTATCTGGTCCAGGAGCCCACTGGAACCTGATTTGTTGAGGGTTATATTCACCGCTAGGAGTGTTCAGTTCTTGTGCCGCGGCGGCGGGTGTGTTGGCAGGCTGTTCCCTCGCTCGTCGCTCCGCCCTGTCCTGCGCTATTTGGTCCAGGAGCCCACTGGTACCTGATTTGTTGAGGGTTAAATTCACCGCTAGGAGTGTTCAGTTCTTGTGCCGCGGCGGCGGGTGTGTTGGCGGGCTGTTCCCTCGCTCGTCGCTCCGCCCTGTCCTGCGCTATTTGGTCCAGGAGCCCACTGGAACCTGATTAGTTGAGGGTTATATTCACCGCTAGGAGTGTTCAGTTCTTGTGCCGCGGCGGCGGGTGTGTTAGTGGGTTGTTCGCTCGCTCGTCGCTCCGCCCTGTCCTGCGCTATCTGGTTCAGTAGCCCCCTGGCCCCTGACTTGTTGAGGGTTATATTCACCGCTAGGAGTGTTCAGTTCTTGTGCCGCCGCGGCGGGTGTGTTAGTTGGTTGTTCGCTCGCTCGTCGCTCCGCCCTGTCCTGCGCTATCTGGTTCAGTAGCCCCCTGGCCCCTGACTTGTTGAGAGGTATATTCACCGCTAGGAGCGTTCAGTTCTTGTGCCGCCGCGGCGGGTGTGTTGGCAGGCTGTTCCCTCGCTCGTCGCTGTGCCCTATTTGGACCAGTAGCCCCCTGGCCCCTGATTTGTTGAGAGGTATATTCACCGCTAGGAGTGTTCAGTTCTTGTGCCGCGGCGGCGGGTGTGTTGGCTGGTTGTTCCCTCGCTCGTCGCTCCGCCCTGTCTTGCGCTATCTGGTCCAGGACTCGCTGTCTGGCCTGCTGGTTCTCCAGCTTCTCGCGACGACGCTCATCCTGTTAGATGAATAACTAAATTAGTAAGATATAGCCTGTACAATGAGCCATTTTCAAAGAACAAATTCAAAGCCGTTCATAGATGGCGTTTACAGGCCGAAATACAGCTGTCAAATTTCGCTTGGCACAGATTAATTTTGACGACCGTATTCCGCTTCTACTATTTGGCCACTCCTGTAGGCGCCATCTATGAAATTATTTGTGAATTTGTGCTGAAAACGGCTCATTGTACATGTCCCACTAGCTGGTCAAAGACCTTCTCTCATAAAGAGAGTTCGAACTTAGTCACCACGCGTGCTCAATGCGGGTTGGCGATTTTCGCGTTGAGGGTATAATGCCTCATACGCTCAGGTTTCCTCACGATGTTTTCCTTCACCGTCAGCGAGTGGTATTGTTACTACAAATTCATAAATATACGTAACTTTGAAAAGAAACTAAGTCATAGGTACATGCCTGCGCCGGGAATCAAACCTAGGTTTCTCCCTTCCGAGTCCAATGTTCTTACCACTAGGACACCACCGCTATAGAGAAGAAGACTGCATGATAACGATAACCGAATGCATACCTGTAGCTGCTTCATTTCCTGATCGGCCTGCCATCTCTTGAGCTCGGCAACACCCTGCCCGGTCGACCGCCTCTCCAGCTCCTTCTGACGTTCCAACTGTGAAATAAACAAACTTTGAACCAAAATTTGTCGCAAATTGAATGCTCTACATTTTTATAATAGAAGTCAACATCTTTGGAGTCATACAAACCTGCATAATCGCGAAAAACCGATTTTTCTACGTTTGAACTTAAATAACTCACGACGCAGACGCGAGATTATGAGATTTATGAGACAATTTTTAAAACGCCAAAATGAAGGTGTATTACCATCTTCCAGCTTATAATCTCTCATTCCGAGGTTAACCCCTCATTTTGCGTAAAAATGCCCGGAGTGACCGAATTGGAGAAATGAAATAAAATTAAAAAATGCCCGGCGTGACCGAATTGGAGAAATGAAATAAAATTAAAAAATGCCCGGCGTGACCGAATTGGAGAAATGAGATGAAATTTAAAAATGCCCGGAGTGACCGAATTGGCGAAATGAAATAAATTAAAAAATGCCCGGAGTGACTGAATTGGCGAAATGTAAAGAAATAAAAAAATGCCCGAAGTGACCGAATTGTCGCAATGAAATGAAATTAAAAAATGCCCGGAGTGATCTAATTGGCGAAAAGAAATGAAATTAAAAAAAAGCCCGGAGTGACCAACTTGGCGAAATTAAATTAATTTTCAAAATGCCCGGAGTGACCGAATTCGGAAGGCAAAGTTTTTTGTTCGAAAGTCCGTTATTGGCTTAATCTTATCTTTAGACAATATTGAGAAACTAATTTCAATATTTTTTATTTTGCTTCAGTAGTTTTGTTTTTATGCGCTAAAATGTTTTGTTCCTATGACCGCCAAACAGCGCCAACAGTATGCAGACCGTCGCGTGAAGGTCATAAAACCGTATCTTTGAAACGTTGTAAAATCCAAACTACTGAACCAAAATAAAAAATATTGAAATTAGTTTCTCAATATTGTCTAAATATAAGATTAAGCCAATAACGGACTTTCGAACAAAAAACTTTGCGTACCGAATTGGCGCAAAGAAATGATATTTAAAAATGCCCGGAGTGACCGAATTGGCGAAATGAAATGAAATAAAAAAATGCCCGGAGTGACCGCATAAGAGAAATTAAATTAAATTAAAAAATGCCCGGAGTGACCGAATTGGCGAAATTAAATTAAATTAAATGATAGACTACGAACCCTGAAAAGGTCTCGAAACATTGCGACCGCAACTGTCAGACACGTGTATTTCCTAAAGTCCGGATGCCGAGCAGAGGCAATTTAGGCGCAGGTCAATGAACGAAATTGCCTGTGCTTGACGTCTGGACTTCTAACTTACTTCTTTTTCCTTCTCAGCCTTCTCCCGTCTCTTGATCTCTATGAGCTGCCTGGCTCGCTCCAGCTTGTCAGCTTCTGAAGTGTCGGCGGTGTCAGCAGACTGCGCCGCGGGGGGTACGGGGCTCTGGGCCGCGGGTTCGGTGCTCGATGGGGACTGTGAACAAACAGTGAGAACGTCGCGTCATTATCAGCTGCTCCATATACAGGGGGTTGTTTTGTAAAGCGACACACGACTCAGGGGTGATTATTTACATGACACAGAAGCAAAAAAAATAATAAAAAATAAAAACTACTGCGCAGCCAAGCAGCAGTAGCAGATGAACACTGACTGACTGTCGCGTCATTTACTTGGCCTAAAGAGATGGCACATCCTGTCGCTTGACGAAAGAAAATAAACACAGAAAGCTGCTGATCCTCGAAACTTCATTGGAGATCGCACTCAATGGAGTGCCACCCGAATAAATTCTCACTTAAAAACTAAGGCCTTTGCATCTACGTAATGAGATGATTTATACAGCGTCCAGTGGCACCTTCACTCACACTAGATGGGTGAAGAGACCACTCGGCGCTGCAGTGCCTGGGACATTGTTTTAGATGGAGTAGGCTTGCCCAGCACCTATACCATTCACTTAAACAAAAAAAAAAATTACTTGGCACGCAAAACAGCCTTAAAAAATATATAAAAAATGAGAAATTTTAAACCTAGTCTACATCAAGGTAAAAGTTTTATCCCACCCACTATCAGGTAGCGGCATCTCGCTTTACGCGATAATGGGATAAAACTTTTATCGTGTCATTGTGCTCCCCTAGATGGCTTAAAAAGATTTTTATAAGGTTAAAAAATTCGCTCGGGACAGGAATTTAAACAAATACAGGGTGTTGTTTTGGTTAGTGACACCCGACTCAGGGACGACAGTTTGAGTAACGCTTGAAACTAAAAATAAGTTTACTTTAAAAAAAAAAAATCTAGAAATTACCTTGTGTAATAGGCCACAATTTTATGATTTTTGGGTATTTTCCACTGTTTTTTTATTTTTTTTTGCTTCAGTATCGTGTAAATAATCACCCCTGAGTAGGGTGTCACTTCAACAACACCTTCTATATGGAGCAGCTGATATTGAAAAAAGTGTCACAGGACCTTTATCTAACACCCTGTATATCATACCGTTTCCGTAGCACCGCTGGGCCCGGCGTCAGTTTTCTTCGGCACCCTGACGCAGACATCTCCGTCACAAACGACATCGTACTCCTGTCCTGAAGCCGTTACCTCGTGGTGCTCCGTCTTTTGTACCTTCGACGCAGGCCCTGCTGAGGTTTCTGTGAAGATAATGAAAGCTACACATTAGACAGGACGCTCGCAGCCTAATTCTTAATCGCTATTTTTGCTATTTTTGCTCAGCGGTTTTTGTTTCACTGCAATAAAAGTGTATTCTTTTCATTATTGTAAACAACAAAACAACAACAATTCAGCCGATTATGTGTTGTCGCTATCTATCCACTCCCTAACTTCCTCGCCGGCCTCGTAAATCTTACGGATCTTACGGATTATTGTGTCTTTTTTTATAAATTATTGAACGAGCGAGCGAAGCGAGCGAAGTTCTCCGAGTCTACTGGAACAATCCGGCGTTTGTATGTTTGTATGTATGAATGTTCGTTCGAAGATAACTTGAGTAAACTTAGTCGGATCGTTATGAAATTTGGTAGGCGGGTAAATCGGGCAAGGAGAATTTTTAAGTTCGAAGATGAGCCAAATCGGTCGAGGGGTTGCTGAGATATGGGGTCGTGAGTTCGTAGTTCGGGGCGACCCACTAGTTTTTATGTTTTCGCAGTAGTTCACGTCATAAAGACAATTAAATAACCATCTTTCCCCAATAACCTCGTTTTCAGTCCTAGGCAGCGTCCAGTGGCTCCTTCACTTACACTAGATGAGTGAAGAGACCACTCGGCGCTGCGGTGTCTGGGACATTGTTTTAGATGGGATAGGCTTGCCCAGCCAGCACCTATACCATCCTGACAGATTCGGACTAGCCCACAGGAAAGAAAGTTTAGTTTTACATAAATTACAACTGACCAGGCTCTTCCTCCCTCTCGCGTGTCTTGGCAGTCGGTTCAGGCGTCGTCGCCTCGGCCTGGATCAGACTGGCTGTCTGCTGTCTGATCTGCTGTCCCGAGGTGGACGGTTCCACCGCGGGAGGGCCAGCGGGTCCACCTGGCGGCTTGCCTTTCTCTGGAAATTGGAGAGAAAGATGCAATATCCTAAACGTTTTTGAACTTTAAACTTTCGTAAGCACTGTAAGTTGTATGTCTGTGTTTTACCTCATATTAAGGAAAAACCCGGGGTTTCCTCGTTTTTTTTCTCCTACAACCAGCAAACTAATACTCTAGAATTAGAATCCGAATATTCCTTGCTGTGCTACAAAAACATTAATAGGACCGACAGAATCAATAAATCGTAATTCAAGTCATCAACTAGGGGCCCATTTAGGTCCATTGCGTTACAGACTTAGGCCCCAGGTAGTACGGGGGCGGGCCGGCCGATTCTTGCCATTAGCTTGCCACGTCTTATTGAAATGAACAATATTTTTTTGCCAGTTAATTGGAGGTATAAACCTTTTTTTTTTTTTTCAGTGTAAATTCATCTCTACTCACGGTGCTCAGCTAGGATCCTGTCGATCCTGGAAGCCAGGTCATCCGGCTGGACTCCTGCGCAGACCACCTCCAGTGGGGTCCCGTTGCGGCCGATGAAGAACACGGAGGGCACTGGTACGAATTGATCTGTGAGGCGGTTTGGCTAAGGAAATAGTCTTGGTAAATGGAAAATTCTACAGTAGGAACAATCATTCACTGTCATTTGTTATCTCAGCACATATAACATGCCTGCATATTACAGTTATGCATCGCACCATATTTGATACTGACCGAAGTGAACACGAGTGTACAAAGTACAGATAATAATATTTTAAAGGTTTTTAATAGTAAAAACTGCATGATGGGACAGGTCTTGTACCAGTCCTGTCCTGAGTGATTTTTTTTTACTTATTTTATGTTTAAAATGTTCCCTAGCACGGGAATAAAAAGTGAATAACATCTCCATCGTCAATTGAGTTCAAAAGGATACACATCCGCGCGAAGTGCACATAGGTCTCGGAGCCGCTCTTCAGTTTGACGGCGAGGAAGTTGGCGGGGTCGGCCAGCCGCTTCTGCACCGCGGCCTCGTCCAGCATTGTGGCCATCTCTTGGGAGAGCTCGTTGTCATCTGGAGATGGGATTAATAACTCTGAGACGATTCTGAGACTTCGCGCCAGGGGAAGGGCACCAACCAGATGGTCTGATGCGATAAAGGCAGCGGCTGGAGGAAGCATTCACCGGGCAGTTCATATGACGGAAGACCGCTCCCAATGGAAGCGAGGGCGACATGGTTGCAATCCTCAGCCATGAGGAATCGATTAAGAAGAAGATAGGTGTACCTATGGCATTTAATATGGTATTTAACCTATGAAAATGCTTTTGGTAGTTGCATGGTGCAATCTGCACTCATATGGATCTTCAGAGGTTAAGTTTTTTAGTCCAGTTTGCATATGTTTATACATTATACCTATTTGGATTAATGCTCAAAAGAATCTGGCAGGAGCAATGCTCCTGGAGCATACACTGGATTCTTATTTGAACCTGCCTGCATTGGATTCTTATTTGAACTTTTGGACCTATGGAACCATGCCAATGAAATAATTAGTAGAAAATACTTTTATGATGCCACGTAACTTGCAACTTTGAAGCATTTTAGTATGCCGGTGTTGGTAATGTTAGGTCATAGCTATGCAATAATGTTTAATGTTTTAACGAAATAATACAGTCAAAATAACTACTTTCCGACCTAGCTGGAGTAAAATCAGAAGTGTGTGGTTGCTCAGGGGTGTATATGGAGAGGTTTTACGGGAAAATAGACGACAAAATCAACATTACCTTCAACAAAGACAACGAAAATCGAATTCCTCTGTTTGGACAAGGTAACTGCCTCCGCGATGCTTCCGTCGTACCAATGCATGTCGCCAACACTCTTTTGCCCCCGTATTATTCAATGAATTCACGAAATTATACGATTTTTAAAGGATTTTCCTTTTATTTCACCTTTTGTTCACCAACAAAAATATTACAGAGACATGACACTTCAAATTTTTTGACAGAACTGACGTGTGTGTTGCGCATCGCCTATCTCTTTCTCGTTCTCATAACTTTGCTTCAGAGTAAGCGAGAGAGCCTACAAGTCTCGATTGTCTATGGCAAATCGCTACTCAACAACAGATGGCAGTGTTTACGAATAGTCAGCTGCTGCTGTCAATCTGCGTTTAGTCATTCTACTCGACAATAGATGTCGCTAAGGCGAGAAGTTTGGCAAAAAAGAAAACTCGGGAGTTATTTGAAACCTTGTGAAAAATGTAGTAAAAAAAACCTGCAGCACAAAATATCGACGTACGTCGCGATAATATTACTTGATATCATCGACTCTTTTTATTGAACGAGCGAGCGAAGCGAGCGAAGTTCTCCGAGTCTACTGGAACAATCCGGCGTTTGTATGTATGTATGTATGTATGTATGTATGTATGTATGTATGTATGTATGTATGTATGTATGTATGTATGAATGTTCGTTCGACGATAACTTGAGTAAATTTAGTCGGATCGTCATGAAATTTGGTAGGCAGGTAAATGAGGCCAAGAGAATTTTTAAGTTCGAACATGAGCCAAATCGGTAGAGGGGTTACTGAGATATGGGGTCGCGAGTTCATAGTTCGGGGCGAACCACTAGTATATTATTTTTACAATGGGCACCTTGATTGCCTTTATGGCGCTCATTAGTAGCAAAGTTAGTAGATAGGTAGGGTATACATGCACCACCGAAGACATGCTGAAAGCAACACCCCAGAGCCATAGCGGTCGTGAAGCACTGGTTGCATGCCTTATAATTTTAACACTCTCACACGAATAAGAAGAAGTAGGTACGGTGAGTGATAGAGAAGGAAGGGGAAAAGCGACGTATCGAGCTGTCAAATAACGATACGACTCTTCATGCTAAACATGCTGTCAAAGCATTCCCTAGCAACATTCTAACTTAATACCACCCCACTTCCTCCCATCGTTATTTATTTCCAACAGCACCATCAAGCGACGATTAACCAATTTGTTGCCGAAGACACTCCGGCATGCCCCAATGAGTTTATTTTATTGCCCTGACAGCGCATTAGCGTCCCTTTGAAATTGTGACTGAAAACTGCAGCGCTCCAGTCTTGCCAGCGCTTGTTTGGGAGCGGACAGGAGTGGAACTAAACTGCTGGGTACAATCGACAGCACGTCAGACTTTACAGTTGTGTTGTAAAGTCACACGTATCGTAACCGAGTAAAGTACAGGCGTGCAAAGGTCAACGTGCTGTCGACTGTACAATATCAGGGCATTTTACCTGGTGCTTAGGTAACGCAATGGCGTGTCGATAGGTTGCAAGTATTTGTTTTTGTGGGTGTAGGTGCATTTGCACAGCTTTGAGTTATTAAAACATTGTGAAAGTCAATGAAAACAATTATTTAATAAAAAACACTGTTCTCCCGCCACAGCGTTCACATTTTATTAGTTTAAAATTCAACGAAACATCATAATATAGCAAAACTAATAATTAGGTTGTGAATTTGTGATCCCTATCACCTGGTAGGTCAGGTTATGGTTTGAGGTAAGTAGTGGACACCCCTGGTGTCAGAGTTTTAAAGCCGCAAAGAGAGCCTCTGACATGGCTTAACGATTGTTATTAATCAACAAAAACCGGGACCAAAGGTTTAACGTGCCTTCCGAAGCACGGAAGCGCTCAGATATTATTGCCACTAGCGGTCACCCATCCATGGAATGACCGAGGCAGTTGTTGCTTAACTTTGCCAATCGATTAAGAACGGCTAGTCCAACTAAACTCTATTTTTTTATTCGAGTCCACGGAATGACAGTAAAGTTGTTACAAAGCCTTTATCTGTCAGTCAGTACAGTACCATACTAGCAACTGTGATTCCGTGGACTCGAATTAAAAATTAGAGTTTAGGCTGTGAGTTTTGGTGCCAGGCAGCCAATGGCCCGTTTTCAACTGACATTGACAGTTAAAAGCTGAATTCAAAGCCCTTGGTAGATGGCGCTCATAGGCTTGGCCATACAAGAACCGGGTTGTGGTTGTCAAATTTCGCTTACACACATTAATAATATCTTCAGAAAAAGCTAAATTTGACAGCCGTGAAAACGGCTCATAGTGTTCGCTTCTCCACTAGCTCCATTCACCACGGTGATACTTATCTGCCAGTGCGCTGCAGTAAAAACGAAATGAGGCGCGAAATGCGGCGACGGTTTCGCGCCTTCGACGCAGCTGACGTCTAAAAATGGCCGCCGTCGTTTGACAGTTGGGCGGACGGATGCGTTTGTTCTACGTCTTTGGTTTTAGTGATCTCTTTGTTGTGGTGACCATAGGCCTTTGCATCTGCGTAATGAGATGATTTATACAGCGTCCAGTGGCACCTTCACTCATACTCGTTTTACATGGGTGAAGAGACCACTCGGCGCTGCAGGCCTGGGACATTATTTTGGATGGAGCAGACTTGCCCAGCACTTATACCATCCTGACAACTTAGTCGGCCTAGCCCACAGGAAAGACAAGTCAATACGTGTGGAGCCAACTAAGCCGCGTGTTTCCTCACGATGTTTTCCTTCACCGTTATAGGATAGATTCACTAACCGATTGGCTTGGCCATTTCGGTACCGTCATAATAAGGGCCTAAGGTAAAAAAAATATTCACTGTTCATTACTTTTCCGTTATTACAAGTTCTTTTTAGTAACGAAACGGCCAAGCCACATATTATAAGGTGTAGTGTTTGTGAAGTTAGAGCTTGTAGAGTTAGGGCGTGTAGGGGTAGAAGCTTAGCTCTACATGACATCAGGATAGCTTTTTGATAGTGCGAGGTGTATGGCAGCATTTTTTACATGAAAATGTTTTTGGTGGGATACGATTTTCAGAATAAAGTAGGAAGTATGCGAAGTAGTCACTTTGAGAAGTAGTCTGAATGCGAAATAGGCTGTTTGCTAAGTAGGCCTTTTGCGAAGTAGTGAAACAGACAAGCAGGTAGGTATGATGAGAAGTTGGCCATTTGAGAAGTAGACCCGTCACACTATAAAAGAAAATTTTCATAAAACCAAAGGTAAGGAATCTGAAAGAGTTTTTTTTTTATAGCTGGCTGGTCATTTCGCCGAAGGCCCTTCTTAGAATGAATAAAAAAATACGATACCATTTTGCTCCTTTTTTCGCTGCAATGGCTTGTGTGGCCATATTTTATTTAAGCAGTGATTTTATTAATAACTCTTTATGAATCTTCAACATAAAATTCCATCAACCTAGACTTTTTAGAACGTTTAATTTTAAGAAGGAAGATGGGCACCGTACTAAACTAAAAATAATCACCACACTCAGGTGGCAATGCATAACACTAGCAGTAGCAGTCATTTGATTTAGTCTACTTGCCAACTGCACAATTAAAACATTATGATTGAGCCATTAACCAAATTAATAATTAATTCACAGCCAGATGTAGTGTTGATAGGAGGCGGGACAGACAAACACAATATTTAGATGGTACCTACTTAGGTAGGTCATAGGTCCCAGGCACTGCAGCGCCAAGACAGTGGTCTCTTTACACATCTACAGGGTACACTCTAATTCGATAGCGGAACTTTAAGTAGGCTTTCTACAGATCAATACAAACAACTTGTACCTACTAGGTGACGAAAAAAACGGAGCGAAAAAAATATCAGCTGTTTCATACATTTGTTGCAGTACTGAGTCGACCTTTTGTATGAAACAGCAGATATTTTTTTCTCTCCATTTTTTTAGCCACCTAGTAGGTACAAGTTGTTTGTATTGATCTGTAGACAGCCTACTTAAGTTCCGCTATCGACTTAGAGTGCACCCTGTAGTGTGAGTGAATGTGCCACTGGACGATGTATTTTAAATCATCTCATTACGTAGATGCAAAGGCCTTAGTTGTTTTAGGCAGGTACCCTTGTCGGCCTAGCCCACGGGAAAGAGATGGGCTGACAGGATGGTATGGATGCTGGGCAAGGCAAGCCTACTCCATCTTTAACATTGTCCCAAGCACTGCAGCGCCGAGTGGTCTCTTCACCCATCCAATATGAGTGAAGGTGCCGCTGGACGCTGCGTAAATCATCTCATTACATAGATGCAAAGGCCTTAGTATGGTACGGTCGGCCACAATCTCAGATACCCCATGGCAGCTCTTATCGCGCGCGGCATAAGGGCGCCAATCGAACAAAAAGGGTATCTGAGACTGTGGCCGACTGTACCTACTCTTTTACTTACTATAGGTACACACGACAGCACGTCAGGGTGTACACTTTTGTTGTAAAGTCGCCCGTAACGTAACCGAGTAGAATGCTAGCGTGTAAGGGTCGACGTGCTGTCGTGTGTACTATGTTCTTACTAAACCTCTCTATCACACAGTTTGTCTTCTTCTGACTGCAAATAAAAACCATAACTTAGCTAGGTACAATCTGCAACACGCTAGGATACCCCTTTTCGTTCGATTGGCGCCCTTATGCTGCACGCGGTAAGAGCTGCCATCGGGTCTGTGACTGGCCGACCGTACTTACATATAAGTTTCCCGAACTAAGTGGTTTTATTGAAAATATATCGGCGGGGAACATAATTTATGAATCCACGTCAATAAATCACAACCTGAGAGAAACTGAACTTTTCTCGTCTGAAGACCGAATTTTCCCAAATGTACAGACACGTCAGAGTGTACAATTTTGTTGTAAAGTCGCCCGTAACGTAACCGAGAAGAGTGCTAGCGTGTAAGCGTCTACGTGCTGTCGTGTCTCTCTTCCTCCTGAGGGCTAATTCTCGGGAATCTCGCATTCGATACATCTCGAAGGAAACATTTCATGTCATTTTGATCTCGACTGCTCCCGGCCACTGGAGTCATGTCGAGCGAAAAAGGCAAACATCTCGCAGAAATGTCGTGCCTTATATTGAGGATGACTTTGTGAGAATAGGAGATGTGACATTTGCCGCAAAAGGAGATTTTTCAAATGCGAGATTCCCGAGATTAGCCCCCTATATGCTTAGCATGGTCGTTTTGACACTCTCTCGAACTCGAGTGACAGACGTGCCATGTCTATTGTGCGAGCATGGCAGGCGGGACTCGAGATTGCAATAGATTAGGGTCAGGTCGAGCAGAAAGTAGATAATGCCATTTTTAATAAAAAAATTGTATTTTTGTCTCCATCGCCATGTTGGCGTAGAGCCAACTCGAGCCCGACCGACAAGTTGACAGTTTTGCATAGAGAAGGGCCTATCTCGGGCTTACCATGCTGCACGTACTGAGCGGTGATACCGAGCCGAATCAGTCTGAATAACAAAATGAAACTGAGTCCCGAGCCAGCGCTGAACTAAATCGATCGACTAAACAGCAAAGGAAGTCGCCGACGGCAAATTGACGCATCAGCGCGCTCCCGCGCAAAGAGACGTCAGAAAGCGCGCGCATTCCGATCAATCAGCTTGACGTCTCCACTTGGATGACACAGAAAGCCGGATCCGTAAAAAAAGTTGACAAAAAAAATACGACGTGGTTCGATAAAACTCAAGATCTGCAAAAAAAATGCTCAACATTTTGCTCTACATTTTCGCTTTTGGGAGGTGTTTTACACAACTTAAATCTTTTAAAAACTATAGAAAAGATGTTGGTAGCGAAAGGTCTTTCGCTTTTTCTGAAGACATAATAATCTGTGTAAGCGAAATCTGACAGCCATATCCCGGTTCTTGTATGGCCAAGCCTATGATCGCCATCTACCAAGGGCTTTGAATTCAGCTTTTAACTGTCAGTTGAAAACGGGCCATTACATGCAATTTAAGTTTTTCACACAGAACCTATCTTCAATGATGCTGTAAGTACTAGTACCGCTGTTGGACGATACCGGCCGATTTCTGCAAGGAGCCAAGGAGCGAATAAGTAACAGTGCCAACCACGTGCCGCCATTTTGAAATCATCTTCGATTAACCAAACTTGCTGCTGAAGTGGCCGAGGACAGAAAAGTCTGGGGCCTTAGCCTGTAACACAATGGCGTATCAATGGCGTCCAAAGTAGAAGGACAAAACCAGGTTTTTTTCGTTGTTCTCCTACAACCAGCGAACTAATCCTCTAGAATTAGACTCATAATATTCTTTGCTGTACTACAAAAACATTAAAAGGACCGTGGACCGACAGCATTAATAAATCGTAATTAAAACCGTCAACCGGGAGCCCATTTTGGCACCATTGTGTTACAGGCTAAGGCCCCTG